>JAGPOW010003316.1:170916049-170941504 GCA_030014935.1 Caiman crocodilus
GCGCATGATCAGAGGTCAGGAAAACAGAGCTTATGACAACAGGCTGAGAGCCATACGGTGTCCATCAGGCTATAAACTCCTGCAAGACCTTTTCAGGCTGGACGTAAGGAAGAATTTCTTCACTGTCTGAGTCCCCAGGGTCTGGAACAGCCTGCCACCAGAGGTGGTTCAAGCACCTACATTGAACACCTTCAAGAGAAATCTGGATGCTTATCTTGCTGGGATCCTATGACCCCAGCTGACTTCCGGCCCCTTGGGCAGGGGGCTGGACTCAGTGATCTTCCGAGGTCCCTTCCAGCCATAATGTCTATGAATCTATCAATATGCTTTCTGAGGCTTTTATATCTAAGCCCATTAATTAGGACAGGAAGTAAATTTTTAAATGAGTCTTATAAGAGATGCAGCATCGACGTCAGACTTCTTATTTGTCTCAGGTGATTATTAGAGAATGAACACTAATGCTTCAAACTTCTTCCATATGTAAATCCAATAAAACCTTGTGCAGTGTCTGTATTTAAGAACCTTAAAAATGGCATCAAGAAGAAAATAAAAATCAAATACATTCAGAAGATTTCAAGCTGAAACACTAAATATGAAAATGTCTTAATTATAAGTAGTTATTACAGTCTGTCTCTACAGTGAAGAGTTAAGGTTTTCTGGAATGCACATATGGGGTATTTCCTGATGGTGCACTTTCTGAATTTCCTCAGTGTATAATGCTTGATTTGGCATCTTCTGTAATGTATTTGCCCTAAAATTACTGATATGCAATCAGTGGCAATTTAGTGTAATTATGCCTGGAAATACAGATAGATGTATGTGCAGACTCAGTTGAATTAATCAGACTGAAATCTTGCCAAGTCTGATATTGGTAGTTTAGAAATTTTTGTAAGCAGAGCCTAGCTTTATGCAATATGCACAGAATAAAAATATAGCAGACCCAATATCTACCACGTTTCATTTAATTTGTAGCCAATAAACTTAAATCTGCATAAAATTCATGAAAGTCAGATTACAGGCACCAGCAGTTATGGGTTCATTACTCCAAAGCTTTTCTGAATCTGAGCTTAATAATACAATTTGCAATTTGGTTCAAATTAATTGAGCCAGAACATCTCTTCAAGATGCAATAAGATGAGAGCATGGCAGATGTAGTATGTCATCACAGACCTAGACTGTAGCAGAGGATTTATTGTTAGGACAGTTCTACCTCACAGACTTGCAGAGCTGTAGGCTCCTTGGGCCAGATTCCCAGCTGTTATAAATCACCAGAGATCCACTGAAATGATATTGCCTCCCACCTCCCCCCAACCAGGAAAGTATATGGCCCCCAGCTTATATTAATGGTTGCAAGCATTTCAGTTCTACTGTTGTATATGGAGTCTCAGTGTAAAAATGAGAGCAACTGGAAAGATGGAATGATTTATCCTTCTATTATTTCTTTGTATTTTATGGGGACTGTTCCCTCAGAATTATTCCCTTCACCTGTTCGAACTTCTATTTATTTCTTATTTCCAAAACTGAAAAAAATGCCTAAGCGAAGAAGCAATGTTATACACTTTATTGCAAATGACAGAATACTTAGCCCGTCACATGCTGATTTCATTTATGATTTTTTAAAATTATGTTATCTTGGATACCTCTAAGATACCCATTATAGCAGTAGAGAGCATATTGAAATCTGTACTGTGTATATCTGTACCACATGCCTGTGAGGTAGGGAAGTCTTCTCATCCTTACCTGTAAAGTGGGGGTACCAAAAGGTATGAATGGTTAAGTGACTTCCTCAATATCACACATGAAGTCCATCTTAGGGACTGAACACCTGTCTCAAAAGTTGTAACATCACACTATTGAGATGCCAGTCAATTTTCTAATGTTCTTGCAGCTGGGGACATCATGCCCTTTTTCTTAGCTTATCACTTTTTTTTTAAATAAGGTATGAGGGGATGCATCTAATAATCATGCCCATTGTCTGAAGCATATTATATTTGTTGTTTTGGGCCAAAATTAGTGATATGATAGCTGAACAGCTACTTATTCCTGTAATAAAGAGTAAGTTTTCTCTTTTCAGTGAGTTTTGTTGAGGGCAAGACCGAAAGCAACTTGGTACAGGTCCTTCTCTTAAAAGCACGACTAATAGGCATATACAATAGCTGGGCAAATGGTTGCCATGTTTATTAACCACATCTCAGACCATATGGTAGCTGGGGGAGAGGAAGAAGGCGAACTTTGATTAAACAGCATGTGAGTGCTATATTGAAAAGAAAAACATCCAGCTGTTTCAGATTAATTGGATCTATGTGGCCAAACTAAAAGGTGTGTGCTCTTGTCTCTCTTGATGGCCAAGTGGCAAGGATATCGGAAAACTGCCCAGCATCAAGCTATTGTGATGTGTCTGGAAAATTCTGAGTGCAATAATATTTGAGTATGACATTTTCTGCACTGGAATTTGCGGAAGAAAATAAGCTGTTGGGTATTAGCTATTTTAGGAATTTTGACCTTCATAATACACGCTCTTAGTTCTGCATGATGGCATATTTCAACAAACACATCCATTCTTGTCAACAGCATTCATGCACTATATGTTGTTGGATAGTTTATGGACTTTTCTCCTAACTTGCAACTATCTATTTAAATCCCTGTAGGAAATCTGATAGGACAAGTTACACCCATGCTACATGACTGATCTGGGAACAATTTGGAACAGTCAGATCCTATTTCTGAAAAAAATGTAAAGATTTCAGAATTGTATCAATCTGTCATCAGAATTTTCTCCATGTAGCCTGAATACAATGTAAGGACTTGATCCTGCAAGGTCTTACCAGACCAATGGAAGTGATAAATGCAAAAGTAGTGCAGTATCAGGCCCTGCAATAGTTTTGTATTTTAAGTTACCAGTAGTTATTGTTTATTTGTATTAGAGGAGCAACTGGTGACCCCAGTCAAGGGCAAAACTACCTCTACTCAGCACTCACTTGTGCCCAGCCTGCAGAGTCTGCAGTTTATGTAGAGAAGACAAAAGATCTGAGGTATAGAGAAACTTATAGGAAGGCTTTGGAGAACTGAGAACTCATATTTCTAGTGTCCCAGAGCAGTCTTACCTCAGTCACATGCCTGCACTTCTTCCCTGGATTCAGTTTTATTTATCTTTTACTTCCGTAAGATGTTAGACTATAAAAGATCACAGTTTAACACAGAGTCTATAGCTGGGGGGCAGAAGGGAAGTCTGACTTCCTGCACAATGCAGGTCAAAGCACATCCCCCCCCGGTCATTTCTATGATAAGCCACAATTTTGGTGAAGCTAGATCATTTCTTAGAAAGATGTCTGTTCTGGATTTATAGCCTTCAAGTAATGAATAGTTTTTCACACTGGAAGCGTGTGGCTCAGTGTGTTAATTTCTCTCACTCTTGTAATCTTTTCTCTAGTCTGAATTTGTCTAACATTGTGCAATCTTAGAACAGTGTCTAGAGTTTTTGCCTTATGTGCAAGGTGTTAGCTGGTAGGGTACAGTATGAGTGGCTGGGCAGCTAGAAGGAGTCATCATTGGAAGAGGCTAACTTACATCCTCACTGCTTTCATTTTTGCATTTGTAGCTACCACTCTCATGTCTGTTCTCACTTGCTGAAACACTTGCAACCCGTAGTGTAAGAAGGAGTTGGGTGACTGGGGCCCTAACCCAAGGTGCTGGTGATGGGAGTCAGAGCAGCAGCCAGGGAAGGGGGGGAGGTCAGTTCAAGGGTCAGGTCAAGTCAGTCCTGAGGCTGCTGCGACTGTTGGGGCATCTTAGGTACTGTAACAACCCTCCTCCATTTTGATGAGGTTAGTTGAGTTACTTTACATTATTGGTGACTTTTTGGGCTGAATATTCTTTGGACTGGTGCCCATCTCTTTTCCAGGTATGGACAGCCGTTGACTTGCAGGGAGCTCATCTGCCCTTTGACACACATTGTTTTTAGTCCTCCTGGGTATCCACACACCCTCCTCACCCAGGCAAGCCCAGGTTGGGGAGAACTGATTTAGTCACCAATAACCTGAACAGGGAACAGGCTGTACTGGTTTACATGGTACCAGAGAGCAGACCGAGAGAGGCCTGGCCTGACAGGAGTTCAAGGGTAAGTGTCACTTAATTCAGCATATGCCCTGGTGGGGATGGGATTTGGTGGCAAAGGCTGCAGGGGGCATTAACTTCCAGACTGGTGATTGCACTGCTGACACTTCCCCCTAGTAGCAAGAGCACCTCCTATGCTGTTGGGTATTACTTTTAAAAGCCATATTTGATGTAATTTAGGAAATAAAGATACTTTTATATAAATGGCAAAAGCCCATTTTATGTTAGAAGTGACCTGGAGATGGCCTCATGGGAGCGATTCCAGGTTCATACATAAATGAAAGCAGATTTATCCTGTGTCCCAAAACCTTGGCTAGATCTGCTACAAGATGCATGAGCCAAAAATCAGTCTTTTTTTTTAGAAAATATCCGTTGAAAATTAAGCCAAAATGACTTGCTTTCTGGGATCTTAACTTCAGGCTGGTGTAAGATATTATATACAAAAAGATTAAAGTTGCAAAATAAAACTAAACATTTTGTAGTTTTAAAGTCCTTAAATGATTACATAAACAGTTACCAGTAAGAGGATTTGCAACGCTCTCTTAGTTTCTTGATCCTACAGAACCCAATTCTTAGATACACAGCAGATTTATAATTGTGAATTTGGTCTTCAGTGTGGTATATAAAGGGAGTGTACACATGGCATCCAGGTCTACACAGGTTATAAATCACTCCAATCTTGTGTAAAATTACCCGAAGAACAATCAGAAGTGTAATAACACTAGTTAGTTACACTGGTACAGGTGTTGCATGTTTACAGCTTATCCCAGGGTAGCTGTTTGCTCAAGGCAAACTGGCTATTACTTGGTCCCCTGCCACCCAAGTCAAGATGCATGCAGCTGAGCTACGTCAAAAGAAGTGGTTGTCCACTCCAGTCCTAGTGTAATTTACACTGGCATACTGGTAAATTGCACCAGTGCACACACGTCCCATGCCAGACCCCCACAAAGTATGCTGCATGTCATTTAATACCACCTACTGGCATAGATAGAGAGCACAACTTTAACAAAGATTGGACATTCAGAAAAAGAAGCATTCTGTTCAGCATCTACATGGCCGATAGAATGGTTAGAAATTGTGTTAAAAATGTATAGACCAGTGCATACGTTTTAAGCAAAAATCCTTAATGCAGCTAAATATAGACCTCCATCAGATTGGTGGCAGGAATCCATGCAACGTAGGGATCAATTCCTTGATCATTTTAAATTGTCTGTTCAACCCGCTAGAGCTACTTCATCCTATAAAGGGTTGAATAATTTTTACTCAAGATCCCCGAAGAATCTATCTTCAGTCTAAAACTGGACTTGGAAAGTTAGCCTGAAAAGTAAATGGAAATAGCCCATTATAAGGAAATGGTGACTTCAGTTAGAACTGTTCCGGATTGCATGTACACTGAGAGTAGCTAGTGATTTCTGGAAAAATGTACCGGTGTAGATGTATACTTTGTATGCAAGCCTTGCTGTATTATTCAGTGTAGCTTCCAATTTAGTTGCAAGGAGACTTTTATGCCATATAGAGCTAAAAAACTCTCCAATTTGTCTTCCTCTGCCATTAGCTTAAGTGCCTGTTGGATGTGCCTGAAGAAATTACTTTCATTTAATAAAGTTTATATGTTGCATGTGTTAAAAAAAGAAACCCTACTGGGTAATCCTATCTCTTGTAACATCTGTACATTAATTTGTTTCTTGAGAGCAAGAGTGATTTGTAACTCACAACGTAACTAGAGTAGCATGACTAAATTAAGAGGAGCATTCAGGCAGTAGGAATGCAATTACAGTATAAATGTACACCATGCTCATGTAATATTAAGGTTAAGAACTTAGGAGTCAGTAGACACAAAATTATGGTTACTTCATTAGTGGCCTTGAGGTCCAATTGTGACTAAAAAAAAGCTTGTATTATCTTCTACATGGGCAAATGTTAGCAAATAGAAAATATCATTGGGATACCTATTTATTTTCTGCGTACAGATTTCAGTTGTCATCTTAGCATTGCATCCTGAAAATATTCATGGAGATCTGGCTTTTATTTTTGCTTTTTTCCCTACTCTAAGTAACTGGAGTTGGAATATACAGTTGTTCTTTTTGCGTCAAAGCATACCGAGAACAAGCAAAGGGCACTCTTACCTCTCAAGGTCTGGCTGCGTGAGCCACCTACCGGTCCCATTAATAGTAACTATTAGGTGTTTCTACTTTACAGAGAGATTCATGTTGGCAAGGACTGAACATTCATCTGAGGCTTATTGGAACTTCATGCGCCTTGTCCTCCCACCATTCCCTTGTGCCGACAGTTACATGCTGTTGGTGGGTGGGTTTTGTCAGGATCTCAGTTCCCAGATAATTGTATTTGTGTCCTCAGGTTCATATTTGGATACACAATCCTTGGCAGAACACAGATCTTTTGCTGGGGATTCACAGCTGCACAGAGGGGAGGGAGATAAAGAACACGCTGTACACTCCGTACAATTGGGCTTTTCATCCAGGTAGTGGTGTCAATGATTCATAAAGTACAACAATCATGAAAACTTTATAGGTCAGCTTTTGTTTGTGCAACACCTGAGGGTACTTCATGACTGAAAGCACTCTGTGATGTAAGGTACTGCAAATGTACCCTACGTTTAACTTGACACAACTGTAGGTGCATGTCTACACTGGGTAACCAGTGCTCCTGAGGAGGGAGCATGTTTCACTTGCTCAATCTCATTTGTATGAACAAAACTCAGGAATGTGGCAGTGAAGCCACTATTGCCTGGTCTCAAGCCTATAAGAGCATAAATTCTACTTCTTTTGCAGTAGTTCAGTACCACTGAGAAGTCCAAACCTCCGTGTCCCCAAGGCCAGCAGAAAACACTAGGAAGGCCACAAATTCATGTCAGTCTTCTTCATTTTCTTCATCTTTTTCCTGCTCACCTCAGTACAATTCTCCCTTTTTCTTGTTCAAGTTATGTTTGATTACTAGGAAGAATAACTAGCAAGGATGTAGAAGGGAGAGCAACAGGGAATTTCACTGTCTGCTAATCCCTTCTCACACGACTCAAACAGCAGTTTTCCTGTGGACCTGAAAAGGTGACCTATGATTTCAGTTGTGCCTCAGGTGGTTCTTTAGAGTCACCTGCAGAAATATCAATTGAGCTCTTGCTCAGGGAAGTGAAACCTGATTGCAAGGGTGGGGAAGAAGGGGGCAATTATCACAGAATCATAGAAGTTTAGGGTTGGAAGGGACCTCAGGAGGTCATCTACTCCAACCCCCTGCACAAAACAGGACCGTCTCCAGCTAGACCATTCCAGCCAACACTTTGTCTAGCCAGGTCTTAAAACCTACAAGGATGGAGAGTCCACCACTTCTCTGGGTAATCTGTTCCAGGGCGTTACTATCTTCCTAGTGAGAAAGTTTGTCTTAGTATCTAACCTAAATTTCCCTTGCTGCAACTTGAGGCCATTGCTCCTTGTTCTGTCATCTGCCATCACTGAGAATAGTCCAGCTCCATCCTCTTTGGAACCCCCTTTCAGGTAGTTGAAGGGTACTATTACATCCATCTTCAGTCTTTTCTTCTCCAGACTAAATGAGTTCAGTTCCCTCAGGCTTGCCTCAGAAGTCATGTGCCCCAGCCCTCTAACCATTTTTGTTGTCCCCCTTGGGACTCTCTCCAATTTGTCTATATCCCTCTGTAGTAAGGGAGCCTAGGACTGGATGCAATACTCCAGATGTTGCTTCACCAGTACTGAATAGAGGGGACTAATCATGTCCCTTGATCTTCAGGCAATACTCCTACTCAAGCAGCCCAGTATAGCATTAGCCTTCTTCAAAACAAGGGCACACGGTTAGCTTATATTCAGCTTATTGTCCACTGTAACTCCCAGGTCCTTTTATGCAGAGCTGCGGCCCAGCCAGTCAGTCTCTGCCCTGTACTAGTGCATGGGATTGTTCCATCCTAAGTGCAGGACTTCCCATTTGTCTTTATTGAACCTCATGAGATTTCTTTTGGTCCAATCTTCCAATTTGTTGAGGTTTCTCTGAATCCTAACACTTCTCTCTAGCATATCTACTATTCCCCCCAGCTTGGTGTCATTTGCAAACTTGCTGAGGATGAACTCCATTCCATCCTCCAAGTTGTTGATGAAGCTATTGAACAAGACCTGCCCCAGGACTGACCCCCAGGGCACTCCACTTGATACAGGCTGCCAACTAGACATTGAGCCATTAATTACAACTTTTTGAGCCTGATGATCCAGTGAGTTTTTTATCCACGTTACAGTCCATTCATCAAACCCATACATTTTAGCCCAACATTTTCTTAAACTCTAGGCTCTGTCATAATGAGCATTAGCCAAAGCTTGTGTAACCCTTTTGCCAGGCACCAGATGGTAGCAACAAGGGCTGAGTTCACCTTAGGGACTTTACACAAATTGATTATCTTGGCGTGGGTCCCCACCCAAAAACCTGGGAAAATAATTCTGTCTGGGTGTTTCAGTGTGAAGAAATTTCCTCACTTGCAAGTCATATCAAACTATAATGGGGTTTATTAATGGGGGAAAGGGAGATGGGTTGACAAACAGATTTAAGGCCCTTAATCAATCAGTAGGCCCCTCAACCCACTGTTAACAGTTCAGCACAATCAATAGGTTTAGAGGTCTCATTTAGTGACAAGGTATGGGAGCGCAGGGTGGACAATGTAGTTAGTTCAGCTAGTACAGCTCTTAGCCCAAGGTTTCCTTTGTCTCCCCACAACTGGGGACTGCTCAGCCACTGCTGTTGCCACACTTCGCCACTGCTCTTTCCGGCTGCCCACAGTTGCTGCTCAGTGCTGCTGCTCCTTGGCATGAGTCCTCTTCTGGTTGCAGAAGCAACCCAGGTCTCTTAGATGCAGACTCAGCTCTTTCAGGATTTAGAAAGTACAGGCTTCCACCTGATCTGCTAGCACCCTAAAGATTTCTGCTCTTTAGGACCCAGTGGGTAACAGGCTAAGATTGGACCCACTAAAAGGTTTTATACATTACCAACACTCATCCCTTTCTGGTTGGATGGTGGGATTCTTCTTTTCTTATTAAATTTCATTTCAAGAGCCAAATCAGTTCTGAACTCTACTGGGCAAGCCCAATAGTCAAGTTCCAAATTTTGACTGAGCAGAGTTCAATCATTCATGTCTGTGTGGCTCTACCACTAGATAAGTATGCTTCCTCCTAGCCTCATTAATCTGGGGCTTTGTATATTCCCCAAATCCGTGGCAGACATCCTACATGTAAGCCTTAGGGTTCAGATACTGCCTAGTTTCACTTGCTTGTACCCAAAAGGCCAAGGAATAGATTAGATAGGTACTTGGCTGGGGTCCTGTGACCCTAGCACTTGTTCCTGCCATTGGCAGGGGGTCAGACTAGATGGCCTGCTCTAGGCCCCTTCTGCCAGGGGAAAAGTATGAACGCGTTCCTCCATTACCACAAAGTTGTGTAGTCAAGATTCCCACATTTAGGGAAACTCACAATTCTGCCTGGAGTGCAAAGGACAGACCTCACCCTGGGAAAACCACCTTGGTGGTTGGATGGTAAAGGTTTTTGTGTGTTTGGGTTTTTTTTTGGTTTTTTTTTTTTTTGCAATAAACACTTCTTCCAATCTATCTACATTACAGTCATACAAATGACTACCTCAAAGACTGCTCCCCTTCCAGTGGCAACTCATAAAGGGTATACAGGGGTGCATGTGCACCTCCTGACCAGCCATGCTTGCCATTTAGGCGTTGGGCAGGGGGTGCATGCAGGAGCATCAGTGCTCCCCCTGTAAGTGCCAGACAATCACTGTAGCCGTTTCCAGAAGCAGTCGCAGCCACTCCCGGAAGCGACTGTGGTGATCAGCCACAGTGATTGGCCATCACAGGACTGGCCACAGGGGGATCCCCACCTCGACCCGCAGAATTGGCCACGTGAAGAACCCCCTTGGTCGATGGAACGGATTGCAGGGGGGCGCATATGCCCTCCCCAACTAAGGTGGCACCAGTTGCCCATGCCCCCTTCCCCCATCACCTGTTACAATTCCAGCCTGGGCCCTCTCCTCCTCCTCTTATGAATGATTCCTAAGCTGAGAGTCCCTTCACTTTAGACTTCCACACACTGACCCCCCTCAGCTTCACTACTCAGCTTTCTCTTTATGGTATATCGACTCCTTTAGGAACTTTGTAGTTTTAGAAGGCAGGGCCAGTGCATCCAAACCTAGCTCTCCCTGTCTTTTATATTCAAAATGTTAAAAGCAGTTAAAATATGTTATCACAGGGAAAACAAGTACAAAAGAGTCACTGATGCATACCAATAGGGGATATGCAGATAAGAGACACAGTCTCTGTAATCCGACCTTGCATACCAATAGCAGTATGCAAATACAAGCACCATGAGCTTTCAAATACCTTGGCCATAGGGCATGCTATGATGTCTGCCAGCTCTTTTAAGACTCTGGAGTGTAATCTGTCCAGGCTGGCAGACTAATGGATATCAAGCCTCTTGAGTTATTCTCTCACTTGATCTACATCAATTGTGGGCCCATCTCCTGAGCCCTGGTTGCCTTGCGTCTTTTCTGACAGCGTGACCCCCTTGGATAGGTGGAAAACTGACACAAAATAATCATTTAGGAGATTGGCCTTTTTTTCGGCATCAGAGATCAGCTGCCCCGTTTGATCTTGTAGGGGGCCAATGTTGCTTTTATTCTTTCTCTGACTTCCCACATATATGAAGAATGACTTTTTGTTATCCTTGATTCCAGTGGGGCCACTCAGTCCGCTGACGGCTTGCCCCCTGGCCATGGGAGATGCAGGCAGGCTCCATGGGAGTGAAGGAAAGGAAGAAAAAAAAAAAGATTGGTCATACCCAGAGAGTCGTAGTGGATGGGTCGGTATTGACCTGGAAGGATGTGGGCAGTGAGGTCCCGCAGGGCTCTGTCCTTGGATCAATACTCTTCAATGTCTTTATCAGCAACTTGGACAAGGGAGTGAAGTGTACTCTGTCCAAGTTTGCAGATGGCACAAAACTGGGGAGAAGTGGACACACTGGAAGGCAGGGAACAATTACAAGCAGACCTGGACGGGTTGGACAAGTGGGCAGAAAGCAACAGAATGCATTTCAACAAGGAGAAATGCAAAATGCTGCACCTAGGGAGGAAAGATGTCCAGCATACCTACTGCCTAGGAAATGACCTGCTGGGTGGCACAGAAGCAGAAAGGGATCTAGGAGTCCTAGTGGACTCCAAGATGAACATGAGTTGTCAGTGTGATGAAATCATCAGAAAAGCTAATGGCACTTTATCGTGCATCAGCAGATGCGTGATGAACAGAACCAAGGAGGTGATAATTCCCCTCTACTGGGGGCTGGTCAGACTGCAGTTGGAGTACTGCGTGCAATTTTGGGTGCCGCACTTAAAGAGGGATGTGGATAACCTGGAGAGGGTTCAGAGAAGGGCCACTTGTATGGTTAAGGGCTTGCAGGCCAAGCCCTATGAGGAGAGACTAGGACACCTGGACCTCTTCAGCCTCTGCAAGGGAAGGTTGAGAGGCGACCTTGTGGCTGCCTATAAGTTCATCACAGGGGCACAGAAGGGAATTGGTGAGGCTTTACTCACCAAGGCACCTCTGTGGGTTACAAGAAATAATGGCCATAAGCTAGCAGAGAGCAGGTTTAGACTAGACATTAGGACGAACTTCTTCACAGAGTGGCCAAGGTCTGGAATGGGCTCCCACAGGAGGTGGTGCTCTCCCCTACCCTGGGGGTCTTCAAGAGGAGGTTAGATAGGCATCTTGCTGGGGTCATCTAAACCTAGCACTCTTTCCTGCCTATGCAGGGGGTCGTACTCGATGATCTATTGAGGTCCCTTCCAACCCTATCATCTATGAATCTATGGTTGCTGCCTTGGCTTTTCTGGATAGCTGCCTACAGGTGTGGGCTAGTGCAGAGTAGTCCTCCTTAATGATGGTTCCAGTTTTCCATAAATGGTGCCTCCACCTCGGCCACTCAAAAACCATTTCAACAGCTTTCCACCTAAATAACAACCAAGTGAGGAAAGAAATCAAAGTCAAGATTGGTGACAGTATACTTGACCATTATCACACTGTCACTTATCTAGGAGTCAAGCTGGACTGGACCCTTAACTACTGCCAGCATCTGGAAGGGATCCAGGGAAAGTGTGGCAGGACACTGTTGGTGCCAGCCACTTTAAGGGCTGGAGCAGGCAGCAGCCAGGTGTTTGAGTACAGCAGACATTTTGAGACCCAGGATATATATATGGTGAACCAGCAGTTTGCTGCTGGCAGCTGTGAGTGACTTTAGCTGGCAGAGCTGAGGCTCAGGAACAGCTTGTAAGTTTATGGGCTGGGGCTATGGGGATGGAGAGGGTTGTTGGTCTTGGGCATGACCCAAAACTTCACCCTGCCAGGGTTGGGCCTGGTGGGGTTCCTAGTGGTGTGGGACCCCCAGGAAATGCCAGGCCAGTTATCACCCTGAAAGGCAGATCAGGGCACCTTAATAACCCCAACTCCCACAACTGGGTGTGTAACCCCATATAGGGCCCAAGAAGGCAGACCCATGTCAGAGAGTGTGGGCTAGATGCTCAGAAGCCTGATGTGAGGCACGCTGAACTGGTCAATGCTGGGGCCAGGACCGGAAGGGTCAAAAGGGCCAGGGTCCCACCGTGAGGGATGCCCAGAGCTGAGGATCTGGGAGGTGAGGCCAGGGGCTGGGTGGCCAAAGTTCCTGGGGGGGGACACACCTGAGAAGGGGAAGAGTGCAAGGAGGTAGGCAGCCCAGAATGAGGGTGGAGTAGGCCGCCTGATAGGAGGGATCCAGTTGGGGTCCAGACTGGAGGCTTATGGGGCCCAGTGTGGAGCTGGAGACGTCAAGAACTTAGATGCCATCTGAAAAGCATGGGCTGCAATGTAGGGAAGGTTCGGAGCTGCAGGTAGCGCCCCCTGGCATTGGGGCAGAAAATGGGCAGCCTCCCACCTAATTAACACCGGAATTTTGTATCAGCAGGGTGTGGCAGGCAAGAGAGATGGGCAGTTAGCATAGAAACAGGTGGGTGGGAAGGCCTCCTGTTACAGAAAGGTTAATACCAAAGGAGCTCCTATTTGTCACCTTTCTGGTACCACCTAGGGTGCAAGTTTCCAAACACTTCACACCTCCATAAGCTCCTGCTGAGTACTGTGCATCAGTATGGGGCTGGAGCATGCACACTAAGCTAGTGGATTCCAGCCTTAACAGTGTCTACCAACTGCAGCTGACTACTTAACCAGTCCTCTCAGGCATTCCACCCCCAACATCCAGAGACAAGCTGCCACCCTTGCTCTAGGCCTCAAAGTCCGTGATCTGGACCATTCTTTGCATTCCAACCTAGTAGCTGCAAGCCTGAAAACCAACTCTTGCCTGAAGTTTTGGAACCGTTCTCCCTTTAGGCCAATAAACTCATTGAATCTGCAGGTAGCATGTCACCCACAGCATCAACCTCCCATCAGAAGAGCAGGCAATATGCTGCAGTTCAAGAACTGAAGCTAAAGAACTTCATCCCTAAAACAAGCTTCTGCTGCTCGGGCTGGCAGCTGACCTGGACTGCACTTAACTGTCTCAGAATGGGCTTTGGATGGTTTAAGGCAAGCATGCACTCTTGGGGCCTCTTCTGTGACACTGTCTGCAGCTGTGGTGCTCAAGTTCAGATGGCCAACCATATCATCTATGAAAGCCCTCATGGCCCTCCTTCAGGTGCCCAAGGTCTTATTGACATTGACCATGTTATTTGTCTCTTGCTTTCTGGCCCCTATGCCTCTGACGTGAGAGTGGTGACACCCACTTCATCATTATAAGTGTGCACCAGGAGCCTTAGATAAATCTTTCAGGTGCCAAGTTGTAGACAAGGAGGATTAGAGACATCATGTCTCAGAAACACCACATGACAAAAGTATTTGTCCCTTGAGTAGGATGAAGACAGTCTGCATATGTTTAGTCCAATGCCACTGACTCTTCTGTAGAGGTAAAAGTCTGCAGGGCAAATTGAATTGCTGATCAGTTGTGACAACAACAATGTCCTAAAAGCCACACTGGCGTGCATGCCTGACTTGCAGCTTCCTAAATGGAGGTCTACTGATGTCAGTGTAAAATTTGTGGATCATATACCTTTCATGCATGTAACCACATAAATGCTACTTTGCAAAATTCACATTGCCTATCATGATGCATAGCAGTGTTTAAATGGAGAAAAAACAACAGCAACTAGAGAAACTAGTAAGTCACTTCAAAGGTTCTATTAATATTATTGTTAACTAAATATTTTATTAAGTACCTTTGCATTTTCAATAGACATTTTTTAAAAACCCTTTATTTGAGGAAGGCTTTGGGTTCCTGACAACAGGCCCTTTATGGTAACATTTGCATGATTGCTGGAGAAGAGAGGTTGGATCAAAGGAAGAGAATCATTACTCTAAAAATGAAAGACACTTCAAAAGACAACTAATTTTGCATATGAAAAATCTTTAGAGTGCCAACCCTGACATTTAAGCATAAGATTTCATAGCAATACTAATAAGCGGCTGAGAAGCAGGAATATGTGTATAAAGAAAAACCTTCTTTATCATTGCAGTGAAAGAAAGAAGAAAATAGTTTGAAGTTCTGTGTTTCCATTTTGAGGATGTGTACATGAATCTTCTAACAGCTCTGGAAGGCTGCTAAAAACACTGCTAGAATCACGGATCTAATGAATTAAAATGAAATGTTTTTTTAAAAGACTTTTCATTTTGCTTTTTAATTAGCTAGTAGTGTTGCTGAGTCTTCCAATGGGACTCTCTCGATTTGCCTTCAGTTATCTGACTGTCATTCAAACAGCATAAGTAATGTATCAGAATACCTTGCAATTTTCTTTCAAATGATCAGCTACTCAGTTTATATTAGAACTTCAAGATGGTTCATGTTAATTCACTAATTACTAGAGCATGAACTACATAATTCAATGCTTTGCCCTGTAGCTTTAGGACCTATCAGCAGGAAGCGTTCATATACCAGGGGCAAGCTACCCCCAAAACAGGTGCCAGAACATGGCATGGGAAGGCATTTTGTAGACATGTGCATGTCAGGGCGGATGGTGAGGAAGGCTGCCCCTGGCATGCCTCTGGCATGCCAACATCTTACAAGTTGAGGTTGCGTATTTTTGGCACTCTGCCCAAAAATGTTGCCAACCCTTAATTCAGACATTAGTTGTAATAATTAATGGTTTACCAACATGAAAAAGTGATATCACCAAGTCCTGAGAATCCCATGCCCAGTTTTTAAAACAAGATTGATCAGGTTGAAGAAAATCTTAGAAGTCTTAGATACTGCTTTTGCCACCACCTTTGTCATAATCTCTTAAACAGGAAAGCAGATGTTGCAAATCTGTCAATTCTCTCACAATAATGGAGTGTCTCACAGTGAGATTTGTATTAGTTGGGACCTAGGTCAGATCCATAGGCCCTACTAACCTATAGCTCACTATGCACTTCCCAAACAATACCAAATAAACCCACAGGTGACTGGGGTGGGGGGGGTGAGGGAATGGGGTATGTGCCCCTCCAAGATTGGCCCCTGACTTGACCCCTCTCAGGACTGGGCAGTTTCTTGCCACACAAGCCAGTGGTGTGTTGATGGGGGAGGGGGGCACTAAGCCACAGCACAGAAGTATAGGAGTGGATATCGGGCTTTTGACCTGGCCCTGGGCCCATCCCTGGGCCTGTCCACAAATTGTGCTCCCCCAGACTCAGGAGGCACCAGTTACCTCTAAATAAACCAGAAGAGGACACATTTTCCTCTTTGTGACACGATCTTGTACCCCAATGTGATCTAAAGAAATTTTGGTGTATGTAGATGGTAAGCTTTTCAGACTGCAAAGCACTGGACACCATAGTTAGTGACAACCCAGCTCCACCAGGTAGCTACCTCTCTGGAATAGTTCCACCTTTGGGTATTTTGTAAATATCATGGTAAAACATGGTTCCTATCCCAGAAATTCTTTATTCTTCTACTGACCAGCCTTTGGATGTGATTTCCACTACCAGCGTTTTAGTTGCCTTCTTTCCAGCTTCCTGTTTTGCAAGCCGTCTTAGTACTAAACCAGCAAAAGTAAGGAGGTTGTCACCTTCATAATAATTAACTTGGCCATTTTTGGTAATGTGGTCCATGGGGTGACATGTAAAAACTTGCTAATATTGTGTAACTCACTCCATTGTCTGTTGGAATGTGGCACCACATGATTGCTGAAATATAATCCTTCCAATTGTATTTGTTGTTTCAGGAATGAGATGGGCTGTCAGGCATATTTATGCATTTAATAAAATCTTAAATGTAACAAAGGGTGTAATAAGGGCAGCAAATTGTCACCATCACCCCTTTGCAACTGAATTTGCCCCCATTCATGTAATTTCACAGCTGTGCTCTGCTTGTAGTGACCTTGGGTTGATGCCAGTATGGAGTTAGCTCCTCATGGGAGTTCTCCTAAAG
Organism: Caiman crocodilus; assembly: GCA_030014935.1. Classification (NCBI taxonomy): domain Eukaryota; kingdom Metazoa; phylum Chordata; order Crocodylia; family Alligatoridae; genus Caiman; species Caiman crocodilus. The sequence continues at coordinate 170,932,651 of JAGPOW010003316.1, forward strand.
CAGATTAGCCTTCTGCGTGCTCTTATCATTATTTCTCCAGTAGACTGTTTCACCAGCAGGATATTCAGTTAGAAATTAATTAGTGTAAAGATAATGTTGTGAATATGTAAAGTGTTACATTTTATTATAACATCTAGTTAGTTATTTCATTTAGCTTTTTCAAGCAAAAAGAAAATGTGCTATGAATTCTAACTCTTTGATCACTTAATGACATTTGGGTACTGAGTTGCCAAGTTAGGAATCTAGACTACTGACCTTGGTAAAAAGTAATTTGAAAGTACTGCAATTTGTTCTGCTTTGGAAGTTGGAGCAAATAATTTAAGAAGTCATGTGTTTCTTTTGGAGCTGTAAGTAATATAATCAGTTGGCCTATCCTCATCTTTGTTTGTATTGTTGGTGCCAAATCCCCAGTCTTTACTCACTTGGGTAGGGTTTGCTGTACAAATGCATATTAAAACAACCTCTCTTCCAAAAGCTCCTTGCAGGATCTGGGTACCAGGACAAAACTGGTAGACAGTAAATGATAATGCCTTGCACGTGCTTAGCACCATCTGCTGGAAGATTACAAATCACCTCATAACCACAGAAGAAATGTCTACGGGGAAGGTTTTTGAATATCTATTGTACACAGATGTGTACAGGTACAGAAGCTGAAACCTAGGTTTTGCTGTGAATAGGGGCTACCCTACTGTGCAACTCTATTGACTGAGGGGGGAGCTCAGCATGGAATTGAAATTCAGTAGATAATTCTCAAAGTTATAATCATCATAGTCCTCCTTAGGCAACTGTATGTTTGCCCTTCATCTCCAAACTTTGGCATTGTGGAGGGGTTGGGAAGATGCTCCAGATCCTTGTGTATGTAAGCATGGATATTTTTTATAAGTGTAAGTGGGCTGGCTATGTCATTTGGTTTTCTCATCCTATCACCTTTTGTTTCAAAATAGTGAATAGCACTATGAAATTGCTGGAAAGTTGCTAACTAAAACCAAAAGAAAGAAAATGCTACCCTCCATAAAAGGGATCTAGCAGGAATGTGGAGCTGGAGGAAGAAAGCTCCTAGTGAAATCCTCATTGTCTGGTTTGAATTGGCACTAAGGATGGTAAATCTCTCCAATGCATTCCCCGCTCAACCATTCCACTGTAGGAGAGACAACACGTCTAGGCTGGCAAATCACAATTCTGTTGTGAGCCCTAGCAACATTTAGTCTATTTATTTTCTTTTGCAGCGTATATGCTGGTTAGTGAAAAATAGCTGCCTAACAAATGGCTTTGCTGAATACCAATAGTGTTATTTTTTAGTTTAGAGATGTACCAGTGCCCAGAGGTCATATTGCAACATTGGTTGTAGAACTTCTCATGGAGTTCACAGAGGAGTTCCACTTCAGAGGTCTGATCCAAAGCTGGTTAAAATTAACAGAAGTACTTCCATTGGCTTTAATGGACTTTGAATCAGGTCCAAAATGCAAAAGAGGACATGGCCCTCAGATGAGTACATGAATTGAAAAGGAACAAGTGTGTGTGAGTGTTTGTATAATGACCTCACTGTAATCACTTGTCTAGGTGGGTCAGGTATAATAGTCATGTGTCTGAGCTCCCATTAATTATGGACACAAGGGCAGATCCTGGGGCGGGGTGGGAAGGTGTAGGGGAGGAGGGATGCAGTTACAATTGCCTTTTATTCCCAATTTACCCAAAGCTGGAAACCAACTGCCAGGCAGAGAAAGTAATATTTCTATTGAGGCAGCAGTGAGGGAATCACTTGACTTCCTGGAGCATTATAATCTGCCTGATTCCCACTAAAGTCTGCATTCCACAGGTGTTAATGTCCTGATTCTCCTTTTTAATTGCCTTGATGTTCCATTAATCAAACTATCCTTTCTTCTACAATTCTGTGGTCTGTTAGTTGCTCTTGGTAATGTAGCTACTATTTTACAGCCCTGAAGACTGTTTTAAACTTTAGCTAAAACCATTAACTCAGGTGTGGTAATAACCCAGGTGCACATTAACTTAGGTATGGATACAATGTTCAGTAAAGCATTGGATACCATGTCAAGATGCTCAAGAAGGTTTGATTCTGCTTTATAAATCTGAAAAAGTACTTTTAATTCTAATGAGTACAGGACTAATGAAACAACGTCTTTTGTTTATTTTTTGCCTGTGTTGTGTTTTTTACATGATGTAGCAAATTAATCCATGTTCTAAAAAGCATAGACTTATTTTTTGCTTTGATTTTAAATTGAGTAACACAGCTCCTAGCAGATTAGTAAAGCTTCTATTTTTTTTGAACTGGAGAAAAATGTGTTATTATGTGTGATGATGCACTATACTATCTTCAGCTCCTTTTCATAATCCTAGATCCACCCATGTTTGGATCCATCACTTTTTTTCTGACTCACAGAGGTCAGAGCTCACTAATGTATTGAAGGCTCCTTGGGCTGTTTTCAGATCATCCATTATGATTTTGATCACATTTTACAGAGTGTCTGGGAACCCATTTAATCTAAGCATCAGTATGCATAAGCTCTGGAACACCAGCACCCTTCAGTTCTGCACAGTACAGTGCCTGTGCAAAGCAGATAATGCAGGTAGTACATTCCCTACAACAGATAAGAAGACCACTCTGAAGGCCTCCTCGAATTAGATGAGTTGATTTAATTTACATATCTTAAAAAGATAAATTTTGTTTTCTTGGTGTAGACACAAGGGACTAGGGATCAGGAGGTGCTTTTCATATCAGAAACAATCTTTTTACAGGCCAGGAGCTCTCAGCCATTTTTGTCTCACAAGACTCTCTTCTGTTACATACTTTTATTCTTTGGGTTTACTGGAAGAGAAAAAAAATCTCTTTTTTGAATGGAATACACAGCATATAATAAATTCCGCTGAGCCACTCAGTCCTTATTGAGAGCATAGTATTCTGTCATAGTAAGTTGTACAGTAGTATTGGCAACAGATAAAGTTAAAACTATTGGGACTAGAGGTCACTCAGCACAGAGCTCAGGACCAAATAGGATTGAGTCTTAGAAGACCAAGTTTGTCAAAAAATAGATTCTGGTTTACAGATTTGAAACAAAACAACAGTGCTGGACATTCATTTCTCCCTTTTTGAAAAATGGTCAGGATTGGAAGGACTCTCCCCTGCTCCCTTTATGAGTTAAAAATATTTTCATAAAAACTTGTTCAAAAACATTTTGCCACATTTTTCTGAGTTCAGAAAGACTCACCAGCTCTAATTATTCAACACACTTAACTCCTTCAGCAACTGAGGTATTCATTATTTGTTGGATGGCATACCTGCCAACGTCCTTGAAATGTATTGGCTTTTTCTGAAGAAAAGTAGAATCCTAATAAGGAAAGCAACTGATTACATTTCATCATCTAACTGCTCAGCATTGAAAGTGAACACTTTGGGCCACTTGAATAAGCCCTTTTCATATTCGTTAGCATACTAATGCCAACATAGTTCATCAGCACAAAAACAGCTTCTTCTTCAGTGTCAAGAAACATTGACACACTGAAACATTGAGAGCTGCAAAGTTACTCCAGGTAGCATCTGCTTCAAACCATCTTTATCCAGTGACACATTTCTGGCCCCAATTTTATCATAAAGTAAAAATGCTGTACGTAGTTGTTAAATAGCTGGCACACTACTTGGCCAAATGCCAGCTAAATATATTTGCAGTTACTTTTATCATCTGCTTGGTTTTGATCTTCAGAATCCAGTCTGAAGAGCACTGCATGAAAGCCAATGCATTTCACTTAAACAACAGTCTGGAATATACTGCTCAGCACAATGATATTACCCTATTTTCAAAGCTTATTGCAAGATATTTACTTGCCTACAGTCAACATCTTTGGAACATCATAAGCAGAAAACAAGCCATCAACAAACAGTATTAATATTTTAAAAGATATTTAATTATTTATGGCTCAGTTTTTGTGTCTTCTGTTTATGAAACTTCAGGGTTAAGGAGTAGCCTTGAAATGTGTTTCTCACTGATCAGCACAGTACCGTGGAGAACAGGTTATGGGGATTTTATGCATCAAAGATCCTCAGCAATATTTAGCTAACACAGAAGTAATATAATAAAGTCACTTTATGTACCGTGCATTACTTTGATTGGTTGCAGTCTGTGTATGCAAAATTCAGTGCAGCCTTATCAGTTATTACATATAACCAGGGATCCTGGTTTTCCATGATAAAAAATTGCAAATTCTCTGATTAAAAACCCCAAATCCATGATTAAAATGAAATACCACTATATATATAGATATCAATTGACCACAATGTTTTACTGATATAATTACCATTTTAAAGCAATTTGAAATCCAACCAGTGCCTCAATCACTACAGTAAAATGAATTCTAAGTACCTATTAATTTTGGTATTTTATCTGGGGTTTTTTATCATACAAGAACAGGGCTCCCCCTGCCCCCTTAGCTCACTAGGAAGCAGGTCCAGACTCCTCACTCGCAAGCCACAGCCCCCTCAGCCCTGCTGGTGCCCCCACTCCCCACCCATAGCCATCCCTTCCCTGTTGGTGCTCCTTACTCCCCTCCCCACCCACAGATCCCCTGGCCCTGCTGGTACCCGACCCCCCAGCCCTACTGGAGGGGCTCCCCAGCCAGGGTTCCCTGTAAGGTGTGACGTGCACAACCGCACACAACTAAAAGTGTGGCTGCGCATAAACTTTTCATGGCCGCGCACCAGGAGCTTCCTGGCTCCAGCCCCTGGCCTCAGCCTCCAGCCCCCAACCTCTCGGCTCCAGCCTCCAGCTTCAGCCTCTGGCCCCCAGCCCTGGCCTCCAGCCCCCATCCCCCTTCAATAAGTGTCCCATGCCGGACTGAGACAGTGCGCTTACAGATCAAGGCAGCATGCTCACGGACTGCTACTCCTTAAAGGGAACATTGCACCCAGCTGCCAGGGCTATGGGGCCATTGACCTGGGTCTGCAACCCCCCGTACCAGTACGTGGGTGGCTGCCTGCAGGAGCACCTGAGCCCCAGCGGCTGCAGAAGAACCCACACCTGCCTGCAAACCCGAGCCCCAGCAGCTGCCTGTAGGAGGCTGCTGAGGCCTGAGCAGGGAGCCTGGCTTCCCTCTCCCACAGGCAGCATGGCCAGAGAGGAGCCCGTGGGGTGCAGGTATGGGCTGCCCACTGTGGGCTCAGGCAGGGCGATGGGGTTGATTTCCCACTGCTGTGTGCACTCCTGGTGGGGGGCAGAGGCGGTCTGTGCCCCCCAGATCTGTGCACAGGACAGGGGCAGGTGCAGGCTGCCCACTGTGGGCTTGGGCTCCCTGCCCTGCTGACCTCCCCTGGGGCTTCTACAGAACTACACATCTACACAGATGCAATAGGATAGTTGCCTGATTCTGATCCTTTACATTGGGATCTTGCCAGAAGCCACACTTTGGGCATCCAGTGGGTGAAATAGAATATGGCTCTAATTGTCATCTTACTCCACCCTTCTTGAATTCCTGAAAATCATTAGTACAAAAGGTGAGTGGATCCTTGCCACTTTCTGTGACTTAATCTTAAGGCTTACTAAAGGCACATGACAGAAGCGTATACACCAAGGTTTTGTTTTTTATATTTTCTTAGGGAATTGAGCAGGTTGAAACAGGATTCCACGATGATGCTTAAGTGCTATTTGCACACTGTAGCAGAGCAGCTTTGGTGCCCGCCACTCTAAGGTTTAGATCAGGCAGCAGGGCAGCCAGCATGTGTGGCCCAACCTGATGAGGCAGTCACATGACCACAGGAGGGCCTTGGGATTGGAGGAGGGGGTGGAGCAGCCTCCATTTTAACCCAGGCCCTCAGAGCTGGCAACCAGAAGGGTATCACTTGGCTGAGCTGCTGCTTGAACCATCCTTGGAAGTAAGGGCAGGAGCTATGGGGATGACAGGAGGCTCCTGGTCCTGGGTATGACTGAAAACTACACCCTGCTGGGGAAGGATGACCTACTGGGATTGCCCATGGTAGAGTAGATCCCCAGAAATGCCAGGCTAGTTGCCTCCCCAGTGAAAGGTAGGTAGGGGCACCTTATAACCTCAGCCCCCACATCCTTGTGGGTTACCTAGTTGTAGGGCCAGGCATGCCTTGGGAGAGGCACCTGAGCCCCACAGGATGTAAGATCCTGGTGGCCCAGAAATGGGTTACTCATTTGTAGGGGCCAGGCATGCTTAGGGAGTGGCACCTGAGTCCCACAGGGTGCAAGAGCCCAGTGGCCCCAGAGAAAGGGGGCAGAAGTACATGTTGAGGCCTGCACAGATTAGGGTGCACAGTGGTGACCTGAAGTGCTGTTCATGAAGGGTGTAGAGTTGGGTCTGCTCAGGAGGACCTGAAGCGCTACACTGGGTGTGGGCTGAGTAGCGTTGCAGGGGTGACCTGAAGTGCAGCACATGGGCCAACCCTTCCACACGAGTGTTGATCTAAGAAGGAGGCCCTAGTAAGAGGGCATGAGTGGAAGGCTGTAAGCGACCGTGCCATTCACCAGAGTGCCGAGTGTGTGCTGGTTTGTCGGATGTCACCGTTGACCTCGAGAAGGATAGTCAATGATTGGGACAGGTTCTAGAGGGTCCTCCATGGTTCTCTCTTGCTGTGACTTTGCTGAAATAAATACATTGTATGTTCTGTCCCGCCTGGTACCCTTCTTTGATCCTTTTGTCGATCTTCCAGTTTTGGGGTTCCACCTCTCTTACACCCCACCTACCGCCAACTAATGATGTCATATCCCAATCTTCTAGGTTTGTGTCATGGTCTTGGTACATGTCTTGACTGTCCAAAATGGTAAGCCATATATGGATGTCAGTTCACCTCACTCAGCACTTGCCTCAGAGGGACTGACTTAGCTTCTATCTGTCCCCGGGTTACCTTGTCCCTCAGTGTCGATCTCAATCCTTTTAGCCTATCACTGCTGTAATAGACAGCTGTCTCTCTCCACAGGCTCCGAGACAGCCCAGTCTGCCTGGAAGGCGTCTGGAGTCCATGAATCTACTGCTGGTAAGTAATGGTGCCCTCCTGGGCTCACACGCTCTCTCAGCCCCAATCAGGGCTGCCACCATTTGGCTTCTGCAGTGCACAGGTCTGCCCTGGGACACCAAGTGCCTGCAGGGGAACCCACTTCTGGTCCCCTGGGCTTCCTGCTCGTTGGGGTTTTTATCCCTGGTTCTGTGGGTCGGCCAGCGAATCGGTGCTGGCATGCAGGCATAAAACACACCCACACTGGTGTGGGAGCTGATCCCCACTCCCCCCAGCTCAGCTGTTCTTTTGATGGTTTTTTTCTTGTGCCACCATAATTTCTCTTGCCTTGGCTCTGCGCCTGCTGTTCCCACATCTCAGAGCGGTCTCGTGCACTTTTATCTCCAACCCCAGGTGAGTTCCCCTTTGGGGTTTTCTCTTTATTATGAAGGCCCTAGTGGGAGGGCATAAGTTGAAGCCCCAGAAGAGGGCAGGAAGGTCAAGGTAAGTCCATGGACACCTGAGGCCACAATTGGGCCAGAGGCCAAGACCCCGATAAATCCTCAAGTGTGGTGAGGTTAAGTTTGGGTCAGAGCAAAACCCCAGTAAGCCTTCAGATGTTATGAGGCTGAGTTTGGGTCATAAGGTTAAGAACTGTCCAGTGTGAGTGCACTGTGACTGCGAGCTCCAGAGGGGAGTGAGAGTCCCATGTGAGACTCTGGAGCTTGGGTTACAGTGTGAAGCACTAGCAAAATGGATGCCATCTGTGAGGCATGGTCAGAGCAGTGTATATCGCCCTAGGCATCAGGACTTTAAGATGGGCAGCCTCCCACTTATTACATTGTGTTTATTAAACAGCAAGTCCTGGCAGGAAAGACTGGACAGACTGGCCCTTGGGCAGGCTGATGTTGAGTTCTGGCTCTGAGCAAATCCCCTGTCGCACACACCCAATGCTTCCTATCCAGTGCAGCATGTTACCTGTGGCGAGTTAAAGGATGTTGTTGATATATTGGGCATTACACTAGTAGTTTTGTGTAAGGGTTATCCCCACATTTTAATAGACCAACACTTAAGTAGGATGGTTTAGACAGGGATACTTCTGCCTTGAGCAGGGTGTTGGACTAGATGGCCTCACATGTTTCCTTTTAGCCCTACTTCTCTATGATTCAGCAGGTCATTCAGAGCTGTCTAACTTCTAAGCAACCAGGGGCTGAATGCTCTTCTAGGCTACATCAGTGGGGGCCACATGCCCATGGACTGCTGCAGGGTAAGTCACAGACCCCCCAAGGCTGCATAGCATGTGGACACCCTCCCCCGCTGCATCACATACCTGTGGCCTTCCAAACGTTGCACCACATGCCCACGTAGGACTCCCTGCTCTGCTATACCATGCAGCAGTTGTGTGGGAGCTCAGGGGCTGCAATTTGGACCACTCTGGCATAGCTAGCAACAGAATCTAGGTTTCTAGATTCCCAGGCTGGTGTCCTATCCATTTGAGCATATTGTCTCCTCCCCCATGCTAATGACCAAAAGTTAGGTTGCAGGGTGAAATGATTTTGGTGGCCTCTGACCTGTTCTCAATGGATATATGTCCATATTAAATGATGCCTTTGATGGCAGCCTCAGGAGAGAGGCAAAGGGATTAAATAAAGTATAAAGATTGATCTACCCTCTCACTGAGTGGCTGAATTAAAGGAGTAGGATTTCTTAGCTTCTTCAGGGAGTTCATCTGTTCTATATTACAAGAGTATTCCTTCTGGGCATTACTTTTATCTCTTACGCAGAGGAAGCTTCTGAAACCACCCCCCCCCTTTTTTTTTTTTTATTTTAAAAAATATGTTTTGTATCTTTTTTAAAATAAAAAATCGTGTGGGGGGAAAGAGCCCGGCCCGG
>JAGPOW010003316.1:170948709-170966392 GCA_030014935.1 Caiman crocodilus
CTATTTATTGGGCAAAGACAATAGCCATATATATGTCCAAGCATGTTCACACACATACACACACACGTGCGCGCGCGCGCACACACACACACACTTCTGCCTGTCCAAGGAGGCTGATTTGTATGCAAAGGAAGAGCCAGATGGAAAATATGGGCAGTCAGCAATCTGAAGAAGTTTCCAAAGTAGCCGATCTGTCAGAGGAGTCCCCAGCATCTAAGAAAGTGAAGGGAAGAGAAGAGGATTTCTCCCCCTTCAACTCCCCCTCTCCTTCCCTCCCATTTTGTACTAACCTCAGTGAATTTTTTATAAGGACATTTTTAGGTCAGAAATGCTGTTTAATGAATATATTTTTCCCATCAATAACTGAAACCTAAAAAAGGAAAAAGGCATCTTGTAGATCTCCTTAAGTGGAAAATCCCCCTTCAAAGTATGTCTGATAGTGATCTCCCAAACAGCTGTCAGTCCTGACAGGTGGCAAGAAGCCTAGAATGTGCTATTCTTAGATCAAGAAAATATAAGTAGGTCAAGTTACAGTGGTTCTTGTAAACATCATCTCCACTGGAATCAGAAAACGATACAAGGTCAGAAAGTTGTAAAAACGGCATTCGGAGAGGAAAGAATGCCAGGAGAGTTTTAATCTTAAAATATCTATCCTTTGGTCTCATCTCAAACCTTAGCCAATTATTTTTGTCTTGAATCACGTCTCAAGTAGAAGGGTTTGGGATTTTTGTTATACAATGGAGTCTTTGCTGAGGCAGTAACTCCCTTGACAAGAATAAGGATAGCAGTTTGGTGATGTCTTGTTTACTTAAGCACAGCAAGGTAAAGCCAGAGACATCAAACAGACTGAGAAGGAAGTTGCAACTTGATAAGTCCTTAACACTTGCTAGCAAAATATAATACATACAGGACTGTAACAGCCATCTTAGTCATTGCACGTTACAGCCCTATTTAGTGGCATTCAGATTAGTGCTCTGCTACACTGATCCCTCCAAATTCTTCACCTCTCCCTGCAAATGCGATGCTGAGCTCTTTACAGGCACCTGTTAATGAATCCTGGCAATACATGTTCAAGCAGGCAAGAAAGACGGTTCCCAATTTGCAGATGAGGAAACAGAGGCACAGCAAAGTGTGAAGATGAAGTCTTTTGCCCTTACTCTTATCCTTTTACCCACACTGGTAGTACATCATTCCACAAGGCTTAAATGTGGCTTTTGAAGGAGCAAGACGCTACTCAGCATAATTGAGGGTGGCAAAACTCTGGCTTTCCCTGTCTTGCTCGATACCATACTCCAAGTCCATGGCAAGTGGGATTATCAGTCAGGAATTCTTGCTTCCCCATCTTATTATCAGGCCTTTTTTTGCCTGAAGAAATTTCCTGTCTTTTCTGTCTCCCATCAAAAGTCTTCCAGACTTTTTGAGCTATTTATACCACCTGGTTGCCAGTCAGAACTGCAGGAGCAGAGGTTGTTCATATCTGGTCACTCCTGAAAGACAGCGGTTAAGAGGCAGAGTCAGAGCAGGCTGACCACTGGAGCTAGTTGGTTGTGCAGGAACTGAGTATGCAGCAACTTTTAAAAGACAGTAGCGAATTACTTCCTCCAGTGCTGTCTGTGCAACCAGGAAGCTCTGGAGTTGTGCCTCTGAAACAGAATAGGTCTGGTGCTGCCCCAAAAGGGCAAGCACTGCGCCTCACTAAGGCTCTGGCTAACTGCCGTATTCTAGTCCATTAAAATCATAAGGATTGGGAGAATGCCTGCTGACCTGGAGCTTCCACCAGTTTGACAGTCTTCTTTTATTCTGGGGAGGATGGATTCACTGCCTCCCAGCTAACCAAATATTTTGTGCAATACAGAGTATTCAAGCTTCTTTGAAAGAAACTACCATCAACAGAAAATCCAGCCTCTGAAAGTAAGGCTGATGTTCCAGCAGTTTGCTGCTGTCCTAGCTAACCCCTGCATTATCAGCTTTAAGAGACGTACTTCAGCCTTGCTTTGACATGTACAATAAATTGGTGTATTTCCACCTCTCTCTCCCTTTCTCAAGGGGACATATTACACTTTCTGCTTGCTCCTCATCATATGAACCTAAAAGGACTGTTAGCAAATTTTAACTGTTTTATTACAATAATTTCCCAGTAACTTGGATACAGAGTTTAACCTTGTGTCCTTCCATTTATTTTGAAATGTTTACCTAAATTTGGTCTCTGCTTCCTTGTTGCTTCCAACAAACTTCTTAAATCTTCCTAGTTTGCAGTCTATTCAAGTTTTGTTTCTATTCTTATTCCTCCTAGGTGTACTGTTACACTTCAGGGATATCCTCTCCTCAGCCTGCCTAACTTTAGCTCAAGTTTGTATTTCAATACACATGAAAGCCTTTCCACGTAGCATTCAGCTATTCATTCGCAACTGTTCATTTTTACTTAAAGACATGGAAGACCTTTACAGTCACCTTGAGGGAGGCAGTGAGCCTAAAACCCTGGTCTCTATTTTGTATTTGTAGGGATCAGCCTATGGAAGAAAAGAATGGCATGAGAGAGGACTTCTGTATTTAATGACAGGTGTCACTCCAGAAGGCTATCTCAAAGTAATCCTGATGGACACAGCATCAAGCAGTAAGCTTTCAGCACACTAAACACTGTATAAAAAAAATTTGAACCCAGCTGTATCCCAGAAACCAGGTAAAAAGTCCTGACAACACTGGCTTTTAAGCAAGGTAGAATCGCCAACTCGAATAACTTTATTGGGAGTCTCATAGTATTTGTTTGGTTCTTTCTTTCTCCTTTTACTTCCAGTTCCTTATGTTGTTATACCAGAATCTCAGCTTTCATTTAAAAACAGCACATCTTTAAAGTTCACGGTTGCAAAGAGAAACTTGAAAACATGAACCCACTGGGCTTCAAAACTAGGAGGCAACTACAATCAGAACCAAATCAATTTATTTTCAAATGCTGGCATTTTAAAGAAAGGGTCATGAATTTTGGAGCTTGATATATGAACATGAAAACTTGCTTTTTTGCCATAGTATAGGTACAGATATTTCCTGACTACACAATAGTTTTTTAAGGGGAGGAGATACTTTGTGATATAACAAAGAACCTTGCCTCACTTCTATTTGTAAGTTAGACCAGACCTACGTGTTTTTACCAAGCAGAAATGCAGACGATCCACTTAAAACAGTTTCATGTAACAGAAGCACATACAGAACCAACATTACATGTACAAGCATGTGCAATTCTGAAAGTTTTGTGAGTAGTAAAAAAAATGAGATGGAGCAAGATACCAAGCTGACTTCGAACTGCAACACGTGGCAAAAGGAGCAAACAAAAACCTGCTGCAGTTAAATCAAACAAAAATAAATATCATCTATGTAAAGTAGGTATAGTGCAGGTTTGATGTGCAGTTTTCTAGACATTTTTCCTCTAGGTGGCTTATGAAGAGGCTGGCATATTCTGGTGTAAGGTCCTCCCCAAATTTTTTACAGTATTTTGTGTTAGAGAGTTATCTGTCAGTTTCACCGATGTAGTCTTGACAGTTGAGAATGACTATAGCTCCACCTTTGTTCACTGTTTTGATTACTATTTTGTAGTTTCTAGAAAACTGCACCATCAAACCTGCCATATACAACACAAAAAATGATATTTTCATTATTTGGACTGAATACCTGGATTCTCTTACTGACTCCCACCACAAGTTTAACAAGTATAACCCATTGATCAAACTTTCTCTGGACTTACTCCTACACTTTCGTTGATGTTCTAGGTACCACAGTCCATATTCAGGATGACATCCTAAAAACCACTACATACAGAAAACCCACAGAACACCATACTTATGTCCACAAGATCAGCAATCATCCCAAGCACACCAAAAAAGCTGTTTTCTGCAGCTGGGCCCTCTTATACCACCTCAACTTTTCTGAGGAGAACATTCTTGGTGCCCACCTGACCAGCCTAAAATCTGCCTTTATACATACAACAGGGATACTCCATTAGCAAATAAATGGCACATTTAAAAGTGCTATCCAAATATGCTGTAGTTACTTGCTACAGTACAAAAAGAAAACTTCCTGCAACCACACATCCTTGGTGGTCCCCTATCACTCCACACTGGAACATATCAGAAGAACCATCAGAAAAAACATCCTGTACTCAACAAAGATCAGACCTTGAGAGAAGTATTCCCAGATCCTCCTTTTGTGGCTTTGAAGTAGCCCCCTAACCTTGCCCAACTCATCAGAAGCAAACTTCCCACTGCCCAACAGACATCAAGTGGAACATAGCCTTGCCTTGGCAAGAAATACTTAACCTGTCAGCACACTTCCACTGCCACTACTATCAAAAGCCCCCCATCAGAAACCATAGTTCCTACACATGCCTTTCCCAAAATGTGATACACCTGATCCAGTGCACCAAGTGCCCTCATAGCAACTATGTAGGTGTAACTAAACAGCAACTATGCACCAGAATGAACACTCGCAGAAAAAAATGTAAAGGATGGAGACTTCCATACCATCAGGAGTACATTTCTCACATAACAACCACTCCTTCTTTGACCTCATTAGTCTTGTGCTCAAGGGAAATCTACCTAATATCTTTAACTGGTGAACTTGGAAACAAAAATTCATAAGCTGGCTGGAGAGTAACAACCAAGGACTAAACACTGATATTGGGTTTATGGCACATTATAATTTATCCAACTCATGAATTCTTCTACGCAGGGAAGGTAACAATGACCCTCCTCCATTTTCATAGCACTTGATCTCCCAGTAATCTGCTTCATTTTTTCTGCTATTTGTGTGTCTGCTATCCCTGAGATTTCTCCCAGTCCCTTCCCTCTGCTGTACCTGGCTTTCTGTGATCAACTTGATGAAGATATCTTGCATTCAATAGCTTGTCCATCTTTATCCCAACTTCATAGTTGGTCCAATAAAAGATATCACCCTAAAAAATCCTTGCCTCTTGAGTAATGTTTGGACCATCCCAGCTATGACATCACTCTTACACTATCCTAATCAACGTGAAATAATTGGCTTTCCCAGTATCTATGTGATGACTCCATTTTATAGATATATGGGTGGTAGTGCAATCACTCTCTACCCCTTCTCTGAAGCTAAGGCACTAGGCAGCAATGAAGTCAGGATTCATCTAGTGGGAGATAAAAGAGGGAACTTGACACTGTAGCCCAGAGATTTGGACAATCCCCCGAGAGTGGAAAGTCAAGAGTTCTGGCCTGTGTCCCCAAGTGCTGTTTACATACTTTATATTAAACAGGCCCTGGGAACAGTGACCAGAACCCAGGATTCCTCTACTCCCAGGGGAGTGTTCATCCGACTGGCCTATGGAATTATACTCTCACTTGCATATACTTTCATCCTGCTCTTCCTGGCATGGTGTCAACAGGAGACTTAAAAAGAATCACAAAAAGTACCAAAAAAAGGGAATCAAAATATAAAAGTTCAGAGAAAATGTCATTTTCAGACTCTGGCTCCACATCCTCATACAAAGTAGGAGAATTTTCTGATTCACACTCAGAGCAGAACAAGAATTACAATACAGCAAATTTTATTTCCCAATGGTAAATGTGTTACCAAGTCCAGGCAAATGATTCTACCACCCAGATCTGAGCAAAGGAGTTATTAATTTGGGAGCCTAAGGGCAAATACCTGCTTCCTAAGTCCAGCTCTGAGATGGTTATTTTGCTGACTCTTCCTTTGAGGGCTCCATGAGGGATGAATGGGATTATCCTAATGAGGAAGGCCCACAAACTGGCATGCAAAAGCCATATATTAGCTGCAAGAGCCAGAAGATGCCATCACAGAAATATGAAATGGAAGTACTGACATATGACTACATCAGAAAGGGATTTCTTTTTCAAATGCATAACTGGCAGAAAACTGGAGGTGATCCCTGGGAGGCATTCTGGGGGCTTCCCTGGCTGTTCTCAGAGCATTGCTTGTCACTACCTCCTTTGCAAAACCACAGTGTCCAGGCTGTGCAAACTAAAAGCTGGGATGACATGGGCCAGTTTTACTTGAAGTCTATCCTTATGAAAAATACCCATAGCAGCTATTTTCATCATGGATGCTTCACTGGAGGCAATGAAATTCTCAGCAAGCATCATGGTTTCTGGTTCAGCATGAGGTGGCACCTGAGTTTAGGCCACTGGATGGTGAATGTCACTCCGTACAAACCTGTTCTCACTCAGATTCACAGTCTCCCTGTTCAGAGGAATGTTATGCAGTGGTAGTGGCAGACAGTGCTTCCAAAATTTAGTAGTCCTAGTCCCTCTCTTCTCTGCAAGGCGCTGTGGGAAGGGACTACAAGCCCAAGAATAGCCAGAAATATTCCTTTCATCTGTTCTCATTACAGAAGGACCAAAGAAAAGAGTGCAGATGTATTGAAGGAAACCATGGAGCCAGTGGCGATGCGTAGGGGGTGCACCCCCTGAGAGTGCCAGTGTGCCCCCTGACCGGCCACGCTCACCGCTTAGGCGATGGGCAGAGGAGGGGGAGGGGCAGCAGGTGGGAGCACTGTGGGGGGACCACCCTGCTTTCTGACTGCTTGCTGGGGGGGCATGTGCCCCCTTCTGACTAAGACGGCACCAGTCGCCCGTGCATGGAGCTGTGAATCAGAAAAAAAACAGGCTGGGAGGACTTTGTAGAGCTCACTATCACAAGAAAACATTGTGTCTCTGGCTTGTGTTTAATATCCTAGAATATCCTATGTTTTCAATAACTCACGGTGAAAGCTGGAAAGTATGTGTGATTGTATGCGATAGGCTGCAGCACTGAACTCCCTCCAGAAATGCAGAGAGGAAAGCAACATCCTATATATCACAGAACTGAAGGCAAGGTAAAAGTGCTAACTGAATCAGAGATGCTTAAGCTTTTGTGAGCAACAACTTACTGTGAGAGAGGCTGTGTGCGGAAAGGAAATTATCAAGTGAACCATCTCCTGTTTGTCACCATGCTTCTCCAGTCTATGAGCCAAAACCTTTGCCTTTCAGAAGCAGAAGGCTCTGAACAGGTGCAGTAGTTCTACTGAAAAATATTGGCCACTGAGAAGTCACTCATGGGGATATTTCATTCCCTAGGTGGGGCAAACTGAAAAACTTTGCACTGCTTTTCTCCATAGTGGAATGAAGTAGAGAGTTGTGAGTAGAGCAACAAAAGTGATTCATCATGCAGGTGTTCAGGTGCAGCTCCCCTGTACAGAGAGAGTAAATGCACCGAACTGCTACTTAACTCCATAGATTGTAGAGAGAGTAACAGAACTGCCATGCTGGGAATAGTCTGCTGTATCTTCCCTCACCCTTCTCACATCACGTGGAACAATGTACGTGGGCACATAGCATTTGGCACCTAGTTTCTAGAAGGGAACTGGAATAAAGCAAAGGAGAGGAAAGAATTGAAAGTCTCTACCCTCAAGTTCTGTACCCAGCAGACACAAAGGCACGTGTACACATGCCTGATGCCGGCTCTGAGGTGAACACTGACGATTAATTGAGTCTGCTGAAGCGTTTTAATTAGCACTCTCCATTATCCTCGGTGTATACAGCATCCTCACATTTCAAAATCCCTGCTTTAGTTAAAACACCCCCACTGTAACCATACACATGGATCTCAGAGGCAAAACCAGCAGCAGCAGGAAGGAGGAGTTGGAAGGAGGAATAGGAAGTGAGGGGGAGGAAACAGGAAAAACCAGAGTTAGAGACGCTGGGGGAGAACAGCAGGCCCTGTAACAGCTCTGTAAGAAACTGCTGTAATAAAGACACTGTTTATATTAAGTAGGGAGTTGTTCCTTGATTACCCACACAGGGTCACATGAAACATAGTGGCAGCAGAAAGTCTGTGAGGAAGCTCAAGACAAGAGAGAGACCTGGGCCCCAGCAGTGATTCAAACAGATTGCAAGAAGGATGGAGGGACTGCAGCCCCCAGGACAGCTGGATTTCAACACAAAGAGCCTGGCACAGGCATGGACACAATGGTAGCAAGAATTCAGTTTGTATACAGTGTTAACCATGGCTGATAAAGAAGAGAAAATGAAGGTAAAGCTGTTTTATTATCTGGTGGGGAACAGGCCATGAAGTAAGTGTGACACTGATGCCAGGGAACCCGGACACACTAGAACAGTTAATAGAAGCGTTTGGTGCATACTGTGACCCCAGGAAAAACGAGACTGTAGAGAGATGTCAGTTTTTCATCCAAAACCAAGAGGAAGGACTAGAGACCTATATCACAGCACTGAAAACTCTGTCATGCTCATGTAACTTTGGAGACATAAAAGACTCCATAATTAAGGATAGGATTGTGTGTAGCACACGGGACTCTGCCCTGAGGGAGAGACTACTAAAAGAGGTAGATCTAACCCTGGAAAAATGTCACCAAATTGCAAGGGCAGCAGAATTGTCTAAACAAAGAATCAAAATGATATCAACAGCCACGTGTACAGAGCGAGTTCACAGGCTCAGCCTAAAGGACTCTGGAAAGCAGAAACCTGACAGGCCAACTGCAGACGCCAACAATATGATTCGGTGCATGTACTGTGGAAAGCTACATGGAAGGTGGCAAGAAAATGCCCAGCTTATGGAAAAGAGTGCAAAAAATATGGAAAACAGAATCATTTCAGGTGGTCAGTGTCATAGCCACCCAAAGAGAACCTCCTCTCCCCAGTCTACTCAGTAGTGAGCAGTCAGGAGACTACAGATGAGGAGGAAGCTTTCAGTGTAATTTTGACAGATTCAAAGACTCACAAGATACACAAAATACAGAAAAAAACAGGCAATA
This sequence comes from Caiman crocodilus, assembly GCA_030014935.1. NCBI lineage: Eukaryota > Metazoa > Chordata > Crocodylia > Alligatoridae > Caiman > Caiman crocodilus. Next base: position 170,957,498 of record JAGPOW010003316.1, read on the forward strand.
ACTCAGCCATATTCGTAACAATGATGCTAGAGCAAAGACCTTTGAGATTCTAGGTGGATTGTGGAGCCATTTGCAACGTCCTTCCTGTGAATCTATTGAGTAGCAGCATCAGAATGGAAAAATGTCACCAAGTGCTGTTAATGTATAACAAAGCAACTGTGAGGCTACTGGGAAAGTACTGGCTGACTATAAGAAATTCATGCAACAAGAAACGGTACGGCCTGGAATTTGTAGCGATTGACATGGAGGACACGCATCCACTGCTGGGCAGCTAGGCAGCACAGGCCATGGATTTAATTACAGTACAACACCACAACATCCTCCAGGTCACAGAAGAGCAAGAATGGTCGTTAGGTTCACTACCTAACATTCTGTTAAGATACGGAGACATATTCCAGGGCACTGGGCCCTTTGAAGGCAAATTGAAGTTAGCAATAGATCCACAGGTGCAACCAGTATGACTACCAGAGTTCTGCTAGCCCTGCTGGAGCCACTGACGAAAGAATTGACAAACCTACAGAAAAAAGGCATCATCACACCAGTTGAAAAAAGCACTGACTGGCTCAGCAGTCTAGTAGTGTAAGGAAGCCGTCAGGCAAGCTGAGAATCTTCATTGATCCGAAACCACTTAACACAGCACTCAAAAGAAGCCATTACCCACTGCCAATGATTGAGGATGTACTATCTGACCTGCTAGGGCAAAAGTGTTCATAGTTTGTGATGTTAAGAATGGATTTTGGCATATGGAGCTAGATGAATCATCCAGCTACTTGACAACCTTTACTATGCCTTTTGGCAGGTATCGCTGGTTAAGGATACCCATGGGGATCAGCTCAGCTCTGGAAGTTTTCCAGTGGAAGCTGAACCAGAAGCTGGCAGCTTTTCTGGGTATCAAAATTGTGGTTGATGATATTCTTGTCATAGGAGAAGGGGGTGATAAGGAAGAGGTGAGCCGTGACTGTGACGCCAAACTGCAACAACTCCTTAACAGATGGTGGGAGAGAAACCTTAAAATGAATGCCAACAAAATACAGCTGAGAAGAACAAAATACCCTACATTGATCATGTGCTGACTTCAGAAGAATTATGGCCAGACCTGGAGAAAGTGAGAGCCATTGTGGAGATGCACAGGCTGCAGGATGTCAAAGGCATCCAGCGCCTTATTGGGATGGTTAACTATCTGTCCAAATTTTGTGCATGCTTGTTTAACACTTATGAGCCACTCAGGTTGCTAACACACAACGATGCAGCCTGGTAATGGGCATAGACCCAAGAAGAGGCATCCAGAAGAATTAAAAAATTCATCAGCGAGGCCCCAACACTGAAGTACTACAACACAGCTGAGCAATTAGTACGACAGTGTGATGCATCAGAAGGACGTCTGGGAGCAGTACTGATGCAGAACCAGCAGCTTGTAGCTTTTGCTAGTAGAGCAGTGACTGAAACTGAAAGGAGATACAGACAGATGGAAAAGGAATTACTAACAGTATTGTTTGGACTGGAACGGTTTCATCAGTTCACCTTTGGACAGAGAGTGGATGTGCAATCAGATTACAAGCCATTACCAATCATAATGAAAAAAACCCTTGTTGGGTGCATCCACACATGCAAGCATGTGCGCTTGCAGCAGCTCAAATGGAAGCGGTGCAAATTTGAGCTGGGGCTTTTTGCCTCAGTGCACATGCTTGGACATGCATTTCATTGTGGAGCAAATTGTGCCACTTGAGGCAAAATAACCCTGCCAGACTCCTCTCAGATCTTCAGCCATGGGGAGCTAGTGCTCGGGGCCAGCACCTGTGCTGTCCCCAGAAGTATAAAAAGCTGCCCTGTCCTGGCCCCAGCAGTGTAAAAAGCTACCTTGGCAAGTAGCTCAGGGCTACTAGCTCTCAGGAGCTTCTGAGGCCCAGCCAATTGGTACCTGAGGACACTACCCCTTGTGCCAGCTGGACTGCTGAAGCAGCCCTGAGAGTTCCCTGCACCCTCTACCCATTGCAGCAGTATGGCAATGGGGGCTGCTGCCTGGCTGTGACCTGCTGTGTACTTGCCAGACCCAGATGGGGACTGCACAGCCAGTAGAGGCATCTGCCCCTCTGGGCCAGCTTCCAGGGGAATGCAATTGCAGGGTTGGCTTTTGTGCAGCACTACTGCCATTTATGCCCCCTGCCCAGCCATCTGGGCAGCTATCACCTGGAAGATGTTCTGGGTGTGGTGGCCTGCTTTGAACATTAGGGCTGGAAGGAACCTTGGAAGATCATCGAATCCAGCCCCCCGCCCGAAGGGCAAGAAATCAGCTAGGGTCATAGGATCCCAGCAAGATAAGCATCCAAATTACTCTTGAAGGTGTTCAATGTAGGTGCTTGAACCACCTCTGATGGCAGGTTGTTCCAGACCTTGGGGGCTCGGACAGTAAAGAAATTCTTCCTTATGTCCAGCCTAAAATGGTCTTGCAGTAGTTTATAATAGTTTGACCTTGTCATCCCTTGGGGTGCTCTGTTAGACAAAAGTTCCCCCAGATACTGGTGGTCACCCTGATAAATTTATATGTGGCCATCAGATCACTCCTGAGCCTGTGCTTTTCCAGGCTAAAGAGCCCTATAGCTCTCAGCCTGTTGTCGTAAGGTCTGCTTCCCTGACCTCTGATCATGTGCATGGCTCTTCTCTGAACTCTCTCAAGTTTCTCCACATCCTTTTTGTATTGTGGAGCCCAAAACTGGACGCAGTACTCCAGCTGCGGCCTCACCAAGGCTGAGTACAAGGGGAGAACGACATCTCAGGATTTGCCTGAGAAGCACCTATGGATGCAAGCCAGAGTTTTGGTCACTTTACTAGCCACAGCATCGCATTAGAGGCTCATGTTCATCTTGTGGTCAGTGATGACCCCCAAGTCTCTTTCTTCCATAGTGCTAACCAGTGTAGCACTGCCAAGCCTATAAGCATGCTGTAGGTTTTTCCTCCCAAGGTGGAGAACCTTGCATTTTTCGGTGTTAAACACCATCAGGTTCTTGTCCGCCCATTTGATGACCCTATCCAGGTCAGCTTGCATCGCCCTCGTCTTCTGGTGTGGATGCTTTTCCCCAAAGTTTGGTGTCATCGGCGAACTTGGCCAGTGTGCTTCTGACTCCAGTGTCCACATCATTAATGAAGATGTTGAACTATATGGGTCCAAGGACAGAGCCTTGGGGGACCCCACTGGTCACAGGGCACCATGATGATTGACTTCCGTCAATTACTACTAATTTATATATATATAAAATGGACTATGTTACACTGTTTTAGTAAACAGACAAGGGAAAGGATTTAAATGAACTAATGAGAATCTAAATGAATGGATGAATATATTAGTTTATTTATTTATATACATATACCAGATAGATAGATATATAATTTATATCTATCTATGTTAACTAAAGGATCTCATATTATTGGAGACTGCAGTCATTTAGATTTTGAACTAAGACATTATTCCCTGTGAGAGACTGTTTGCTACAACCCCAGGGAGGAAGGGGTGACAGTACATGGAAGCAGCTAAAAAAGCAACAGTCTCAGCAAGTATCATAGTATAACAAGGAGCCAGGGACCTGAGACCACTGTGCAGAAGGAAGAAGGTCTGGGTACAACCAGTAAGTCCACATGGGGAAGAATGGCAAAAGGCCACCATGGAGGGTGCAGTGGGCGATAGATCCTACGAAGTTGTCACGGACAGTGGACAGTGACTGAGACGTAACCAGAAGCAGCTGTGGAGAGCTGGCAGAGCGGAAATACAACTGAGCAAACGATTTGTGGATCAGGACCAAGGCAGCTTTGACAATTGGTCAGTCATCATTGAACTCCAGAAAGGGAAGAAAGATGCCATGGACTCCGCAAAGGAAAAAGGTACACAAGCAGAGTCCAGCCCACAAAACAAAGACACAGACAGAACAGAAGCAGACGTAACACCCAGAAAAACCAACCATACAAGAAGCAGGAGGCTGGTACAGCAACCAGCCTACCTGGATGACTGAGCCCTAAAGAGCACAGCAGACCAGCAGTAAAGGCTTGGTTTCCAAGGTGGGCTATGTGCTAGCAACCTCTGGCCCCACCAGGGGAATAAGTTGATCATCTGTTTTGAACTGTTGAAAGGAAAGCTGTAACAATATGTACGGATCTCAGAGGCAAAACCAGCAGCAGCAGGAAGGAGGAACAGGAAGCGAGGGGGAGGAGACAGGAAAAACCAGAGTTAGAGAGGCTGGGGGAGAACAGCAGGCCCTGTAACAGCTCTGTAAGAAACTGCTATAATCAAGACACTGTTTATATTAAGTAGTTCCTTGATTACACATACAGGGTCACATGAAACACCCACCACCATTTATTTTGAAGTGCCAGATGCTGAAGACATGAGACACTATAGCTCCTGAGAGCTGTTCTAATTAAAGTGCCTGGAGCACATGTAAAGGTGCCCAAAATCCTTTTGACTTGGCTGTAGGACCCATGAGACCTTGGTGGGCTGTTGCACTCCTCTCACTGTTTCAAGTCTATCTTGCTATCCCTGAGCAATTTGTCACTCTGTTGTGAGGGGAAATATATTGGCTGTACTTCAGACCATACCAATTTCCTTTCCACAGGTGACACAACTTTTGGGTGAACAATGTGAAACATTGAGACATTGCAGAGGAATTTACTCTTCATCAGCATTTTCACACAAAGCATGAAGCAGGGAGGTGGTAGTCATTAGTATTTTCCTGTACCAGAGATCAGAAAAAAGCAACAGGAGGAATTGGAGTCTGATGTCCTAGAAGCCACAAAAGAGAATAATAATGAAAAGTGAACAAAAGGAAGAAAAAAAATGTGCCAGGGGCTGCCACTTCTTAGAAATATATAGATTCATTTTAAAGTTAATTTAGTGCTCATAAAAGTTTCTGGATTGACAGCCAATGAGACAGAAATCCTTTGTCTTCCCAGAAAGGGTATAATATATACAGCAGCACAGCAAGCTTTTTCACACTCTCTTGGTAATAAGTTTCAACCCTGATTTAAAGGGACCAGTAAGTGAGAGAGTATTTGCCATCCCTGCCCACTAAATGTCTGACTTCTCTGGGGAGGCTGCCAACAAAGGGTCAACTGTGATGGGGGGGGTTGGGTTGGAACTACCTTGAGACTATCAATTCATTTCACAGACACCATAGGATGGCTGCCAAGAGCTAATGAAGTTCAGTTGCCTACCAACTTGTGCAGCATTTATTTAGGTGACATGCAGCGGTGAAACACTCCATTTTCATGACCAGCCTCCTAGAGCTACTAACCCGCAAACCATTTATTTATGTATTACTATAGATCAGGGGTTACCCACTGGAAGTACACCCAGGCGCAAGGACTCCATCTCTGGGGGGTATGCAGGAGTAATTGTGTAATAAATGGCAGATTTATTTTTCATTATAATAATAATTGTCATTTAAGGGGTTAAAATATAAAATGTAGAGGTATGTAGGCAGCTGATAAATCTGGAAAGAATTTAAGAAAAAGACAAAGTTTGGGAACCCCTGCTATAGATAAAGGGTCTGAGATTTAGCATCAGAAGACTTGCAGTTTCTGGATAATGAATATGGGAAGTTCATTTTTAAAACTGACTAAATATTGATTTCATTTTCCTCAAATTGATGTTCTCTAGGGCCCAGTGCCACATTCAGTGGGTTAAGTGGCAGAGCTCAAAGGGCAACGGTAGAAGAAGGCTCAAGACACCAGTAAAGATGTTGCTACCTGATTGAACGTCAGACATACAGCACCAAAGGTGCTCCCCAAGAATCCCTGTGCAGCTTCTCTCAAGCCTCTAGTCTTTTATGTGGCATATGTCCTTGGTGTGGTTGCTGGGCTCAGTGTGGTAGCAAGTGCATATTCAGAAATGTTCCTCCTGGGACATGTGAAGGACATGGTACAGACATGCTCTAAGGGCTCAGCATGGCAAAACATGTAAAACGATGATAAATTTTAAGAAGCAGAGTAGCTGTACTGAAGTCCATGCACATAAAGTAAAATATGGGTGTAAGTATTTTGCTGAATCAGGGCTTAACTGACACCTTATGGGCACATATGTATGAGATGCTTAATACACAGAAGACTAATTCTACTGTGCAGCAGTGTGGCTGGCAAAAAACGTGCTAATGTGCAGTAGATTTAGTCTAATGTGCATTAACATCACCTAAAAAGCATTAATCTGCGTGAATGCACAGTAGCACCGATTACCGTGCATTACAGGTACTACCAGGTACAGTGATTTGCAGGTACTAACTTAATGTGCCATAATTATGCACCCTATGACTCTTGGGCTGATGCTGTCAGAGTCCAACACACTGAAAGATTTAATTTGGATATAATGTCACAAGATGGAGAATTGCATGTTTTCTACACTATTGCAAAAAATATTCCAATTTAAGCTTATCATTCCAAACTGAGTTAAGTATATAAATGAGACTTGACAGTGCTGAATCACACTAGCCTTCACTGATTTAATTTAGAATTGGAGTTCCTCAGAGGTGCTGAGTAACCTCTGCAAATAAAGACTTCTGTTTAAACAGGTTAACTTGGATTTATAACTGTAAGTGCCTGTATTTGGCTATCTGCAGGTTACCTGTAGCACTACAGATCCATATTTTTTTCACTGAGAAATAAGGTTACTTTTTACTTTCTTCAGACTCATTTCTCTACAGTTCAGGGAGATTTTAACTGCAATCCTAGGACTATATATGGGCTTGTTCTTTTTGTCTGGTCAACTATACTACCTAAGCACATTTTGGAGCAGATTCTTTGTAGCCAGACCTGCTAATACCATATGAGGAAATGTGGATTTTATTTAGACAAATGTTAGAGTAGATTATTTTTCCAGTGCTCTTAAGGGTCATCATTATAATGCTTTTGACATGGTTCTGCCATTTTCCATGCTTGAAAGCATGATTAAGCCAAACTTGAGCTGCAATGTTAAACCACAGGATTCTCACTATAAAATTATTCATCTAAACAAGTCTTTCAGGGGTCAGAACTATCCAACTGTTCTTTAATGAGATCTTGATGCAGCGGGTGACAGCCATTCTGCTCTCTGTGAAACAAATATGTAGTATGAAGTACTGAGGAAATGTTATAGTGTAAGAAGATACTGAACTGGTAGTGAAATGATATCACAACTCTATTATTTTGAAGGTCCATTTGCTGTAGTTGTCTTTTTTTGTCCGAGATTTATGAAACACTATAGTTTGGGAAATACACTAAGGTACACACATATATTGACATAGTGAATGCATGTAACTGTGACAAAAAAGGATATTTTAAATGCTAGTCTAACCATGTATCAAAGGACTGCAAAGCAAAACCATCTTGAGGATTCTGAGTCTGAAAAAGATTGATTAGCCACCATCTGCCAGGAAATCACTGCTATTTATTGCCTGTTCAGTGCCTGTATACTAATGCTTTTCAGTAATTAGAGTAAGATATAGTTTGTGATCAGTGGCCTTAAAAATTGCCACTAACCTGACACTGGGAGAGTTCCCATCAGTACTGTATCTAGACTCCTGGTGGGTGGCCCTGGGCAAACTTTTAGTATTGGGCCCCTCTTCACCAGAGATAATGATGATAATAATTGGACAATGAAAAAAATATTACCCTTTTTGGGCCACATTTCTGTCTGGGCCCCAGGCAGCTGCGCAGTTCTGCCATGCCTGTGTCTGGGTCTGGTTCCAGGATTATACTCCATTGGTGTAAAAGTGTATATAGTATTTCTGGCTACTATTTCTTGGAAGGTATGTTCAATGCATTTGTTACAGATAAGATGCTAGGCCGATCTAATATACTGTTCGAACCATGCTGACTATTCTCCTTCAATAGGAACATTCCTTGGGGGAACGTTTGTTCACCAGAGTGCCCCAAGGGATGGCGACTAAGTCGAATGGTCATACACTACTACAAGACCGTTTCAGGCTGGGCATAAGGAAGAATTTCTTTACTGTCCAGGTTCAAGCGCCTACATTGAACACCTTCAAGAGCAAACTGGATGCTTATCTTGCTGGGATCCTATGACCCCAGCTGACTTCTTGCCCTTTGGGCAGGGGCCAGACTCGATGATCTTCTGAGTTCCCTTCCAGCCCTAATGTCTATGAAGTCTATGAAATCTATGAAATAGTCATCTCTTTGCAAAACATGAATTCAGAGTTTGGAAACCATCCATAGCCACCACATTTCCTCACTAATTGAGACATAACACCAGACATAATACCAGAACAATCCAGAATAATCTTGAGGGCCTACAACTTGTAGAAAATAGGGATGGAAAGATCCTCAAGAAGTCATATAATCAATTTTCTTGTCTTGAGCAGAATCAACCATGTCTAAATCATTCTTGGTAGATATTTGTCTATTTGTTTTATCTATTAGGTATTTATCTAAACTTTTCTCAAAAATCTCCAGTGATTTCACAGTCTCCTAAAGTAATCTATTCTAGTGCTTTCCTATCCTTATAGTTAACTAGTTTTTCTTGATATCTAACCTAAATCTTCCTTGTTATGTAAGGAGAGGGGGACAGATCAGCTGCGAGGGCAGATCTCTAGGTACCCCCCTCAATTCCTCTCGCTCTAATCTTATTTACCTAACTCTCCGCAGTCTCTTGCCCATTGCATTCCTGACTCATTTTGCTGATGCTCTCAGGGGCAGTAATGTGAACGTTCTCTTGTCAGTGTAAGGAATACTCTTGAAAACCTCCACCTAAACACAATAAGGGGAAGAGACTGTTATGTAAAGAATGGCCATCTGTGATGATAAGGAGGTGGTATTGGTAATTGGGTGAGAGAGAGACTTGAAGGAATAAGAAAAGCCAGCTAATTAGGTCAAAGAACTCATTATAATACTAAAAAGCACACCCCTAGGTGGAGAGAAAGT
>JAGPOW010003316.1:170966492-170991752 GCA_030014935.1 Caiman crocodilus
CCCCTAGGTGGAGAGAAAGTATGCTAATGAAACATACGTGTATGTAAATGAGGTACATGGCTTAAACACAGGTATAGAGACATGCTCAGTAGAGAACTTGTTACATCATTCCCTTGCAACCAATTACTGAACGGCACGCTTGTGAAACCTTGTAAACGTCTGTATAAAAATACCCCAGAAATGATATTCGGGGTGCTTGCTCTTTTGAATTATTTTAGCTCGCACCATTTATTGCTAGCAATAAACTTTTCTTTTTACTTCCACCGCCTGGTGTGTATATTAGCATCTGCATTCCAGGCGCGAACCCAGATTTGGGCCGGGGCACAACAGTTAGAAGTTAAGCTCGTGAATTCTTGTCCTATCCTCAGTGGACGTGGGAAACAGTTAAAAATTCCTTTTTTGCCTTTTATGTACTTGAGGATTCTTATCGTGTCTCTCCTCAGCCCTTTCTTCTTCCTAAACTAACCAGCTCTTTCAATCTTTCCTCACAGGTCATGTTTCCTAGACCTCTGATCCTGTCTGTTATACTTCTCTGGACTTTATCCAACTGGTCCACATATTTATTGAAATGCAGTGCTCAAACTGGACAAAGTACGACAGCTGATGCCTTTTTGGTGATGAGTACAGTGGAAAGGTTGTTTCACGTATCTTGCAGACAATTCTTCTGTTCATAGCCTATGGTGTCAACTTTTTTCAGAACAGGAGGACATTGTATTTTGGGATTCAGTCAGTTATGGTGGTCTGTCCGGGCTGGAGACAGGACCGCAGTCCTACCTCTTCCCCATACCCACTGAAGCAGTTGACAGCCATCAGTAGCTCTGGGATGGAATACTGGGCAACCAAATTCAGGGGAAATAAAAACTCCCCATGCTTTCCTTTTTCCTGCATAACTGAACAAAGACCAGGAGCAACCCAGCCCTTAATGCAGGGGCAGGCAATTATTTTGGACAGAGGGCCACTTACTGAGTTTTGACAAGCCATCGATGGCCGCATGACACGCAGCCGGGGCAGATAAATATTAATTTTCTAAAACTTTTAGAGGCCCTGTGGGCTGGATAGAATGGCCTGGCGGGCCGCATTTTGCCCACCCCTGCCTTAATGTATCCCTTGCTGAGCACTCACCTTTTGTGTCTCCTTTTAAGTAAATTGATGAGGTCTGATTGTGCCTGTACATATTTCCTAAGAACTATGCATAACCACTGCCAGTTCCTTGTCTCTCCAGTGCCTGGTACAAAGGATGCCTCGATTAGGGCATTGCAAATAATAATAATAATAATAATAATTCTGAACACAGTGTTCATTCTTTGTTAGTGTTTTCTTTGTCAGACCTTTTCCAAACTCCTGGAAAACTGTTTCAGGCTTAACACTGGGAAAAACTTCTTCACAGTCAGGGTGTCCAGACTGTGGAATAAACTCCCTCCAAAAGGTGGTGCAATCACCTACCCTGGAAATCTTCAAGAGGAGACTGGACGGTCACCTTGCTGGGGTCATCTGACCCCAGTTGTTTTTCCTGCCTAGTGCAGGGGGGCTGGACCCAATGATCTTGTGAGGTCCCCTCCAGCCCCTTATAATCTGTGAATCTATGGTATGGCTGTGGCCCTCCAATTTCCTAGTGCTTCATTAATCACAGGTTATTAAAAATCCTAATCAAGATCTAGAAGTGTATTTTGTAAATATTTCATGGGCTATAAATAGCTGCTTTTGCAGCAATGCAAACAGTATTGTCCCACTCTGCTGGGGTTCCCACCTCCCTGAGGCATGTTGCTAGCTTTTAAAATTGCCTCTCCTGCATTAAGAATACGCACCAAGATGCTATTGTCTTCCCTAAGTATGATTTCTGTATCTTGCTTTAGTCATCCCCAGAGCACATGAACAAGGCTCCAGTGTTCTTCCTCTATTGCAGATGAGTCAGAAGAGAGGAGAGGGGAAAATGGAACTCCTCATGTGACATGTAGGGTTGGCAAGAAGCATGCGCTGTCCACGGCATATGGGCTGGACCTGACACTGCAGACAGCACAGGCGTCAGTTTGGGGTGCTGGCATGCAGCCTGTGCCCTGGGGCTCTTGTGCTGAGCTCAGGGCTTGTGAATGCTGAATGTGCAGAGGTGCTACACAGGGAGTCAGTCCCAGCCCAGCCTGTAGACCAGCCCAGCAACTCTGCAGAGCCAGATGAGTTTGAGGCCTTTGCTGTAGGGGACCAAGGAAGCTGTCCTCAGCACAGAAGCACAGGGGATCTCTATGGTAAGGGAAAAATTTACACGGTTTCCTATGTGTGTTTTCTTTGTCCAGTGAGGTTTGTGTCAGCTTGGGTCCCCTGGACAATGGTGCAGGTTCATTCTGGAAAAGAAGATGGAGCATAGAGATAGGCCTGACAAAACTGTAGACCCTCTAATTGCTTTTAAGCATGTACAAAGGTCTCACTAGGGCTAGAGACATAAGTTACACATAAACCGGTTTAAGTGATCAGAAACTGGTTTAAACCTGTAACAGAATAGAAGTTCTCCCTGAGCCCAGATGTCATGTGCCTCCCCGGCCTGGGGCGGTTGGAGGAATGGAGAACCTGCCTTGTGAGAGGAGATTGGTGGGTTGTAGCCCCAGGCTTCAGGGCTTTGGTGATCACCTGAAGGAGCAAGAAAGAGCTTGCCACTCTCAGCTTTAAGCCCTGGACATTGCCCACAGCCAGAGGTGGGAGATGGGCTGGGAGAGGAGGTGCTGGTGCCTCCAGAGGTATTGAGAGACCTCCCAGGTACAAGGACTGTGGGGGTTTTGCCTGTCTCTAGCATGGGGCGTGGTCAGAAATCTAGGTCTGTTTAAACATATCTTGCCCTGCCACTGCCATGGCAAAGGTCTTAGTGCTCCTGTTGTGTGTCCCGCTTCCATACTGTGGCCCACAGTCGAGTTTTGGGGCAGCGGCTTCCCTAGATCCACAGTGTGTGAAAGAGGCCAGAGTGAACGTTGTGGACCCCTTTGCACAGTTGACTTCCAGCATGTGTAGGGGTCCCTGCTGGGATTTCCCAGCAGGTCCCTTCTAGTCTTATGCTCCTGAATGCAGGCATACCCTTGGCACGTGCTGAAAGGGGGAGGTTGGACCAATTTGGGAATGGACTGAAGCAGTGTGCTCACAGACCAAAGCAGTGCACTCACAGATTGCTACTCCTTAGAGGGAACATTGCCCTGGAATTACCCCCAGTGACAACCCCTGATTTAGAGCCATTTGCAAAATTCGCGTCTAGATCCAGATTTGATATTTCTTAAAGTTCAGTGAAGTTACTCATAGCCTGGGGCATGACTCTGGTCCCTGGGTGTGATGAGACCCATTGTGAAGTAATGATTTAATGTCATCTTTTGCATGATAGTGGGGAGAGGGAAAGATGATGCTTCTTTTCAGTTTTATTTTTAAATACAAACTTCATTTCACACATTTCAGGCCCACATGATTTATTGAAGATTTCATTCCACTTAGGGTAAATGAATTTCATTCCACTTAGGGTAAAATCATTAGTCCCCAACCCCTCACCCTACGATTTCATGTCCTTGTCCTTTTGTACATCTAAAACCTGTAGGCAGGGGCAATGCCAGCCTTTTCCTGGTTGGGGGGTTGAAGTGGGCTAGACAGACAATTGGGGGAAGAGGGGGCTGAGCACGTGCACATGTACCCCTCAGCAGATAAGTTGGTGGGGGAGGGGAAAGGGCCTTGGGGGAGGGAGGAAGGAGTGGTGCTGGGACTGGGGCAGGCCATGCATAGCTGGGGTGGGGCATGGGATGGAGCCATGGCTTGTCTGGGGGGCGTGGGAAGGGGGTGGTGGCTTCTGCCACTGCATGTGCCATGGGAGGGCATGGGGGTGTGTGCTTCCAGATCTATGCAGGGCAGGCTGTGGCTGAGAGCTGGGGCCAGGACTGTGCCAGGCTTTTCCTGGTGGGGGCTGGGCAGTGCTGCGCTTGGGGTGGGTGATAGTGGCACTGGGAGAGGGGGTTGGAGGGCCTATGGAGAATTTGGTGTGGCTGCAGCCCCCAACCCCCATATCCTCCTCCAGAGCCATTGCCCACCCTGAGCACAGCCCAGCCCAGCCTGCCCTGCTGGAAAGAGCCCAGTGCAGCCCCAGCCCCAGCCTGCAGTAGCAGCCTGCCCTTTCCCACACAGATCCGGGGGCACACTTCCCTCATACCCACCCAGGGTGTGCACAGCAGCAGGAGCTGCACCCCTGGATGAGCTGCTCCTGGCTCAGCCCCACCCCACCCCACCCTGGCTATGCAGAGCCTGCCCCTCCTCTAGCCCCAGCCCCACTCCCTCCCTCACCCCTGCACCCACTCTCCTCCCGACCCCTGCTGCAGCTCCTGGAAGCCTGCTCCTGGGCTGCCTGGCAGCACTACCGCTGCCCCACATTTGGGGGGGGCTAAGCCCTGTTAGCCCCACCTTCCACCACCTATGGGCGGAAGCAGGGCAGGCTTAGCTGGGCAGGCAGGTAGTGGCAGCTACCTGCCATGGGAGGTGGGGGGCTTGGGCAGGAGCAGCACTGGAAGGGGAGTGGGCCTAAGGTGAATTTTGGGGTGGCTATAGCACTCCACCAAGCCTCTCCCCAGCACTGCCCCTGACTGTAGGCCTGGAAGGAGTTTCTAGCTTTGCTTCATATTGCTAGGACCTGAGCCTATTTTGTTTTATATATGAGCATGATACAGTGCCACTAGCCATGTAGACCTAGCCCCAGGTCTAAAGGCACCTCTATTTTGGCTTCAGGGGATATGTCTACATGAGGCATCCACTGCACAGCTGTTACTGATCACTTGTTAGTACTTGCATAACCAAGTACTAGATTACTGGCATTACTGTGCAGTAGTGTTGCAGCACAGTTGCCTAGTGATGCTAACTATGCAGTAGCTTGTTACTATTGCATAGTAGTGTTGCATCATGGTTCATTCCCAACGACATTACTGCACAGTAACAAGCTACTGCATAGTAGTAATGAGCTAATGCGCAGTAAGCATCTCATGCAGATGCGGCCAGGATGCCTAAAAACTAGATGCTTTGCCGCAGAACCCAAATAGACAGGGTCAGGCACCTGCAGACCCTATACAGACAATGAGGAGAGTTGGGTGGGTCTCAGGAGTGATGCAGAGCATTAAGGTGCTAAGGCCTGACATTAGCCAGTGGGTTCTGGCCCCTGCTGCCAGGATCATTTCCACTTTCTATCTGACAACTATTGAACATAAAATTCATAAAGAGCCTTGGGATCAGGGCTTCCTCCCTCCCAGGGGAGTGCCATACTGAATGGGGTTACAGATTCCTTTGGGGCCAGCTGCCCAACTTCAACAGGAGAGGTGGAGGGGACCGTCCCCCTGACAGCCAGGTGGGGAGGCCGTTTTCTGGGAGATAGAGAGGTGAGCTTGAGCTCAAAATGAGGAGGGTCTAGAACCTGGATCTCTTGCTCCCTGGATGTATGCATTAACCAAAAGGGCATTATGCCAAAGCACCACTACGTGCATTATTCATGTCATAGTGATTGTGTGCTGGGCTTTGTCTTGAACTCACTGCTTTCAGCGTAAGCCAGGCAAGCCGAGAGGGCACCTCATAACTGAGGCACCCTTTTAAGCACAGAGTCGACTAATTGCATCTGGCCCATAATCAGTACCTGATCCTACTCTAAGTAAAGTCTGTGGTAAAACTCCCCTTAACATCAATGAGAGCAGGATGAGACCTAGCTATGAAAGTAGGCATAATAGGGCTGAGAAAAATACGTCTGTTTGAATTAAGTTCATGTTTGCTATTTACGTCATATTTTTCTCATGGGATCAACTGTTTATTTGGGTCTTGTGTTGCTATGGTTACTTATGCCTGGTATTCAATAAAATCCAATTCAGGGATATACACTGCGTGGGCAGTTTAAAGATAAACCACCACAGATGCAGCAGTATTGTGCCAAAGATCCACAGAGTGACTGAAATCAATACTGTATATACTGAGCCACAGGTGGTAATCTGAAAGGTCATGCCTCTGAACCAGTTAATCTCTCAAAGGCCACCCTGTCCTACCTGTGGCTGTATAAAGTGAGACAGTTTCTCTTTTGATTTTGTCTCAAATACTGTGATTTTGTCTCAAAAACCGATTACGGTTTTCCCTGATTTCACTGGAGCGCCACTGATTCATACTAGGTGAGTATTTGGTTCAGGAAATGCAAAGGCAATGGAGAGTGGTGGGACATTGGTACCCTCTGGAGTTTGGTAGCATGCTGTCTTTATCACAGGCTCATAGGCAAACGCTCTGTCTCTGTTTTTAGATATAACATGCTTTCTTAAGTGTCCAAGATTTTAGATCCATCTTTCATTTCCTTGTCTGCTGAGTATAAATTGCTGACAAATTAGGAAATAATCCTCCCTCATAGCTGTATTTAGTATGCTACCCTGGGTGCCATTGTTTCTTTATCCAGCATTATAGCCGTGTTGTACTGCAGTTTGTCCAGGAACTCTGAAGGAGCCACATTTTTCATAGATTTTCCCATGCACTTGAGTGTAGCAGGTCACAGAATATAGCTCACAGCCATTACTGATGGGATTCAGTAATTTTGGTCCTTCACAATTCAGGATTAAATGGTAGAGAGCAGCAGGCCGACTGCCATTCGTAGTCCACAGGACCCAGAAGTTTTAGTGGTTCCATGACACCCAGGGAATCTATACTGCATGTTTCTGAATACCGACTGTTGGGACTTCACCTATCAGTTCCTGCTGCTGCTTTTTGTGTCCTGCCACCATATAATAGCCTTTGCAAAGTTTTCCATGGTGCATGTTTCAGTGCATGTAAAGAAGGGATCATGAGGAAGGGCGTCTGATGACCAAAACTAGTCCAACAATTCTCCCAAATCTACAGTTGATTCAATTAAAGATATCTAACAAATTCTTGCTTTTCATGCATTTCCTGGACCATCACAACTACAGCACTCCAACCAGTTCACCAAAATCTCATGTATCTGGGTCATTAGACAACACTTTGCATGTTGCCTTTTGTTCCACTGACTTGACTCAAAATTCATTTAAACTCCTCTAGGTTGAACAATCCTCCTCTGAGCCTTTGGGGAAGCATTCACTGATGTCTGTGTGTATGTTGACATCCTTGTTGAGTGCAGTGAGCCATGTGCACCACATTTCTAGTTGTGTAGCCATCTGTAATTTTGTAAGTGGTTCTGTTGCGGCTAGGAAGGTTTTCCATGATCTCAAGCAGCTAACAGCTGCAAAGTGGTGATGTAGCAGTTATCTGATGGCTTCAACCTGTTACAATCATTCCATTTTACTTGTAACTGCATTACAGGATGTCTAAAGCCAGAAAATGTAAATAGCGTGTATGCGCTTGCTTGAATCACTCTACTGGAGAGCAATGTCAACTGTCATTCAACACAAGGGCAAACGTTTTTCCATGGGTTACTATTTCCCACATCAGATATGCATATTCGGCCATCAAATAGCAAAGTGAGAGTGCTGTGCATCTTTGTCTTGTTTGCTTGACCTCCCCACCCCTCGCCCATTTTGAATTTGCAAAGTCCCTAGTATGTTAAGTCATTCCATTACAGCAAGAAAGCTACTGTCGTGGTCCAGTGGTAGAATTCCTGTTTGCTGTGTAGGAGAACTGGATTTGATTCCTTGATGTGCATGTAGCTACAGCCATTGAAGCACTGAATGTCTGAACGCAGTCTGGCCTTTAGATTTGGTGTAAAGGGGGAGTGGAAGGTCTGGACAGCCTCTGCTCCTCCATACTCCTGCCTAGGTGTTGAAAGTCCTGGTGATCTCTCATGCATATACCGTGATCCAGAAGGATTGAAGGTTGCCTACTACTGTAGCTAGGAAGCTTTTTTATGATTTTAGGTGGCTGACAACCATACCAGGGTGATTTCAGGCAACTCTTGCCTTCTGCCTTCTTCATGTGTGCCATGAAGGAAAACATATGATCTGGTTTCACCCCAAGATAGACAGGACTCCAGCAGCAGGCAAGTAGCACCTGGTTCCAGAAAATGCTCAGTCATCTCATCTATTGGCCTTGTGGTATCAGAAATGGTTTCAGAGACTCACACCTGTTTTAGCCTTGTTGGTGTGTAGTTGGTTCACTGTGTGAAAAACCAGAGCCCTGACATGAGTATAGCCTCAGTTTGGGCACAATCTTGATTTGGATAGTGATGCAAAAGTCTTCAGCATAGGTAAGATTTCTTATGCCCAGATGAATAGGTAGATGAATAGGTTGATTATTCTTGTAGACATAGTAGCTTGAACCCCTTCCCTTGTGAGCTTTTTCCCATCAGCACCACCTCATACATAATTAGACACAGAAGCATCAATTCTTCAGCACTGATTTTATTAGTCATGTAACATGGTGATCTCTCATCAGGCTGTTTATTTTGGTGAAAAGTCTCTGATAGTTCATGGTATTATATGCTGTTACCAAGTCAGCAAACATCTACCTGTGATCAGAACCTTTTCAGAGCCATTGTCAGTAGGACAGAGTGAGGTGAGGAACTTGGCCAGCACAACTTGCTCTATTAGAAGATTTTCACTACATGCTGATAGGCAGTTTGAAAAGAGACACTCATACAGTTTGTAAGACAACATAATAATAAGATGGGACTGAAGCTTTTCAGCACTGATGCATCCTCCTCTGGATTCAGGAATACTACCATAGGTGCTCTCCACCAACGTGGAGGTAGTTTATGCATTACTCACCATGTATTAAGCAGCTTATATAGCTGGTGGGGGAGGCGAGATGGGGAGTGGGGAGGTGTGGCAGTGCAGTCATACCCCACTTTGGCTGTGTGGCACATGGACAGTGTGCTCTTTGAGCTTGTGGGCATACCAGCTCAGCTCCTGATGGAGTTGCCCAGGTGTTGGGAGCACTCTGACCTCACTACCTAACTGGCACAGGCTCAGTTGAGAGACCCTATTTTGCAGGACCGGGGATCCCAACAGGTGAGTGCTGCTGCTACTCATTCTCCCTTTTTCCCCTACTGCTGAATTCAGCAGGGAATAGAAAGGGAGGTGAGAGAGAGAGGACAGATGGTGGCAAGAAATGCTCCTGCTGTTGTATAAATAGCTCTCTCATACCTAGAGCACTCCTGTAACACTGTAATGGCTGTTTAAGCTCCAGCCTTCCAGGGGTTCCCAGAAACACATTGAGAAACAGAGAAGTCTTTGCCCAATGCAGCTGCAAACTATTAGCTGCATAGTGTTTAGGCACGATTATTTCCAATTACTTTAACAACAGAGATCAGCTCAACAACTGCTAACCCAGACCCTAGGGCAATGCAGTACTAGGATACATGGATATCATACCCTTCTACAGCATCACACATACTTATCCCTGTGCCACTTGCTGGAAGGCCTTGTGCCCTATCTCTTGCTGCTGTTCTTCTGGTCCCTGCTGGCTTTTCTTCTTGAATGCAGAGAAAGAAAGGAGGCTGCTTATTCTTCAATGGATTCCTGGAAAGCCCACGGGTGGGTCTGGGTAAGCAGGGAAACTATGTTTTTCCCTGCTTACCCAGACACATTGCAGGAGCACATTTGGGCAAATGGGAAGCCCAGGGATTCTCTCTTTATCCAGATGCATTACTGGAGTTCTCAGGGATGCATTTGGGAAAGAGGGGAAGCCAGGCAAGTGATCACAGGGATTGAGGGGCCTGATCTTGGCCAGGAATTCCCAGGGTGTGCAGGACTGGGCCCCTCAAGCCCTAGTAGAACATATCACTTGTCCCACGGTATCAATGGGCAAGACAGTAGGTGACGGTGTTTGGTTCAATGAAACAGATGAGTTGTTCTGGGACACACTGTGGCACAGCTGATCCATGTCATTTGGTGACAACAATTTCTAGCCTATTTGTCACATAAGAAGGTCAGATACCTGCTCTCAAGCATTCTCTCTGCAACCAGCTCCTAGGATGTTGCCTCTGGCTCTTCTCTAACATAGGTAAGATTTCTTATGCCCAGATGAATAGGTAGATGAATAGGTTGATTATTCTTGTAGACATAGTAGTTTGAACCCCTTCCTTTGTGGTAAGCTTGTCTAACCTCAGGATACTGCATCTTTTCCCTATATTCTAGGGATAGGAGTGGGTATTGACATGAAGTGCCTTGTCTGGATAGTTCTTTGCCCTGATTATCTACCAGATGGAGGAAAGCTGTCCAGTGATGAACAAGTTGGTTCATTATAACTCTCTCTCCACCTTGTGCTGTTCTACTGAGAAGTTCTTTATCTCTTTTTCTAAGAATGATGGCTATTGTAGTCCAGCTTATGGTTTTACCTTGAGACAATGCAGGCAGCTCTTTCCCTGTCCTCTAAAGGGTTTAGGCAGAACTTCAGTGGCCATATTTCCCATGTAGAAATAGAAGGCAAACAATAGCAGTGAGGGTAGGTGGTCCCATGAGAATATTATCCTCCTTGCGGGGAGCCATCACTCTCACCCCTGCCACCCTATCTGGCAAGCCAAACTTGATGCAGATGCTACACTTAAAAAATATGGGATCCAGTCCTATAGCACAATCCCCAAAGCACCTTTCAGACTTTCTGTCTGCCTTTGTCCTCATTAGCAGAATGCTTATGGGGACTGTCAGTGGTACATTTGTCCAATCACCTTTGCAATATGGTTATAGCTTATAAAGCCAAACAATTATTTTTTTTACAGTGTCTTAGGCTGAGGTTACCTGACAATTTGCTGGCACAGCAGTTGATGGCTACATAGTAACACAGTAGAAACCTTTCCACATAGAGAATATTTACAGGCTGCCTTATAAATGACTTGAGAGATTTAAGGCACTTACGTGACAGCTGTATGACTTAGACTTGAAAGCTTTTCACATAGCAGTAGCGCTGATACAGCTGCTCATGGAGATAAAAATTGTATTTCTACATGGTGCCAAAATGCCATTTATTCCAGATCCACCTTTTGTCATGGAAGGGAAAAGAATCTGTTCTCAGCCTCTTGTGTTGGTGGACAGAATCACTGTTTTGGTAGCATATTAGAATACTTTACACACAGCTTCTCTGTCACCAGGGTGTTGATTTGATAGTGTCTTATAAATTTACATTCCTAGAACAAATACTATGTATTTTATAACATACAGTCAACACAGATAGAGAATGCCATAGTTATTTTATTAGCATATCAACTTGACCAAATCAATGGAATCTCCATCATTTGAAGTTTCCAAGTGCAGATTGGAAGATCACTTGCCTAGGATATTTTAGCTTAGATGTAGGGGCTGGGCTAGAAGATCTTGCTATCTTGAGAGAGCTTCCAGATTAAGGGACATGTCTACATGTGCATTAATGCAGATTAAATTTAATACTTCTGGGAGTTTATATATGTGCTCTGTGAGCGGGTGGATACTTTATTTGGAGCGGCTTCAAGAGTTGCTTTAATTAAAATGCCCGGAGTGTCTTGTGTATCAGTGTCCCTGTGCTTCAAAATGGCAGTGGGGGCATTATATCTAAAGCTTGTTGAATTAACTTTATCTAAAGTTCCCCTACCACTATTTTGAAGTATGGAGACACTGATAGACAAGATGTGGGAGGCTGCTGGAGTATGATAATTGCCGTGATCCAGGAGACTCGATTAACCAAGTCTGCTCTGACACGCTGGAATTACAGTGTGTTGGAGAAGGCCTCCTGATCATGTATAGGCACCCTCTAATGTGAGATACTAAATTAACATACATTAGAGTGCACTAATGTGCAGTAGCACATTTGCATGCTTTTTTAGTGATGTTTAATGCTCAATAGACCATTTTACTGTGCATTAGCATGATGTCAAAGTTTTTTATGTGATGCTTCAATGTGCAGTAAAATAGTCTACTGCACATGTAGACACACCCAAGAAGAGTTTAAGCATGTCAGTTTCACAAAGGAATTTAAAATAACCTTACTTCAGGAAGCACAAAACTTAAAAAGTGCCCTTAGTTCATTCAGCACCTACATTTTGGACTGCAAAGTTCTCCAGGTGCCTAAATGGGGGTATCACCACCCTCCTGAAGAAGCAGGGCAAATGTCTGATTCTTTTGGTATTATAACACCTAAGCGGAGTAGCTTCCAGGATCAACGTGGATCCAAAACCCATTAAAATCAATGGATACATTTACTTTCACATGACTAGACACCTCTACTTGGATGCTGTCACATCTAAAATAGGTACCTGGCAAGTGCAATCCAAATAGAGAGGGTTAAATACCTAGACTCCATACAGAGTCAGTGAAAAGTAACTATATACTTCAGATCTTCATATACAGAGTGGGAGAGAGGTAGCAGCCTTCAACAGACTATGTTGAGGTGAGTTTGTTCCAGTGATCAGTCATCCTCATTATTAAAATTTGTGCTTAATTTCAAATTTGAATTTATTTGACACCAACTTCCAGCCATTATTTCTTGCTAAGACTTGCTGTGCTAGTTTAAAGAGTTGATGACACTTAACTAAGTTTCTCCACAAATGCTGACAGAACTTTTCCTCATTTCTCACACTGCCTAGAACATCTATGAGTAGGATGAACATTAGCTGGTTTACCCTTAATGCAGATAGGGCAAAAGTGACATTAGTCAGCAGTAGGAAGAACACTGAAGAAATGACAGAGACTTCATCTGTCCTTCATCTGATTATGTCTAATCAGGTGAGTTATGAACCTGACAAGGTTCTTTGGGTGAATCTGATATCTTGTATTAGACCAACTTAACTGGTTTGAAAAAAAATTTAAGCAAGCATTTGAGTTTAAAAACCCTTTGTCAGGCTGAGGAAGTTTCTGCAGTTGGTGTGTGCTCTTCCTGGATGGAATGAAAAGTAAAGAAGCCAGGGGCTGTGCTGCTATGCATACAAGACAGGCTGTCAGGGAAGATGTAAACTGAGGAGTCAGTGAGTGAGAGACAGGTTGTGAGTGCAGAAGGGGGATGAATGTAGCAGTTAAACAGTGGAGAGGTACCTGGGGAGTCAGATGTCAGGCAGGTTACAATGTGTCATAAATCCAATATCCATATTTAGTCCATGATTTTTAGTATCCAGGAGGTTGATGAAGTGAAGTTCATAATCTCATCTCTGAGAAGTCTTTTGCAAGTTCCCTTTGAGTATTAGAACTGAGAGACTGGGGAGAGAGTGGTTTATGAACCTGACAGCTTCTGGACATCTAAACTGCAGCACCAAAAGGATTTTGTTATCTTTTTGTAGGCATGAAGACTGCAGCCATTCCCCTGTGCCCCTAGAATTCAGTTCTGCTGAAGTTAGTTTCCAGCTGGGCTATGTTCAAGCTGACTAAAACTGAATTTTTTGACTGAACTGGGAACATTAGGAACTGGCGTCAACTGATATTTAATCTCCTGAAAGCTGTCCACTATCTTGAGTTTCCCTGAGGCAATTGAGTCAGCTGAAGCTGAGGGTGTGGAAACATGTGCTCCTCATTGGGCAGGTCTACATGTGCAGTTAATGCGACTGAATATACTTTGGCTTAATTTGAGCCAGAGTAAAAGGATCCTGACGTTACTGTCTACACCTGCATTTAAGCACAGTAATTTACTGTGCTGCTCGATACCACTTGTATCTGACAGGACTATTCAACAGTGCGGCAAATTGGTCTACTGCACCCTAATTGATATGCATATATAGACAGGGATGCAAATTAGCCTGCTGTGCGTGAAAGCATCCCATATAGACACACCCATGCTTGTAGGCTTTTTTAAATTAGCCTGAGGGGAGCCAAATACCCAAGACTACAACATAGGACTCCACTCTCAGGTGGCACCTGAAAAGTATTTATAAGGGTCTTTTTTTTTCCTGTTGTGCTAATGATTTGATCTGGTTTTCTTCTGCATGACAGCAGCACTTAATTGGCACAATTGTGCTAACTTACTGGGATGGAGGTTGAATACTAATGTTGTAGCTTCAGTTAAGAGTTGAAATGGTGTGTATCTTATAAGGTTACAGGAATGTTTAATTAGGGAAGAGTGGTTTCTGTCTCCCAATGGATCAACTGGGAGCTATAATTACTATTAAGTTAAGCCTGTAGATAATGCTCTGGTGGCTACTCCTGTTTACAAGATCAGGGTGTCAGTTGATTAATGGCACTTAAGCACTTGTCAAGGTAAAAGATGATCCAGGCATAGACTGGAAGTGTAACCTCCAGGTATAGATTGTAGTGTAACCTCCTTGTTTGAGGCTTCCATCCTTTTCATTCTGTACTCTTTTTATCTGTTAAAAATACTGTTATGCCCTCTCTCACCACTGTCCTGTTATCTAGTCAATCAATATTGAACAGGAAAGAATGAATGGGGCAGAAAAGAATGAAAGCAGCTCTCCACTTCGGCTTAGGATAGAGCCTAGTGATTGGGGCAGTCATGTGGAATGAAAGGGAGAGAACTGAATCAAGGTCTCCAACTTCTTAAGTGAGTGTTTGGTCCACTAAATTATTAGAGAAGCATGGCATAATCCCATCTCCTTCTGTGATATTTTAGACTAGACAAATTTCTTCCTAGTTTTGAAAGGTTTAGGCACCTATTTCTAGGAGACAGTTCAGAGCTGTGACTTCCAAGCAGACTGATATAGCCCTCTTTGCAGCCCAGGTCCCAAAGAAGGATGACATTTATGATATGCTCCTGTCCTCAACATTTCCTACCAGCTAACTAGACAACTTTCTATTCAGCATGCTGACTTTGGTAGATCTTGTTTTTAGCACCGAACTCTTCCCGTGCATTGTATGGTATATCTGAGAACCGGATACAAAGCTTTTGTTTAAATGCCTAAGTAGGACTTTTGGAGTTTTTATCTAATGCTGATTTAATGAGCTATTAGATAAAACACAAAAAAGACCCGCTGAAGTGCCTGATCAATACAGACATTGAATGATTCCAACTATTGTGATACCCCTTCTGAGTATGTGCTGCAGTTGGTACAGAGGCACACTGAGCTTAAACGCCATTTTTCTTTATACAGGTTTGTATGTAGCCTTTGTGCCTAAACTCACCAGCTGCTTCCATTATGAACTACAGACTTTCAGAGGAATTTAGGACTTCTGTGCATGCTTAGACATGATTCCAGTGAAGAACTTAGGTGTTCTACAGCAATTAACCCCAGTCCAAACCTACTTGGAAGTAAAATGTTGCTGTGAGACACCTAAATGCCCAGAAAGATAGTGGAAAAAAGATAGGCCATGTCTAACTCACATCAGTAGTTCAAAAATGACAGTGAAGGATCATACTTTTTGCCCAAAAGTTAAAGCACTTTCTTAGGAAGTGAATTATCCACTTTCAGGCCCATCTCAGCCTGAGAGAATTTTAATCCACTGAGCAGTCAAGTGTGTGCATAAACAGTGTTGGGAGCAAGCCTACTTTTGTAGTTGAGTGGTTAGAGCTCCTGTCCTAGGGAATGATGTCCTGGTTTGCAGCTTCCACGCAGCCCTATTTATACATTTTACATTATACAACCATAGTCAGAAAAACAGAAGTAACCCATGCAGTGGGTTCTAGAAATATACTGTTATCTACTAGGTAGGGCACACTCCTGCAGGAGATGGGTTTGTATCCCCTCAGGGCAAGGGAGGCCTATCAGGCCTATAACCCAGCCTTTCCACTTCCTGAATAGCTGCTCTAGCCACTAGACTATTTGAAAAAAGCTGAGGACCCCTCTCCCTTCTCCTCTCAGGAACCCATTACATGGCTTTCTCTGAAGTGGTACAAGGCATTGTGAATCACGAGTGAACAGAGATGTTTAATGGATAGTTTGAGTCAGACGCCTAAAGATAGGCATTCTGACTCACCCCCGTACTTCAGCAGTTTCTATTGGCTGTCTCTAGGCAGCTCTGGTGTGGAACTGACACCTTTATAGGAGACTGACAGCATGGTTTGTGCTTGGAGGGGTACCTCCCTCTGCTCACCTGCCAAGCATTGCTATAAACAAAGAAAGAAGGGTTATGGGATGTTATTGGCACCTTCATGGACATGCATGTACTGTGTAGGTTCCTGGGGCTCCTCCTCCCCTACACCTTGTCCATGTGCTAACCAAGATTGTGATGGTATCAGCCCTGTTCTCACACTGCCAAGGCCTGGTACCTATAGCTTCCAGTGATGCTGGGTTTCTAATTAATTTTGGGCCTCAAAACTCACGAGGGCCCTTATTCAACACATTAAGGCATGAATCAGGTTTCCATAATCAATTAAATGGCATGATTTGTCCTTAAATTAACAAATTCCATATCTAGTTCATGATTGGTCACAATCCATTAACTAATGATCAGCTGTGATACTGTTCTGACACTGCCAAGGCCTGGTGCTTACTGTGGCAGAGCACAGGTTGTGCCTGCCATTTTAAGAGGTTTCAGGCAGGTTCTGAGTAGGTGGCAGGTGCGGTCTGGCCCAATTGGATCATCACATGAATGAAAGGGGGCCACTGGATTGGAGGAGGGCTGGTGATCATCAGTATACGCCCAGGTCATAGCAGCAGAGCTGGCAGTTAAATCTAGGGAGCCAGAGGAACAACAACAGTGTAGGAACTATAGGGATGGAGGAGGTTCCTTATGGTCCTGGGTAAGACCTGAAACTGCACCTAGCTGGGGTTTGTGGTTGTGGTGGAGCTGCCTGTACCAGGACAGTCTCCAGAAAATGTCACACCTGTGCCTCCCTAGTAAAAGGCAAGGATGGGGCGCCATATAGCCTCAGCCTCCATGACCTGGTTGATTACCCCATAGAGGGGACAGGTTTAGGGTCCAGGCATGCTGTCAAATACCTGAGGCCTGAGTGGGCCAGGGGCTAGAATCAGCTCAGTGTATGGGTTGATAGGCCTGACGCCCTGTCATAAAGGAGGGCCTTAATTGAGTAGCCTGAAGATCTGTGAGGGGTCAGGATCAAGCATGAGAGGGAAGAAGCCTGAAGGACTGTATGGAGTAGGGCCAAGGGGGCTTGAAGGGCCATACAGAGTAGGACAGAGTGACTGAAACCCAGTGAGGGGCAGTGTGATTGAGGCTCAAGAAAGGGGCAGAATGAGTGTGGCCCTGCTAGGGGTAGTATAAGAGGCTCAGCATGGGACTGAGTTTGGCCTGGTAAGGGGGCAAGAGAAGTGTCACCAGTGTGCAATGCCATCTGTAAAGCATGGGACATGGTATAAGGAGAGGTTTGGAGCTGTGTATTTTGCCCTTGGCATTAGGGCAATAAATGTGCGGCCTCCTTCCTGTAAACAACTATTCAGTTCCCACAAAGGTGTGGTAGACAAGTGAGGTGGGCAGATTGCCCTAGACAGGTGGGTAACCCAATGATTGGACCCATCTCTAGATGGCCCCCTGTCACACTTGCATCCTGGGTTTAGAAAAATCCATATTAATTCTGGGGCAGACACTCAAATTTAGGCAGTACAGCATGGTGCACACTGAGAGCCTTAGGGCTATATTCTTTTACCATTTGGTAGCCCAGATTCTATTTTTATTTGGGAATCCAGATCAGTGCCACTCAACTTTTGGCCCACGTACGGGATCTGTTCCCATAAAGCCATGCCATCTGTCCCACAGGGTTCCCCACCAGATGAGAAATTTGGCAGTGGCAGGAACAGTGGCAATGTTAATGGCTGCTCTCCTGCTGCCAGAGTTGTGGATCTGTGGGAAGCCCCATGGCCCCAAGGTGATCACAGTAGCTCACAGTTGGGCCTATGCATGGGATCACTCCATGGCC
Organism: Caiman crocodilus; assembly: GCA_030014935.1. Lineage (NCBI taxonomy): Eukaryota > Metazoa > Chordata > Crocodylia > Alligatoridae > Caiman > Caiman crocodilus. The sequence goes on from JAGPOW010003316.1 coordinate 170,984,145, forward strand.
AGATGCAGTGTGCTTGGTCAGGTCAGTGTGCCAGTGGGTCTGGAAGGCTGTGTTGAGTTGGTGTGTGGGATCTGGACCATAGGGTCACCTGGCACTACTCATCTGGCTCAAAGGCTAGAAGGTTGATCACCACTGATCTAGATCATTAGACCTCATAGCCACACTCAGACGACTAAATGGAAACAAAATGTCACTCTTAGAGTCCTGAACCAGGTGCCTTATTTCGATGTTGTAAATTATACTAGAAAGATAAGTACCTAAAAGTTAGGTGCTGACATGCTCAGCATGACAACCCCTAAGTTCTGTTTTTGGATCTAGCCCATAATGGCTCTTCAATAATGTGATACTGTCAGCTTAGACCTACTTTTAAAAAGCACAGCAAATTCAGAGCTTGGTTGGGCATTGTTAATATGATGAGTAAGTTAAAATGGTGGATATTTTTGTGGCTTATAAACAGAAAGAATAATTTAAAACAACATACACCTAATATTTCAACTACCATACAGTTGTTTTATGCTTAACTATACATAAAAAAGTAAAGGCTCAGCTCCTTAAATGGATCTTTTAGCAAAGTATTTATTTTGGTATAGTTGGAATAGTAATTTCAAGATCATTATTGATCAGCTACCAATCAGCTGGACATCTGCATTATTGAGATTTTTAACATTACTAATAAAAATGGACTCCCTTTAATTAGCAAAGATATGAGGAAAGCAGCTACAAACATAATTACTTAACTGTAAGATTTACATGCTCCTTGATGCATCGTCTAGGAAGAATTTGAGACAGACACAGCAACTTTAAATATAGATTGCAGCCTTAAGTTTGAATATGTGAGGCATGAGGAGGGAAATTTGGCAGGGAGTTTATAAAGGTTAGAGCATCCAAATCTGTCAGAAAAAATCAGTGTCAACAAGAGACATATTCAGGACATCATTAAAACTCATGGTCAGTACTCAACATGTAATCATCCCTTCCATCCTTTGTCTTCTTTCTTTTCTCTGTCCATAATCAGATGTTAGACTATTTGATTAAATAAAGCACTAGTTTTTGATCATACCTTTGTGGTCCTTAATGATCACATACTTCATAAATAGTAGGTTGTTAAATGGGTGGACTTGTTCAAAGGTTTTAGCATATGGGAATTTTAGACTGTAATCTGTAACATATTTAAATCAAGGATTGTTTCAAACATTGATTTATTGGGCTTTCAGTTCAAGTCAACTCACATTTCCCATCTCAATCAAATTTGAAGTGTAGCCCTTATTAAGTTTAAGGGCTTTTTGCAAGACTTAGGTATCCTGCCAGATGGCACAAAAACCAAATGTAATCTGGTAGTTTGTCACTTCTAAAATTACTATGGACTAAATCTGCCAATCAAAAATGTTCCTTAGCTAGTTATAGCTTGTTGTGATACAAAACACTCTATCAAGTGAACAGGGTGTCACCTTTAGAGATTAATGGGTTCAGAGAGGTAGGAGCTGTTGTAGGTAACAACCCATTTTGTCAGATGCTAGGAATGGACCAGAAGTATCAATAATGTTTGATGGATAAGCACAGACATGGAGAACTTACAGTTCTGCAAGCATAGTTGCATGGGTGAACCTTTGCTCTGTATTGAAATAAATGGCCTTCCATGTAGGCATGAGAAGAGGCAGATCCAGAGGAGGTGCAGTGGTGTGGCTACACCTCTCTTGGATTGGACTACACTGCAGAAGCCTCCAGCAGGGAGATGAAAATATGATCTCTCTTCCCCTTCCTGTTCAAAGAAATGCTCCCTTCTTGCCCCTTGCCCCACCCCTGCTCCTCGCCTCACCCCTGCCCTTTCTTTCCTCCCCAGCATGCCTTCCAAAGGCACAGAGCCATTTCTGAGCCATTTATCAGAGCCATTCCTGCCTGCTGTGCAGGGGATAGGCTCAGCTGTGGATTGGGACAGCAGCAACAAGGATGGATGGAGGTTCCCCTTGCCTATGCTGTGACTGGGCAGGATAGGGGGAACTTTCCAGTCACCTTGTTGCCATTGTACAACCACTGCCACAGCTGAGCCCAGCTGGCTCTGGAACTTCCCTGCTCCTCAACCCTGGAGAATGCAGCAGGAGCAGGCAGGGGAGTGGGGTGGGTCAGGGAAAGAGGAGGGGAGGGAGCCACCATGGAGCAAGAAGAGGAAGGGAAGGAAAGGAGTGTTTTCATCTGCTTTAGGACTTTAAAAACTCCCCAGAGGCTCCTTCAGTGTGATCTGCCCATACTGGTGGGGTGCAGAGGCTGGAAGCCACCCTGCAGACTGCTTGTGTACCCCACTTCAACAAATCTTGGATCTGCCCCTGGTCCTGAGTATTCACTCCTTGATTCCAGGTCTTGAACCTCAAGAATTATTAGCACTGACTAGTATTTTATTTCCACTGAAAGCTTGCAAAGTGAGGATATATTAAACAGGGGTAATAGTAGAACAAGACACCATAGAGCCAATGGAAAGTGTACAGAAATTATAATATTTATGATGCAAGAAGATTGGTTCCATTACTATAATATTGTTAGTTTCTTTGACGTTTTGAAGAAAGAAAGACTAAGTTTTCTAGAGTCATAGAGGAAAAACAATTTCAGGATGGTCTGGAGGAAGGAAGACTGGCAAGAGGCATTTCAGGCAGAACATTCCAGGTTAGGTGGGCAGTGTAGAAAAAAAATGTGACGATAAGCCTGATAGCTACAGTAGGAAAGTTGCAGTTTCTGCAAAACCAATTTTCTGGGAAATTGTCCTTTTTTCAATGTTGCTGGGTTTTTTTGTTTTGAGTTTTCCCTCTGGAAAAATCAAAACAAAGAACTAGATTCACAAGGGTGTCATGTTTTTAAGCACCAACATTCAACATTTAGGTGTTGCAAGCATTTACAAAAAGACTTGCCTAACCCATTAAGTGAATAATCTGTCTCAGTGCATAAATTATTGTTGCTCCATGTTCACTTGTATGGCCTGATTGATTAGATATGGTCTAATAATCATTTAGAGCCTGTCTAATCCTGTACAAAAAAGAGCAGGAAGTGGAAATGCTGCTGCTTTCCTCTACTTAATAGCCTGTTTTGGAGAAGTGGGGTCAACCTTTTTGGCAGGAGTGGCACAAATTAGCCCTGCACCCATAGGCAACTGTTAGGGGAGGCACGGGGGGGCATGTGCCCCACCCCGAGATTGGCTGGTGCTGAAGCCACTGCCAGCTTCTCTGGGCAGTTGCCACTTGCCACCCCCTATGCCAGCTTCTATTCCTATATAGAGGTCGCCGATGCTGGCATCCATGGGTGATCGCCACTTGCCACCCTACCGATGCTGCCACTGACGCTGCTGCCCATGAATTGTGCCCCACTCCAGTCTCAGGCGGCACCAGTCATTAATGCCTGCACCCTACCCAGCAATGGTGGCTGTGTGGTAGAGTTTCTGCCTACCCTGTGGAAGATCTGAGTTCAAGCTGGGACAAGTAGGGGGTGAGTGAAGTGACAGGGGGAGAAATTCTTTTACAGCCCGCCTCACCGGGGGACAAGCTGGACGTGGAATTCTCAGGTCAGCTCTCAGAGGCTGTAAAGACAAGGGATGTGGTTGTCGTGGGTGACCTAAACTACCCAGACATCTGCTGGGAGGAGCAGTCAGTCAGGTCCGACTGCTCAAGTAGATTCCTAACCAGGATACAGGACCTCCACCTAACCCAGGAGGTATATAGTCCCAACAGGGGAAATGCCTTGCTGGACTTGGTTCTTGCCACAGGTGACAACCTGGTGAGGGGTCTGCGGGTGCTCAACCACCTGGGTAACAGTGATCATCACCTGCTGGACTTTACCATCCAGCGCAAAGTGGTAAAAGCAAACAGTAAGGCAAAAGTCCTCAACTTCAGGAAGGCCGCCTTCAATGAAATAAGAAGGTTAGTAGGAGAGGCATTGGGGTTTTCCAGCTTCAGTGAGATGGGAGTCCAAGGTTGGTGATTGTTCCTCAAGGAAACAATCATCTGAGCTCAAAGAGAGTCAGTCCCAATGCTCACCAAGGGGGGCAGGAGTGCTAAGAAGCCCCCATGGCTTGGCAAAGGCATCCAGGGATGCCTGAGGGCAAAAAAGGAGGTGTACAAACAGTGGAAGCAAGGGGCTGTCACCAAGGAGGATTATACCTCCATTGTTGTGATTGCAGGGAGGCTGTTAGGAAAGCCAAGGCGGAGATGGAGCTAGGGCTAGCAACCACAATTAGGGATAACAAAAAGCCCTTTTTCAAATACATAGGGAGTAAGAAGGCACCAGGTAATGTGAGACCCCCTGCAGGATGGGCTTGGCAATCTGGTGATTGCAGCAAACAAAAAAGCTGACCTCTTTAGCAAATTCTTTGCCTTCATATTTCTGAACAGGGACTGGGACGTCTCCAGCACCAGGATTATGGATGGACCCAGGGGAGGCATACGTAGCATCAGGGACGACCTAGTTAGGGAACTTTTGGAAGGGCTGGACATATTTAAATCAGCAGGTCCAAATGCTCTTTACCTGCTGAGAGAATTGGCAGGGGTCATAGCGGGGCCCCCTGCATGGCTGCATGAGCACTTGTGAGGCTCTGGCCAGGTACCAGAGGATTGGAAAAGGCCAAAGTGGTCCCCATTTACAAGAAAGGAAGGAGGACCCTGGCAATTATAGGCCAGTCAGTCTCACTTCGGTCCTTCAGAAGACCGTTGAGAAAATTATTGAGGAGCACATCTGCAAGGGCCCAGCAGGAGAGGTAATGCTCAGGGGCAACCAGCATGGGTTCACTGAGGGAAGGTCCTGGCTGACTAAACTGGGTTCATTTTATGATCAGGTCACAAAGTCCCTGGATGAGGGTGTTGGGGTAGATGTCATCTTCCTGGACTTTAAGAAGACTTTTGACATGGTTTCTTACCACAGTCTCTCAAAAAAACTAGGTGACTGCGGCATTGATACCTACACAGTCAGATGGGTGGCAAATTGGCTAGATGGTCGCACCCAGTGAGTGGTAGTGGACAGGTCGTTTTAGCCCTGGAGGGATGTGGGCAGTGGAGTTCCCCAAGGCTCGGTCCTGGGACCTGTACTACTCAACATCTTTATCAGCAACCTGGATGTGGGTGTGGAAAGCACGCTGTCCAAATTCGCTGACAACAGTAAGATGTGGGGTGAGGTGGGCATGCTGGAGGGCAGGGACAGAATCCAGCGAGATCTAGACAGGGTACAGAGGTGGGCGGATGAGAATAGGATGGAATTCAACGCAGACAAGTGCACGGTACTGCGTCTAGGGAGAAGGACCCAGCAACACACCAATAGGCTGGGGAACATCCTTCTTGTCAACACAGTGACAGAAAGGGATCTTGGAGTCGTTGACTCCAGGATGGACATGAGCCGCCAATGTGAGGAAGCAGTCAGGAAGGCTAACCGCACCTTGTCGTGCATCTACAGATGCATCAGAAGCAGGTCCAGGGAGGTGATCCTTCCCCTATATGCAGCGTTGGTCAGGCCACCAGTGCAGTACTGTGTCCAGTTCTGGGTGCCACACTTCAAGAGGGATGTGGCTAGCATTGAGATGGTCCAGAGGAGGGCCACTCACATGGTCAAGGGGCAATGGGTATGAAGAGAGACTAAAGGGCCTGAATCTATTCAGCCCCCACAAGAGAAGGCTAAGGGGATTTGGCTTTGCTTCACAGAGGCTGAAGTTTATGCATCTTACATCCTTATTCTTTCCTGTGGGCTGGGCTGGTGAGTCATTGTGTGGCTGGGATGAAATTGTATCACACGAAAATTCAGATTATGAATTTACAAGCACAATGGCGTTGAAATTGAAAAGCTGCTTGTATAACCGGTAGCAGGTAGTGCTTGGAAATGAAAATAAAGACTATCAGCTCTTATTCTTTAAATCTTGGGTGGCCATTTGCAAACTCACCAGGGGGGCCAGTGGAAATTGGGTGAGACTCTGTTCCCCCGGGCACCACCCAGGGTTACTAGGAATAATGGCCACAAATTGCTAGAGAGAAGGTTCAGGCTGGACATCAGGAGACATTTAGGGCTGCCAAGCTCTGCAATTGGCTTCCAAGGGAGGTGGTACTCTCTCCTGCCTTGGGGGTCTTCAGGAGGAGTCTGGATAGAGATTTGGCTGGGGTGATATGACCCCAGCACTCATTCCTGCCCGGGGAAGGGGGTCAGACCTGATGATCTGTTTAGGTCCCTTCCGACCCTAAGCACTATGATACTATGATACTATGATACCCCAGTGCCACTCCAATCCTTCTCCCTTACCCAATCTGCTGCTCTGCTTTCTGTTCCCTGCCCTGTCTGCCACTGTGCTGCATGTCCCAAACAGGCTGCCTGCATTACTTGTGACACCCATGGTGGAGGCTGGCCACCTCAGTGTTAGAATATTATTCCAGCATGGCAAGATCCATAAGTCCTTCCCCTGCCTTAGAGGTTTGGGCACAATCTCTCATTTCCCAGTAGAGTGTCCTAACCACCTTGTTATACAATATTGTGGGATGAGGAGCTTTTGGTCTTTCCTGCTGAAGCTGCTCCACTTTCCACAATTATATTCATTCATTATATGTTAACTGGGCCAGATGGCAGAGGCGAGAGAGACCATCTCTGTTTTCTAGCGACTAAGGTTGGGAGGAGGAAATGGCTGGATTCCAGTCTTAGCTCCAATGACTATTTTAATATTTGTCATTTAATATTTTACATGAAAACACTCATTGGAACAGGGAACCATGTTTCCATCTCCCCAGGGGAGTGCCCCAGCCATGAAGCAACCCTTTTTTCCCCTGGCCCAATGGATAATTAGCTGGTCCTAGAAAAATGGAATAGCTCCTTATCCCACATTATCATATAGCCTGAGGCTATAGCATCATAGAAAGTTAGAGTTGGAAGGGACCTCAAGAGGTCATATGGACAAAGTACATTTTAGCCACTGTAAAAGGGGGGAAGAGCTGCTGCTCATGAGTACAGAGAAGCTGTTGCAATCTGAATGGTACAAATGTATGATCCTGTAGTGATAGAAGTGAACTAAACTGCCCCACCTTTGACCCCGAATAAAGCAGGATTTGAGTTGGCACGGTTTTGCTATACTGGTATGACTACAGAATCTTGCAGCCATCACAGCTTGTATCAGTCTCTTTTGTTACATCTCCTAGGCCTTGAAAAAGTTTCATCCAAGAGCAGGCCATAGTAGGCACTTGGGACACTCTCCTGGGAGACATCGGTTCAACTACCCACAGCTAGAGGAGGGATTTGAAGCTGGGTTTCACACATCCTAGATGGGAGACCAAGGGCGTCATCACTCCCTCTGAAAGAAAGAGTGTAGGTATCTAAGCCCAGAAGAGACATTGTGATAGTGAAGCCCAGTTAGTAGGAAGAATATGTTTGCAGTCCAAAATGAGACACACAGCTCCCCGATGGTGGCACAACAGAAGCCTCACCCCTCGCCTTAGCATTTCCGAATGGCTAGTTAAGGCAGTTCCCCCCTGTGGCAGGCCAGTAGGGGGCGCTCCCGTTTTGAGCCGTCCACCTCCCTGCGCCCGACCACCTTCCAGGCTCCGAGTGCCTCCCTTGGGGTGCCTCACGTCCGGCCGACCCCTTCCCTGGAGCCCACCCGATAGCCTG
>JAGPOW010003316.1:170992595-171136621 GCA_030014935.1 Caiman crocodilus
GAAAATTCAGATTATGAATTTACAAGCACAATGGCGTTGAAATTGAAAAGCTGCTTGTATAACCGGTAGCAGGTAGTGCTTGGAAATGAAAATAAAGACCATCAGCTCTTATTCACTTGAATCAGACTCTGGTTCCTTTGCTCATGATGGCAGCACTTCATTCCAGAAGAAGATACACTGATGCCAAATAGAAATATTCAGCTTCTTCTGCATAAGCAGAGATGTAGTAAAACCAGGCACAGTAGGGCAGGTAGAATTCAATGTTCTGTACAATGTAATACTTTTCTAACACAAATGCTGTGTTCTAACAGCTCTGTCACTGTGTATCCATTATACAGATGCCCAGGGGCTGGACAACACTATCAGTTGTCAAGACCTCTGAGCAGCGTCATTTGGGAGAAAGTCTACAATTAGTGAAGCAGCTCTCTACTGCATGCTCAGGGGTTTGGAAGGCTATATACTAAGCCACAGACGGGCACTGGACTAGTAGGCGGAATCCAAGTGATGAGGTAAATGGTACCTATCTAATGCAGTTGATCCTGATTTACAGTAGTTTGATCTCAAAACCCTTTCACCAGCAAAATACTATTGTATTTAATTATTGCATATCCAATATAAAGAATATTTTGCTCCAGTGGTCTCTCTCAGATTAAATGTATATGAACACGAGAAGCTTCAGAGACTATATTAAGAAAGTAAGACAGCAACAGGTGCCTGTGCTTGTAAAGTAAACTATGAAATCTGGACCCCATACAGTTTTTTAAGGACTGAAAATTGTCTTGTACAGATCCTGAAAATTAAACGTGGACCGTGTCAAGCACCCTTTTTTTCATTAGGGATGAAGCTATAAACTGATTAATTCCAAGCACAAAATAAATCTTTGTAAAATTCCATTGGATCCAAAGGTTTATGCATATCCCTAACAGCTCATCCTAAGAAGAAAGAAAATGTTAATATGTAAATCTATCCATAAACCCCATTGCATAAATAGCCTTAACTGAATCCTGCTGCCCAGCTTAGTCCCTTTTACTTAGCTGGTGATGTCATCATTTTAGTTGCCAAAACACTTGTTGCTCTCCTCCCTCTTGACTACTTTAGTTCCAACACAGAGATTGGGAATCCAGATTGCATTGGGAGATAGGCAGAAGCTGAGGAAGAAATAATATCTGCATTGACCTAGGGTCCCAGAGGCTGAAACACTGGGTTCCATTTGTCTTCTTAAGGTAAAATCATGGATTACTTTATTAAGTCTGGATTTTCCATTGCAAAAATAAAATATAAAGCTGACAGAACAACATGGGAATGCTGAAATTTGCATAAGTGCATGCACTAGGCTTTTAATAGTTTACAAGGTGAACTGAGACAGTTTCCAGCTAAACCCTTCTGTCTTCATTATGCTGTATCAAGACTTCTCTTATTTTCATCTTCAATGAACTATTCTAATTTACCCTTTTCTTTAAGATTTGTTTGTATGGCTGCATATTTTTTTCTTGCCTAGAGTTTCTCTCTCCTTTCTTTAAACACTGTCTTTTTTTGACATGACATACGAATCGTATTAAGTGGTGCACTATTCATTACACATGCTAACATTTCTCTGTGTTCAGAGATGCATACAAAAAACTTAACTTGTTGTGATGGAATAAATCAAGCTGTAGCTGAGGCAAAGTTTTTTAATGTAGCATGAATAACATTACTATACAAAAACCATAGCAACTTGGAAGTTCAGAATGACCATGAGAAAATCTTATTTCATTTAATAGGATTTGTTCACAAATTTTATGATGTTTTTCAGAAACAAAAATATATAACCCTGGTCCTTCCTATGGTTTTAGTAGAACATAAATCCTCAGACTTGATTTCTCTTCCATGCACTTCAAAAAGGCTGAGTCTGGTGGTTCTCTTAAGTTACACTTGCAGTATTAAAGTAGAAATAATATTAAAAATATAAAGAATCAGAAATATAAGAGCTTAAGCTTTGCATATCCATGAACAATTTCCACCCAATCTATTTTTAAATCTGTGAAACTACACAAAAAGTAGTTTTTAATAATGATATTATTTTTAATAATGGTATTTTAAGTATACTGCTCTTCAAAATAACAAGTTTGGGGTTTGTATAAAAAATAACTGTCATTGCTCCCTTTCTATGTCTACTTGTCATGTGAAATGTATTTCAGAGTGACACTGAGAACGTCTTGTCAAACGATGGTAATCAAAGGAGGTGATAAGCTGTTAGAGATGCTTTTTGCATTTTAGCTTCTGCAGCTCATACTAACTTTTAGCAATGAAATAACATTTGTTTATATAATATAAATAGCTTTGTCAAGCTTCCTACATTCATGTATCCATGTTGTTCATGTTTTCTTTAGGGGAGGCTGTGACCTGAAGGCTAAGCTCAAGGACTCCAGAAGGAGACTGAAATTTTCCCTTTACTTCAGCTATTGACCTCCAGTCTTCCCCTGAATATTCCCCAAAATGGAACGATCCACACAAGAACTCTTCCTTAACTTCATGATTGTCCTGATAACTGTGCTTCTCATGTGGCTTCTAGTGAAATCTTATCAGGAGTAAAAGACAATCTCATGCTCCTTAAATTCATTTAAGCATGCATCTCTGCAGAAGTATGTAACACCTCCTGTACAACAGTGTGACTTCCTTTATATTCGATAATGTAATGATTTTTTTACTCTCATGCTTCTGTTGCTTGTGCTGATAGGTGTTTTAATGGGTCTATGATGATGTAATTATTATATTCTGTAGTGACCCAGCTGTAAAATGGACAAGGCAGGGTCCTCAGTAGTTGCTACATATGACTCCCAGTAGTTACTGCAAATGTAATACACTGACCCACAATGCTTACTTCTTTGGTATCACCACCAGGCTCACCGTGGTACAAGACTGTAATATTCAGTATGTGTCTTCATAAACTGAAACAAAAAAGGCACAAACTAACTTAGCTGAAAGAAAGTGGAAACTTTTCTTTCATTCACTGTTGTGCTCTCTTGAATAAAGGAGAAGATGTAAAACCATGTTTTGTAGCTCTCGTTATCTCTTCCTCCATCTTTTAAATGACTGATATGGCATATTACCCTCATTAATAACATGCAGCTGACCCAGAAATCTGGTGGCTTGTAAAAATACACATCCAGTTAGCTACTGCTGAATCACATTGGAAATGATCTGGCCTTGCTACCAGTATCCACGCCAAAACCACACGAGCTGATCCAGATCCACTTTCCTAATAAAACACCCAGAGAATATTCATAGCTAGTCTATTATGTATGGCATGGATTCTGCAAAAGAGAGAGCCTCTGCTTTACAGCTGCTGTTGCCACATGACTGCATTTCAGATATTGGGCTTGGGTTCTAGCACTGGGGCTAGCGTGGCAGGAGGAGGGACATGGTTCAGCTCCAGCTGTAACATTTTACAGCACCCTCAGAACTGCTCTAATCCTTGCCTGACTGCAGCTGTCCCCAGGGATGGCAGCAGCACAAGAGCACTGGAGTGTAACAGTTAGAGGAGCAACAAGGCAGCGCCACACCCTGAGCAGCTGTTATGTTACCAGCAGTGATGGGGACTATTTTTGTGTCAATCCCCCACACCCATCTAAGGCAGTGCCTGGAGGTACTGCCCTGGTTGCCCCAGTCATGCTCCTGCATTCCAGTTACATCCTTTACCACCCTCCCATCACCCCCAGCATGCAGCCCTACAACAGAGATAGCAAGGGAATTGGGGTGTAACTAGGTCTGCTGGCATTATGTCACATGAACTCTTTCTGCACTAAAGCAATCTTCTGTTAGATACTTCAACCAGCTTTAATACAATGATACACCACAACACATAAGTTTGTGGGAAGCTAAAATACTCTCAAGAATTCAAACCCAAACTCTTACCATTATATAAAATGAAGCTGTTGTTAGGAAGGATGAAACTTTCAAACATGTATTGGCTGACTTCCTGTCAAGGGCCTTTTAAAGAATGAGTAAAATTCAAGAGGTTAGATTTTCTATCCAAGGACATTTTTGTTATGCTTTTATTTAGAAGTATAATGGCAGGCACAATTTGGAATCTGGGTAGTGCTTTAAAGGAAGACATCAAAAGCTACTTTCTGTGCTCCAGCAATTCCATTCACTAAATCTGCAATGTTTAAAGGCTGCTGTTAAATGATCATTTGCTTTCTGTTTACTCTCTATTTTCCTTTCTGGTTCGTAATTTTTTTTCACCTCTAGTCTTCCATTTCAAAGACATCTGCAACAATCTTTCTTCAGTTAAGGGAATACATTCCTACCTGTAAGAAAATCCTGTGTTTAGGATTCAAAAAGAAAAAGATCAAAACTTGTTTGCTCTTCATCGTGATTGAAAATGTCAGATGAAAAGAACTCGAAGATGTGAAGTTTCTTGTGAGAAAGTTGAGACATTTAAATTGGTCTGTACCAACAAAGACAGTGGTCTTTGATCCACCTCATACCAGGTACTACCCTGAGTCTTCTAAATTAACAAAACTTGTTTGCATTCTAAGACCTCATCTGAGACTTGCAGAAAACTCTGGATAAGGACATGGAAAATCTATTTTTAAATGCAGCAAATATTTCTGTAATTCACTGTGAAAGTGAATTATTCTTATCTTTTACGTAGCGTGCCTCCCTATCCCAGATGAACATTATGGATGTGTCCAGATGAGTGCGGTTGTGCGGTAGGTGGTGCTGCAAACACATTTGCAGTGCCACATACCACACAGTCCGGTGTTCTCTGCACTACAAAGGTGCGTTGCCTAAGCATGTGCTGTGCTGGGTTTTTTTTTTGCCACAGGGTTTTTTGATCCCTGGATATCCAGGGGTTAAAAAAAAGTGGGGAAAAAAGACTGGAGCAACACATGCTCAGCCAGTCCATGCTGCTGAAAAGCAGAGCCAAGCTGCCCAGAGCTGTGCTCTGCTGCCACCCAGGCTCTGCGCAGCAGAATCACTGTGACTGCAGCCCCGAAAGGCCCCCAGGGACTCAGGAAAGGCTGCTGAGGCCAGCACTGTGCTGGCCCCAGCCCCCACTAACTCCACCCAGGGCAACGTGCACTCACCAAAGTGTGCATGGCATGGGTGTTCACAGGGGACAAGTAACGGCAGTGCAAGGTGCACCGCCACTACTTGTCCCCAGAGAACCAAATGTCCATGCATGTCTGGATGCACCCTATGTATTCATCTGATATTATCAAATCTTTACTATAGCTTAAAAATAGATTTTCAGGTTCTCCTGGGCACCACGGCATTAGACTTAGAACCTTGCAGCTCTACACTCAACTTAGACCATTTCAATATGACCTGGTAGGGATCATGGAGACCTGGTGGGACCCCTCGCATGATTGGAGCGTAGCCGTAGAGGGCTACACCCTGCACAGAAGGGACAGAGTAGGGAGAAAGGTGGAGGGGTAACTTTCTACGTGAGAGAGTACACCTCTCTGGAGGCTGCCATTGGCTCCAAAGATAAGCATCCTGAAACTTTCTGGGTCAAACTGGGGGCAAGATGAGAGAAACCTAACTGTAGGCCTTTACCACATGCTACTGAACCAAGGAGAGGAGCTGGATCTTGAGTTCTCTTGAAAACTGGCAGAGGTTGCACATACAAGGGACTTGGTTGTTATGAGTGACTTCAATTACCTGGACATGGATTGGGAGGAACACTTGGCTAGGTCAGATCGTTCAAGCAGTTTCCTGACTGATTGAGGGGCTCTTCCTGATCCAGGAAGTGTAAGGGCCAACCAGAGGTAACACTCTCCTAGACTTGGTCCTAGCCAAGGGAGATGATCTGGTATGTGGGTTGAAAACTAATGGTGACCTGGGTGACATCGACCATGAAATTATCAGGTTCACCAGCCACAAATCAACCAGCAGGATTGAAGTCCTAGACTTCAGAAATGCTGACATCAACGGGCTCAGGGCATTAGTAGGGGAGGTGATGTGGGACCAGGAAGGGAAGGCAAATGGGGTGCACAAAGAGTGGTTGTTGCTCAAGGATACAATCCTCAAAGCACAAAAGAAAACTGTTCCTACAAAGAGAAAAGGTAGCAGAAGGGCTGGCAAGCCTTCCTGCCTTAATAGGGACATTGTGGTCCTCTTAAAAAAGAAAAAAGAGGTGTACACACAGTGGAAGCTAGAGATGGTCCTCAAGGAGGACTATACAATAGTGGCCAGTACTTGTAGGGAAAAGATCAAGAAACCTAAGGCAGAGACTGAGTTTAGGTTAGCCATGGGAGTCAAGAAGTCCTTCTTTAGGTATGTAGGCAGTAGAAGGAAAACAAATGGAAGTGCAGGACCCCTGATTAACAGCTGGTAACTGACATTCAGGACAAAACAACTCCTGAACGTGTGCTTTGCTTTAGTATTTCACTGGACCAAGCTGAAAGACAAGCAAGATAAGGCTCAAAGGGGGCATGCCAGGAATGACAGTCTCCTCAGTGTGGATGCTGAGTGAGTGCAATATCAACTAGAAAAGCTAGATATTTATAAGTCAGCATAACTGGATGGACTTCATCTGAGAGTGCTGATGGAGCTGGCTGAGGTCATCATGGAACCCCTGGCAAAGCTCTTTCAGAAATCATGGTGCGTGTGGGAAATCCCTGAGGATTGGAATAGGGCCAACATTGTGCCCATCTTCAAGAAAGGGAAGAGGGAGGACCCAGGCAACCATAGGCCAATCAGCCTAACCTCTATCCCAGGGAAAATCCTGGAAAAGCTCATTAAAGAATCTATGTGCCATATGCTTGCAGAAGGTAAGATTCTGAGCGACAGCCAGCAAAGCTTTGCCGCAGGTAGGTCTTGTCTTACCAATCTCATCTCCTTCTATGACCAGGTCTCTCACAACTTGGACATTGAAGACAAGGTAGATGTTACATACCTAGACTTCCAAAAGGCTTTTGATCTAGTTTCCTATGATATCCTTGTGGGAAAACTGGAAAATTGTGGGCTCAGCTGCTCGACAATTCAGTGGGTGGGAAACTGGCTACAGGGTAGGACCCAGATAGTTCTCATGAACAGAGCTGTGTTGTCCTGGTGCAAAGTGGCCAGTGGTGACCCTCAAGGGTCTGTGCTTGGACCAGTGCTTTTCAACATCTTTATCAATGATTTGGATGGGGGAGTGGAAAGCTCGCTGGCCAAGTTCACAGGTGACACTAAGTTATAAGGCAGAGAGGTCACGTTAGAAGATAGGTTGCAGATATAGGCAGATCTCAACAGACTCAAGAGTTGGGCAGACCAGAACCAGATGAAGTTTAACACTTCCAAGTGTAAGGTGCTCCCTCTGAGGGCAGACAACCTTCAACATACATATAGGCTCAGTGATGACACCTTGACTTGCACTGTGGCCAAAAAGCACCTAGGGGTAATGATCATCGCATGAATATGAGCCATCAGTGCAAGGCGGTGGTCAGCAGGGCAAAAAGCACGCTGGGATGTATCAACCGATGCACCCTGTGTAAAACTAAGGAAGTGATACTCCCGCTGTTCTCAGCACTGATGAGGCCATAGTTGGAGTACTGTGTCCAGTTCTGGGCACTGCCCTTCAATAAGGACATGAAAAAGCTTGAGACAGTCTAGAGAAGAGCCACCCATATGATCAGGGACTTGCAAAGCAAGTCATACAAGGAAAGGCTGAGGGACTTGGGTCTCTTTAGCCTAAAGAAGAGAAGGTTGAAAGGGGACTTGATAGCAGCTTACCACTATATCAGAGGAGTGCATCAGGAGCTTTGTGAAAAACTGTTCACTAGGGCACCCCCAGGGAAGACTGGGACCAATGGATACAAACTCCTGGAAGGCCACTTGAGGCTTAATACTAGGAAAAACTCCTTCACAGTCAGGGTGTCCAGATTGTGGAATAAACTCCCTCCAGAGGTGGTGCAACCACTTACCCTGGAGATTTTCAAGAGGAAACTGGACAGTCACCTCACTGGGGTCACTTCACGCCAGCTGTCTTCCTGTCTAGAGCGCAGGGGGCGGGGGCTGGACCCTATGATCTGCAAGGTCCCTACTAGCCCCTAACAGTCTATGACTCTATGAAATGCTAAGATACATATCATACACTGCTGGATTGGATGCAGTATTCTTATTATTGCAGATAACAGTAGAGGCTGAATCATATAAGAAGCAATTTATCACCTTTGATCTAGTCAAAAGATTGTTACCATTGTCATTATCCTTCAGTTTCATCTCCTGACTGAAGTAAATTTTCTGATAAATTTTGTGGTGGTTGATAAGTCCAATTACTCTCTAGAACATATGGTTACAGTCCTGATGCACTAATTTTCAGAGTTGACATATTTACACCATGTGGTTTAAGAACCATTTCTGGTTCTCAAAGTTGACCATCACGGAGCATTTGGCTCCTTATTTGAGATGATGAGCTTTTTGTTTCCAGCTCTGATCATCATTACTGTATTGATTCATTGGGTAACAGAAGTTTGCAGACAAGTTCCTCCAGCACCATCATGTCTGCTTGTAATCATCTAGGATTAAATAGGTTTCCATTAGTAGTCACTAGGTTAGCTGTATCAAGACCATGGAAAGCAACTAGCACCATGACAGCAAAGATGATGCAAAATAGTGTGGGTGTGTGCACACAGATTTGTTTTACCTGCTTAATATTGGAAATGGTTTAGAGTTATTCCTGTCTTCCATCATCCATGTTCCTATCCCAGCCTGAAATTGTCTAACCAGTATGGGAAATTTGTCAGGAAAGCCAGTCAGAGATAGAAACTTCCAAAGGTATTCTTTACTGACCATATTACACATTTTATATCTTTGTAAGATCAGGCATTGCAGTAGTGAACATGTGATAAGTGGGTTTGTGAGGTGGGGAATTAACTTCTATTGAATCAACTGTAGTTGAAAAAGATAGGAGATAAGTTCTCATGCACAAAAAGAGATTTTTCAGGTCTGGAAAAGAAGTAGATACAGGCTAAGTTAAAAATCTGTTAGAACCACTGCTTTGGTTTAACTTCACTGTGTTAATGAATGTGATCACTTAAAAAATAGGAAGTGGACAGTTAACTTGTAGAACAAAGTTATCAGAAGTAATTATGGACCAGGTAAAGAACAGGAGTTATAGTTAAATCTAGGATAATTAGATTTAGAGATGGATGATGTGGACTGTTTTTTTCCTTAGGTACTGAAGGACATTACCTGGGTGATTTCAATGTCCATGTTGAATCAGGCCATCAAACACAGCAAGGTATTACTGATAGGGTGTCACTGGATAGTGTGATAGACTGGCTTCCTATGCCTAACAAAGCATGCCACACATTCTGACTATTACAAACACCATCTTTCTGTTTCCAAATAAAAGAAAAACTTTCTGATTGCACCTTTGTCCCATGCATCGATATGTGATAGAATATTATATCATTGCCTGGCAAAAATAATCAGAACTCTGCCTGCAGACCAATACAGCTATAACAGCTGGAAAATCAAGAGCAGTTTCCTGAGGATGAAAATATTTGATTCAGATATTTGGCTACAATCTTTCTTTGCTGTTGTTGTTCGCACCATATCCCAATTTCTCTTCTGTTGGTTGGGAACCTGGCCATGTTACATGTGTCAGATTACACAGGATGCCCACTGACTACGTTTGCAGATGACACCAAGTTATGGGGGAGCATGGTCACACTTGAAAATAGGCTACAGTTGCAGGCAGACTAGAAAGGCTGACAAGTTGGGTGGATCGGAACCAGATGAAGTTCAACATTGAGAAGTGTGAAGGACTCCATCTGGGGACAAACAATCCTCAACCTACTTACAGACATGGTGGTGCCAAGCTGACTAGCACCATGACTGCAAGGGACGTAGGGGTAACAATAGACCACAGTATGAATGTAAGCCGTCAGTGTGAAGCTGTAGCCAGCAGGGCAAACAATACAGGGCATGCATCAACCAATGCCTCTCAAGCAAAACCAAAGAAGTGATGCTTCCACTTTTCTCAGCATCGGTGAGACTGCAGTTGACGTACTGCATCCAGTTCTGGGTGCTATACTTCTACAAGGATGTGGAAAAGCTTGAGAGAGTCCAGAGAAGAGCTACCTGTATGATCAGAGACTTGCAAGGCAAGCCATAAGAGGAAAGGCTGAGAGGGAGACTTGGTAGCAGCGTTACTGCTATATCAGGGGACTACAAGGGCTTGGCAAAAAACTGTTCACCAGGGCATCCTTGGGGAAAACCAGGAGTAATGGCCACAAACTCCTGGAAGATTATTTCAGGCTTAACACTAAGAAAACACAGCCAGGGTGTCCTGACTGTGGAATAAACTCCCTCCAGAGGTGGTGCTATCACTTACCCTGGAAATCTTCAAGAGGAGACTGGATGATCATCTCGCTCATCTTTGAGTTGTCTTTCCTGCCTAGTGCAGGGGGTGGGGGTGTGGGGTGGACCCGATGATCTTGTGAGGTCTCTTCCAGCCCCTTACAATCTGTGAATTTCTGTATCATGGGTTATGAAGATCAAGGAACATGGGATCTATAACTTCAAATACCACCAGTATTTACAAATGAGGGTCTGTTTTTTTTTGTTTGGCCAGCAGTTTTCAGTTTGCAAATTTTCCCTCAAAGTTGAAATTGCCTATGGAAAATTTAGATTAATTTTTGCGTGTTTGGCAAATTATGTTAAGGGGTGGAGGTGGGAAACATTTTCTGATCAGATCTACTGAACATATCAAGATAACCTGACTATTTATGCCAGCAGTTCTCAACCTATTTAGCTTTGAGGCCCCCTGTATAACTTCTGTGAATTGAGCAACACCCCATTTCAAAAAGTAATGTATTTATTATATTGCTTAACAGGACTGGGAAGGAAGAGGGGAAACTGGCAGGGAAGAGCTTCACTCATATCCTCACTGGAGTCCATGTTTATCTTGTTTCTCTCTCCTCTCCTGGTAGCACCCTTCAAATGCTGTCACAATGCCATGTCTCCTTGGCTGAGAATCCCTGGTTTAGGCATATAATTTCTCTCTCAACTACACTGAGAAAACCTTAAGTACATTTAACTGCCTCAGCACAAGGCAACTGAAGAGTGGTTCTATTTATACAACTATGTTTGGAAGTGCCCCAAAGGCAACAGAACGTCTTTTCAATCAAAGAAGAACTTTTCAGAGCAATTGATTGTTGTTCCTTGTGGCATGAGTTAAGTAAGATCAGAAGTCTGACAAATGCTGACAGTATCTGATTATAATGGAAAGGGCACTAAATCGTTCTTCACTTATGCAGCTGAGCTGGTTTATTCCCCATACACAGAGTTTACCCATAGGTTATTTTCTTAATGTTCTGGGCTAGAAATCCCTTTGGCATTTTTCCCAAGTCCATAAAAACCAGATGGTCACGCCAATCAACTCTGACTTCTCAGTTAGAAGATTCAGCTGTCAGCTTCTAAACAGAGATTACAGTATTTTTAAAGCAAGAATCTGTTTCTTACATCCATTAACTTTCTATGCACACTGCAGCAGATCCTTGGCTGGTGTAAGTCAGTGTAACTGCACACATGAGTGAAGGTACTCCAGTTTACACCAACTGACTCTTTATACCAGATAGCTTTGCAATAGTTCTTTGTAATAGGGAATAAGCTAAGGAAGTGTAAAGAGTTTAGTTTTGGCACAAAACTTAGCTGTGCATACTTATATCCTCCCTTTTTCTACAGTGGATGTGTCTACACATTTACCACAGTTGCTTAATTAGCTATGCGGTAAAACATCAGCATCTACATGTGCTATTAGGATGAAATAAACTAATTAACTTTGCCGTAGAAGAAAGTACTATGGCAGACACAAGTACTGTCATACAGCACAGTTATTTACTCTGCTACAATACATGTGTAGATGTGGACAGGGCTGGCTGAGACATGAGGGTGCTTCAGTGTGGGAGCTGCCTGCTGGCTAGACCCACACTAAAGCACCTTAGTGTCCTAGCCAGCCCCTGCACAGCATGTTGAGCCAGGAGGGGGAGCAGCCCTGGGGCTGGCAGGCTGACACCCTGGCCCCCAGCCAGCTGGGGCTGTGCTGCCCTGGCACAATGTGCTGTGATTCTAGGTGCACATGTAAATGGCATGCCTGGGAGCAATAAACTCCAGTGCAAACTGTGCCAGAGTTTATTCAGGTGTGCTAATTGCACATGTAGATGAACCTGGTAAGTACCTTTGGTTACCACATGTAAGGAACTCAGCTGCCAAGATCATTGAAGCCTGTACATCTTATTACATTCCTCCCCCTTTCCCCCCCACAGCTGTGGGGTGAATCTGAGGTATCAGGAAAACTGAAATCCTGGTCCAAATGTCACATTTTTCATTTTGTGTTACATTCTGTTTCCTAGGAAAGAGTCAACAGCTTTTAATCTTTCTTCCTTGAGTCTATCTGTCAAGAGTAGTGCATACCATAAACCACCCTTGGAAACTATTGCACTCCATCCAGTTACTTGACCATTTACAACAAGACGTGGAGGGTGTGCAGCCCAGATGGCATACTGCTTGAGATTTTAGGGTGTCAAAGCACTCACAATTGACCCTGATCTACAACAGCCTTCTTATTTCCTTAAAAAGAGCTTTCCTACTCTATATATCTGTGCCATAGGCTATACAACCCTGGACTACTTGGGAATCTGCACATTCCTTCATGTACTTGACATGCCTCTGGCCTTGCACTTTATTATTACATATCAGCATATCTACACAATGCTAACTACCCAGTTGGAATGATCTCATTTTCCAGTCTAAGCTATGGAATATAACTACCAATCAATAACCCAGGACAGACTTGGAGTGTACCTGTCATTGCTGAAGTATTTAAACATTTCCCAGTCAGTTTCCTATATTTAAAATTATATAAACTCCTTTGAGATAGATATTTTAAAAATGATGTCCCTTATCCCATATTTTTGCTGATATCCGAGTATCTCAACAGGAATAAACGAAGTCTTTCAGAAGAGACTAGAGAGCTTTATTGCTATGGATAACAGGCCATATGCTCAACTGATTTCAATGGAGCTACACAAATTTAACCCAAACAAAGATATGACGCAGTATTCCTGTGGCTTGGCTTTAAGTAAAAGTCTAATCCTGCATCATATGAATGAAAGTTTAGTGTAGAAGGTTGCATTAGATCTATTGCTTTAATACAGCAAAGAACAGAAAGGATCAAACTTTAGGAACTCTCATACATTTTTTATGTCCTCCCTGTCCTGCATTCCTTTCATTTCAGAATGTGTTTGCATCATGCCAAGTGCCAGCAAAGTCTCATTTAGACTACATTTTTCTGTGTTTCTTTAGTTGCTAAATCAAGTGTTCCACTCTGTTTTTAGCCCCTAGGACAGAGGCAGATTCATAGATTCTAAAGTCAAAAGGGATCATATTCTGATCATTTGAGCTGACTTCCTGCATAATAGACCAAAGTAGTCTTGCATCTAGTCCAAACAATTGGTTGAGCTATGGCACCACTTTTAGGAAGATATCTAATCTTCAGAAAAAGGCTTCAAATAAGAAAGAATGCACCAGTTCCTAGGCATGTTGTTCCAAATATTAATTACCTTCACTGTAAAATGATTGCTCCATATTTCTCTCACATTATTATTGGCTTTCTTATATTTCTTGTTTTATAGTTGTGACTTCACTCTTCAAATTCCTTATGAAAATATTCATCAATGATAACTCCTGAATACTCTATTAAACAGCTTGCCATGCTAAAGTATCACTGTGGTAATTGTAAGTGAGTAGCATATTGAAGAGAGAGATGATCCTGTAAAGATGGAAAATTACTATATAGATTTTCTGATATTCATGCTCTTTAATGGAATGAAAGATCATTTTGTGAAGCATGAGAAACCTTTTACATTTCTAAAGGGCAAAAAGTTATGGCTATTGTCACACTGAAACCCTCCCCCTCCATTTCTTCTAGCAGATGTTTATTGTAAGCAATCATGGTGTCACTGCAACATACCGTAGAATCTTGGATGTTGCAGTAAGCAGCTGGAGTATTACAGGGGATTTCTTCCAACACTAAATACTTTTGAGCGTCCAACATGATAAATTAGGAAGTATTTATCAAGTGACCTGTTGGTTCACCAGAAGGAAAGGAACTCCCACTCTAAACTAGAAATTGATTATACCCATTACAGATTCAGCATGTTAAGAACTGGGGTAGTTAGCATAAAACAAAGAGGCTTCTGGTGATCCTAGCTGGGTTGGAAGAGATGAGAGCAGTTTGATTTGCTCTCAAGCACAGAGTGCTATTCTAGATCAGATGCTACTGTAGCAAAGAATCAAGGTACTCTGTCCCTGAGGCTCCAAAGGTTCCAGTTCCCAAGGGCTCAGTTATCAAGAGTGAAAAAGGGGAATATATGACAAGAGGGAGGCATTAATGAAGAAATTAAATAGAGTAATGAAAGCTCTAATGGGAGGATCTTCAGTTTTCCTGATAGTTTGCACAAGCCTTTATTTGACAGCCATTTTCTGCAACATAAAAATAATTAGACATGCTGACTTTTCAATGAGACAGGAGACCTACATTTCAAAGGTCAGACCACTCAAGGGGAACACGTGCAGTTGTTCTGTGGTTCACCTGAACAGAACAGAGCGAGATTATAGATTCCTCTCCACATACTATAGGGAAAAAATAACACTGCAGGTATTTGCACTTTGTTTATCCTTTAGAGGCAAGAACAAGAGCTAGCCAAGGTGCTGAAAGCAACAATCCTAAACCTGCCTTTGTATTGCTTTCATGGCAGTTGAATGACAAAGAAAAAAACCCAAAAATGTAGAGTCCAGAGGAAAGGTAGTTAGCCATGCTAGTCAGCAGTCAGGCAGAAGGGAAGAAGGGTGGTACCTGTCAGAACCCATTCAGCGAATGCCTATGGCACAGTGGAATTTCCCGCCGCAGTGAAATTTTCCACCACAGTGGAAAATCCCCAAGCCCTTGTGATTGGCACAGTAAAAGTCGCGGTGCAGTGGAAAATTCCACCACAGTGGAAAAGCCCATCAAGTCCAACGGCCGCATCATTCAAATGAGCACCACCCATTGGCCGGTTACAAATTATTCCCACTTGGCAACTAGCAATTGGCTTGCTAACCATATAAAAGTAAAAGCAATTTCCGCCCATGTTGGAGAACTCCGGATGCACCTCGGAGTAAACTTGGCACGCTGATCACCCACCAACGACTCTCCATCATCGACCTGCCCAACGCATCCCCTTCCCTGAGCACTTGGTAATTTGTTTACGGAACGTCTCATCTCACTTCAAGGGCTCTTGCTACATTTCTCTCGCTACGTTTGTAACTCGTTTGTAACTGCAACCAAAGCCAGCTTCTTCCCATGCTACACACATCAGTGGCGTAAGTAAACAACCTAATTGCAACCAATACGTGTCTCTGCCTAATTCCACTTCACGCATTGAAGTGCCCACCTAACGTTCTGGTTTCCCGGCAAGGGCCCCAGCACTTACCCGGCCACCACAGTACCTTAGAGACTAAATGTTTCAGAGAGGCATGATCTTTTGCAGGCAGCACCAAATGAAGTAGGCTCTTAGGTAGGAAAGTTCATGCCTCTCTGAACTAGTTAGTTTCTAAGGTGCCATCGTGCTCTACTTCTTGTCAGTCTGAGGGAGAAATACAGATAAGCATTAGGTGTCGAAGAATGAAAGAGAGAAAAAGAGAAGTAAGGTGAACATAACTACTAATGACTGCCTATTACAACCTCACTCCACATAGGAAAGGAGCTGTTACAGAGCCTTGACTCTTTAGTTCAAGCTGTAATAGGACACACTTTAGCTTCACGGATTCCTTGATTTCATTTTCCAGAGTATTGGGCAGAATGGTGTCTATCACACTAAAATAATGTGTGAGCCAAGGATGTCAGTGCTCACATCTTGGGGGTGGTTAGTTTAATTGAAGTCCATGTGCTGATGTGCCCCCACACATGTTCTGAAGGGAGCAAAGTGACTTTGAGAGGCCTTTTCAGAGCAAAGTGTGTTTTGAGGAGAGTGGGAAGTTATGCTGGATCAGTTACAGGCACCAAGACTCCAGAAAAAGGGCATGAAGGCAGAGAAAAAAAGAGAGTGAGGGATATTTAGCTTATTATTTATTAGGACCCTAGCATGCTGGACAGAAGACAGAGCCCCTGCCTGAAGCAGCTTATCTGCTAAATGTCAGATGTTACCTAATGGAGACATTAGAAGTGAGAGAGGAATGTCAGGGTCAAAAAGGTGACATCAGCTGGATTTTACAGGCTTTGAGGGGAAGAGTAAAGTAGCCTTCTGGTGGACCAAGGATGAGACAGTTAGCAAGACAAACAGAAGATGATGAAGTGCCAGATGAGAGTTTTACCTTTGCTACCTTTCTCAATAAAGATCCTTCCAAATCATTAGAAAGCAGCACCGATGGCCCGTGAAGTAACTTCTGACCACCTTGCCTTTCAGAAGGTTCTCTCATGGCTAAAATAAGGAAATAGGGTCCAGGCATCTGAGGAGCTATGACTGGTTCTACCAGTGACTCTCGGTGTGCTGTTATACCTAACAGAAACACACACGACCTCTGCACTGACTATGGGACAGCAACACCTGGATTATTTGTATAGACTATATTACTGAAGAAGAGGGATGTATTTCTAGTAGCACTTACTGAGTTGATATAGCCCTGACTGAAGCCTAATTCTAACTGAAATAGGGAAAATTTATGTCAACTCCTGGGCGGTGAAAACAATTATAATGAGTTGCATTGCGGGCAGAGAATTACTGCCCACATTTAGGGAAGAGTGGTCTGACAGGCTGATTCATATGAGGCTTGCTCTTGGATTTTATGGTTGGCTTTGTATTTTCTAATTACAGTTACAGATTGAAAAGAATGTTGGCTTAGCTAGAATAAGTAACGACCTTATTTGTATGCATTCAGCTCACAGGGAAATGCATATGACCAATGCCAGCATATTCCTACAAACTCTAGATGAACTCCCAACTAATTTTTGGAAGTCTTACATAAAACCTGCATAACCACAAACTAAGGAACATAATGAATAATTAATTCCTTATCTGCTGTGTTTTAGGACTGTTTTCTGCAAAACATCTGTTTCAATAATTCATGTGAATTTTAGCTGTACTGAGACGCCAACACGGGCAAACCCTCCACCAGCGTACATAAACATTCTGCACTGTTTTTTTTAACATAGCTCAGAGATTTCATTAGTATAAAACTCAAGCTCACATTTGACCAAAATCCAATTTAAAACAGAAATTGCAAGTCATTTAGGCAGTTATAGACCTGTAAAAACTGGAACAAGCTCTATACAGTAACATTAAACCATACACTGTGCAGATCAGCAATGGGGGAGCTTTCCAGGAGTAGTAGTCTTATGTTCACAATTCCAGCTGTTACACAGCCTTGTGTAGGATACAGGTAGGTGGGTGAGTTGAGGAAGCAAACCATGCCTACCCCACAAATTGTACTAGATATGGAGGAAGCCTTTGATTTAGTATGACAATGCATAGGGGCAATCAAGATCTATAGCTTCACTACAAAGACAGACAAGGTAGAATTGGGTACAACTTGCTATTTACTCCTCAGCTCACACATAGAGCAAACAATAGATATCCAACTGTGGATCAGCATGCAACAGGATTATTGTTCTTATAGAGATAATAAAATAAAAGGCAAACAGAAAACTGCATCATGACAAGTGACACTAACTATGCCCCAAACAGGACAGAAATGGAAACAGAACTTCTTCAAAGCCACTACTTCTTACATAATCAAAGCAGGTGGGAAGGAGCAGTGGGCAGCATATCATATCTTTGGTGGTCTCTTGGGGTACCTGTAGAAGTGCTGGGAGGTTGCTCTGACACTCCGTAATTACAGTGCATCAGAGCAGACTGCTGGAGCATGGTAATTACCAGCAGCCTCCTGCATTGAACAAGCTTCATTTCAAGCATCCCCACCGCCATTTTTAAGCATGGGGACGCTGATACCCGAGAAGCTGCAGTGCTTTAATTAAAACAGCATTTGGAGCCACTCTAATTAACACCCTCCTCGCTCCTGAAGCATGTGTAAAAGTGCCCTTCGATTCAGCAACAACAGCAAGAAGTGACATGCATTCACCATCCCAGATCACAGCTGGCTCCCAATGCCCCACAGTCTGCGCCACACTTCCTACTCCAAAAGGCTGCAGTAATTTCAATTTACAGCATTAACAGGCCACTGCTCCAGCCAGAGCTTCATCATTATTCCTGCAAGGTCATTTTGGGCAGATGGCACAATCATGGCTATTTTTTTAGAATCAACTGATTGCTGAAGTTGATGAAGGAAACATCTCCTCCTCCCACCCGCTCAGACAACTCTCCAATATTGCTCTGCAATCCAAACCTACTGTGAGAAGAAGCCAAGTGGGATAGGCTTCCAAGACTTAATGCAGCAGAGACAAGTAATACATTCTATTTTGTTTAATATTAGACTGATGCCAGTAATAGAGAAATAAATTAATTTCCTTCCAGAAGTTGGGGCAGGGTGTCATTAGCAATAGCCAAGAGTGAAAATAACCGTCTGACTTTTGGGCAAAACAAAAACAGATTAATAAAATCCTAAAAAAGCTAATGAAAGGCTGATGCTAACAGTAGCAACATCCCCACTTAGGCTTATAATCAAACAAGAAGGATGCAGATCCTCAGTCTGCATAATCTGTCACAACTCCATAGTAGTCAATATAGAAATGATTATTTAAGGGTGCTGAATTCATTACCCATTAACAATGAATACCCTAATAATCTGGAAAAAATTTCAATTCACATCACTACAGAATGCATTTAGGTCAAAGATTTTATGCTGTAGCATGAAATTTGGGAAACTTCTGTTCTTTCATACAGGAAACAAGTGACAGTCATCTTAACATACAAGGCTTTCCATTACTAATCCATCAATAGATCTATGCTGACATTTCAGCATCACATCATCACGCTAAACTTTTCAATGCTGCGGTTATTCTTGTGTGTTTGAGCCCAAGAAAGGTTATGTTATGCAATACAAAGCTGCTTGGAATCATCTACCGATGGAGAAAAAGTGGAAAGAAGCTTCACAGGGATACATTCATTTCACAGCTCTTTGGTGCACTTCAAGAGCACTTGGCAATAGTCTCCGGGTTCTAAGCATCCTTTTAACTCAAGTAATGTTAGCTGGACACAAGTCATAGATCATATTTAGTGCATTATTTAGTATAGCAATCTAAGCTTGAACAGCTTTTATCAAATAGCCACTAACTTGGAGATTCTGACTTCACTTGTTGAAATTCCATGGCCTATGTTACAGATAAGGTCAGAGTAGATGTTTGCAACAATCCCTTCCAACCATAAATACCCATTGTTCTAATTGACAGGGTGAATGCTGTAGAGCTATAAAAGCTCTCAATAGCTATATAGAACTTGAATCGAAGGCTCACTTCTGCTAATAGGTAGCAAAATTAGCATTTTACAACTTTAACTTTTCTGCATGCCATGAATAAAGCAGTGATTGCTTTAGTAAACAGTAAGCCCAATTTTGTTAACATTCAAATCTGGCAAAATGAAACTGCTTCTTAAAATATTTCTATCTTCCTTCCCTCTTGCTCATGATGAGGAATTAACATTAAGCAAAAGTACATCCAATATAAAGAAGATTAAGCAAAAGGTTTATCAATAAATAACCCCCTTGTTTATTTCACATAAAGGAGTACGCAAGACAAAAACATTCAGTTCCAAGAAGGAAGCACCAGTGAGGCTGGGAAAAACCCCCCAGGAAATTAAGTCTCATGGAAATATCAGGGTAATCGCAGAAAACTAGAATATATGTAATAGATTTGAATATATAAAATCCAATTTTGTACATACAGTTTAGAGAGGAAAATCTGAATTGTTTTAAATAAACTCATTATTGTGTCTGCAAACATGTTTTCCTCTGAAGTACTGGCACCACTGCTGTGAAATCCTGAAACAGACTATAAACAAAGCAAAAAATGAAGAAAAATGCAAGCAGTGAAACAGCAATATCAGTGCAAAGGGATAAGGCTTTTCAAGGCTTTTCAGTTTTCTGTAACTGGTGGCAAGATGTGCTGCTTACTTCAATGGGAAGAGTCTGCCATTTTACACATGCAAGACATCCTCATATGTATTGAAAAGCTCAGAGGTAAGCAACAGACCCATAGGCTAGGGACAGACATTACACATAAACCAGTTTAAGTGATCATAAACTGGTTTAAAACTGTAACAGAACAGACGTTCAGTGCATATAAATCAGTTTGAAAATGGCTGACATAAACCTGGTTGAATGACGTATCAGATTTAACTGATTTGGATTAAACCGGTTTATAAATGTCTGTTCCAGACCCCTTCCTGGTTTAACTTAAACTAGAATCCCCCACTGTGTTATCAGCTACCTGCTGGGCTGGTCAAGAGCAGCGAGAAGTGGGGGGAACCCCTTCCTTATCAGACTGTCCTGCCAGGGCGTAGCCATAGCCCACCTCAGCTCAGACATGGCAAGGGATGGGAGGAGTGCTCTAGCATCCCCCCAGCTTCTAGCCTGAATCACTGCAGGCATGTGCCTGCATTTTCTCAGTCCAGAGGGAATGTCTGTACAGTTAACAAACTGGTTTAGCCTAGCTAGATTAAATTAACCTGCATACATTGAATCAATTCAGGCTCAGGCTTTCTGAATGTCTGTCCCTAGCCATACTGACTTATTTAAACTGAGTAGCTCCCAATTTGCAATCCAGTGCTCAGCCACTAGGCATCACTGTCTCAGGAGCCAATTTAGGAGTGCTGATGACACATTTTGTTCATATTTAATATTTACACTGCTGTCACACCAGAAAGGGCACAGCCATGTTTGGGTCCCAGGTTGCAAAATAAATGTGCAAACGTGTAATAAAATGTTATGTGCATCAAGACCAATCCCTCCTAGTCCTCTAAAAAAAAAAAAGAAACATGACCAAACAGTTTCAGGGGATGCACCGAACCTAAGCTAGCAAGACCAAGCTAATTCCTTTTGTGCCAAGATTTCACTTCTGATCCAGGTGAGAACAAAGCTGACATGTATCCCACTTAACCACTTCCTTCTGACAATGCAGAACTATTCTGACACTGAGCAGCAGTTATAATCTGCCTGCCATTTGATAATCCCAGGTAAATGCTACATTTTACTAGATATATTCTATCATCAGGTCAACATTCCCTTTCCTCCCCCCACTTTTTCTCACCTATTAACTCCCATCCCCTCTGATCTTCCCTGCCACACATTTGAATTTTTACAGACCTGCATCTTTCATGTTGCCATAAGCTTCTATTCTACCCAGGAGAGCACACAAACACCAGCAGACACTCCCTATGCCTGAAGAAAGGTGTTTATGCCCTAAAGCTTGTAAAGAACAATGTTTCCAACTATTTAGTTGGTCTAATAAAAGATATATTGTCTGCCATTGAGCAGCAATGTTATATTTAGTACCGGGTGAGTCAGGAATCGGAAGAACACAAGGTTGCAGATCAAGATTGAGGTAAAAGGTAGATTGCAAATAGGGGACAGGATTCACAGGGTCTAATAAGAATATGACAGGTCTCCAAGGCAAAAAGGGAGTTATATATTTAGCTTAATCAAAGCCATTTCCCTAAAAATGCTCTCCTTAAAGAGACAGAACTAATCATCCAAAACATTCGGATCATTACTGTACTACCTGACATACAACTAGATACTATCCTCTGAACTAAAATGCAGACAGTACCTTGGGATGTGACACACTAGTGCTGTGAAGGTTACACCATTAAAAAGGTAATGCTGACCTAGATTCTCCCCCACATAAATTCAAATAGAAGATTAAATAATTTGTTTTAAAATTTCAACAGGTTGCAACTAGGAGTAAGATACTCAACCTGAACTTCAGAGTTTCGTAAAATGAGTAAGACTGAGGATGAGGGAAGCAGTGAAATTTGAAAACAACAAAAATTATAGCCTTGGCCTCTACTTTTGATGTTTTTCTTACCCCAAGACTGATGCAGGAAAAAAAAAGTGTTTCAGAAGCAGGTTCTGATATGTATAGGTGTGAATACTCATTCTAGTGTTGTAGGCAGCCTCTTTCCAACTTGCTGCCTAAAAAGTTCTGAAATAATCAGAAATGCACATCATCTTATTTCCTTTGTTTTAGTGAATCTTATAAGCAAGAGATGCTGGGGATTCTGATTCTGTCTAGTTTCTAAGGTCACTGGAAAAAAAATCCCAGTGCCAGTTGGAGTTTTGCCTACGAAAACATGGCATGATCTACCTCTAAATAGGAGCTGTGATCCATATTTCTGTGAAGCACTGAAATTACATCAAAATATACAAGAGCCTTTTTGAAAAAGCTAATCCTCTGTCTGGTCACGTCAATTTGGAATAACCACCTCTATAAAGATTGAGGGCAGGAGTTTCTGAAGTATAGCCCATATGCCACTCACAGCCTGTGAGCCATTAACTGGCCTGCAAACAGCCTTTTTAATAGTGGCAGCCCTTGACAGAACCAGTTGATTGGCCAGGCTGTATCCACTGGCAATTCAGTAGTAACTGACTGATAAACTGTAGCAGCAGCCATGTGATTCTCCTTTGTATGCATCAGGCATTTTATGTTACATGTAGTTAACATAAAGGTAGTGGATCACAGACTCATTTTGTTAGTGATGTCCAGTGTAACTGTCCCACTCATCAAGTGCCACTTCATGAACAAAGTGTTGGGATCCTCAGACAAAGAGTCTGCTATAAAACATGTCAGAGTCCACAGTAAGAGTTGCATAAGAATAAATCTTTAAGGAGCTCTGGACCAGGCCCTAATTGCTTTTCACGTTTGCTAAGGAGAGTCACCTCTAAACCAATTACAACCCCTCCCACTCAGCTCATGGAAGCAGGGAAGCATTTATTTTTTATTACGTATCTTAGAAATAAAATCCACACTCTTTTCCTTTTTAGAATGACATATAATTTATTCATATAATTCACAAGTCATTGAGCAATCCTCAAAATTTTATCTCAGTATGCAAGTGATTACACAAACATCTAATACTAAAATTGATTATTTAGAAGGTAAAAAATACCATGGGTATGAAATGCCATGGCAAATACTATTCCATATGCTACACATCGTCAGAGCATCAGACACTTTTTAAAAAAAAAATCAATTTTCCCTATATTTTTAAAGCAGTTTTGGGAAACTATTATGTTTTTCTTCTAAACCTGCCCATTCAATTATTTCTCACAGTTCTTAGGAGCAGAGTTAACACCACAAAGCAAACATTTCAGTATTTTTTTTCTATTTGTTCCCCTGAAGTGCCAAACAGCACACTACCAAATCATGTCACCCACTGATATGCAAAATGTGAACCCTCTCATTTCCAAAGCAGTGCACCAGAATTTAGATGTGCTTGAGGGAGTCCTCGCCCTATGCAACCTCTTGTGAAGGTGACCCCTTCCAGTATTCAGTCATGATAAATGTATTTTCTCTTCACTATAAATGCAATAAAGTCTTCAGCTTATTTGGGATTCATGCAGCTGTAGAGTCCTATTGAAATTCTGCATATTTTAAACAAATTGGTTCTCACTGAAGTTTGTATCTCATAAGTCTCATTAATTTTTCATGAAGCACGTATGGTTGCATGGAAAAATCTAGACTTTAATGTGTTTGTCTGCATTTGATTAAGGTTACATACATTATCTTCTAGATAAGGTCCAAACATGTACTTTGCTTGAAATGTCAATAGTTGTCATAAAACATATCAATAAGTTAAAAAGCTTGCACAGTACAAGATCCAGCTAATGATTCCACATATACAAAACACAGCTAGAGAAATACAATTCAATGAGAAATTATGGGAAAAATTCTAAAAAAATAGAAAACTCTCAATACCTGAATGTAACACTGAATTCAGAATGTAACACTGCATAATGCCGCAATATGAGCACCCATTTAATGAGAAACCCCCTGGAAAGACAAGTGCCAGGGGATCTAGTATTTATGACAAAAATAGATGAATAATGCACCAAAAAGCATGCATACAATCGCCATGGTCATTCAGCATGTTAGTGATGGTCTAAACTGTGATCTAATACAAGAGTGAGGCAGTTTTCAAATCAAATCAGTTGAATGACTACATGCTGATTAAGCTTTCTGAGGCAGCAAAGTGAGGGCACAGAGCCATATCTGGATTCTGGAGTTGTTTTAAGATTCGCTTGTGAAATTTCTCTCTCACACGATTAAACTCCATTATGTCCAGTGGATCCTCTTCAATCCAGAATTTATGGAATTCATGCATCAAGTAACCTAATAAAAGATATTTGAATATTTAAGAAATTAGAAGGTAGCAAAAGCTGGTCCCCCTTTTATGTAGGGAACAGCAGACATTGCAATTAGAAATTATAATGGACACTGGGGTGTGGGGGCAAGTCTGACGTATTTCATGACATATTAAGTAAATAAGGAACAGAGCATACCCACATGAAAAATGCCTTCAAGGTGTTTTTTGAAGTAATTAAAGAAAGTCACTTGCAAAAATACATTAGTAACAGAAATGGAATTAGCATAATTCACTTCCTAATCATGGAAAGAGTACTTATGTGACACCAGGATTGGAGCCTCAATTTCAGGATAATATTTAATTATGTATTTTAAAAAGCTTTAATGGCTAGGGATTTTTTCCTGAATTGGAGCCTGATTTTAGGAAAGCATTTTTGAAAAGCTTTAACAAACTTAAATTATTGCCGATGTATTTATTACTCATTTTTTCTAGTAAATACAATTAGTAACTCTCTCATCTGTTGACATGCAGTTAATGAGCTGTTAACTTTTGGCTGGAGAAGTAAAATATGAAATAGATTTTAACATGAAAAAAGTAATGAGTATAAGAATAAAGAGAGCTGGCATTATTAATAAGACCAAGTCTGTTTCCAATGTCCTCTGCTTATTTCATTTTCATCTATGAAACAAGGCTCATATTAAAAACAGCTTCCAGGGAAATGTCTGTTATAAAAAATTTATTGAACAGGCCCTTGCTTTTTAGCATAACACAATTTAATGTATATGTTTCAAACCTATACTTTAAAAACAACATGTAAAGAGTGGATCCATGTAAGAAACAGTCAAATAATATTACACTTATGTATTTTTAAACAAATTAAGGGATTCTGGTAAATTGTCGTTACAGATAACCTAAGCTAGGCGAAGGCCAAGAGCAAAAATGAAATATTAGCCTTGAAAACTGCCTTTTGCACAGGGGAAATGGTTTTTAGAAACATTTTCTGATGTCTGCCTTGAAAAATGCCAGTTTTGAATAAACAAGACAAATTAAGATTTATTTTTGTTTGCTCCCTCTGTGACCATCTGGAATTCCTATATCATCTCCCTCAGTATTCTGGACATGGACCATTACCAGCATAAAGCCCTGTGTCAAGAAACAGCATGGCTTGTGGGTAACAAGATACATATCCAAATGGTTTTTCTTTATTCTGATTCAGCAAAACACAAAGTCTACACGCCCTAAGCATGTGCATACATCCATCACTGTTAAAAAAAGCAAATAGGTGTACGAGCTTTTTAATGTAATTTCTTATCAATTTATTTTAGCACACCACGAACAAGCATAACAGTGTGACGTATCATAGGACTCCTTTATTATATACATTTCTCTATCTATACTTTGGAAGAACATCTTATTCTATTCTTTTCTTTTCACAAGCTACGCACTGCATGCCAAGGTGAGATGATCAACTAAGTCATTTTAATGGGACAGTCAGATGCTCATCTTAAAACTGGGAGATTTCTTTCTGAAAGAAAAAAAATAATCTAAAACCCCTTTAATTAAAAATTCGAAGTAGGTAGAAAGTGGTATTGTTATTTGCACAGCAGGGCGAGTGGAGTGGTATTGTGTGTGTGATTATTTTTGATAGGTCCAAAGGAGTTTCCGGTAGAGCTTAGAGCACTGCTTACCGTGTCACAGATTTCAGCACTGGTGTGGGAATAGTGGGCAAAATTCTGCACTTGGCTCCACCCATTCAAACCTAATTGAATCCAGGAGGCCTGGATGAGTGTGGACAAGAACAATTTGCCCCAGTTCTTGACAAGTCAAAACCTGTAGAGCTTTTGTCTAAAATGAGTATTTGCTGAGCACTGTAATTTTGACTTTCAATTGAGATGTACAGCCTACAGGAACTTACTGCAGCCTGACTATGTCTCAGTTTTTCTCAGCCGTATTCAATCAGTAGAAGCCCAGAATGACTGTAAAGTGCAGGGAAAACAGTGTGGAGGAATATAGAGCTGTCAAACTCAGCCATGAATAAAAACATTCAGAAAGTTGACTCCTACCCTTCCATCACTAAAAGTGAAACTTGCTTAATAAAATTTTAAAAAGAAATGATGGTTTTGTTTATGATCAGATCCCTGACAGAGCAGAGAAAACACCACCTCTTCACTCCCCAGTATCCTGAGATGATTACCTCACACACTCCTCCCATTCTGGGATAACTCCAGCCCCTTCCATTCCCAGAATCCCCTACTATCACCTCAGCCATCTTCTTAATCCTGTATCAATTAAGGGGAGAGGATGTTCAATGCATACTTTCTGCATGCCTGGCCAGGGAGCTCTTAGGTGGATGCAAAAAACAGGGAGTGGAGTAAGCAGCTGTAGGACAGCAGCAGGTGGGAACAGAAAGCTCTGCTGTGTCAGAAGAAGGCTGACACCTGGTGGCTGGAGCAAAAATTACTCCTTAGTTATAAGAGCTGGCAAAACTCTGAAGTTGCAACAACACTGAAGAGAAAATGTGGCCTTATCCAGGTCAGCCACTACCAGAACAAAACAGAACGTCACAAAGTTATTTGATAAAACTAATCAATGGACGGTGTAAAGAGTAAAACCTGCTCTGTCCCTGAGAAAAGCTATTTCAAATGTTTGGACTCACTGTTGATGAACCATTTCTATGTGAAGTTTGCCTTAAACCTAAAATTCATTTCACAATTCACTGACTGAGATAAGATATTGGACAGCTGTCCAATAGGAACAGGATCTCTATAGTGTATTTGGGTAAGAGCAGCTGCGTTGCACTGCTGCTTTTGTGGAGCTGCTGCCATCCAGGGTGCCCAAACATCCAGTTGTGCCTCTGTCTATTTACTCTGTAACTACCTGTATTGCCCTGTAACTAACTGTGCCAGAAACAGTGAACAGAAGCAGCTGTCAAAGGGCTGCTATTAGAAGTCTTTAAAATCACAGAAGCTAGTTAGTAGCTGTCTTCCCTCATTTTCAGGTCTCTTAACAGCAGCTGCAAAATGGATTACTAAAAGCTTTGAAAATGAGGTGATCTGGCTGGTTCTGGTGTTGCCAACATCACAGAACTGAGATGAACTTCACAAGCACCGATCACATTAAGTTCAGATAATGCATGACTTGTTTTCCATTCCAAGGCTCTATATTTATAGAGAGGGCATTTATTGCCAAACTACATTTTTGAAAGCATTTCAGCAATCTGATGCTTCAGCTCACCACCCTTATTTACCACCTTGGGGCCTTGCCCTGTACTGATTCCCCATCACATATGCACTGCACTTAAGCACCTCAGATAGGATGCAAGGAGAAACAGGGCTGGAAAAGTGTGTCAAGGAAATAAAGGAAAGAAAAAAGATAGTTCAAGGGTGAGGGGAAAGGTGTGGATGTAAATGATAGAACTTGGTAAGAAGGGCAGATGACCAAAACTCTTTGAAATCCATTTAGCTTCTTATTATTCCATGGTCTGAGGACTGATTTACATAGATAGGAAGGTCACGTTGATTTGGCCCTCCCAGATTCCCCCTTTTCTCCTCCAGAACCCCCAAATTGTACCATGTATCCATTTTGCAGAACAATGCACAAGTAGTAGAACTATGCTTCGAGGGGCAAATCTTACAAAGATGAGAGATTGGGACGCGAGTATCAGTGCTGTGCTAACAGTGTTTCATGCGATTCACCAACCTCAAATGATCTAAAGCAAAGGTTCCCAAATTTTCTTATTGTGTAAATCCTTCCAGATTTATCAGCTGCCTGTGTATCCCTACCAGCATGCATTTTATATTTTAACCCCTTAAATGCCAATTAGTCTAATGAAAATTAAATCTCTTACTAGAAAATTTCTTCTATGTACCCCCAGAGATATTTCGTGTACCCTCAGGACAGGAGTATGTGTACTTCAGTTTGGAAACATCCGATCGAAAGGAAGAAAATAAAAACGTGTGTACTTGGTAATAGAAATCCAAAGGAAACTTACAGAACGTTTGCTGGAAATGGGCCAAGGTCGGAGCTTCTGGAGCCACATTGTAGAAATGGGTCTTCAGAGCACCGCTCACCAACAGGTTGTATGCAAGGTCTGTTATGTTAATGCCAACAATAGCAAAAGAGTAACTGGAAGAAAAGAGTAGGACTTATAAGAAGTTGCCAGCGTTTTCTATTAGATGCTTAAAAGCTAAAGAAATTAAGCCACTAGAATCAACTCAAATACACGATGGATTTAGCACTTATGGCTAATTCTTGTTTACTCTTTCATCTAATGATATTCTTAAAATTATAAACACATGAGAATATTTATCCATTATAGTACAAATGTACTATCTAGAATAATAGGGCTCCTATACACAAGCACGGATACTGCTCTGACACACTGGACACTCAGTGCATCAGAGCAGACTCAACTGATCAAATCTGCCAGAGCGTGGAAATTGATGCATTCCGGTAGCCTTCCACATCATGTGCATCAGCATCACAGCACATCACTGTGCTGAAAAAATGACTGTGGTGCACTCTGAAATAAAACCTGTTCCAAAAGCTTTATTTCAAAGTGTCCGCTGCCATTTTTTCAGCACAGGGATGTACGTTGACACTGATACATGCAATGCACGAGAGCTTTTAATCAGCACAGCTCACTAGCTAAAGTGCCCATCGCCGCGGCCCAGAGCACGTATAAAGATGTCCATACAATCTATAGATGATAATGTCCCACGCCATGTTAAAAATAGTTTAGGCATCAAACTAGTCATTTTCACTGAAGCAACATGGAAACATTCTTGTACAGAAGTAGTTTTCACAGTGTGTTTTGTTGAACCTGATAGCCACCAGGGGTTCTGTAAAAAGAAATTGGGGGTAATGGCACAGCAGGGCAGAAGCAGTTCACTGCCATTGCTGGGCTGGGTCACCTGGCTCCATGTCAGCTCTCACAGCCTGTGGAGCCAGGGGTAGGGGCTCTGCAGCAAAGGAACTGATATGGAAGGGTTCCGTGACTCTAGGAAGTTTAAAATCCAGTATTGTAAAGGAGGAATAAGGGCTACTTATTAAAAGTCTCTGGGTTCACAGAAGGACTGTTGTATAAAATTTATAACAGGATGTTCTTTGTTAAACTTTAAATGAATTAATGGGACAACATATTATACTGTTAAGGAGGTCAATTATTTAAGAAGGTGCATTTTAATAATTGCCAAAATGGGCAAAGAAAAATGAAGTTATTTCATAACTTGTGATGCAAACAAAAAGGAAATCAGCCTTTTTTGGGGGTGGCAATATGGGGAACAAGGCTTGTTTCTCAGGCAGCCTAAGCTAATCATGGCATGTGCTGATGTGAAGGGGGAAGACGCTAATATGTTTTTCTTATATGGTGTGATAAGTCAACTATTTTTCCTTAGTTTTCTTTTATAAACATGCCTCTAGGAACCTGAGTGGATATTTAGCACCTTTCTTTTTTGTAACCTTTAAAATATAAAAACATTAGTTTAAGAAAACCAAGCCACTGCTGTAGGATCACATCAGTCTTCTTGCTGGGGGCAGGAAGAGTTTGTGTCACTAAACAACTGAGTCTCAAAACCCTTGTAGAAGCACAGAAAAAATAAATAAGCTGGAGGCAGCCAGCAATAAAATGAGGATATATACACACTGAGAACCGAAGTGAAGTTTAAGGCATCCCTATTGTTCTAGGAAATATTCTACTACTAGTATTAAAATATTACTTGTTTATGGCCCAGGTCACAATCTAGTCCTAGTGATAGTAGTTTAGAAAGTCATAACTTGGTAAGTCTCGAGTAATGCAGTTAGGTCAAAATTGCAACTAAAAATGCTATGCTGCTCTTCATTCCCAGATGTAATTTTTGGGGGCAAATAAGCCTGAATTGGTGTTTGTGAGAAAGTTGAAAGCGAGATCAATTACATTCAGATCTTCACTAGAGTGTATAATGACATACATCTCTAGGGTGCCCTACAAGTCATTTTTTGTTGCAAAGCACAGCTAAGGAACAACTCTTTGCCTATCTTAGCCATGCATTGGTTAAAATACCTGCCATTGTCTTAAGCTTGTATGGGCAGACATGTCAGTAAAATTAAAGCAGGAAGAAATAGAATTTTTAATGCAAGGACAGATTTGTATCTAACCAAAGATCATTGAGAAGGAGTTGCACTTCTATTGACTTTAAATTTGAACTGTTAAAACTTACCCAATTGCCTTATCAAACTTTTTCCTTTCCCACTCTGCTTTGCTGAACTGGCTGAAAAACAAAACAAAACAAAAACCCCCCAAATGTTACCATGTACCACTAATTGATTTATGTTTCTTTTTAAGTTTATTCTAGACACTGTCTAGCACAGGCTGAGTTTCTAAGTTTAGTTAAACCATCTACTTGTAGCTCACTGCTCCTATGACTGAAAAGACTATCTTATTTTGATCAAATAGGTGTAAAACGTTTAAAGTGAGATTAGTTTACTTGCTTTATCACCAGCAATACACTACTCTCAGCAGTGCAATCTGAGAAGCACCTCTGACTAGGTTACAGTTTCACTCAAAATCAATTATCATCTATTCATCCCAAAAAGATGGATGACCTCAGCTAAACTTAAACTTAAAATAAGAGTTGAAAACCTTCCTTTTTTTTGTTCTACTCAAAGATGGTGACAGTCTTCGGTATTTTCCAGGATACACATGACATTAATCACTGGAAAAAAATGCAAAAGTAGTACTTCTGCAGTTCTGAACAGATGAGACCCCTTAATAAACACACTTTTTGTTTATCTGACTGAATCAATAGTTATAATTTAAGAAATATTAAGCAACCATATTTTATATACATTAAATTACAATGAAATATAGAACAGTTTTTAAAAGGTTATTTGCCACTTAAAACACAGATACTGATGGAAACACTTAATTTACAAACCTAATGTAAGCAATAATTTATAAACTATTGTGTGACAATGGAAAGGTTTCTATTAAAAGGATATTTGATACATACTACAAGTATCAGCTGTAAGGTGTTATTTGCCTGGACTGAACTGCATAAGCAACACTCCAAGGAACTCAACAGAAGTGAAAGGAAGGAGGAGGAAAAATTATATATGCAGACTTATGAAGGAAACACACCATTTTTATGAATAAATTTTATTTTAGCGGTAGGCAGCATAGAATCAATGTCTTGGAATGACAAAAATAAAACATTAAATAAAAGATGGAATATCAAGGATCTGGACAAGTAACACACATCTGCAAAAACAGAAACAACATTGATAACTATCATATCAAACAGCAACGCTGCTGTTAAACTACCACAACTAGAAAACATCTAAAGCATCACAATCCACAAGATGCATTATAACTCTGTGGATATTCCTCTAAGGGCTGTCATCATGCATGAGAACACAAAGCATTCCAAAACACGTCTGAACACGACATACGAGTGAACGCTACTACTAGAGGTCATGTTACCTGTTGCACAATTGTGCCGCTCGACACACAGAGTCTACATGGTTAGTTACACTGAGACGTATCCCAATACAGACAAGCACCTAATCCAAACACAATTTGCCATGTAAACCTAGTGAACATGTATAGCTTTTAATTGAGATCTTTATTTTTTCCGTATTGAACTGTCTAAGTGCTTAGCGTAATTTTTCTGAGAACTGAAAAATTATTTCCCTTAAAGTTCACAAAATCAAAATGGCATGTTAGAGGCCAAGAGTTTAGTAAATCTGTAATAAGAACCGTTAATAGTTTAAAGGTAAATCCCCTGAAGGATCAATTTTAAGTAATTTGGGTAAGAAGAAACTTTTTGCAAAGCCAGGTTAGTCCGTAATTGCCCACTATAAGCTACTTGTACCTTCTACTAAGGCAGTGGCCACTCACAGAGACACAATACTGGACTCAACAGATCATCATTTGTCTGACCTGGTATAGAATCACTAACATGCCCAGGTAATCCCTGTTAATAAATAGCGAAGCTGGCAATGAATTGGTTAACTCTTTAAGCTAAAAACTCTTAAACTAAAGTATTTGGCAAACACTTATGACCAGAAAGTCATAGTCGTAGAAACCAGGATCTGTTTAAAAACTGAAAAAAAATCTTAAGAATTAAAAGAAAGCTAAAGTTCCCAGATATTTCATTTATAAAAAGTGTTTAAGCATTTGTACCTATAAAAGATTATGTATTTTAGCTCCACTAAAAGCAGGACCAATTTTTAATTCTTATGCATATCAACTGAATACTGTTGCTAGTCAAATTCGGTGACTACCATATAATTTAGGTTGAAAACAGGATACATTAAATTTGTTCCTCTTAAATTTTATCTAGAAATCTAAGAATGCTTGAATATGTTGGGTTTATGGGAGTGTGGTTGGATCTTTATTTACATGTAATGTTCCACAAAACTGAAAAAAAAAATAAAAAAAAATACCTTAGCTCCTTTTTAGTGATTTCCCTTCATTGTGAAAGATGAAAGAGGATTAAAAGAAAGACAAATAAAAATATAAGGAGCATAAAATTAGAACAATATGGAATAAAATAAATATTTAACAATAAAAACTAAATCATACGTAGGACTCAACACATGAAATCCATCAGTCTCTCCAATTCGATTAAATGTCAGAACAAAGATACTTCAGAGATTGACAGCATATGACCATACTCAAAGCACACAAGTTTAATAAGAACTGCCAGCACAGCATTTCTATAAAGTCAATTTATTTCTGGCCTCAAGCATTACCTGTATTTTGGCTGAAGGGAATCAGAGAGAACTTGCAGAGCAATAGCAGTGTCCCGTTCCGCAAAATATCTGCAGATACACACATTTAAATATTTAGTGTCATTTGTGAAAATAGGCAGGGCTTTTTAAGCACAGTAAGCTGTAAACATCTCAGTCCCTGCTTTTTTGAACAATGTCAGGTGTTTTGCTCAACTTATATACATAAGCTCACCAGTGTGAGAATGTAACCCATTAATGAATACATGTTGAAGGTTCCTTTCTATATGCCTGCTTTATAGAAATAGGATAGAAATAGTACGGCCTTAGGTGTAAAATTCAAGATGTTACAGCTCATGCTTTTAGTTTTGCAAATTTCCAATTCAGTCCTCAGTTTATTGGCAAAGATGACTACCATCAGAGTACAAAATGAAACAGAAAGCAATAGGTAAGATTCTTATCATTGTCAAAACTCAAGTGTAGGAGCCAGGAGGGTTGCTGAATTATGTAGTATCCTTCAGTCTACAAAACGGAAAAAACATTTCTCCAACCTCACAGGGACATGAGGAAGATTAGCTTATTAAATGTTCACAAAATACTTCAATAGTCTTAGATAGCTAGAAGGGTTTGGAGAGGCAGAGATCCTAGAACCATCAAAAATTATGACTGGAAGTGAACTCAGGAGGTCATATAATCCAATCATTATTAATGATCAAATTTTATGTTTTGTATTGCCAGACACAACAACAAATAGTTGAATACAGTTATTGTAATTATTTCAGCATTCAGTATTAATGATGAAAAAGTGGTGTAGTGACAGAACTGATAGTGTCCACTTTTTGTGTTCCAGCCAGTCTGAATAAAATTCTAAAGAAGCAGCAAACTCAAACACACACCTTTTATATAAAAGATAATGATATTTACTAAATGGAATTAGATATAAAATAGAAACAAAATACAAAGAACACCATAGCTGAAATACTACTTGCCTAATGGAAAGGTTTTTGATCTTATTAGATGTTTTATAATGAGTCTAAATACAAAGTTGGAAGTAGAATTGCAGATGAAAATCATGGACATTGTCTAAGATTCACTGACTGTAAGAAAAAGTTGTGTGTGTTTTAAAGAAACAATTATACCCACGAAAATAACTGTTTTTTGGGCAATTGTTTTTTATGAGATAAAAGTCTTTATTAGAGGCATAATTCCTAACATGTTTAATTGCAAGACCAGCATCTGAATTGAAGCTGCAATGCTGCTTCCATTAATTCAGATCTCAAGTACAAATAGGTATACATAGATAGATACTTACAGCAAGTTATATAATCCTAGAAGTCCCATCCCTCTAAAATCTGTTTTAGGATCGTCACCTTGGAAACCAATTTCACACCACTGCTTTGAAATGCGAGCCTCCAATGGGGAATCAGGTTTCAAAGATTTCCATAACTAGAAATATTACAGGTAAATAAAGATCAGGCTTCTATGTAGGGTCTTCCTTTTTATAAAGCACTCTGTGCAATCCCACACATCTCTAAATGCAACGGTCAACCAACTAGAACCTCTGGCCAGTTACCACCCCCTAAAAATTTTTCTTTAAATTGCAACTGGCCATCAGAAAAGCCTTTTTGACTGCTTTACACAAGCAGTTGTACAAATTCTCACCAAGGCATATTTATTTACACTTTCTGTTCAAATGGAAGCTGTATTCACAAGCAGAGTCATATATTAGCATTCTGCTGTAAAACACTGACATTAGAAGGCAATCTGCTCTTTTAATTTGGTTCTCCAGCAATCTTTTCTTAGGCATCTTTCACAATAATCTATCAGAAATTGAGACTGCTGACTTGGCTAATATTACACTGGAAATCAGAAACAGACTATAACAGAAGCACCTACAAAAGAATAGCATATTTCAGCTTCATACTTTTATTCAAAAACAACTCATTCACTGAGCTCACAAAAATAAAAAGGAAAAAATGATTTAATAAGCCAAGTCCTCAGCTGCTTCAGACCCACTTAACTTAATTGCAATCTACTATATTTGGAAGTGGTTAAAGCTAATTAAAGGAAAGGATTCTTTTCATAAACATTTTTGGTTACAGTGCTATTTAACTTCTTATTAGAAGCACCACATTTTTATTGTTTATGGATTATATCCACAGGGAATTTCATTCCTAGATACTACAGAGATGGGCACCCAGGAAAAGCATATATTTCCCTTGATATGCCTGATAAGATGCAGGCAATGTAGATATTATCTACAATACCATAAAGCAGGAAAACTGCTTCAACATTTTTTTTTTTTAATTCTGGCATAATCAGGGAAGTTAACTGTTACTCTAAAAATATCTACCATCTCTGAATCTTTGGCTCCCTGTACACTCAAGCAATGTCTTAAGAAGTACACACAAAGTGAAAAAAGCCTCCTTGAAGTGCAAAGTCACCAAATACCTAAAACTGAAATTCCAAAACGTAGGCAGGCAAGGTGAGTAGATGAGGTATCTTTTATTAAACCAACTGAGTAGCTGGAAAAAGGTTCTTGGAAAGCTTTGTAATTTACAGTGTTTTAGAAACTACATATTCTAGAATTCAAAATGCCTTTTAAAATATTTTTTAATCAACCTTTTGTTCAACTTTTTAAAAATTAAGCCACGTAGGCCTTAATACTTCCAGTGTTATCATGGTAATAATAGAACAAGCTGCTTACGGCACATTTTCCAGCTCTTACTTATGCAACCAGTAACAGAATTCACCATCTTTCACATGGGATAATTCTTAGGAAGTGTCCTCCTAGCAAGCACAAATACATAACAACCATTAAGAACTTGCAGAATCTCCCACTAGAAAGACAACTTGGATCAGAATATCTAAACATGATGAGGAAGTGCCAACTGAATTTTCCCTGGTGTATACTGAAAACCAAATCCAATTCCCAGACAGTTCTCTTCGGCATTTCTTTATGCCCGTATTAAAAAAAAAAGAGCTGTAAACTAATGTTTGATATACTGGCTACATGAAAGGTGAATACAGGAAACCAGATATTCATGTCCATACTTCAACAACAGAAAGCATTTTTTCTGTTTAAAATATTTAAGTTGTTTTGTGATCTGCAAGTATCTGTTATGAGTCTCATTGTTCCACTCAGCTGAGAGTCAACCAGAGTGGTATGGGGCAGGACACTCCTGCCCCAAACAAGTGTTGCAGTTCCATTCTCGTTCCTTGGCTTTCTGTTCTATCTTATAAATCTGATAGGCTACTTTTTAGACTCTACAAAAAACTGCTTACATTCAATTCCCCACAAATTTTTGAGGAACTTAATGACCCCCTTATGCCAAGGCTTAAGTCAAGAAGGCCATTTCAGAGTGTGGAAAAAGAGCTAAATGATGAAAACTTTGACATCAAGGAAAAATGGATCCAGCAATGGAACACAATTGACATAATTAACAAATTTATTATCATGGATCCCACATCTAAACCTCCTGGCTTTTCCTCACCAAGACAGAGCTGGACAATGTTGTACAGGATTTGTACTGAACATAATAGATGCTAACTACCTACTACATACATGAAATTCTATTGAAGACCCAAGTGTGAGCGTACATGATTTGGCTCTATGGTCCATGTCCATGTCTTGGTCACCCCTGCTCTAGCGTGTGCTTCATGGAGGAATGCCCTATTTATTATTTTAATGGTTGCACTGAAGACATGTACCAGGCTACTGACGATGCCTTGCAATGGATATCAAACCACTCTAGCCATATCCCTCAGTGCAGTTGTTTATAGGCTGTTCTAACATTTGGTTGCAGTATTCCATATTAATA
This sequence comes from Caiman crocodilus, assembly GCA_030014935.1. Classification (NCBI taxonomy): domain Eukaryota; kingdom Metazoa; phylum Chordata; order Crocodylia; family Alligatoridae; genus Caiman; species Caiman crocodilus. The sequence goes on from JAGPOW010003316.1 coordinate 171,029,398, forward strand.
AATAAATGCTGTTTTCTGATGGTAAATCAGTTTACATCGCTTTAATTTCACAGGCTAAAAATGAACGTAGGTATGCGGAGGCTGGATTTTTAGAAGTACTTAGACACTGAAGGATGCAGACTGGTGCTTAGTGAGATTTTCAAGAGTCTTGAGTTTAGGCTCCCAAGAAAATCAATCACTTTGAAAGTGGACTGCTCCTTACATTGCCAAATTTCCAGCTCCATGAGAACTCCTATCAGCTAGATAACACAACTCTGGGCTGGATCTGGCCACACTGGTCTAGAAATTTGGCACCAGGACAAGCAACATCAGTGTTAATAGCTGTGGCTCCCAAAACCACAATGCCATCGCTCTCCACACTGTCAAAAATTCTGGACCTGGCAGAAGCTCAATGGGCTGCACAACTTGTCTCTATGGTTACATGTCTGAGTATTGGTCACCCCTTCTCTAGTATGTGCATCTGCACAGGTTTCTTACCAAGCAATCATAGGGTGATTCTGAAACAATTCTCATTGGCCTGATTGTTGCCCACATTGTTAATTAACCAGGGGTGTGAGAGGTGCATCAGCCATGGGCACCCACTTAGGAGAGGCACCAAAAATTTGCCCTCACCAAGGTGGAGTCTGCACCCTGGCAGTGGCAGCAGCAGCAGGAAGTGTACAGACACCGGGCTGCTGCTGCTTTAAGAGCAAGAGCTGGCATGGGTAGAACAAGCAGCACCAGCAGCAGCCACCAGGGACTGTTTTGGGTAAGACTCCTGCCTCTTCCCGACACTTGGAATCTACATGCCCTCCACCTCCCAGCTCCACCGCAGGGTTTGTCCAGGGTGCAAACCCTGCTTGCTATGCTGCTGCTTGGAATCCCGAGCTGCCCAACTGCTGCAGCTATTCCATCCATGATCTTAAGACTCAGAGTTATTTTTTCCACATATACACGTATGTGCATGTATATCTTTTTTTTTAAAAAACTGCACACCTACCACATGCTTTTTGAAATAGGGATAGAAATTGGTTTCTGAGGTAAGCAACTGAGCATAAGCTTAGGCAACATAGACCCTGTTACAATGGTGGAGAAAATAAACATTACTCTTCTTTTGAATATGTCCAAACAGAATTACTGCCAAAGTCAGTGAGAGCATGAGACAGTCTGTCACATTAAATGCTGGACACTCAGAAACCAGTCCTAACAGCGGAATATTTTCTAGACTGCATGTTTATAAGTTAGTGCAGCGCAGCTGCTTACCAAAACACCTTGACACACTGCATTGAGGAATATAGCGCGTTATAGAGAAATTCAAAATATCTGTAGAAATGCAAGAGGCCTAAAAAATGATGCACTAAGAGTCACCAGTTATCAAACATTACATAGAAAAATAACTTAGGCGCTCACCTTTAGAAGCATTTCTTCATGCTGGGGATTCTCCGAATCATATGGCTCTCTGCGCAGCTTTTCCACCTCTGCAATCAGATTTCTGTATCCTACAATCTGTAGGAGACAGGCCTGAAGAGATACTCCTAACCTAAGTGAAAAAGAAACCAGATAGCCATGCAGTAGAGAGCAGTTAACTGTATAGGCTGACTTTAAATATATTTCAAATAAATTAAGTGAATAAACTATTGCTTCACTGACAGAATTTAATTATAATAGAAAGTGCTTGTGAGATCAGGTTTTTTCTCATCTGAAAACATAACATTTAATGAATCTTTCTATAATTAATAATTTTTCCATTTAAATTTAATTTTCACATTTGTTAAATCTCATTGTAACTGCAGAAGCAGCTATAAATGCCTATTAATAGCACTGCGTCCCGTCTCTCCCTTCATACGAGCCATAGTTTCTCAGCAAGCTCTGAATCTAATGATGAACTAAAAAATTTGCATTGGATTAAAATTGCAAAAAATATATGTTTTGTTTCCATGCCACAAAGCTGGCATAATCAAGCCAAAAGCTGGAACTAATGAAGCTTGTGAAGCTTTATAGGATTTGCCCTCAGGTTGTCATTTTTATCTCACACACTGAAATCTGCTATAACAGTTCTCTCTTTTTTTTTTTTAATCATATTGTAAGTTAGAACATTTTAGATTCTTAATGCACCATTTCAAAGTCATTATGCTCCAAAGCTTAAATTATGGTCATTTACTCAGTTTTATGTTAAGACATTCTATAGCTTATTAAATACAATTATATACCGAATGTTACAAAATACCAATACGCTTTGCTTCTCATGGGCAGACAAATGAATATTTAGGCATCTATAAAAAAAGAAATGCATATTTCCATAAAGCCTCAAAGTAACCAAAGCACAGAAAAGTACACCTGGTTTAATTTCAATACTGTTTTCATTTTGTTGTTAGATAAGAGTGTCTGGTGCTAAATCTTTCGAGAGATTAGTCTAAACCAGCAGTTTCTAATCTGTAGTATGGGTACCACAGGTGGCACGCAGACAACCTGACAGTGGTATGCATTAACCGATTTATTATAATTACTTTATATGACAAAAATTTGCTGGTGGTACTTAAGGTTGAACTGAAAAAGTTGCTGGTGGTACTTAATGTATAGTTTTGAATTGGTGGTGCACAATCTGTCAGAGTTTGGGAACCGCTGGTCCAAGCAATCCGTACTGTGCAAACTGACTTTCAGAGTCACATCACTTAGCCAGATTTCATGGGGATTGGAAGAGGTATATCCTACCCAATCCTCCACTGAATATCCTGTCCGTTGTGTAAAGCAAGAGGAAGGGTTCTTTTGATTAAAATCAGTTTGAAGTTTTAATAAATCATGTTATCTCACTGAGAGAAATATCTCAACTGTTTAGGCTGAAATTTTTCAGAAAAAATTCTGGCCGAGGCACATACCCAGTGTGGGAAATTTCAACCCAAACAGTTAAAATCTGACAAAATTCTGAGCAACTGGAAGTCTTGTGATAAAAAGTATTCTGAGATGTGGTCTCACCCGGCACATACAGAAAATATGATAGAAGGGATAACACTGAAAAGGAAATTATTATTTCCTTTATATTGAGATAAATGAAAATATTGAATTACTGAACATAAGAGGATTTGAGCCTTGGAACACAGGTTAGCCCATATTTTCAAAATTATAGCAGGTCCTTCAGAGACCTCCTGTAGTGGGTATGAACCGAGGGTAAAGAAGGTTAATGTGGCTGAAGATTCACTTAATCTACATACTAAAGACAACAAAACAGGAGAAGATGCTACTGTGTGCCTACTTCAGGAAAAAGATAAGTTATTGTACAGTTGAAAGAAGCCTCTGGAGTTAATATGGAAAGGGTCAAAAGTCAGACAATTGCCCAATTACCCAGGGATGCAGTGGTGTTTACAACATTGAATGAAAGTGGAACATACCAGGTAGTTTGAGGTCAGATTAAAGCTAAGCAACATGACATCTTGCAGACATAGGAAAAAATGCACAAATACAACCTGAGACTCCACAGATGATATAATAATGCAAATGCACATTGCCTTTTTTAAACACTTTGCAGACTCTAACTGACAGAGAAGGACATAAAGGATATACATAGAGTAGAGCACTTGCTCAGCCAGGGACAATTTAGACAACAGTGTACCAGGAACAGAAAAAGGTTAATACGGTCAAACACAAATATCTGAACCCTAAGACCTATAGTAACCACCTGTTGAAACTGCAGTGATATAAAAGAAAGACCTATAAAATCCTATGCAGTATTAATCAACAGATGGATTTTACATTGGCTCACTATTTATTAGATACGGTTCTCTCATTTTTCTGTCACCTTTGATTTACCTGGGATCCAGCACTCCTGGTCTGAGTGCCGCTCCCTTGATCTTTCTTCTGCTCTTGTTGCTGCGGCATCTGGGCTTCCCTCCTCCAGCTTCTGCTTCCTGCTTCTGCCTCTGGACATAGCATGGGGAGGCGAAGCATGGCCTAGGGGTTGTGTGGCCCACAGGCATGCAGCCCATTGACCCCTCAGAAGCTGTACAGCCCTGGCTAAAGCACAAGCTGAAAGGTCCCAACCCGTCACTGTCCAATGGCAGCCTAGTAACACCTAGGACAGCTTACTGTATTTAACAGAATTTAAGACTATCACCCCACAATACTTAGATTCTATGTAAGAAAAATGTATAAATTTGTTGTAATTTTCCAGGTATACAATCTACTTATTAGAGGGTTGTCTTGAATTCACCTTTCTCCCACTGCTACAGCAGGGAAAATAGTGGCTGGAGGGAGGGGGGGGTCAAGTTGCCCCCTTGGACCTGGCCCCCCACTTCCTCCTGCAGCCTTTCTACCCTCCTACTATCAGACCCTGCTTAGGCTCTGTCCCTCACCAGGCATGATGTGGAAGGGAGCTGCACGTGACAGTAAGAGGGGGAAAATGGACAGAGGGGAAGGCACACCATCCCTTCCCCCCTTGAAAATTAAAAATTTAAGTGACCATAAAAAATTACTAACTTTGAAATACAAACATACCCATGATAATGCAAATTACTACAGGTACTTCTGGACTTAGTTTGTCCAGAACTGATAGATTTTAACTTGTCGCAAATTGCTGCAAAGTTTAGTGCAGGTATTCCATAAACACACTTTTGAGCAACACTTTTGTATCTACTTGTATATAGTACAAATTGTGAACGATATTAACCCAGAACCAAAAGGCTTATGACTTCTTATATAGTTCACTGGGCTCAGCCACAGCAGAGTCAACAACATTTCAAGTTAAGGGGACCCCACAGCTCAGTACTGCTCAGTATGTGTGTGTACCCCAGATACCCACCACAAAGGAGCCATGTGATAATTAGCTCCCCACTGATGACTGGAACTGGGTGATCCTGTCAAGTCCAAAAATATATATGCAGATGAGGCACAGGGCTGCCTGGTCCTTCTCACCCCATAGAGAGCAGGTCCACCCTAATCACGTGACAGACTGAAAGAGGAGACAACAGAGCCTCTCAGCTAAATAGAAGTTGGGCAATGTTTGCCAGACTGTTGAGGCTTAGGAAGAAACCAAAATCATTGAAAATGGGAAAGAAAGTTACTGGTCAGCTGTGGGAGTGAACATGAAGTCAAAATGTATTTGATGACTTGAAAAAAGTTGGCACTGAGGGAGACTGAGCACAATGGGCATACCATTTCTCTTATCAGATTGGACTGCACTAACCTAGCCTTGTGGTAGGTTCCCATCAGCATCTTTGCCACCAGGGGAGGGTGTCAGAGCTTGTTCCAGTCTCTCCTAGTGCTGGCTTGGTACTGCAATACTGCCAGGCCTGGTATTCATTCCCTTGTAGGCGAGCAGCTGCCCTTAAGGGCCACACACAAAAGTTCCTATCAGTGTGTTTGCCTCATATAGACCAGATTTTATGTGCCTGCTCAGCATGGGCTGCATTCAATAAACTTCACAGTCAGTTTTCATTCTGATTCTAGTAGCAGTTTAATAATAGCCAACATAAATAACAGGAGGATCAAAAAGATAGCAAAGCGCCCTCCCCCCCCTCCCCTGAGTAGGGGGGGAAAAAAAGTCTGTATTTGAGTAAATACCATAAATGGATGAGTTAGGCGCTTGAGTAGCAATGGAGGCAAAACCTTTGTAGTCTGTGATATGCTACTGTACCACAATTACTACTTCAGCACTTAGAGATTGTAAGTGATGTTGGAACCCTATTGTGTGCAGCACTGCATACTCATAGAGCAAGAGTCCCAGGACCTAAAGGAGTGGGGATAAAAGAGACACAGAAGTTAAATGGTTTCCCCATGGTCATGTACAGAACAGTGCAAGGTCTGAGATGAAAACACCGGTCTCCTCATTTCCACTGCACACCAAATGGCCTCACAATGTAAGTCTTCTATCTGTTTGTAGCAATCCTTCTCTAACAATTTGCACTTTGACGTCCTCCAAGAATTAAAATGCGCTGTTTTTTACAGCAGTGTTTCTCAACCCTTAAAGTGGGTCACAAGAATATATGAAAGTGTTGTGAATAGTCACTGAAAAACACAGAATCATGGATTTTCTCCTTTACAGGAAAAAAAAAACATAGGAAATCACAGGTTTCTCCTTGAAGGCTGGCAGAGTTGCAGCCTCCAAGGGGCTGCTTGGGGTGGTGGGAAGTGGGAAGAGGATGATCAGACAGGGGGTACCATGTACCTGTGCATGCACACACGTGCACATGGCAGCCAGGCAGCACAGAGAGCAGCTCCTGCAGATAAGTTTATGGGGTGGGAACTGGAGAGCATAGATGACATATCAGGGGGCATGTGCCCCCTAGATTTGTGCACCCACAGCAGGCATCGGGCTACAGGCTGGCCAGACCAGCACAGGCAAGAGCTGCCTCCACAGACCAGGGGCCAGGACACGGCACAAAAAGGCAGAGTGGGGTAGGGAGACTGCAAGAGGAGTAATGGGTGGTGAGGGTGGGGAGGGAATGCTGCCCTCACCTCCTTCCACTGGCACCGCTCCCCTCAGGCTGCAGCTTTACCCCAGAGTTAAGGTGGGGTGACAGGCAGCGTGGGCAGCCTGGGGGGGGGGGGGGGGGGAGTGGTGGCAGTGGCCAGGCCATGGGAGTTGTATGCCAGGCCCCAGCTCTACCCAAGTGGCTGGTGGCAGGAGGAGGTGAGGTCAGCATGGCCCTTCCCCATCTGTTACTTTGTAGCAGAAAGCCCTCTTTTCCTCTTGCCTGTATTTGCTCTCCCCTCTTTGGATATGCTTCTCTTCTTCTACCTTGTCTTCCTTCCTCTTTTTTTCACTTTAAGATAAGGAAATGTGTCTTAAAAAATTTGTATGTGTGCATTTTGTATCTCCCCTTGTATTTTGGTATTTTTATCTATTTGTGTGCCATAGCATTTGTAGCTTATATTTTATACTTCTCACTTTTCAGCTAAATGTGTTAAGTTTCATAAGTAAGTTATACATTGTAACAATGTTAACAAGGGCAGGAATCAAACTGCTGCTTCCGTATATCAGGCTGGTCCCTGAACGATCCAGTGAATCAGTGATTGAATGTGTAATACAGTAGCAGGCAGTAATTAACACCTGGGAAGCTGCAGATCAACCAACAGAAGAGCTCAATAGAAGGCAATGTTACAACTGGGAAATCTCTAAACCTCACTGATCAAGGGCTAGAAGCCCTGGTCTGAGTTAATCAACGCTGGGGACCAACTTTTGGGCTGAATATCTCCAAATCGACTGCTCGCAGAGCCCTATTCAAAATTTATCAACAGACTCCCAAACCTGCACGTACATGTGGATGACCCCTGGGGCTGACAGATGCCATCCAGTAGCCACCGGGGGGAGTCCCACAAGGATTAATGAGCCCTGGATTGGGTAAACCTGAAAACTGGGGAGTCACCAAAGTCTGCCAAGGACAGATAAAAAGCAGTGAAAAGTGACCCTCAGTGGTGCCCTCTTGATCTCCAACTCTACCAGACCTGTCCAGCCTGAAGGACCAGCCGGCGACCCCCTTCTGGAGGATAACACCACGCTGAAAGAAGCCTCAACTGGCCATCAACGGCAGACTCCAGCGCTTGTAAGATAGGTATACCTGAGTCTTGCTACTCTGTGTGTGGGGGGAACCAACCCCAAGGTTTATGATTTAACTTCATTACAGTGTTTCAATCTGCCTAATAAACCAGAATTTTAAGGATCCTGAATTGGACATTTGTAGCCAACAACTCCTGGTGCTGCTGGTGGTGTGGCTGTATGGGGGGGTTCTGGAGACAGCCGCAACAGTAGCAATGAGTCTTGATGCCCCACACCAGGTCCTGTCTACTGGGCCATGAAGGCAGTTCCTGCCTCTGTAGCTAGGCTGCAGCCGTACACTATGTCTCCACCCCACACTCCTACCACCTGCCCCACACACTGGGGGGATGGGGAGCTATGGGCTGGGACCAAGGGGCATCAGCAATTTGCAAACTGCACAATGATGAATGTCACTTTGGAGTAATAGAGGACCACATGCTGACATTGCTGATAATGTTTTCCTGTTGATGCTGATTTCTATCTTTTAAAATTAAGACTGTTAAGCTGCTTTAACTTGTGGCATGTAATAAGTGTTTTGGGGGCACAAAAATACCTGTGTGTTTTCTACTTATACAAAAAGGTTGAGAACCATTGGTCTATAACTTCTAGAAGTTATAGACCAATGGCTCTAGAACTAAAAAAAAAAAAAAAAAAAAAGGTAAAAATCTCCAGACCTGAAACCAATCCAGCAAGCCCCTGGTACAAACCGTCTCTCAACTGGAGTGAATAACATTTATCATTAGCATTCGTTCAGGATCATTTAGACAGTGTTCAATTTAATTTCATTGAGACAGGTCATACCTAAGCTAGTTTTAAATTCTCTCAAATTAAACCCCACAGCTCTTATCCTTATCTTTCCCTGTGACTGGCAAATACTATCATAATTATTGCCATTAACACTAACAACAGAATTTGATCCTGCAGAAGGTAAGAAATCATGGCAGACACCCACTATGGAAAAAAACAAACAAAAAAAAAACCCAAGCAGCATTTTTCTGAAGTGACTAGGGGTACTTGGAGATCTATTTTAGTTACCTCTGTAGGTTTCAAACTCAGAAGGGACAATTGTAATCTTTGCGGGGACTGCTGATACACATAATACACATCTCAGTATTTCAGTTAGGGAATCCTGCTTCTATAGCTCAGCTGTCAGTGATTAAACAGCAGCACTTCTTTTAGGAGACATCCAAGTTTGGCTTACAGAAAGACATCTTATAAAGGGATCTGATTTTCAGAAGGTGACAACCTAAATAATCAAGCAAACACAAATCACTATTCATTTTGAAACAACATATTTTACAATGAGAAATAAAACTGCAGGCTTAGCCACTTTTGGTCACTAACATCCTACAACAAAGAAAAGGTATTAACCATCTTATCTAGTCAAAATTTGTGTTTGGGTCATTCAAAGGGGAATTTTAGCTAGAATGGTGTTTCAGCTGGTTCTGGTATGCTTCTCCATTTACTGCCCTTAATGGCCATGTAGTCTTACTGAGCCTCATTTAGAAGATAACTCTTTTACTGCCATGGACACTCATCAATGTTGCCATTCATCCCCAGGTGAAGGGACTCTAGTGGAGATGTGAATCTTTTTATACAAAACAGTAAGATTCAGAAAACAGGATTCAGAAAGACAGGCAATTAAAGAGCAGTACTGGGTGTTGCTTAATGTAGAAGAATACTTACTTTTCATGAGTATTATTTTGAAAGCAAAGCACAAATAGTAATTTTACAATGAGAAATACAGTTAAGCTTTAAATTGTACTTACCATGTATAATACCAGGCATTGGACATATCAATAAAGCTAAAACTGTCTGATAAAAGGTCAGAAACTTACTGTGGATTTATATCTGGATTAATCTTTTTCAGGTCCATGATGTCATCTATAGTTTTCTCTATGGTATCTGGATGAACACTTACTGAAGTTTGCAGCAACTGCAGAAATATTTCAACATGTATTAACTGACTCAAAAGATCATAGTTAATCTAACTAATATGAGACTAACTATAACTAAGCTTCTAGATTACCAGCCTGAAGATCCAATGATTTACTTTTAAATGGAACAAGTGCAGCCAGGGTAACACTGTCAATACGTTTAACTTCATCAGCTAGATCCTTAACATCATACCTGTGGCAGGGGCCAGCTTTGTATGCTGAGCTTTTATCCAGAATAAACTTGGCTGTGACCATAGATGAAGGATATACTTTTGCATTTCTGACCCTCATTTGAGATGAGTACCAGAGTCCACATATATGCTGGAGTTTGGAGGGGTAACATAAAATGGCAAGTAGTAAGCATATAACATTAAAAATAGAAACTATTTTTCCACCCCCTTTCAAGTGATCACAGCACAGGCGATGTACCAGTTCAGCTTCAAGAGTGAATCAATAGGGAAATATCACTAAGCACTCAAGTAGGCACTCTCTCTCATGAGCTCAAAAACAAAATTCAAAATAGGGCTAAATTTGCTGAGGATGCACTTCAAAACACTCTAATCTGTGACACGCCTAACATTTCAGTATGCATGGATTCTATCTTTAATTTCCATTAATGGAATTTTTAAAACATACAGGTAAGATGCAACATCTATTTTCTAATGCTGACAAACAGCATGTTTTCCAAAAAACCTGGATTTTTCTTTCAAGACAGAAGTTAGGAGTTAAAAGAAAAGAATATTTTTATGAACTTGTCTTTCACAGTTTAAACTCCCATAACACCTTCAGGACAAGTGAACTCTAATTTTACAGTCTGAGTGAATGGCTATATTTGATATTTTTATGTGCATTTATAAAAGCCAGATCCGAACTGCACAGAGTCAGGCTTACTAATTTGTGTCTGTATCTTCTCTATCATGAAATACAAAGTGATTAAATAACTTGCCCCAGATCATCCAGGAAGGTTGTGGCATAAACAGGACCAAGGGCTCTTAAGTTTTAAGATGATGACCAGACTTCCTCTCTTTCCCTCTTCCTTCCTTTTATTATTTGATTCCATTACCACTACACATAGCAAAAAAAACCACACTGGTGATTTTCCATTACAATTATGATAATCAGTCTGAATCATCTTGCAAGACGATCTGCGCTGCCAGCTATGGACCTCTCCTGACTAGAGGTTGCTAATTATGCTGTTATACATCAAATTTATAAAGAGTCTACAAAGTGTAGAAACTGTGAGCTAAATTTGAAACTAATTTTTTCAGTTCTGCAAAACCGGAAGCCTTGTGTAGTAAACCGTTTTAACTCACCTTACTCTTTGATCCCCTCAGTGATGATTCTGTTAAGAAAAACAATTAAAATACATCACCTCAGTTACCTTACAGGCCAAACAACATATGGAGTATGCATTTAAAAAAAAAAAAAGTTATCACACCTATATAGTATCATGATACTACTGATAATTTTGTATTTACCTATTTTCATAGTTCTGCTGGCTCCAGGCTTGGTGTTGTAACAGATCCTTTGCAATTCACATCGTCCTGTCAGTTTCCTAGCCACAAATTTCAGGCAGCGCCACAAGCATTTACAGTAGAAGTACAGGCACACTTGAACAAACATTCTGTCAAATAAAGTTTCAGAGTAAGAATCTGGAATAGTCTGTTTGAACAAAATAGTCCTACTGTAACATGTATACTACAAATACAACTATTAGATTTCAAAGGCCCCCTGACTGAGTCTTCAAAGTACAAAAACCTTTCACATGCGACAAACAAGGGATCTCCTACAACACATTACTTATGGAAATAACATTTGAAAAATCAGGCCCTTCATTTTTATCCACTTAAAAAAACCCCACAAAAAACCAAAATAATCTCATGAATCAGCTCAGAAAAGGATGGCTTAAAAAGTTGAGTTCTATAAAGTTCTTCCCCCCTTCTGAGCCAACAGGATAGATGCCTATAGAAGAAGGAAAATACAGATTCTACTGCGATTATAAATCTGCAGTGAGTCTTAATTCCTCATATAATAATAATAATTCCATCTTCAATCCCACTTCCCTGATGGACTTCCCCAAAGCCATCCTTCTCCTGTGTTTGGTGAGAAGCAAGATAATTGATAAATGAGACAATGATGAAGTTTAATTCTCTGGGGTTGCAAGAACAAATATCCCAGATTAAGGAAAGCACTGAATCCATCCCTGAAATATGTGCTTAAAACTGTTCTGCATAAGGACAATTTATCTAAGGGCTGACTTTCTACAACACTGATGTTGCAGAGTAGTAGTATAGCAGAGTTTACAATCTGACACGGTGAGAAACAACTGCGAAATCTGTAAGTATGAATTGCATTCTCTTTTATAGTCATGTTACTGTTTTATTATTTGGAAAAAGAAATCAGGAAATACTGCAGCTTCTACTAAAAGAGTCCTGAGAAAACTGAAATATTGAATGCAGAAAAAAACTTTCAGACCCAATAAATTAGTTATTTAAACCCAAGAAACGATTTCTATAAAATCAGTCAAGTAGTCCTTTTGCTACTATGAACATGAAGAACCAAATTCTGCAGAGCGGTCAAAACTTTCAACTCCCATTAGCTAAACAAGGCTTTAATCTAGTGCTTGACACTTTGGAGGAACATTCCCCCAATCTCAAAAAACCAGACCTGCTAATTGGGATAAGGACTCACTAGTTTGCAAATGTAATGGAATTCAAAGCGCTAAGTCTGACCTATTATGTTCCACAGCTCCACCTGTAATACAGTTTTACAACATGGAAGTAACATGATGAAAATCAGTAATATCGGGCAGACGCTAGAAAATTAATAATACTCATATTTGGCAACAGATTCCAGTTTGGATTTATGAAATTCTGGAAACAGGTAGACTGAAATACTAAATGTCAGATTGTCAACCCATGTAAGGTGTTACAGCTCTATTAAAAAGCTAACAGGACTACATTAATTCACACAAGGTTAGTATCTGCCCCGAAGGCCAAGGGGACGTTGGTGAAAATAAGCAAGGTAACTAAATATGTAAAATTTAAGATTATGAAAATCCTGTGTGAATGTTTAGCATGCTTCAACTTAATCTCAGGAGGAGATAGCAACATTTACACGAAGTTTAATGCATTTTCTCATTACATTTCTAGTTAATTTGCTTAGTCATCCCAAGTATCTCCCTATATACAAGTCCATAGAGTTGATGCAACAGAAATGAGCATTTTGAATTCAATTTCAAATTCTTTGCCTTTTTATCTGTGTCACCTGCAATCTGTGAATTTAATACACACAGACATGGAAAACACCAACTGCCAGCATTATATTGTTCTTGAACATTAAAAGTTATGGTATTTGCTCAAATATACAGTAGGCAATTGACTTCCTAGAGCTGAGAGAGAAAATAAAATAGTAAAATCAGGAAAGATATCCCCAAACAAGCCAGATGCATAGACATTTTAAAAGGTCTCCAACAGTCACAAACATGTCAGTAAACATGAGAGAACAAGTTATGTAAAATCAGCCAACACCATCATTTGTAATTTACAAATCTCCTCCTGCAAAGAGATTCAAAAGCTGGACAATTTAGCAATCCATACACCATGGCTTTTGCATCCTGGTTTAGAATCCCACTAAAAAAAAAAGCCAAAACAAAAATATAACCCCACCACCGAACAGCACTATATGAAGCAGCTGATGGAACACAGCGATGCACAGCTGCAGTCTCTACTCCCAAGAATGCACATGGGAGTTTACCTGAGAAAGATTCCAACCCTTTAAGTCTAAGAGTCCAGTTTTTTAAAATTTTATTTTAAGTTTTGGTCTATTGTCAATTAAAATATATGCTATTGATATGCATTGCTTTCAGTGGTTAAGTAATTTACTACAGCTGTTCCCATAAAATTCCCTTAGTCCACAATGCTCAACTACATAGAAAGAGTGGAAAGACGCATTTAATTTCATGCAAGTGGCTCAACTGAAATGAGTATTTTCAACAAAGAATAAATTAAAAACAGCATAGGCCCTTTATAATAAACATGTGACTGTAGACAACTAATTATTTTAAGGACAAAATATGCTAGTTGTGACATGGTATTCTGCATTTAGGTTCAGAAGCCATTCTTCCATAGTTCCAGTTACATTTACTGTTAAATTTTTGCTTCTGTTACATGGCTTAGAACGGCTGACCAAAGTACAGCTATTAAAAATGTAGCATATCATCAAAGCATGAGAGGAACTGCTTGTGACTTACCATACTACAACTAGCTGTGGTGATTAAGAAAGCAGACACAGTACTAATTTTTAACTAGGCAGCTAAGGTAAGAAAGTGTTTGTTTTGTGGATACCTGTAATGTTCTACTACTTGTTCTTCTCAAACAAGTGAGAGTAGGGATCTTCTTTTACAACAAGAATGGCATGCATGGTTACTCAATTTTGTTTTCAATGGCTTTGTATTACTTTTTTAATAAAAAGAATTCTTGCTTGTAGAAGTCCTGTAATAAAAGCATATTGCCGATTAAACGGACTAGGCTTTTATTTTAAAATGAGCTGAAATTCAAGACCACTAAACAAAACAGAAATACTGACAACAATAATAAAAAAACTGCACAGCACTAAACAAATCCAAAACTAATTTGTGTGCCTGTGGCAGGTGTCTCAATGCTGAAGCTTTTTGGAAATAGTTTCCCCTTCTGATATTCTCTCAGGCTTGTGGTTTTGCAAAATTTTATTTGCATAGGAAATGCAAGGCCTGATTCAGAACTAATTTGTGTTAGTCGCACTTCTGCAAAATGCATAAAAAAATAATACTCCATTTGGTGGAACATTAATGCAAATATTTAAATTAAGCAATCAAGCATTCCAAATGGATGAGGGCACATGAACAAATTACTATAAAATCAGCTAAGGTATGAACTCCATGGTGTGCATGTTGTGCAACCTTTCTATGGAAGCAGGATAACCTAGTTCAACTTTCCTGTGGGGTCAGACCATGTACAGAGCCAGATATAGCGGAGTAGCAAGTGTGCTGCACGTTCAACACCGAGCTTACTTTATAGGAAAACTTGTTCATTTTCCCATGCCCCAGTTCCTTGATTTTGGTTTGGTAGGTGCATCTGCAAGTTCATTAATGTGCCCTAGTTACTGCACTTTAAATTTAGTACTTGGTTAACCAAATACTGTACTAATTCAATACACAGTAGCTCAGGTTACTGCGCAGTAGTGCCAGCACGCTGTTTTTTAGTGACACTGTGCAGTAGCCTAATAACTGCACAGCAGCATATTAGCATGGTTTTGGACCATGTTATTAGGCTACTGCGCAGTAAGTGACTTGTGTAGATGGTTTTTTATTTGGTTACTAAACCTTAATACTTCATTAGCAACAGTATACACATACTTTTGACAAGTCTTGCGTATTGAAAACAGACAGACCCACCAAATGACCCTCATCCTTTGTGTCAGGCATTTTGAGCATTGGAAGTAATCTGAAATAATTACTTCAAGAGTAGCGTTAATGGAGTTCATGCAACTGACAATGTGATTTGGAAAAAGGTTCCTCTTTCCTTAAAGCTTCAGAATCCTAAGGAAACATTTAAATGGTACTCTAAGTTCCAAGATGAATAATGGGAGCAAAATTGATCTCTCTTACTTCTTTTACTACTCGCCCTGCAATCCCATTACTGCTTTCTCCTGTAGCCAAGGTCCTAACCTGGCCTTAATCTTCCTGCACACACAGAACCTTTAATATGCCTCCTCAAAACACAATTGCTCAGTCTGGGAAAGTTAATGTTCCTCAAGATTAGACATTATCCAGAGGGATGTACCAGTATAATCCCTCCTCAGAAACTGGTTTGCTAGACTGCTATGTATGAATTGTTGCATATTATAGTTCAAAGTATGTGCCAGTGCTTCACTGTCTTTGAACTGCAAGCAAAGACCGCTGCTAAAACTTAGCTGCCTGCAGTAGCACCCATGAAGGCTGGATTTCTCTCACAGGAAAAAAGGGAAGTCAGAGATTTAAATAGTTTAGAATACAAATACTTAAACAGAAGCTGTTTACTTCTCATCACCAAAGAAATATGGTATAATTAGGAACAGGCAAAAAAGTGCATCTAGTACCAACAGCATGCTACAGTGTAGTTTGATATATTAGGAAGGATTTAACCCTTTTTGTTTAGTGTGACCTTTTATTCTTTTTCATACAGCATTGGAGTTTTAGAAGGGTTTCTGCTCTGAGGTTTATCTGACTATCCAGACTAATCTGCAAGTAATGTGTTTTTACTTGATCTACTTCTTTTCCTCATTCTTCCACTTTTTCTAGTCTCTGACTTCTTTGCAACCCCCCTCCCCCCTAGTCACTATTTCTCTGCCTTAGGTCTTCTGCAAGTTCCTTCTGTCATGAGCAATTTCAACAGAGAAAAGAACTGGATATTTAACACAAAGCTCATTCTTAAATTTCTCTGCAGCACCAAAAGGGGTGATAAAACCAAAAAAATCCAACTGTGAATAATCTCAGCAATAACAACACTAGTTATTGGGGTTTGGAGATTCTCTTCCTGAGCAAAAAAGTGGAAACAAGAAGGGAAGGTACCAGAAACTACATATACTTAAGACTACTATGACCTGACAAGATGAGCTTGTTCTAAAGAAGAGGTGAATAGGAAAACTATTAGAAAAGCTACATGGTGCAAAAAGTGACAGTAACTTAGTGGTGTTCTTCATTTTGAGGTCACCTGCATGAAGATTTTCAGCAGTGCTTGATAATGCATCTCAAATATTGTCTCTCAACTAACTTGATCACCCTTGCACCTGATGTCCAACGCTGATATCTTAACGGTGCAGTCTGGGATAGAGTTCAGCAGCTACCATAGAGAAGTGTAACTGATACAGTGTTCTACTAAGATCAACCATTTTTATATAAAGAGTATTGGAATTCAGCTGTTCATCTCCACCGTAAGTAAGGCAACCCCCATCATGCCCTTACCTACTATACAGAATTCTTGTACTCTCTTAAATAGGTGGTGTACTCAGCTCATAACACACCTGCTTGCTAGTGAATGGTGATCAACTGCTGTATATCATTTTCAAATAAAGCTGGATGAAACGCACATTTTGTTTATGACCTTTGCCCATTTTCCCTTTTTGCCCATTTTGTCTCCTGTTGCTATATAACATACTTATGTAACTAATTTCTGCAGATACACACAACTCCATGAAAAAGATGCACCTGTCACATCAGACAACAGATGTGCGATCATTTTGTCTATTGGTTGCCAGTGCAATAAATTAATATAGTCACTGTACTATTACTGAGTCGCTCCACTCTGATTTTAGCTTTGAAAAAAAAGACTCTAGTACTCTAGCTGGGAATGATCATTTGTCCAACTGAGCAGACCATTAAGCAAAAATCTGATGGGCTCCAATTTTGTAAGTGCAACCTGTAGCTGTAAATGGGATCAGCCATGACACTCTCTAGTGGTAATCATTATACAGGGAATAATCAAATCTGCCCCACATAAACCTGTTGTGGAAGCCAAATTTTAAAAGATTGTACCAGATAGCATCAGACAGTTTTTCAGGCATAAGGAAACTGAATTCCAGTCTACCCATCTGCTCATAGATGAAGGACAGTCACCATAGCAACCAGGAACACAGGAGAGTTGTTCAAAAGCATTCTATAGCATGAACAACTTTTTCATATTCATTACTTTTGACTGATTTGATTTTTATTTTAAGAAATGTGATTGATGGCAAACAGTTTGCAAGGTAAAAATTGCTAATTCTTTGTAGCTGCTTATTAATAGATTAAGTGTATGTCAATTTTCAAGGTTTTACTTGAAGAATAACAGATACAACAAGGCTTATACTGATAGCAAGTAGAGTAAATTATTCACTACTTTTAGGGATACTGGTTTTAGCTGTGTTGGTCTAATGGGCATAAGCAGACAAAACTCTTGGGGCAGAGGTGATATCCTTTATTTGATCAACTGAATAGTTGCAAAAAAATGTTTTCTTTGCAAGCTTTTGGGCACACCTGCCCTTCATCAGGCAAAGGAGAAGCTTTTTACAAACTGTTTTTCTACCTAGAAGAAACCTTGCTATCTTTGGTTTCCCGATTGCAAGATTAAGTTTCCTTTCTATCTGGGAGATATTTTGTCATCTTTGAATCCTTTGCCTCATGAAGAGAGTGTGCCCAAAAGCTTGCAAAGAAAAACCTTTTTTTCAACTATTTAATTTGTTTTAATTAATGATATCACCTCTACTCCAAGAGTTTTGTTTCACTATATGTATTTGAAATAGTAATTACAAAAAAAGGAAGTGTCATCATGACAACCATATAAAAATGCAGTTGTGAAGAGAGTTAGCTAAAAATAAAGAAGTTTTCCATGGAAAATCTTTCCTTTTGGCCAAAATTTCAAACTATGTAAAATGTTCCTGACACTCTTTGGAAGTCAAATTGGACAAAACAAAAGATATTCAGGACTATGAAGGGAATAAGAGTCAGAACAAAAATCAACCATCTGTTTGTCGCATCAAAGCCATTCTTCATTCAACACTGTCAAAAAGCTCGGTGATGGACTAAGGAGTTTTTAAAAAAAATGGATTTGTTCAGCAACTAAAGGGCAACCACAAACAAAAATCCTGAGCTCTTACAAAGGTTAGATTAGTCCATCTGCAAGGTCTACATACCTCTGCTAGCACTATACAGCTTCTGCCTTTTATTTTGGGTAGTTCTCTCCATCTTTGCTGCTCAATACAGGTCTAAATCTGCAATCTTATTTAATATTATATATGTTGTTCATTTCGGTATGTCACTTTAGCTGAAATATAAATGGGACTTTAACATAAAATTCAGGAGTACAAGGAAGACGTTCTCCTATCCCCACACTGGTAGGTTAATGTTTAATTACCCATTCTCAATTAGTTCCATCTTCCTCTGATGAATCAGTTACTGAAAATATGCCTTCCAAATGAGAGGGGCCACTTATCTGATAAGTTTTTTTGTTCTATGTTCCTGTACAACTAAGTTTTTTTAAAAATTAAGTCTAGCATTTTAAAACCACCTTAAGTAAATGGGATTCAAAAGTAAATATATCCCACTAAATGTGCGAGGTAATAGTCGATACATATTGTTTTATAATGAAACAAGTTCTCTTCCTTCAACCGTTTTGAGCATGTGTAAGCCCCTTGTCTAAAAGAAACTCTCAGGAAGTGAGACTTCTTTAGAGCAGGGCATTAAAAAGCTGCAAATACAAGTACATAATGCACAATGAAGATTAGTGGTCTTCAGCTGATTGGACCATAGTCATAATCTGATATAGCCTCATGCTTCCATAACAAGAAGAACTTTTTTCTATACCCTACCTCCAAACTATTTTCAAACTACTATTAAATGGTTTGTGAGCAAAGAAACCCAAAGTACAATACAACTGATAAGCAGAGGCTTAGGAGGACTGCTAGTAGGGCATTTTTCATGAAAGATGTTTGATTTTCAAACTTGCTACAGCTTTAGTTTGTGGGAGTCCAGGTCATTAACCTTATTAACATTCCAGACATGCTGCGATATTTTTCATCCTCCCCCCACAATGTCATGGATAGCAAATAGGTAAACCAGACACAGAATTCTTGAACAGGTTTAAAATTATATAAAAGGTATACAGAAAAAGAGATGCTTTGCATTTACTCTCTCCTAAAATAAGGTCACATGTTAGACTATATTAAATGTAAGACTACATGCAGTAAACAAAAATCCTAATACATAGTTAGATTCTTTATAGGAATCTTTCTATAGGCCCTGGAACACGATACATTTATGGTGCAATTAAAGCATTAATCGTGCCATCAACTGCAATATACCACATGTTCAGCCAATTTATGGTGCAACAAAATGGTAAACCAGCCACAAATACATTCCACATAAAATTGATTGAATTGGGCCTCGGACAACCTTGGGTCTGGGGTGCAGACCTAGGGCTGCTCCTAGCCTGATCCCCAAGGTTCATCAGACTCAATGTCAATAATCAGCTGGTTGTTGGCATCAGGTTCAGGACAGCAACAGGTCTCATCTGGCATAGCAGACCATGCAATTTTTGCACTATGGTATCAATGTCAATCACATCGGTATATTAACATCTGTTAGAGACCTAAATCAATGCTGAATACATTAACATTACTCCTATAACATTGTACGTGACCCATAGATCTCATCGTCAGCTTTTCAAAAAGTTGTATGACTAATTCATTGGGCCCATTCCAATTAAAAAAAATCAGGCTGCTTCAAGGTGAAGTACTTAAAAAAAAAAAACCAAACCAATCAACCACTTTGTTTAAATTGTGAGAATAAAAAAAGTAAAGGCAGTCCTCAACTTACAACGTTTCAAGTTACAACATTTCACACATAACATGTTTCTAAATTGACACCCTGTTTCAACTTTCTGACAGCAGTTTTGACTTTACAATGCTTGATCTGACACAACACCATGACAGCGAACAAATCGCTGTGTCACCAATCTCCCTGGAGAACATCTGTCCGTATTTCCACAGACACTTTTTTTTAAAGAAAGCAGACATGACTCCAGAAAAACCTGCAGCCAAGACTCCTGAGAAGATTCCAGACAAGAACCCTTCAAAAAATCCAGCATAGTCACCTCAAATAAGTCCTTCCAACTCAATATGATTACTATTTACAACATATATACATTAATGTAGCTATATTACTCATCTATAATTGATGGAGTACAAAATTCTGGCTTATTTTTGGTGAAAACAGGGTACTGGGCCTTCGTTCAGCAACCAATCCCTCATTTATAACCTTGTTTCCTATGGGAAAATCAGTTCCAAGTTTTAATGTTTCAACTTAAGATGCTGTTTTCAGGAATTAATTGTGTCATAAGTCTGAGGACTGTCTGTACCTTAAAACAGATTGACAATGTTAAGTTTTAAGCAATTATTTGTTTTAATTCATTTCCTTATAAAATAGCAATTATATGTTATGCCCTGGGCTTTTTAAAATTCCCTTTAAATAGGATATACTTACAGACGTTTCCTTTTTAAAGAGATTTTTTTTATACAGAGATTCTTATATATACACACACATAAATATTTATAAGAATCTCTTCAATAGGAAAACAGTGAAACTAAATGTATATACTACTGTCAAAGGCAAAACAAAGAAACAAAAATGTTTTTGCTAAAGATTTCTTTCAGTTAGCTTACACTTCTGTGTTATTGATATGAAACTTGTTAGAAGAACTACAATTTTCTTGCACTGCTTTGCCATTTTTAATGCGTAAAAAAATGCATTTCTAACCATGCTGCACCGATTTTCTTGTAGCTTGAGAGAGTAATAAAAAACCCCCAAAATAATACTAACATCTCAATCTAGATAGAAACCAAAAGATAGAAAACACCTACCCTAAAAAGCAGGATCTTTATGAAAAAAGTATGAAGTGCATGAACAATTATAATCAATGTCTAAAGATTATTCAGATGTTGATAATTGTCCAGTTTCCAATTGTTGTATCATTGTATGTTGATACAACATTTGGAATTACAACAATTGGAACAAAGGGATTATCACCTCTCTGGCTTCTAGCTCAATGTCTCTCCAGCACCAAACTTTATTACTTTAATTGCCATTATATCACATGATATACAGCTATTATTCTGGGGGTGGGGGTTATAATATAATTTTTCAGATTTCTTCAACCAGGTATTTCCTGGTTGGAATAGGATTTGGGGAGATTTTTTTTCCCCATTTTCAACTAGATAACTCAAAATATAAAGGTTTTCTTGGCAATACTGATTAAAAAGTTAATTTTTCCCCCAAATAAAAAGTCAGTACTTTCTGTTTTGAAATTTCCCATTTAAAACTTTGTGGAATAACTTGGAATGTAAAGTAGATATCAGACTTTCCCATTAAAGAAAAACTGGTATTTACGCAGCCCTACCACACATTACTTAGATATTTATTTGTCTCTCATGACTGCCTTCCAAGAATAGAGAACTCTCTCCCTGCCCTCCTTCTATTGCTTTCATGAAAAGAAGTGAAAGAATGGCAGTTTCTTTCTATGTTCCTTTTCTATTTCTATTTTCATTTCTGCTTAGCCTGTTATAACAGCATAGGTATATCGCATATAAAACAAAATGTATTGGTAACCACACACAACAAAAATTCTAAACCTCCCTGTTTAATCACCTACTAGGACAAGAATCTAACACTGGAAGAAGCAGGTGGACGGGTCAAAATGGAAGTACCGTCTATCCAGTAAAGAGCTTGACAACAATGAGTTCAAACACAGTTATTAATGGAGAAAGTGATAGAAACCTATTTTAACACAGCAGTAGCAGTGAGGTTAGCTTGGGTACCAGGTCATTAGAGATGGTGATCAACCTGGAAGCAGTGATACCAAAATTCTCCACTATAACCAATTCACAGCTAGGAGTGAAAAAAACATATTGACTGATACTATTTAGAAATGTGGATTTCTCTCTCTGTTGAAGAGTATTTTCCAGTCCAGGGTTGGATACATTCAAATCAAGCCTGTTATATACTGTCAAGATTGATAATAAGATTAACCAGCCACATAGTAAACAGAAAAACAGCATAGGAGTGAAGATAAAATTACTCCTGCTCCCCAAAGGGCACCATAATAAGATATGATCAGCTTAAAAAAAAACCAAGCCAAAACAAAAACACCCCAACCCTGCACAATGTCTGCATTTATTTCCTTTCCCTATTAAAAACATGTAAAAGGTTTACAATGAAAAGGGAACTTAACTCTACTGCAGATGAAAAAAGAAAAATACATTTTATCTTCTTATTTCCCCTGCCAGTGTGCTTACTTCATGTGACTGACTATATTTGCATAGTCTATTTTGCCTTCTCTCAGTACAGGCAAACAGTGAAAAAGACTGTACTGTAAATGCTGTCAATCATACAAGTAAACATGCTGAGGGAAAATGACAGAAAAAATTGCTCTGAATCTCTTACATTTATAATACTTAAGAAGTTACCTGAATCAAAAGGGAAAAATGCAGACTGTGTTATTTTTAATCTAATGTCCCTTTCTCCACAGGTCAAAAAAACCCAGTCAGCAATTTTTCCCTAGTTGTTCAATTTCTGATACAAAATGATCACTGTCTCAGCTTTCTGGTTCATTCAGGTAAATTTAAATATGCCTGTTTCCCATGCATTAAAATGACCTCTGATTGGCCCTGACATTTTAATTAGTTGTCATAGGAAACAGCATGCTGTGGTTTAGCCACAAGTTTTATGGGTAAAAGCTGATTTGTTACCGTCTTGAAACAGTAGTCTGCTGTAAAAAGGAAGCAGAGGTTATAGAAAATGTTACTTACATTAAGAAAAATCTGACCATTTATAATTTTCAGCACTATAATGCTTCTGCCTCTCATTTTGCTGCTTACTACAGTTCTAAATGTGCAACCTACTTCTTATTAAACATCTTATATGTTGTTCATTTCAGTATGTGACTTTAGCCTTGTGTCAGGGCTTTAATTTAGAATGCAGGAGTGCAAGGAAGACGTTTCCCCAGACTGACAGGTTAATGTTTAATTACCCATCCTCAATTAGTTCCATCTTGCTCCGATGCATCAGTTCCTGAAGATGTGCTACCAAATTAGAGGGACCACTTATCAAATAATATTTTTGTTCCAGGTTCCCATACAACTAAAATATATTTATATTAATATTAAATGTGGCATTTTATAACCAATTTAATTAAATGGTACTGGCCAAGGGATTACAAAAATAAATATATCCCACTAAATGTGGGTGGTAACGGTCAAGATATATTGTTTTATAATGAAACAAGTCCTTATCATTCAACAATTTTGGAAAAGATGTTAAAAGCATTACCTCAGAAAGTGCTTCATTATGGTAGAGTTTTGATATTCTGGTCAAATAATCTCTCAAATGATCACAGGAAAATTGCTCTTGCAGAATTAAGTGATTCTGTAGAAATAAATCAGGTGTAGTAAGAAACACAGAAATATAAGTCTCAAGTTTTCAGTTGATCAAACAATAACATTTCTTCTACACGCAATTATTTTAAGAACCTGAACTCCAAAAAAGGTAAATACTCAAGCTGAAAACTTATAATATACAGCTTTCCAAGTAGTTGAGCATTGAGTATTTTGTAAAGAGCTTAGGATCTTTTAGCAAATCTAGCCGCTTATTTTGGTACCTAAAAGTAAACTTACTTAACACTCAAAAAATCTGGTCCTGCATGATTTTGCAGGATCTAACCAAACTGCTAACTTGATGAAACATTTTAATTTATCTAGTCACCGCTTTCCTTTTCTCTTTTTGACAGCCATGAATTTTATATTACATTGTCACCTGCTGAAAAGGGCAAGCACTTCATTTATAAAAAAAAATGAAACACAACTATCTTGCTAGATAACACCACATACTTCCTGCTAAAATATATATAATCCTTGAACTGTGAAATCTTCTTGGGTTTATGTTGTTTTTGATGGGCTGAATTACGTTGCTGTCCCCTGAATACAGCTGTAACTGCTACTAACTGCACTAACGCCCACTTGCCAACATAAGCAGAGGCTAACAACAGACTTTGGTTCATTAATGAACACAGTGGACAGGCTTCTAATGCTCCCTATTAAAGCTTTTGATGTTCCTAGGCCTAGACGATATCAAGTACAGGGAAAATGGGAGGAAAAGGAAAAGACTGAAGGGGATGTAACCTGCTCCCAATCTAATAGTTCTCTGTCGAAAGATACAATTTGTGCAGGATTCTCACTGCTGGGACCAGGCTTCTCAGCAAATTGATGAAGCTTCTTTAGTTGACCCTTGAGGGTAGCAGCAGCAGCAGGATTAATGCAAAAGCCAGGCCTCTAGAAGGTGAGAAAATAAGTTTCCTACTGAGCTTCTGTCATCAGTTTCTTCTTGACTCTGTTCAGCCAAGAAAGTTCCTGCTAGAAACCATGTTACTGCTTTGCTGCCTCTCCAGAGGGAAGAACAGCTATGCTTATGGTTCTGTGCCTCAGAAATGAGAGTTGCAGGGCTAGAATTTATCTGGGTTAAATGTTTTATTGCCCCACAACTGAAAAACTCTGCCCTCCTAGATAAAAACTAGGTGGAAAAACAACAGAGCTAGTCAATTTTTTTTTTAAAGAGGTGCTTCTTTATTAAAACCTAGTCCATCTAAAAAATGAGGGGGTTACTTTCACCATTATTATATTTTTCTATTTTCATTCCACTTCAAAACAAAACAAGCATGTTACTTTTGGGGAAAAAAAAATCAAACACTAGATTTTCAGAAACTAAAAAAGATTCTATTTCAGATTTTAAAGAAAGTTATAAAAATTTAAAAAATGAGGCCACTCTGAATTTATTGTTACCTTTGAAAGTACTCACATGACTAGCATTTAGCTTTTTAAGGTTTGTTATAAGAAAAAAATTAAGCACTAGGGGTTAAATCCTGGCTCCATTAACATCAATATCAAAATCCACATTGACTTCAGTGGGGACAGGGTTCCACCTTAGCAAGTTAAAAAAGCTAGTCCTCAAAGGCACAGTCCTGGACCAACAGTAAGGGTGGAAAGACTGGTGCAAATCAAATCCAGCAAAGGCCACGGTTCCGACACTACTTGCCATTCACTCTGCTTGACTTTAAATCCTGTAGATATTTTTGGATGTAGAGATGGAGGCCAAACATGAGAAGGAAAAGGAGGCAAATAGCTACACTGTTCTCTCAGTCCTATGACTTACCAAACTTGTATGTGGGGCAGACGGTATCTATATTCAGCAGGTGAAGGCTTGCACAGTGACCAGACATGCATCTCTGATCATGTTCTGCTTCCAAGGACCTCACAAATTAACACCCCTGCCACCCTTCACCACACACAAAGGGATAAGAAAGTGTGATCAACCCCATGGCAAGAAGATAAGGCAAGATTCCAGAGAATTATATTTTCAGAGAAGTAGATCTTATCTTTCTACTTTTCCAGATATCTCCCTTCAGTGAACTTATTCCAAAGGAAGCAAGAACCTTCTTCACCTTTTCAAAAAGCAAGTATTAGGAGAATTAACTTTTAGAACAGGGTTTCTTGTACTTGAGGTAGCTGGATCTGGTCACAATTGAAATAAGAAACTCATGAAACTAGAGAGTCAAAACACCTATTTTTTCCTACTTCAAAATGTTGTGATGGAGCTTCATGAAAATATATGAACTCTTTGCTATGATAATATTGTCTGCTTGAAGTCACACTGATAAGACCAAACAAGAAACTCCCCACACTGTAATCTTAAATCCCTTTATACAGTGTACTTGAATTTACTTGAAAACACTTTAGTTTATTGTCAATGAATGTGCATAGAAAATTGCCCTCAGACAGATAGAAAAGCTGTCTGCACACAGCTTGTATGTCAGACTATCAATATCCTTTTGATAACCTCACTGAATTGGTTGCACGTTAGTAAAGAAACAAGAACAAAATCTTCTAGAGGTGTCATATTACCAGATCAATGCAGACTAACATTTCTGAAAAATGCAGAAAGAAGAAAATATTACAAAATCATGACATTTACAGCTGAAAGAGAGCCGGTACTTTCTACGAACTTTTTGTTAAAACATATTAACTTATCAAAACCAGTACTTTTTGCAGAAACGTATGGTTAAGATGATACTTTTGTTTGCAAATTATGGTCAAAACCGGAGAGAGAAACCCAGCTCAGGCTAACTTGATGATCAGGGCACATGGATAGGCTATGAAAGACTTGGGCTCTAGTCTTGCTTTTACTCAAGTTGGACCCAGGACGTACACGTTTCTCACATCTTAAGTGTCCAACCAACAGACCACAGTGCCAGCCTCTGGAGGGGAGATGTTCCACTTCATATAAAATGCTTGAATAAATAACTGAGACCTGTGAGAGAGTCTGTAGGTCAGGGTGCTTCTGAGATAGCAGACACCCAGGTTCAAGTGTGCATTGTGAAGTGGGTGGACAGGTCTTCATGTCTCTGTACAACAGGACATTTTTGAGACCTCCCATTTTCATAGATAGGAAATCAGTTTCTCAGCCAGCTATTTACAATGCATCTTCAACTAACAGTGATATGAAACACTGCTTAAAGAAATAAGACACTGATTTTAGCAAATGCTAATTTTTAGAAAATTCTTACGGCTGATTACACTTTATTTACCACTTTATGCTGCTTGAAATGCAGCAGTCTGAAAGGTTAAGATTTGCTACAGGCTGAGATGAAGCAAAGGAAATTGCATTTTGTTTTACAGCTGAGAGTTTGTTTTGTTAAGAAAAAATGGAAAAAGTGCTAGACATGTTAAAGAAAGAAAATCACTTGACTCAAATTCACTGACAAAGATAAAGGTTGAGGCAGTTTTGTTTGTTTAGCAGCATTTGTTTTGTAAGCAAATGACTCATCTGACCTGCTAATGCCTATTGTAGAGTTTAAAAGATTTAAGGCATAAGAAAGGGCAGTAGTGCTGAAGATAAACATTGGAGACATGTAGGTGACCTACATTAACAAAAAACTTGTCACTGCTCTCTCTTTTAACCTGGCTTAGATAATTAGCACAGATCATGACACTTGCAGTTGAGATTGCCTTGCTCAAAAAATATAATGGTTGCAACAGAATCTCTGAAGGCAGCCATCTTACACGCTGGATTCGGTACTTCCATTTCAAAGAATGGGAAGTCTATCCTTTTGATTGTAAAATAACTGTCTTACTGTGAAGTGTGGGTAATCAGCGTAGTAATGTCTTCCTTAATCTGAAGACAGTTTAGGAAAGTAACTGAAAGAGGTAAAGACCGTCTCTTTCTTATCTCACTGGTACATGCTTGAAACTGCTTGGTGAGGAGTACTACTGTGGGCTGTGGGAGATCCAAACTTCACTACTCCTCTTATCACAACCCTCCTGTGCATGTCTGGCTTGGTATCCTAGGGAAGCAGTTACTTCCACACTTCACAAGGCTGTTGCAAGGATAAATACATTAAAGACTATCAGGCACTCAGTAACTGGGTACATATAAAAATGCTAGACTGAAATATGGAACTCTGGGGTGCAATCATATTAATGTGCACATCAGGAGTAGAAACTATTTTGCTAATGCCTTAAAGGGCCTTCGTTATACCACAAAATGCCTGTGTAAATTGCAGTGAATAACATTTTCTCTAAAGTGACCACAGCTTTGCCCACAGACCACTTGGTCTATAAGCAAAGATAAGGCAAGGACTATTCCCTCCCTAACCTCTTCAGTCTGGTCCCAGGGCAAAAAAAATTGAGCATCAGTTTCAGCTAACTAACAGCACAGGGGCATTTCACAGCAATTCTGACACTATCACCACATCTGACAATTTACATTCCTGCAAGCATTATGAAACTGTGAAAAAGAATCAAGTGTTCATAGAGCCCTACAAGTTCTACCACACAGATAAATTCTCATCAGGTATTACTTACCAGGTCACTTCATAGAACAGACACTTTCATAGTGGAAATTATGTATTTGCACTGATGGCTCAAGACTACAGTTGCTAGCTAAATTAACTCCTTACCACTGCTGGGTTTAAAACAAGATTTAGAACAGCAAGGACAAGGAGACCTTTTGCTATATTCACCGTGCATTCAGCCAAAGACTTATAAAGTACAGGTAAAACTATTTTCACTAAACACATAGTTCCCTCAAAAGAAGACTTAAGCCTCAGGCTGGGAAACTGTTGGATTAATGAGAAAAACTGTCATTAATAAGTCCTCATAAATCCAAGTTTCACTGGTTGCCAAAAATGCTTTCTGTAATGGCACAAGTAGTTTTATTTTATACTAATAGAGAAGCCATAATCAAAACTAGTTCAAGAGTGCGAGTTACTAACGAGATCAACTATCTAGGACAGAGGGCATTACACATTTTGCATGCCTGAAATTAGATGATATTTTAATTAATTAATTCTTTAGTGCAAAATCCTGGAATAAAGTGTCACACTTGGATGATTAAACTAATGAATAAGACTTGACTTCAGTTCCATGACAGGTAACAGGTTTTTCTTCTCTTTCACATCTTCTCAGATGTGAAGTTGCATCAGCTTAATTGAGTTTCAATCCTATTTTACCTAAACAACACCATGAGCATAGTGACAATACTTAACCAATATGAAGCAACAGACTCTGGTCTCTGAACAAAAGCTTCAACTCAAAGGGCTCAGGTGTACAGAAAGCTACAGAATAGGCCTCTAGGGTAGGAGAGAATGCCCCTAACACATATTTATTTAACATACCTTCACAAAACTCAGAACCATCTTTGAAATTCCCTTTAGGCACGACTGCTTAGACTGGTATGCAGCATTACAACTGAGACAAAAGAAACAAGCAAGCACACAAACAGGTCTCTGTCAACACCACCACCCAGCTGTACAGGAAATCCAAGTTTATGTTTGGTTTCATTCACTCTTACTTCCCTAGTCCCTAAAACACCTAACACTGCTTTATCTGGCTTTCTCAATAGTAAAGACATTGCACTTCCATAGCACCTCCTTGCTAGGCGAGATGTATAATTTGTCATAGAGGGCAACAAACAGCTTCCCAGGCCCATGCAAATGTTTCCATGTAAGAAGTTCCAGGAAAGCCCTGGCTTGCCTGCTCAACTTTCTGAAACATTGGATAACCTCAGAAACCATTAAAAGATTTAAGCTGTAAAGGTGAACTCTTTTTAGTTATTTTAGTATTTTTTTCCTTCAACATGTATGCGTCAGAATTGACATTTTCTTCCATCTTGCTTCACAATTCTTTTCCTATTCCAAGTAACACAAAAAAGCATTCAAGTACTGTATTTATTTGCATGCCACGCAGATCCCTTCTCACCAAAATCAGCCATCCAAAATTGGTATGTGTACGTTAAGAATAGACTTCAGAGCGCTTTGAATGTAGTAACAATTGTTGTAGCTCCTGTTATAGAAAAGTGCCCTGAAATTCCAGCAGCTATAGCAGGAGGGGTAAAATGATTTCACTGTTCAACGTGGCTGATGTATTTTTGTTATTGCCTTGGCACAAAAGTGCTGGTATAATTTTAAAATTATTTTCAGGGAACAACAGTATTGTTTTATCCAAGTATCCTAAAGATTTTCATAGTGCCCTAGCAATAACAATGTGGAAAAGAATAGCCAGTAGGTGGCAGCGATTATCAGGCAAGCTCAAAGAAAATCAAATGCGCTAAGCCTCTGTTAAACAAGAAGTAAAGAAAGTTGAAATTCTGAAGAAGAAATTGTCTCTCTAAAAGGAAAAACTCATCTTTAAAATGGCAAATCTGGTTGATTTTGTAACAAGAGTATTGGCATCCCATAATTCAAAAGAAAAAATAAATTGTAAAAATCACAATTCCAATTGCCAAAATGGTGCAATGGGCCACTGAAAACAATACAATAAACATGGATGATCCCTTTATGTATAAAAAACACCCCTCCCCACCAAATTGAAGTAATGTGTATATTGCCACTGCACATCAGCACTGTAAATATGAATAATATTTTACTGGGAAGAGTTTTCTTTGACTGAGTTGTATTTTTGCGTTCTTTTGGAGAAACCATAGTATAAAATTCAATCCAGTAGCAAAGGTGACTGAGAGACTGTGAGTCTTCCTTACCATCAATGGAATCAACAGCTTCTTCCTCATCTAAGCAATGCTTTACTACTACAACAAAAATTGTCTTGTCCATTTTGTGATGCTTGTCTTGTTGCTTAATTGTTTGTTTGTTTGGTTTACTTAGCTATCTTAATATTTGAAACAAAGGGCAGCAAGTCATATGAAAGTTTTAAGTTGTAGATTATACTTGTTTAGCAAAATTGCATTTATTAAAACATACTGTGTGTATTTCTGACAAACAACCTGATGAAATGTTTTCAAGGTTACAAAAAGAATCTAGTTGGTATTTAAATGTTATTTATAACACCAGCATACCAGGATGTGTGTAAAAAAATCCTGATTAACCCGTTGTTTTAAAAGAAAAACAAGAACCTGCAGAGTCGATGCTTCCCTAAGCCTGGGACCTCTGTGTTTAAAAGATGGTTAAAAGCAAAGCTAAATTTGACTCAGCATTAGTGTAGTGTCACCTGGGTAGCCACAGCAGATTGAAAGGTAGATCTGTCTGTTGCAATCCAAATTATTAAAGAATTTTATTATAAATTGGCCAGCATATGGGAAAGAACCTCTTATGTGGTACATATTCCAGCTGGAAAGGCACACAGGTTCCATGGTAAATGTCAAACACAACCTTGGTGATGGCAAAAAGTTCTAAATGTGCATGTACCAATAATATGTTTTGTGATTTGAATGGAGGCCTGTTCAAAAGGATCAAGCAAAATAAAACTAAGTCCTTTTTAATTGGGGCAATGTTATTGTGTTGGGTAAAAAAGGGAACTATACCACTGTAACTACTTAAAGTAATTTTGTCATTTTCTCTCTCTCCAAAGCGAGTTTCTTAGTTTTTCAGACTGCTGAGATTTTATTTGACTTCAGGAATGGCTGAAGGTAGTGCACCTCCTTTCTGTAAAGTGGGATCACCATGTTCAGTAGTTTTTTCAGAACTGCATTTAATTTCTTTATTAAAAAAGATGCTTCTGTCCAGGTAGGTCAGATAATAGGTTGTGATTTTAATTATACCCAATCATTAGTACATCAACAACCAACCAACTGGAGCTTCAAAATGTTTGATGAAAATAACTTTAACAAAATACAGTTAGGAATGGTGCCTGACTCCTGGCCATGCCAAGCTCCAACCCTGTTACAGAAGGTAAAAAATAGTCAGGATACAGCTAACAGAGCTGCTGTTGTGATTCAAAAATCAAAAGAGACTATTATTTCAGTCCTATAAGACATTAAAGAATTTACCCAACACCCTTGGAAACTTTGCTTGGTCACCTACTGCACCTATATCCTTAATGTGGCCTTAGCTTCCATTATCATTGACACAGCCTTTGCCATCCACAAAAGCTCTTAGCCAGGTTTGAAGCTAGAGCAAGGGAGGAAGAGTTGAAGGCTCTCCTCTGAAACAGTGACCTGCTTGTGAGATGATCCAGGTCTTAGATGTGGAAGCAATCTGTATGCCTTAACTTGCATGCGAGAGCAATGTCTGCATGATGCCATCATATTCTGGGACATCAAGGAAGGGAGTGTAGCAGGCAAATTGTGTTCAGAGTCCAGACCTTCCCAGAACTAAGCAATAAAACTAAACAGAGCACCTTCTGGGAGATGCAAGTGTTGTGACTGGTGCGTTAGGTGACCAAGGCACAATAGTTTTCTTATAATGAATGTGCCTGGCATAATGCCAGGGGATTGGTGCCCCACATAAGGAATGCTTGGTGCAGTGCCAGGGGATTGGACAATTTGCTATGAAAAAATTATAAAAAGTAGATAACACAGAGGAAGGTGCGAGTACTTGGTAAACCTGGAAAAAACAGGTCCAGCAGAGATGCAGCAGCTGTATAACAGAAAAGCCTTAGTTATCATGCCCCAAGAAGACCCAAGGCACGGTAACCCCAACAGTTGCCACTGAGACACCTACAGAACCACCTGTCAGCTAGTATTATGGGGAGGACACCTGTAATATTGTCTAAGGGATCCTATTAAATTTCAGTTGATATCAAATTGGATGAGTTGCTGTGTCAATCCTTTAAGGTTCTGGCAAAAAGATATCCTATAGGTAACACCTAGTAAAGAAGCACGAAGATGCTATAATTGGGGCAGGCAAAATATGGCCTGCAGGCTAGACCTAGAATGGCTTGGTAGGCTATCTGGCCCACCGGGCCCCTTAAAAATTAATTATCATTTGCATGTAGCTGCCTGTTAAAGATGACAAGGTGCCAGTGGCAGCAGGACTGAGGGGGAGCCAGTGGCAGGACCCATCAGCTGAGCAGCAAGACCTGCCCGGCCCTGCTCCACCCCCAGCCCCCAACCAGAAGCCTCTGCAGCTTCTGGCCGGGTGATGCTTTGGCTGTTCCCCATCCTCCCCCTGTCCAAGTGGAAATTCAGCTAAGGTCAAATGGGGGAGGGAGGGGGAAACAACCACAAATCATCCCATGTAGCAGGACCCAGGCCAGGTCAGACCTACATGGCATGGTGTCAGCAGGGCCCAGCAAGGAGAGGGGTGGCGGCGGGGGGGAGCAGAAACTGCCATGAACTGCACAGTGTGGGGGCAGAGCTGGTCTGGGCCAGTTCCATGCCACACTGTGTGGTCCCGGCCGTGTTATAGAAGCAGCAGCAGGAAGCAATGGCAAGTGGCGGGGGGTAGCAGGAAGCAGTAGTAAGTGGGGAGGTAGTGGGGGGGGTGGGCTGGGAAGGGGCAGTAGCAGTGGTGGGCAAGTGGGAAAGCAGGGAAGCAGCAAGCAGGAGCACAGAGCCTGTGCTAGTGCTCTAAGGCCAGCAGGGACCCAGGGTAGAACAGCAGGAGTGCAGACCCTGGGCGCAGGGTCTGCCAGGCTGCATTGCATGAGGCTTGCACACAGTCCGTGAAGGCTGCATGTGAGACCCCACAGCCCTCACCCCAATCACATACCCCACACCCACACAGTCCCCAACCACATCCTCCCACATACACTCCCTTACTACCCAGTAGGACTGTATTTTGAGCTATTATGCAATTGCATCTAGACACATAATGCAAGCCCACATAAATCAGGACAGAAATATTTTAAAATAAATTAAAATAATTATAGAAGATGTTTTAATTTTTAGTACATGATTTGGGGGTTTTTTTGTTTGTTTGTTTTTTTAATTTCAAGGTAGTAGCACCCTCCCTCTCAAAAGAGGTACTTCTGGGGCAAGGGGAAGAACCTCCAGTGGCAAAAGTCAGGGGCTAGAGGTGGGACTTCCAGTCCCAAGATGGTGACCGGGGTGGGGCACCCATAAAAGGGTCGGGCTACCCTTGCTGCTCTCGACAGCTCACCAAAATTCGTTAACTGGCCCTCCAGCTGAAATAACTGTCTGGCTCTTTGCTATAAAATAGCTTCTGCTTCTTTTCCTTCTCATCCCACCTCCTCCTATTTGGCAACATGGAGGAAAACTTTAGTTTTTAGCAGGTACAACAGTGTTAACCAGGTCACAGCCACTATAGAATTGGCAGTAGCTCTTGTCTGAGCAGCCAAGAGCTGCTGACAATTAGTTACCAGTTGTGTAGCATTTGCCTGAACAGGAAAGGGAAGGTATGTGATCTGAAGATCTGACCCTGCTCCATGGGGGTCAGAATTCTGGAAAAAGTCTATTTTCTTCATTCTTCCTTGCAAAAAAAACAAAACATGTACCTTATTTGGGAGTGTAGGTATGCAAGAAAATAGGTAAATAAGTTGAATTTGCAAAGGCACAGACAAGATTTCGTGTGTATTTTCATTACAGTGTCTCCAACTCACTGTTCACTCTTACCATATGATATAGAGCACTGGTTAAGGAGAAATTTGAAGTTTATTTTAGATACAAAACAATCCCCCAGATGCTGTGTGTTAAAAAAAAGCCCTAAAATGCCCCTTAATTTTACCTTTTTCTTAAACTTTTCTAGCCTAGAGCCAAACTATAATGCTAACCCAATCCTGGGTCACCCTGTCTTCGGTCATTCCAGCTTCCTCTAGTGCTATACTGAAATTAAAAGAATGTCAAAGGTAGGAAGAAACGGGGCATTTCAGAGACATGTACCAGGCCCTGTGAAACTTCACTGAACATCCAGAAGGAATCATAGAATACTGTGTTACATGATACTTTTCTTAATAGCAAACATAATTTCTAAGATAATAACAACATTCAGCCATGCAGCACAGAAGAAAAAGGGAACTGAATGACACTGGCTAATAGAGTCTTCTAATGTTTAACCAAGTGCAAATAATTTTAAAAGGACAGGCCGTTCTTTTTAATATGCTTTTGAATAACAATGCTTTGAAAAGGAACAAAGTTGTGCATAGTTATTTTAGACTTTGAAAAACACAGTTGATCCTGAAGGGCAGTAGATAGGCATAGTATCAGCTAAATATGAACTTGCCTGCTATCTAACAGGACTAGCTTGGCACAATTTGTTTTCTTGATTCATACATGATAGAAAGATATTGTTTTAACAGCTTGTCAAATTAAAGTTTATGATGACCTCTGACAAGCTTGCACAGAAGAGCAATCCCAGCTGCTCTGTATACATTTTACAAATTTTTTTGGGCAATTTGCCTGTCTTGTGTGGCATAGGACACAAAGAACCTGCTCTAAATAAACCTAGCCCTTTCACTAATCTACAGAAGTAAACCTAATCTACACAAGTAAACCTAAAACTGAATCCAAAAGGCAGATCAATTACTACTGATATTAAATACTGCAGAAGCTGCAAGTAACAACGAGGGTGACTATTCCCAACTGCAAATACCCTCCGCCAAAAAAAAGCTGCCTATTTCCCCCGACTCTACTTGGTCCCTGGCTGCCTACAAGAGGGGAGGGCACGGTGCCTTTGCTTCAACTTTATCCTCATTACTTGCTCCTAAAATGACTTTAGAATTGCCTCACAGCCCTGCTGATTCCCAGGACAGATTAATTTATGGGGAGGATATACATTACCCCCTGTTAACAGTGCAGTTCTGCTGTAACGCTACTGAAGACATTGGAATTACACGAGGGATAATTTTTTCCTAAGATCTTCTCTAAGGTTTGCTTGGTGCAAACAGGATTAAATTAACCATTGGATTAGCATGACTCTGAACCAGCTGTCAATCAACAAGCATTTAAACCACCTTCACGCTAATCTGGATAACAACTGACAAAACTAAAGAGATGTTGGACAAAACCATAGTTGTTTGAGGCTGGAGAAATATAAAGCAGTAGCATTACCCAGAAAGTCAGGAGACTCAGATATGAGTCATACTGATCTAGCAGAAATCCTCCATATGGTGCAAAGCTTTTCTATTATTGCATTCAGACTGCTTTTGTACTCCAGTGACAGCTTTGCCATCAAACAACAAGAAGTATATGAGTGAGCAAAAGTGAGGCGGCACATGTCAGGGAGCTCTTATCCTGGCATTAATATTTTATGGATCCATTGCTCACTGTGGCAAGACATAGGATATAAATTACCCTAGTAGGGTAAGCCAACGTATACAAGTTACCAAGCAGTGTGGCACACAGGGACATGGTTGCAAAGCTCTAAGATGCTCTTATGGAAAGTGTTAAGCGCACGTTACTTATTACAGTACCTCTGTGGATTACAGGACTCCAGATAAAGCTAACAAGAAACACGCTGTACTTCCGAAAAGCCCAGGTGAGCAGACTAAAAAAAGTGAGAAATGGCCCTTCAGGAAATGTTACAGTCAACCAATTCAGCTCCTTGGCATTGAACAAACTCTTCTGGATGACACAGAAAACCAGGACTCCCCTTCTGAGTGAGACCTTGCAAGAATGCATAACAAGATACTCTTATGGATTATACCAGGGATGCTCAACCTCCAGCCTGAGAGCTGAATCAAGCCCACAGTACCATGTCATTTGGCTAGCGAAGCTCCCCATGGGTCTGGAAATTTGGTGGTAGGAGAGCAGCACTTCCCTGCTGCCAAATCTCCTGACCCATGGGGAGCTGCAGGTCCTGTACACTGGTTTCAGAACCTGACCTCTGTGCACAGGCTGTGCCAAGCCCAATCTCAGTGTGACAGATAGGAGAGAGTGGTGGCAGGTCCCCAGGACACAATCCTGGGGCACAAGGGCGGGGTAAGTGCCAGGCACCCTGAAACACAGTCTGGCCTGCAAGGCCAAAAGGTTGAGGACCACTAGATTACACTACAAAGTTTGCTCCATGTCTTTTCAAAGAACTTGGAGAACCTACTTCCTTGTGGTATTTAGGAAGGTTTCTGAAACAAGTGCCTTCAGTTTCTTACATCTATAGGCTGTAAGATTTAATTTTATAAAATCTGTCAAGGCCCTTGAAGAAAACATTTGCTGGGGTCCTGTGACCCTGGCACTCGTTTCCTGCCATTGGTGGGGGGTCAGACTAGATGGCCTGCTCTAGGCCCCTTCTGACCCTAGGTACTATGATATGATATGATATGAACCCAAGTATAAGCCAATCCAGGGGCAACTTCCCAGGGCCTCTGCTGTTCCTGACTGCCTCCCCAGTCTATAGGAGTTACTGCAGCCTTATCATTTTTACTTACTCTATTCAGAAACCTATGAATAACTATGCATTTGTCAATAAATAGATCATTTTCACTCTTCTGTTGCTTGAGATAGTTCTCAGCAGCACCTCAACAGGCACTGGAGTTATTCATGGCAGAGGAAAATCTGTAAAAGGAAGCTGGTAAAGGACTACAATATAATGGGGACAACCTGATACTTTATCCCTCTGGGTGCTGAGACTGAAACATCCCACTCTGGTAACAGAGGCATCATGGGGGTCTGAGGCAGTTAGAAGATGGAAACAAAGGATGTTTTGTCTCTCCTTAGAACAGAGAACAGCTTGGAAGCTAAGAAAAGGATTCCAGTGTATTAATCAACAATGGACAGAAATTGACGTGAAACTGAGCCATCACCTGAATTTTGACAGCTGGGAGGGATGTCTGGAACAGAAGAGCTGACTTGTCATTTGGGGAATGTCTATGAAAAATATTTGCCTCCACCCCACCTGTCTATAGTAAGGAACTGATAAAAGCTGTGTGTACGTTGGCATATGGGAGAGATCAATGTGGTATGTCAAAAAAAAAAAAAAAAAAAAAGTTTAGTGCAGTGGGAAGAAATGGTGGGAAGAGAGACAGGAAGTAGGCAGAAAACACAATATGGAGGAAAAGAAAGATTTAAATGTTGAAGTGGGCTGGGGAAAAAGAAAACATGAGAAACAATGGAAAAAAAGACAGGAAGATACACAACATGATCTGCTGCAAACGAAACAAATGGGGTAAATTCAGAAAGAGTGAGAAACTATTATTAAACAAAAATTTGCTCCATCTCTTTCTTTAAGTTCATTCATAGAAGGTTTTTGGACATTCAAATAAAATTAAAATGAAATATAATATGATAGTTTCATTGCAAGGTCCAAATACAGGAAAACATTCTACCAAGGTTAGTATGTGTGGAACAAATTTTTAAGTCCCATATTTTTATTACTTCACATAGGCTGTACATTTAGCATTAGTTTTATGTTTTCCTTTTCAATAAATGAGATGAACAGAACCAATAAGCTCAAGTGTCCACAAATTCACAGCAGAAAATACTGTTCTTGAGAAATGACAGGATGTACAATCTCTGGAAAGATACTGGTCCTGAGTGTTGAGATGGATAGAGATGGTGACTGCACTGGTAGAAGAAAAAGTCAGGAGTTGCACTGTACTGAAAGATGGTTATGATCCCGTATTCTTGGGCGAAACAATTGGTTTGCCATTACTATGTTAACTGACAGCTAGAAGACAGGGCAGAATGGCACCTTTAACACTAAACTCATTCAGAAAGGCATAAGCTTTCCTAGGCTACAACCTACTTCATCAGATGCTACGAAAGTTTATTCTGCTTATTGCAACTTGTTTAAAGAACATTGCTTAATTCTGCGCACCAGAATGAATGCACTCCGGAAATCCATCAAAGACAGAAATACCCAATTACCGGTGGCGCACATTTCTCACAGGAGGGCCATTCTCTCTCCAATCTCTCAGTCCTGATCCTCAAAGGAAATTTACACAACACTTTCCAGAGACAAGCCTATGAGCTCCATTTCATCAACCTCCTGGATACTAGAGATCAGGGACTAAACATAGACACTGGATTTTTGATACATTATAATCTGCCTGGCAACTGACTCCCCAGCCCAGCCCAGCCCCTGGCTTGTTTACTTTTCATTCCATCCAGGAAGAGCACACACCAACTGCTGACACTTCGTTAGCCTGACAAAGGGTTTTTGAACCCGAAAGCTTGCTGAATAAATATTCTTCAACTATTTGGGTTGGTCTAATAAAAGATATCAAATTCACCCAAGGAACCTCATTTGCTTAAACAAGGCAGGTATACTCAAACTGATATGTGGGACAACACTTACCATAAAGTACTTAAAGGAATAGCTTGAATTAATCTCTTAAATGACCAGTGATTATTTTCAAGATCTCCTAGGGAATAAGTAAGATCTTAAGGGGCTGGAAAACTGCAAAGACCCTATCCTTATTAAAAAAAATAATTCTGGGACAAGTTACCAAACAACTGATTTGTAAATACTTAGAACAGTGATTTCCAACCTTTCTAGAATCAAAGGACCCCTAGACAGACTCAAAGAACCCTTCACAATAATCTCAAAATCAGCCCATGGAAAATGTTAGCTCTTATTTTTCAATCTGTTTTGAACTACAGAAAAATAACAAAGCAATTATTCTGCAAAAAATGAAGAAAACCATAATAGGCCTCAGCACCATGGTTGAGTATCTAAGACTTAGAAGTGATAAAAACAACCAGCAGTACTCTGTCAATAACATACTGTGTCACCTTCTTTGACAAGGTGACCAGCCTAGTGGACAATGGAATCAAATAGATACTTTTGACACGTACGAGCATGTCGTGCAAGTAAATTAGGAAAAAATGGTCTAGATAAAAACCATTCCATGGTGGATGCATAACTGATTGGGGAGGGAGAGAAATCACTTCCAGAGATTTTGTATGCATGATTCACTGGCAAACATGGATGCTTTGGCGAGGCGTAGGAGGTGCACATGGCTGCATGTGCACCCCATGAAAGAAGTGCTGTCGACACTGCTAGTGGCGCCTGTGGGTGGTCACTGGTCACCACCCCCTTCTTGCTGCTGACGGCATCTACAGGCAGTTGCTGATTACTGCCGCCACCAATGCTCACCCCCAGCAGCACCACTGTGGTTGCCTGCAGAAGCACCCCGCTTGCTGCCGCCATGCCCTGGCTACCACTGCCTGCAGGTGGTTGCTGTGCCAGCCCAGCCTCTGGGGGCACATGTCATTCATGCATGGATGGCACTGTCCTCCATCCAGTTCTAGTCAATATTTTCATTAACAAAATAAACAACAGAATAGAGACTGCAGTTTAAAAATGTGCAGCTGTCACCCAGCAGTGAGGTGTTCCAAGCACTTTTGAGAACAAGATCAGTATTTAAAATACTTGACAAGCAAGAGAGATGGCCCGAGGTGCAAGTATACAGGTGGGTGCTCCCTCTCCCTGCTGCACTGCATATACAAGTGGGCACCTCCCATTCCACAGCACATGTGCGCAGGCGAGCATGCCCCACACCACCCCACCTGACCATCAGCTCCCTTGTAGCACTGTGCCAATTCCTCCAGCACTGTGGGGATGTCCTGTGCTGTCCAACGCCCTGCAGCTGGGTCAGGCAGCAGAAACTAGAGAGGGAAAAGGAGCCCCAAGACCATGGTTGCTTCTGCAGCAATGGCAACACAGGCAGCAGCAGCCAAGTAAGAGCCCAGGAGCTGCATGTTAACCCCTTACAGGCTGCACGCAGCCTGAAGCCACTAGTTCAAGGACAGGCAATTATTTTGGCTGAAAGGCCACTTAATGAGTTTTGGCAAGTTGTCGAGGGCTGCAAGGGTAGCACTGCCCCTTGACAAGTGCCCTGCCCCCTGGTCACCATCTTAGGACCAGAAGTCCCACCCCCTAAGCCCTGACCTTTGTCACCATAAGTCCCTTCCCTCACCCTGGAAGTACTCTGTTTTGGAAGAGGGCTTGCCATCTTAGAACTGAAAAAAACAAAAACTGCACACTAAAAATAAAAAATCCACAATAAAATACTTTAATTTTATTTTTAAAAATATTTTTGTCCTTATTGGTGTTTTTGCATCATGTATATAGAGGTGATTGCATAATAGCTCAGAACAAAGTCCTACTCTTCTATATAATGGGGGTATGGGTGGGTGGTTATGGGGTTTGTGGGGCACATGGAGAGGGAGTATGTGTGGAAGGAACTGGGTGTGGGGGGCACATGGGTGTAGCAGTGAGCAGGGCCTCCCCCCCTCCCCAGAGGTGCACAGGTATGTGTTGGGGGGTGCGCATGGGGTGGTGGGGTTTGTGGGGGATATGGGGAAGGGTGTGGGTGGGTGCGGTGTGTGATTGTATGTGGTTGTGGGATTTGGGTATGGTGGGGTATGCATGGGAGCCTCCTGTGCACGCCCCCTTGAGCCAGTCAGCACTCACCCCTACCCCACAAAAGCCCCAAATCCATACATCCTGCAGTGCCTCCCCACCACCAACAGCACTGGCCAGGCAGAAACTGTTGCTCAGCATTGGGGAAAAGCAACCCATCCCTCTCGCTGCTGCTCAGCACTATAGCTGGTATAGCCATCTAGAGCCCATCCCCGAGGCTCCTCTGTGCTGCCACCGCTGCCCTGTGGGGCAGCTCAGAGGCAACAGTGACGGCAGCAGAGCTGCAGGGCAGTCCATGGGCAGGCTGTAGCAGGAAGTTCCTGGCAGTGATGCAGGGGAGGGGCTGCTTTTCCCATGTGCTGAGCACCAGTTTCTGCCCAGCTGGCACTGCTGCTGCTACTGTTTAGTGTGAGCAGGTGAATCTGAACCAGGGGCGGGGTAAGCTGGGTTGGGACTGCGGCACAGATCCCCACTGGTACCATGAGGCTGGGCCCAGTGGCACTGGCAGATGGAAAAAGCTGCCACCGCCTGGTCTGCTTAGAAAGGCAGTCTAGTTGGGGAGCTGCCCCAGCCCTGCTGTGTGCCCAGGCGGCAGCAAGACACTCCATAGCCAGACAGTACCTGGGCCAGACAGGGCCAAAAAACCCGCTGTGGGCCGGACAAAGTCCCCTGCAGGCTGGATTCAGTATATGGGCCATATTCTGCCCACCCCTACACTAGTTCAACAGCACTGTATTAGCAGAAGTGTCATATGTACAACAATAGAGGTAATCCTTTTTCTAGTTAGTGCTGCTGAGATTTCAGCTGCAGTTTTGGACCCCACTTTTAAGAATGATGTAAAAAAATAGGAGAGTATACAAGAACATAACAAGGATGAATAAAAGTTTGAAAACATGGTGTGCAAGGAAAAACTAAAGAGACTAGGTTTGTTTATGTTAAAATAGTGGTCACCTACTCCTCATGGTATACTGCTGCGTACCTTTCTATGGATTAACGTTCAATTGCTGTACAAACAAATACTGAGACAGTCCCTCCCCAAGTACTTTCAATATAAGATAAAACAAGGCTCTCTTACAGCTTCCCAGAAACTGGACCATGGTGGACTGGTAAAGTGCCTTCTAATGGTAGTAGATGGGTATGAGGTTTGTTGTGAAACTACCATTCCTTTTCTTTAAATTATGAGCACAACTCCCTGTCCCACCTCCAATCAAAGGAAGAACTTTCTATTTTCTCCCCATCTTGGGATAGCAGCTTTCTCCTCTCCTCCTTGGCTGGTACAACAAGAACATCCCTTCCTGCTTAATAATACATACACATACACCTTCTCCAATCTCCCTTGCTATTTCTGGTTCAGGGGAACATCAACTCCAAAGGAAAAACGAGGGGGGGTAGGGAGGACGACAACACACGACTTTCCAAAGAAACTCATAAGTTGCAATGTTCCAAGGAACCAGGACCTATTTAATAGCTTGTATCCAGATCAAAAACGTTATGAGTGACTTCAGGACACAGATTGACTGAACAATGTCACCTGCTAGTACAGTAGGATAGTGGTTTTGTCAAAGCAAGTTTTGAAGATCTGTCCTAAGAGAGAGCAGATTCTTCCATGTCAGAGTTATGGAAACAATGTAAAACTTCCAGGAACTGCGCTAGTTCATGCCTGAAGTGAGTTTCCGTCCTTAATAGCTATCCATACTCCTTGTAAGCACTGCTATCATAGAAATTATTAGTGCACAAGTTGCTCCTAATGGCTACTGTTTCCCAACTAGAATCTGTAGAGAAGGGTCATCCCATTTGCATGCTACTGTCTGTGCACATATCTGATCCACGTCCCATTAATTTCTATTAATCTTGATGCATTTTGACTCATCTGTTCCTGACTATGGAATGTGAATTTTTTTCTCTGAATTGCTTTACTTCCAAGAGATACCTACCTAACATTGACTTAAATAATTGTTCATGTGAACATACAAATAGCAGAAAGTATCAACCAAACACATTTCTAGTTAGTAAAGGTGAATACTTACATACTTACTACAACCTCTCCAACTACTGCCTTCTTTCCTGATTTCCTTAAACAAAAAGTATGAATTAAATTGCAAATGAATGATGAATTAAGAGGCACATGGTCCAAAGGACTGAGCCCTGGGCTCAGAGACAGGAGTTCCTGGGTTCACTCTCCGCTCTTGTATGAATACGTAGTTTAGCATCGGGTGAGCTGCTTAGCTATGGACCTCTCTGACTATCTGTAACGTGGCAATAATAACAACCTACAGCAGGGGGCTATTTACACAGATTAACTAATGTCTGCTAAGCACATGGTAAACATCGTGGATTTGTTAGAAGGAATAAATCATAATTATCAGATCATAAGTGAAATTCATTTTTGGTAAAAAAACTGTAATTCCAGCATCTTTTATCTCCCATGTACTCTCTAGACCAATGCCATTTTTCCAAGCACTTCTAAATTTTGTTTCCCTTTCTTACATCCTCATATCTGCAAAACATCTCTTAAACTCAGCCTACTTCCATCAGTCTCCTACCCTTCAATCCAACCCTCACACACCTGCGACTCATGAGTATCTATTA
This sequence comes from Caiman crocodilus, assembly GCA_030014935.1. Classification (NCBI taxonomy): domain Eukaryota; kingdom Metazoa; phylum Chordata; order Crocodylia; family Alligatoridae; genus Caiman; species Caiman crocodilus. Next base: position 171,072,519 of record JAGPOW010003316.1, read on the forward strand.
TTTTTCCATCTTCTTTAATTTTATTCCTTTTTTTCTTGGACTTTGCCACATAGCTTTCCTTTAGCATGTCAGCAAGCTCTGTCTTCCACACAGGAAGAGAACCCCCCTCTTTCCCAAACCTTCTTAAAATATTCTAAACTGCCTTAGTGGACAGGTTTGTTTGATCTACACAAGTGAGCAACAAATGATTTAAGAGGAACAAGCAAGCTCTCTCAAAAGGGCTTAGCAGATATTCACAAACAGAACAGAGACCAATTCACCTTCACCCAATGGACATTAAGACCAGCAGAACTTGTTCTCAGAGTAAGCTAGTCTTTTCTGTCTGCAATTTGCTGCTAGCTCTGAAAAAGACCCTTTGGGAAAATAATGCTTTCCTGGGTCCCAACAATGGCAACAACTGAACTAGTTCTGATCACAGTCCAGCTTAAAGTACAAATTTACTCTGAACAGGTTTAGAACAACAGTAACAAATGTTTAAAGTCTTGGCAGACATTAAAATACTGACATGACTGGGATCTGAGAAATGTTATATTCTATCTCAAACACTTTGCTTCCTGGGATGCCAGATGTGCATGGCAGGATGTGCAATGTTTGGGACAAGATATAAAACTCCTCAGATTCAATCATAGGGGCACCCTACAGCCAGTCCCCATAACTTGGACTTCGGGGGCCAGAGCTGAGAAACTGTATTGATTGTCTGTCCTGGTTCTGGACAGCCCTGGTACTTACTGCAACCCAGCACTTTAAGTGTGAGGGGTATTTTTAAACTGCCAGGCACAAGGGTTGAAAAGGTTCCTGGTGGGAGTAGCCGGACCAGAACAGCCCTGGACAGGTTCCAGACCTGAGGCTGTCCAGGACCTGATGCTGACAATCAGAATTGGCGATTGATAGTTTTGGTATGAAGGGGAAAGCCACGCATTCCATTTCTGGTGCCATGTACTCCAGACACAGAGATGTTTGTCGAACACCTTTGTGGCTGATTTGCCCCTGGCACATGTTAACTGTGCCACATGTAACATGTGCCAGGGTCCTAAAATGCCAGTAACCACTTGGCTCCAAATACAAATTAAATACCACTGCTGTTACCACCAATGTAGCTGGTTACTACAAAAACAGAACTGCTAGAATAGCACAACCTTGAACAATCTAAAGCAAAAACATGGCTCAACTTTCCAGTTATGTTTTCCGGATAGTCTTAATGAGCCAGCAACCTTTGGCAAGGTGAGCAAAAAATTATCTTTTCTTGTTGAATGAGTCTTAGCCGAGTGAAAGTTATTTCAGCCACTTTGATGCTGTCCTTAATTCATTCTACTGAAGCTTTGTCCCATGTCTATCTTGTGAGGACTGAATGATAAAAGGATTAAAAAGAGGCATGCTATACACAGCTAACATGAAAATCTGCCATGGTTAAGCATATGGAACCATTCAGTTTAAATCAGGAAAACTAGCAGAAAAGTTATTAGTGATATAGAAGTAATCTCTAGTTTTCAATTGTTATTCAAAACTTTCCTGGAATTTTCTGTGTCTACGGCTACTGATTTTCAGTACAAGAGGTTGCATATGATATTTAACATTATACCAAATGCAACTTCTCTGTCAAGAAATGCCTAACATTTTCAGACAAGAATCAGAGTAGAAAATATAATCCAAAAAGTTATAGCTAAAATCTACATATAGTATTTTTAGGTACAGTTTTTCCCAAAACAAGACTTATTTTTAACATTATATTAAAAGAAATCATGAAAGTATAAGTGGAACTTGATCTAGTTAAGCCATGCTTGGAGAAACATTAATGAATAAAGGTAATCACAGTAAAAGACAGAATCTTTCTATACTAATGCTCTTAGAATCCAAGTTATTTAGGCCTGAGTAAGAGAATAAGAAATATACAACGCTCACTCATATAAATTACTACAAATAGTGAGTCTTTGGCTTTTTGGACACCTGTGTTCAATTAACTAAGGTATGCAGCACACATACATTAAACCATTTCAACTATACAAAGCTGGACAAGCACACAAATTAATTGTCTCTGAACATATAACTAAATGTTTGAAACACAAGCAGCAGTAAGGAGGTAGCCAGCCACACACCAAGAAAATGTGCTTTACATAAAACACATTTAACTTTCCTGTTATTATTCTAATTTCACTTCTTTTTTTCAAGTATGAATACTACTTCAGGGAAAGTAGAACCAATTAACTGGGTTTACAATCACAAAAGCTTGCAGATAAATAATATCTCTTAAGTACTTTCTAAAATGGCTCCTTTGTTTCAAAAACCTTTGTAACCAGAACAGTTATGATCTGAACATCAATCTGTCTGGATAACAACAGTATTTCTCATAATTTTTTTGTATAAACCATGGCTTCTTTCCTCTAACACAGTGTTCTCAAACAAGGTCTGTGCCACAGCACCAAGGGGTGCCTCAAGATCCTTCCAAGAGTGCTGTGGGGTGCCATGCAATGTCAGCACTGGTAGGTATGCAACCACGGGGCAAACCCAGAGATTTCCAGTGAGAAGCAACAGAGTTAAAAATATTCTGACCTGTTGTGGTCTCTCTGAGTTCACTGCAATAGCAAAATTGCTTCATTACTTTTCTATAATCAATATAACAATAGATGCCTTGAGTCTACAAAGGTGACTTGAGTCTAAAAAGGTTGGGAGCCACTGTTCCAATATCTTTTAAAGGGGCTGGAAAGGAAAGAAAGGCATATCAAACTGAAGACTGCAAACCTTAAGGACTATGGAGCAAACTTTGAGACTGAGTTGAATTTTTAATATTGTAGAAGATGATGGCAGACCAGGGCCCTGACTGATTTTCTTTATGCTGCTACAAGTCCTGTAATTTCAGGGAGTTATTCCAAATTTGCAACCGTACAACAGAGACAGACCAGAGACCAGATTCAGTCCCTTCAACACCTGCTTCCCACCACTATCCTGGCACGCAGTTCCATCGGTATGAGGACAGTTGTCAAGCCATCAGCATGACATAAGGACACTGACTGCAGAGCCGCAGAGCAGTACACCTGGATTTCTGCCCACAGCCTGCTCCCCTCTCGGGGGTGCCGAGAGAACCATTTGTTCCCCTGAAACCACCTGGTTTCCATCCTGCCGGGAGCGCCTGAGGGTGAAGGGACACATCTGAATGCCCTGAGCCCAAACCGCACCGAGTCTCTCAACTCCTTCCACCAGGAGACCAGACCCTGAAAGCCCCTGGACGAGCCAGGGCTGCGTGACACGGCCAGACACTGGCGGCGACTGCAGCTCTGCGCAGCATCCGCCTGCCGTGGCAATAAAAGCCTCTTCTCCCTCTCACCCCCCCGCCCTGCACGCTGACATCCCTCCCAGACAGGCACACACATGCACACCCCCACACACTCTGGACCCCTCCACACATAGATCCTCACACACAACTTGCCGCCGCACACGCAGACCCCCCACCACACGGGCACGCTACACACACACACACTGACCGGGACGCTCCCCGCGCCGCTGTTTCCAGCTCCGCTCAGACAGGCGCCGGCCGCAGGCCCCCCCCCGACCCGGCGGCGCGGGCGATGCTGTCGCTAGGCGACCCGCAGTAAACCCGGCCCCGCCGCAGACGAGCCTCCTCCGCCGCGCGCGGTGTGTTGTCCCGACCCGCGTCGCACCTCCGCTGCCGGCGGCGGCTACCGCAGCCCCATCGCTCCCGCCCGTGCCCGGCGGCTGCTGCGGAAACGAGGCGGCTGCGGCTCCGGCTCCGGTTGCGCGGGGACGAGGCAGCGCGCGCAGGTGACGCAGTGGCCGGGCGCCCCCTGGCGGCGGCGGCGGAGGCGCGGCGGGGCGGGGCGGGCGGCGGAGAAGCCGGGTGCTCTGTGCACAGGCCCTGGGCAGTGTCGGCCAAACCCGCCCCCCCGGGCCTGGGGGGCCATATCCGCCCACCCCGCTCCCCCTGTTCCCAGGCACTCACAGACAGAGGCAGGTGTTGCTTTAATGAAATCCTGCTGAATGCTTTGAAGCTGCTCAGTCCTTGCCCTTGGGTAAACAAGTCTGTGTTCCCAGGGCAGGTGTTTTCCCAGATGTTTCTTTGAAGCTGGCTTAATGTTTGCAGCTGGCAAGGGCGCCCCCTTCCCGCTGTGCAGGAGAGCGCTCTGCTGTTGGAAGAAGGCTCAGGTTCCTGTCCCCAGCCAAAGGAGCAGATCTGCAAACAGACAGCTTTACACATTCTCCTCATTCCCTGTTGCCAGTTATTTTTACTCGAGAGCAAATATCACGCCAGCAGATCCATAGGGAAAATGGTAAGTTTCCAAAGCTAGGCATGAAAAAGTTAGGAGCACCCAGAATTAAGGTTGCAACCTTCATGCAGCCCAGTCCACCTGTGTACTGTAATACAGTCTTTAATTGCTTAATCTACTTGACTGTTTTGGCTGGCAGGACACATGAGCAGTGCCAGCTCTATCTGGGGGCTGGATCCACGTGGTACTGGGTCAGCTGGGGCTTGGTGCAGTCATGGGAAAACGGCCTCACCAGGGACAACACAGCTGCATGAGGCCAGGGCTGGAGCCGAGCGCTGCTCTGGAGGAGCGGCCCGGCTGTGGCCTGGTCCAGCCACACAGCAGCACAGCCAGGGCCTGATCCAGCTGTGCAGGAATAGGTGCGCTGGGGCCCAATTCCACATGGCTGCATCAGGCCCAGGCTGGGCTGTTTCCAAGCAGCTGTAATGGGCCCTGGGCACCCAAGGCTGCATTTGTTCCTTACTGGGTCCCATGCAGCTGCATCAAGACCTAGCCAGGCTGTTCTGCACAGCTGGATCCAGGTGTGTGGAAACAGTGCCCAATCCCTCATCTCAGAGTCAGTTTGGCTGGGGGGGGGGGTCTCCTGTGGGAGACCTACATGCCACATTACATGGCTCCAGGAAATGGATCTGGCTCTTGGGCTGGGGGTTGAGCACACCTGACTTAATCATATGCCATTTTTCTCTCAGGAGCCTTGCTCTGTTGTGTTGCCCAGTACTACAGCAGTCCCTGGCAGTCGGGAAGAACAATTTTAGGGAAATTCTGTTCTGCTCTTGCAGGCCTAGGATAGAGCAGGCCCAGTACAGATGAATACTTGAGAGAATGTAGCTGATTAACCCCAAAACATCTCCACTGAGCTCTGTTTTAGAAATGTTTTAATAGACCAAATTTGGATGAATTTTCACAAGGACAAAAAAACCAAACATGTTCCTTGCACCAAAATCACCAGCCTCCAACATTTCACTCCCTTGTTCTGAAGCATGAAGTCCCAGGAGGAACAAAGGAGGTCAGTTTATTGTTGCAGAGAACCACATTGCCCAATCCAGGGGTGGGCAAAATGGTGGATCCAGCTGGCAGCTGGACTCCATTTCCCAGCAGCCCCTGCCCACATTACAGCAGCCAGTTTCCGTGGAGACCCCAGGAGCAGCCTATGACAGCATGGGGCCGGGGTTTCCTTGGAGACCTGCCCAAGCAGTGCTGGCAGGGCCTGCTGCTGGGTGAGGAGCTGTTCCAAGGCTGGGGCCAAGATTTTGCAGTGGTGACAGTGTTGTCTGGACCTGCATACCCCAGGCAAGGGCATGCAGGCAGCAGATCGCAACTCTGCCCTGGCTCCAGACGATGCTGTCATCACCAAAAAATCTGGGCCCTAACCCTGGAGCAGCTCCCTGCCCAGCTATGCACCCTGCCAGGGAGGTTTGAGCCAGTGTCCATGGAAACCCTGGCCCCATGCTGTCAAGCCCTTGATCCTCCTGGGGTCTCCAGGGAAACTGGCCACAGTGATGTGGGGAGGAGCTGCCAGGAAACAGAGCCTGCCACTGACCAAATCCAGCCCATGGGCCGGCCTGTGCCCACCCCTAATATAATCTTATTAAATAAATTTGTCAAGGTCCAACTAGTTCATTCCCACCTGTTCCCTCACTGATCTTATGATTAGAAACCTTCTTTGAAATTCTGAACTTTTTCATAGCTACTTTGTACCCATTTGTGCCAACCATATTCTGTGACTTAATTCTTTTACCTCCCTGGATTTTAGGTCCTCAATCCAATGCCTCTCAGCTTTTGTTGTGTTAGTTTAAACAAGTCCACCTCTCTTACTTTTATGTTGTAAGACAAACTCTCTATTCCTCTACTTATCCTTGTAGCTCTTCTCTGCATTTGTTTTAGTTTGAATTAATTTTTCTTGAATGTGGGTGGCAACATTGTACAATGTTCCATTAGTACCTTGGACAATGGCATTAATATCCCTTTATCTACTAGAAATGCCTCCTCTGATATGTGCCTGGAGATCTTTTCAAGGGTGCCATGGGGTGCCATGCAATGTTAGCACAGTTAGGTGTGTAAACATGATTCACAGGGTAAACCTAGGGATTTCAAAACGGAATCAACAGTATGAAATACGTTCTGACTTCTTGTGGTCTTTCTGAGTTCTTTGTAACAGAAGAATTGCCCTATCATTTTTCTGTAGTCAAAAAATGTCAAAACTAAGAGCTGGCATTTTCTGAGAGGTGCCTCAAGTCCATCAAGGGGTGCCTCAAGTCTAAAAAGGTTGAGAACCACTGTTCTAGAATTTCATTTGCCTTTTTTTATGATGCCATTACATTAGTGGCCTACTTTCACCCTGTGATCAAGTCATATGCTTAACTCTTCCTTTTTCCTGTCATTTTCAATTGCTGCGACCCTGGTTAAGAGCAAAAAATCTTGTTCTTATGCCTTAAGTGTATAACTTGGCACTTAATATAATTAAATTTAATCCTGTTTCTATTACTTCTGTCTACAAGGTCTTCTAATTCTTTCTATATCTTCTTTCTTTCTATATATTCTTTCTATTCCAATCCTCTGTAGTGAAAGCACCTCCCAATTTTCTTTTATCAGCAAGTTTCCTTAACACAGTCCTACTTTATGTGCCATAACTCAGATCAGTCTAAAATTGATTCCTGAGGAATGAATAGCTCCCTCCAGGTGGATAATTTCTCTTTCAACACAACCTGTTGTTGTCTCTCTTTAGCCAGTTCCTTAGCACCATACAATTCTTGTGGTAATCCATATCTTCTTAAAGCTGAACTAATAACTTCCCATGTGGCATCCCCTTTACTGAAGTTCAGATAAATGAGAACTATGTTTTCCTTGCCTAGAAAATAAATACTCTTATCAGAGAGTTTCCAAGCTAGTTTGGCATGAACTGCTTTTGTTAAATCTATATTTTACCCAATTTTCGATTTTCCTTCAGATCTTTAATTATTCCTTATTTCAAAATTTGTTCAAGCCCTGACATTTTGTGGAAACTAATGGGCTAGTATTACCTCCTCACCTTCTTAAAGTTAGGCACTACATTTGTGGTTCTCTAATGGAATGGTTCCAACCCATCTTGACAGATTTAATAAAAATTCTTGCAATTTCATAAACCAGCTCTTTCAGATTTCTGTCAGAGATTATCCAGTCCAGCTAACCTGAGCACGTAGAACATATTATATTTTGTTTCCAAGTTCAGTGTGGCAGTTTCACTTTCCAAGCCCTCATTTCCATTAGCCATCTTGTGCTTGCCCACATCATTGTCCATCTTGTGCTTGCCCACACCACATCATTGTTCACCTGGTGCTTGCCCACATTATTGAACAAAAGCAAAGGATTTGTTTAATTTTTGGTTTGTACCAATGCTATCTTTAATTTCTTCCCTGTTCTCATTATTATGTGTCCCCATTTCTTCTTTCCTTGTTCATTTTCCTATTTGCTTTAATATATTTTACCAGACATAACTCAGTTTGACTATTGGTGATAAAATAATATGTGTAAGCATACTACACTTACTAATCTCTAAGAAACAAGCTTTCTTTGCTGATCCATCTTCTGTTCATTGTAGGTTCTTGTCTTACTACTAATAATGTTCTTGAGATGGTTGTTCATCCTTTTTGGTCATCTTTGATTTGAATTTCAAACTTCTTCCAGTTTCAAGTCCTTGAATTTTCCAGTCCAGTTTATTTCATGAAGTAAAAAGTTCCATTAATTTCTCAAACTCCGTCCTTTTTTCAAGACCTACATTTATTTATCCTTTCACTTAATTTTCTACAGAGTCAACACATAATTACTTGATCCAAGGCTGTTTTATACCACCAGCACTACTGCAGTGTCTTCACTCTTCATCAAAACCAACTCTAAGGGTAGGGACAGACGTTACACAGAAATTCGTTTAAGCGATCAGAAACTGGTTTAAACCTGTAATAGAACAGACATTCAGTACACATAAAACAGTCTAAAAACGGCTGAAACCAGTTTGAGATAAACCTGGTTAAATGTAGTGTCAGACTTAACTGATTTGGGTCAAGCTGATTTATGCAATGTCTGTCCAGTTCTTCCAAGTGACTCTGCACCATCTCAGGGTCTACACATGGTAGTCTGGCGACTTGCTGCTGCCTCTCTACAATCCCAGTGAGAGGCTTGTCACGCCTCTCACTTAGGAACATGGAGGCACAGAACTCGTTGAGGAGTGCAGCCTTGTCCTCCCTGTCCGTCACCACTTGCTTCTGTGATGTGCTGGCTAATGCTGAGAGGTATCTGTGTAAGGCAGACAGCACCAAGGTAAGCAGGACAGGCCACACAAACAGGTGCATGTGTCTGCTTAGCATGTGAGTTAGTGCGGAGTTTGTGCAGGAGGACCAGCGGGAGGGCCCGAGCCCCTGCCTGTGAGCCCTCTAGGGTAGGCAGTCCCAGCCACAGCCGGCCTCCTAGTGACATCGTATGGATGGGCACGTGCCACAACCCAAGGGTCCTCTCGGGGTCTGCACCTCCCCCCACAGCTCCTTAGAGGCCTGCACCTAAACGGAGCCCATGGGTCCAGGCTCCACACAGATGGAGCCTCTGGCTCTTGGCTGTGGGGGCTGCCTAATGCTTTTTCAGGACCTGGGGTCTGGGACCATGGCCACCTCCCCTCGTGAGGTCTGCTCCTTTTTGGGGTCTCTCGCACACCAGCTGGAGGAACTCCAGGCTGCAGTCCAGAGACTGGTGCCATCAGGGAAGGTGAGCAGGAGATTGACTCCTACTGCCAGGCCCTTCTCCCCTTGGAGGTGAAGGGTAGACCAAGGTCACCTCCCAGGACAAGGGAGGACTCGTGAACCTCTCATGCTGTCCAGCCAAGGGGTTGGGCCAAGGTGGTCAAGGGCCCTAAGGCCTGCTGCACCAAGCTCCCCGCCCCACTGGAGCTTTGCAACAGGTATGAATCTCTTATAGCCCCAGCAGAGCCTGCTAAGCTGCTAGCTCCGGTAGGCAGCACAGGCTCAACAGTAGCTACTGCCCCCACTCTCCCTAGGACAAAATGCGAAGTGTTTGTCTTGGAAGACTTCATCCTGAGGGGGAGTGAGGGGGGAATCTGCCACCCCAACTCCTTAGCTTGGGAAGTCTGCTGCTTCCTGGGAGCCCAAATCTGAGACATTGCAGAGAAGATCCCTGAGCTCCTCCAGCCCACTGACTTGGCTTGGAGCAATCTTAGCCAGGTCATGAAGCGCTACAGGGATTTGGGAGTGGAGCGTAAGGGGTTGGGGACACAGGTGGTGTTCTCTTCGATCCTCCCAGTCTTGGGCTATGGGCTGATGAGAGAGAGAAGGATTGAGGTAGTGAACCAAGGACTGCAGCGCTGGTGTCATCGGGAAGGCTTTGGTTTCCATGATCACAGTACGCTTTTTGGTGAGAGAGGCAGTAAGCTGCTGGGAAGGTACAGCCTCCATCTCTCTCTGCTGGGGAGGAGGCCCTTCTCAGCCAGACTGGCTGACCTGCTCCACCAGGCTTTAAATTAAGCCCGCTGGGGGTTGAGGGGGACTACTGCCACTGCTGGCCCGCTGAGCAACCTCTGCAAAGCCAGCAGGCCAAGGCACTTTAGCTAATCCACCCCTGCCCCAGCCCTGGAATGATCTGTGGACAAGGCAAGGGCCCCCAAGGGCCTGTACATGAATGCCAGGAGCTTGGGAACTAACAGGAGGAACTTGTCATCCTGCTTAACACAAACAAATACAACATCATAGGGATAATGGAGACCTGGTGGGATCCCATCCATGACTGAGCCAGATGTATAGATGGCTATACCTTGTATAGGAGAGATCGAGCGAGCAAAAGGGGCGGGGGTGTAGCTCTCTATGTCAAGGAAAGCTATGCGTCCCTACAAGCCAACATTGGCACCCAGGGTGGACAATGGGAGACCCATGTGCTGGGGAACACAGCACAGGGGACACAATGGTGGGAGTCTATTACAGACCCCCTACCCAGGGTCAAGACCTTGACTAAGACTTCGCCAGGGAACTGGCTGAGGCCACATGCTCCCAGTGCATGGTTATCGTGGGAGTCATGGGAGACTTCAACTTACACAGACATCTCGTGGGAAGAGCGCTCAGCCAAATCCAAACGGTCACAGAGCTTTCTCATGTGCGTGGATGAGCTGTATCTGATGCAAGAAGTCTACAGGCTGATGAGAGGTAAAGCGCTGCTTGTCCTGGTACTGGCAACAGAGGATGACCTTATTAGTGACCTAACGATCGAAGGGAAGCTGGGTTACGGTGACCATGAGCTGATCACCTTCACCATCTGCTGTAAAGCTGGCAAGTCAGTTAGCAATACAGAAGTTCGCAGCTTCAGGAAAGCTGACTTTGACAAGCTCAGAAGCCTTGTCAGTGAGCCTCTAAGGGACCACAGCCCAAAGGGGAGGGGTGTGTGGGAACAGTGGTTACTCCTCAAGGGAGTGATCCTGGATGCACAAGCAAAGTCTATCCCATCTCAGAGGAAAGGCAGCAAAAGGGCACAGCAGCCCCCTTGACTCTAGGGAACTAGCAGACCTCCTGCGTCTAAAAAGAAAGACCTACAAAGGATGGAGGACCGGATCCACCACCAAGGACGAATATTCTGCACTGGTCCGAACCTGCAGAGAGAAAACTAGGAAAGCCAAGGCTGCAACTGAACTCCAGCTGGCCACAAGTATCAAGAACAATAAAAAGTCCTTTTTTAGATATGTGGGGAGCCAGAGGAAAAGCAAGGGCAACATTGGACTCCTGCTAAACCAGATGGGACAACTGACAACTGACACCCAGGAAAAAGCCAACTTGATAAATGGGTACTTTGCATCGGTTTTTCACCCATCCCAAGGGATGCCCCTGCCCATTACAGGACAGGAAGGCCTGGGTGTGGGAGAGTCCTTACCCTCCATGAATGCTGACCTTGTGAAGGAACACCTTGAGAGACTGGATACCTTCAAGTCAGCCAGCCTTGACAGGTTACACCCCAGGGTATTCAAGGAGCTGGCAAGCATCATAGCCCAATGCCTGGCACGGATCTGTGAGAAGTCCTGGTGCTCCAGTGTAGTGCCCGATGACTGGAAGAAGGCCAATGTGGTGCCTATGTTCAAGAAAGGGAGGAAAGTGTATCCAGCAAACTACAAGCCCATCAGCCTGACTTCTATCCTGGGGAAGATCCTAGAAAAGATTATCAAAGTGACCATTCTCAACAGACTGGCAAAATCCTGAGGGATAGCCAGCACGGATTTGTCGCGGGTAGGTCTTGCTTGATCAATCTTATTTCCTTTTACGACCAGGTGACCTTTCACCTGGACAAGGGAGAAGATATTGATGTTGTATATCTTCATTTTAAAAAAGGCTTTGATCTGATATCACATGATCAACTCTTAGCAAAACTGGCCAACTGCAGCCTTGGCTTCACCATGATCCACTGCCTGGGAAATGGGCAGGAGGGCGATCCAGGCTGACCTTGACAGGCTCAGGAAATGGGTGGATGAGAACTTGATGGTGTTTAACACTGAAAAATGCAAGGTTCTCCACTTTGGAAGGAAAAACCTGAAGCGTGCTTATAGGCTTGGCAGTGCTATACTGGTTAGCACTATGGATGAAAGAGACTTGGGGGTCATCGCTGACCACAAGATGAACATGAGCCTTCAACTTGATGCTGCAGCTAGTAAAGTGACCAAAACGCTGGTTTGCATCCATAGATGCTTCTCAGGCAAATCCCAGGATGTCATTCTTCCATTGTACTTGGCCTTGGTGATGCCAGGGTTGGAGTACTGCATCCAGTTTTGGGCTCCACAATTCAAAAAGGATGTGGAGAAGCTTGAGAGAGTGCAGAGGAGAGCCACGCAAATGATCAGAGGTCAGGAAAACAGACCTTGATGAGAGGCTGAGAGCTATGGGACTCTTCAGCATGGAAAAGCACAGGCTCAGGGGTGATCTGGTGGCCACCTATAAATTTATCAGAGGTGCTCATCAGGATCTGGGGGAACGTCTGTTCACCAGAGTGCCCCAAGGGATGACAAGTTCAAATGGTCACAAACTCCTCCATGACCATTTCAGGCTGGACATAATGAAGAACTTCTTCACTGTCTGAGGCCCCAAGGGTTGAAATAGACTGCCACCAGAGGTTCAAGCACCTGCTATGAACGCCTTCAAGAGACATTTGAATGTTTATCTTGCTGGGATCCTATGACCCCTGCTGACTTCCTGCCCCTGGGGCAGGGGGCTGGACTCGATCTTCCGAGGTCCCTTCCAGCCCTAATGTCTATGAAATCTATGACATTGTCCACTTAGGGCTTTTTGGAGCAAAGCAAGGTTGTTTAAGAAGAGCTTAAACTAATAAGAGAGGCTCTTGTTTTCTTGATGGGGTCCTAAATGCTGTGTTATCAACTCCCTGCTGGATTCCTTACTGCTCAGAATATCCTGCAGTGACTCATTTCCTGTTAGTATTTATCTCTATATTATTAATACAGGTATCTCTAACCATATCCAGACTTGGATAGGGGTCTGTATCAGACACCTAGAGCTACCCCAGTAAATCATCTTTTAGCGTTCTTTTCCAAAGCACTTTACATTCAATTCTGTTTTAGCTATGCTATTCCTTCTTACTTATTTAGAAAGGAATGGTTGTAAGAATTTTTTCAACGTGAGCAAAATAGCTTTCTTTTACCTAATGTTATTTCTCAGAAACACCTTGCTTATCTAAACTGAAACTTAAAAAAACAGACACAGAGCATGGAAACATGAGCTCAAATGGCTACATTCGGCAAAGGTATAAGTAGTAATTGAAAACAGGGTCTTATAATGGCAAGGATTGGGTTACCTTAACAATACACATCCCTGCCTATAATGAATTATTTAAAGACTAGAGTCAGTGTTCCTGATTCTCAGTTACACTACAGTTATTTTATGATTCTAAGCATAGCCACTGTCCATGGAATTCCCCCCAGCCAGGTGAAGCATGAAAGCTCTATACCAGTCCTAGTCCAAGTTCCTGTAATAAGGGATATATTAAGGACATAAGAAGGAGAGGGCAAAGGTGGAGCAGCTGTTCTGATCTTCTTTAGCCCATAGGAAGTTATAGGTATTAGAACGTAACCTAGAGCATCCCCAAGGCTGTTTTAATTTACAATGGATGGGGGCGGGGGAGGGCAAGGGTGGCACACAGGTCCCTGAATAGGCTCAGAATACAGGGAACATGAATGTAACTTAAAGCTACCTGCCTTTGTACCTCAAACCCCTTATTAACCAATAACAGGATTAGAAGAACTGAGAATCAGGTCAGACATTCACATTAACCACCTTTCAGGCTGAAGTAAAGCACAAGTCTCCCATACACTTGCTTTTCCATACTGTATGATCCCTAACAAAGCAGATGGAACTGGTCAAACCATTCTGTCAGGCTGTATATAAAATGTCCAATAAAAGAACACTCCTGCTAGCAAAAATCTGCCCCAAAATTAAAAATCATGCATTATCACAGAAATAGAGCATGTTGGCTTACACCCAAGAAAGATACAAGATCCTAGTAGCACAATATCACACTCTTCCAGCAATAGCTGGCAGAACCTGCTGTGAGTAGTAATGAAACAGCAAGGTCACCTGTGAGATTAATTTATTGTTGGAAGACAGTGACAGAGGGAGCAAAACCAGATAGCAGCAAAACTAGATCAGATCTTAATGTAAATCAAACAAACACATTATTTATTTTTTAAGGGAAATTTCTATTGTTGAGCATTATATTGTTGGGGATGAGCCTGATATAAAGTGTGTATGATATGGTTGTTGAAGTCCTGAACATTATTGTTGATGCCTCCCGGCAATTTTCCTTCCTCATTGTAAATGCCACTCAGCCACCATTAAAACACTGTGTAAAGATGTTCTTCTTGGAAAGCCATCACATGTATGTGGTTGCCGAACAGTTGTACACATGGTTGATGGGACTTGTTTAGTTTTCTGACTACTATCCCTTGCTGCTCATCCATGCGGGAAGTAATGATATTGCCAGGGGTAACCCTGAGCAGATCAAAAGTGACTTAATGGATGTGGATGCAAGGGCGAGAGGGGCAGGAGTCTAGGTAGTGTTCTCATCAATCCTTTCAGTCAGGGGTAAAGGCCCATGTAGGGGCAGATACATCTTGGTGGTTAACACATGGCTGTGTAGATGGTGTCGCTAGCAGGGCTATGGCCCTTTTGACCATGACGTTGTATTCCAAAAAGAACTACTGGGAAGAAATGGGCTGCACCTGGTGAAGAGGGGGAAGAGTGTCTTTGCATACAGACCTGCCAGGCTAGTGAGAAGATGTCTAAATTAGGTTCACTGGGGGATGGAGACAAAAGCACAGCCACCTTAATAAAAACTTAGTAAGGAGAGGCAATAGTGGAAGCTTTAATATTCTCAGGGAGAAAATAAGACAATCAGTTATTTATCTGAAATGTTTATACTCATGTGAGAAGTATAGGGAATAAACAGGAAGAACTGGAGGTCCTAGTACGGTTATCTAGTAGTAGGCAACAATTGATCCTGTGTTTACCTGGTGTACCTGAAGTTTAGTCATATCCTTGATGGATCCATTTGTGGCTCATAAGCCCGACTAGAGAGCAACACAGCTTGTTACAAGTTTCACAGATCTATATGTTGTCTGAGTTGGGTCCAAGTTTACAGCATGCTGCTTTCTTTTTTCTTGCTTTGCTTCCATCCTCTGGATTAAACCTACTTCATGTTGACCTGCACCCAGTGCCAGATGTTCCCTCCAGATTGGATGGGATTTTGCATGCTCCTCCCAGCTTTCTATGTTGATATTGAATGACTTAGTATAACTTTTGTATACCTTGTGATATTGCCATAGAAGATGAACCTGCTTTCTAGAGCCGTCTTGAATCGTACTATACAAAATATTCTTGGGTATATGGTCTCCTTCCATTCTCCTGAGATGGCCAATCCATTGCAACATCCTCTTCTTGATAGTGGTTTCTAAGTGTGTCAGTCCTGTGCACTCCAGTACCTCTGTGTTTGGTATTCTGTCTTCCCACTTTATTTTCAGGATCTTATGTAGACATCTCATATGGAAGCTGTTCAAACTCTTGATAAGCCTAGCATATGTAATCAACTTTTCTGAACCATAAAATAGGGATGACAGCATACAAGTCTCATAGATTCGCATCTTCACCTTAGCTGATAGTTTGCTGTTATTCCATTAACATTTCTGTAATAGCCCAAAAATTCTTAGCTGCTTTTCCAGTACTTAGTTAGCTTAGTCTGAAGATTCCTGCTGATTGTAGAAACCAAATAGCAAAAACTGTCAATGACACCAAGAGATTTATCCTCCAGAGTGATGTCAGGTATTGGTTCTTCCACCTATTGGTATATGATCACAGGCTTCTTGGGTGCCTGGGCATGTAATTACAGCACATCAAAGCAGACTTGATTAACTGAGTTTGCTGGAGCTTGGTAATTTATTTGATGAGCTTTAGTTCAAGTACCCCCACTGCCATTTTGAAGTGGAGGGATGCTGATTCATGAGATGCTGTGGGCACTTTAATTAAGGTGCCTCTCGGAGCTGCTCTAATTAGAGCGCTCCTCCCCACCTCTAGAGCATGTGTAAAAATTCCCCTTGAGACTAATTGTCATCCTAAAGCTTTTGCATGACTCAGAAAATATGCCCAAGAAATTTTGCAGGAAGATTCATTGTGAGCAACCAAGGCCGCATCATCGGTGAACGGGAAGTCTCTCAGTACCAGTCCTTTCACTTTGGTTTTCTCTCTAAACTTGGCAGTGTTGGACAAGACTCCATCTAATCTGGGGCAAAGATAAATGCCATCTTTCCTGTCCTTGAATGCATTAAGAAGTAGGAATGAAAAATAGATATTAAAAAACACAGCTGTTTCACTCCATTGTTGATGTCAAAGGTGTTTGATTCTTTATTTTCATACAATAAAATACAATTATTGGGTATGATCATAAACTGCATCTGACTGGAGGGTTTGGTGGCAATGTCATGAGGCTACTTGTGGCAGGACAGCTCCTATAAAATACCATGTATAAAATACAATGTTGCAATCTCCAGAGTAAGGTGAATTTAGGGTGCCTCAAAACTCTAGCTCCCTGTGGTCTGTGGGTATTCCTTGGTTGGAAGAAAGCTACAAGACATCACCTGACAGAAACACACCCTTGCTGTGTGTTAGGCAATCAGCAACAGCTTTAATCTTGTTGCTGTCTGGCAGAAACTACAACTATTTAGGGACTGAACATATGGACTCAATCTGACCTTTAGACTCTGTCTCAGTGGACGAAAGAGCTAGTGGTAGGTCTAGGGCAACCTCAGCTCCTCCATACTCTTGCTTAGCCATATGTGCTGAAGGTCTTGGTGTGATCTATGCTGGCCAAAATGATAAAATGACTTGCATGCTGGAATGTTCAGCCTCTGACCCCTGGGTTTGACTTGGACTGATTTATGGAAAACTGCATTACTAAACTATGAATTGGTTAGACTCAGAATTGACATTGCTGTATTATCAGAAACTCAGGTCTCAGATACAGGTTCTGTCCCAGAGAATGATTACATCATATTCTGGCATTGGAAGCTGGCAGGAGAAAGGAGAAAACAGGGAGTAGGCCTTGCTATTAGAAATACCTTACTACCTTTTTGTGAAAAACCCATTGCTGTATCTATTTGACTCATGATGCTTAGAGTGTATATACAAAATAGCTTCATCATGTTGTTTAGTGTCTATGTGCCTACCCTTCAAGTTAGTGACAAAGACAAGAATGTTTTCTAACAACAACTTGAAGAAGAGATTGAGAAAATTCATAGAAACAAGACCATTATAGTACTTAGCGACTTCAATGCAAGTGTTGGATGTAGTTTTAAGAATTGGTCTGGTACAGTTATTAAGTCAGGATATAATTGGGATCACAGAGACATGTTGAGATAGTTCACATGACTGGAGTACTGTCATGGATGTGTATAACTTGTTCAGGAAAGAGAGGCGGGGAAAAAAAGGAGCTGTTGCCCTATATGTAAAGTAGGTGTGGGTATACTCTGAGGTGCAGGATTAACAGTGGGAGGTAATTCTGTTGAAAGCTTCTGGTCAGAGGATGTCATGGGATGGGGTCTCCATGGATAGCCATGATACCCCTAGGGCTTGACCATGCCAATCCTGCCCAATGGGCACCCTCTTTCTTTCCTGCCACATCTTGTTGATAATTATTATGAATGGGGAGGCTGCCCTTGAGATTGTTTGGACATGGCCCTCATGGACCCCACTGAACCGTGTGGGTTCTTGGATCCCTTTTAGGTCCTGCACAAAATGGTTGTCTCACGGGCCACTCTCAGCTTTATGGGCTAGATGCATGGCTCCAAAACTGCCCCTTTACCATGCCCCAAGCCTGACAGATGGCATTCGCACATTCTTTCCGGGGCCTTAGTTAGCTTGGCCTCTGGTCATCACTGGACTCTCCGCAGCCCTGTCTCTGCACCCCGTGGCACTGGGGTCTAGTCACCCCGTTTGTCACTGTGCCCCTGGCACTGGGATCTGCTCACCCCTTTTGTCTCAGCACCCTCTGGTACTGGGCTTTGCTCATCCCCTTTGTCTCCGCGCCCCCTGGTGCCAGGGTCCCCAGACTATAGTGGGCCTTTCCCCAATAGCCACAGCCCGGTCCACTGGTCTATAAACAGCAACTAAAATGAGACCCTGGGCTATAACATAACACAAGCAGTTCAGGGTGTGCTCTGTCCCTTTAAACAAGTCAAACTTCCCCCCCAGCACTAAGTGCCTTGCAGGCCAGACCTGGTAAGCTCCTGGAGCCCCATTAGCCCTAAGTGCAGCATATCAGGCAGCCACAGCATCTCCGGGTGAGTCCTCCCTGGAGGCTCCTTCCCCTTTGGCTGCTGACAGAGAACTGACCCTCTAGACCCAGCCCTGGGGTTTATATGTGCCCAGGGCCCTGCCTCTTCTGCTCAGCTGACTGGCTGCATGTGCAGGCTAATTTCCTCCTTAGCCTTCTGCCACTGTAACCTGCACCTGTGGGGTTCCTGCCTGACTGCTAGGGCCCTCTCCCTAGGCAGTTTCTGTCCTTAAAGGAGCAGGCACCTTAGTGCCCCACGACAGAGGGAAAAGCAACAGCAAGGATGTCATGGCCACCAAACTAGGAAAAAGGGTGGACAAGGCCTTCTTTAAGCAATTAGATTAAGCTTCCAGATCACAGGATCTCTTCCACATGAAAAACTTTAATTACTGTGATGTCTGCTGGGACAGAGACATAGCAGCAAGGGCGACACATAGGGGATGCACACAGATGCACGTGCACCCCCTGTGCATGGGAGTGCATCCCCTGCAAAAAGGCACCTGCAGGCAGTAGCCGCTTGTCACCCCGATGCTGATACCACTGGCAGTGTCTGCGGGTGGTCCACAATTGCTCCTGGCTGCCGCCGCTGATAGTGCCTGTGTGTGGTCACCAACCTCTAGAGGGTCAGTGCTCACCACCCCACCTAACACCATTGACAATGCTGGCAACATCTGTGGGAGCTCTGTGCTTACTGCCACTGTGCTCCCGCTGCTATTAGCACAGCCATGCCCCCCAAGCTGCTGGGGGCATGTGCCATTCATGCATAGCAGTGCACAGGAAGTTCAACAGATTCTTGGGAAAAGGAGTCCAGGAGAGCCGGCTGTTCTTTAAGGAGGTCATATTAAGTGTTCATGCACAAGCTATCCTGATGCAACAGAAGAATGGTGCAAAAAGAGAATGGCCTGGCCAGACCATGGTCTCCTCACTGAGTTGAAACTCAAAAAGGAATCCTACAGAAAAGGAAACTTGGTCATATTATTAGGAAAGAGTATAAGAGTATTGTGCAGGTATGCAAGGAAAAAAACAGGAAGGCCAGGGCAGGATTTTAAATGCAATTGGCAAGGAATATAAAAGGCAATGAAAAGGGATTATACACAAATGTGAGAAATAAGAGAAAGACTGAAGAAAGTTGAGGAATTTTGATGAATAAAAAGGCAATTTAGGTATGGATGATGCAGAAAAGCCTGAGGTATTTAATTAGTTTCTTTACTTCAGTCTTCACAAATAAATTCCGCTACTAGATTGCAGCAAAGATGGGGAAGGAGACAAGCAGACTAGAGTAGTGGAAGAATAGGTAGGGAAGTTAGAGTCTTTTAAGTCGGCAGGACGTGGTAGGAATACACCTGTGGAGCTTGTGCCCCTCTCGTCGCCCAGTCTATCGGGGTGTTGCCCCTCCCCTCAACTTTCGTGCTATGACTTCGATGTTAAATGCACTTTAAGAGGGGACTACAGTGGCGATCTTAGCTTAGATGGGCCTCCTGATAGACATTGGTACTTACGGTTGTCCGGCATGATGTTCCACAGGGCTCTACCTCCCCTACACCCCGTCCACATGCCAGCCGACAGGTGATGTGTTAGAGATGTTTCCTGGGCCCGTATGACGGCCTCAGACCAGTTCCCTGGGTTCTGGTTGCTCTCCCTCTCTTTGTGGGGAAGATTTCTTATAGAAGATATTCCTCCAAGTCAGGAGGAACTGTAGGGTTACCCCCCTTATTCCAGCTCCCTCTCGGATTCTCAGCTGCCTCCTCTTCCCTACCGCAAGCAGGGAGCTCCCTTGCCTCCTGGGTGTAAGCCTCTTCAGGTGGCTGAAAGGGTGCTCCTGCTTGACCTGCTAGTCAGCCTCCTGTTCTGCTTCCCACATAAGGCTTAAAGCCCTTCCCTGGGCTGGAGTCTGGGAGGCTGGGTCGCTTCCTCCCCGTGCCGGAGCTTGCCTTACAAGCTGCCAGTGCATGCTCTCTCTCTCCGGCTCTCCCTCCGTCCCTGCTCCAGCAGGGTTTTTAAATCTTCCTGCAGCGGCCATATCAGCTGCTGGGATCAACTCAGCTGTTCCCCTTGCCAGAAACAGCTGATGCCACAGCTGGCATAATGCCAGTTTGTGCGGCTGCGGCTCCTTTTCCTGCTGCTCTCCAGGAGGTATGTACAACAACTTATTTTGATTATTTTTGCCTAATTTGTGTTTTGTTATACATAATGTATGATACAATAAATTACTTCACATCCCAATCATCTGATATTTGTTTTTGCTCCTATCTTAAACTGAGTAATATAGCCTTAGGCCCCTTGCTTATTATTAAAGCTCTTAGTTTTTTTCTCACTGGGCAAAAATATGTATTGTGTTATATGGGATGATGCACTGCACCATCTGCACTCCAGCTTTTCAAAATCCGAGATCTACCCATGCCAGTAGCTATCCTCTTTAAGAACTTGTTGAGGTCAGGTGAGGTCTTAGATGATTGGGACAGGGCAAATATAGTGCCCATCTTGAAGAAAGGAAAGGAGGAGGATCTGGAAGGTATGACTTGTGAAGAAAAGCTGGAAGAACTAGGGTTATTTAGTTGGAGAAGAGAACACTGAGCAGGGATTTAATAATGGCTTTCAAATACCTAGAGAGGATGGAGGTAGACTTTTCTCTGTGGCTGTAGGAGACAGAACTAGGGCCAGTGGTCTCAGACTGCATCAGAGGAAACTTAGTTTGGAGTTTAGGAAGAACTTTCTGAATGTGAGAGTGGTCTAGCATTGGAACAGGCTACCTACAGAAGTCGTGGAATCTCCATTCCTTGAAATTTTCAAGAGCAGGTTAGGCAACCGCTTGACTGGGATGGTGTAGTCAGGGATGATCCTGCTTTGAAGAGGCGGCTGGACTAGATGACCTCATGAGGTCTCTTCCAATCCTACTTTCCTATGATCCTATGAATTTCTCTAGGCTATTTTGGAAGCAGTATTGGAATGAATACACCTAAACTGACAAGAAGGTTTTGTTTATGTATTTATTATAGCTGCACACTCTTCTAGCTGTGGTGGATAAGTCAACATAAGGTGATCAGACTTTCCAGGAAGAGGTGAAAAGTTGTGCGTCTGTGAGGCTGTCCCGGTTTTCTAGCTGATTTTAAATACGTTTTGTCCTGGTCTCAGTTTAAACAGCTCTGGCCCCTTCCTTGCTGTGGAAACACACTGCTCCTCTTTCACTACAACAGTGTATGGTGTGTATAACAAAAAAACCTTTTGAAACTGTATTGGATCCTGGCATGAGACCTCATCAGTAAACTGTGGAATACTGGTGTATGATGAAATGAAAGCACCCCAAATGCAGACACATAGGGGACATTAATGAGCAGAGAATACTGACTCCTATAGCTGCGTGTGCATGTAATTCAGTTGACTCTGGGGCTCTGCACAGCTGCAGCTGGATTATAGGTTTATTTTTTAAAAGGAAAAAGGGGACCTACCCCAGACTCCCTCCCAAACACAACTCTCTGCTGGTAAGTATTACTGTATGCCTCCCACACAACACAACCATCCCACCCTGGCAGTCATATGCGCCCACATCCTTCCATAATAGGGCCTTTAATGGAGGCCCTTTAATATTTGCATAAGCACCTAGAACTTGGTAATTTAAACAAATAAATAGTAATATCAATAAGAGATGTGGAAGCATGCCTTTCTGTGGACCTTTGAGAGGCTAACAACAACATTGCAACAATTGCTATGTATATGCTGGTGTGCATTAATTATGAGAGTTCCTGGTTCTCTCTCTCAAAAAAATCCCCAGTTTTCAGTTTTTAAAAAGTAATTCCAAATCCACATTTTTTCACATTTTTCCATGTTTCATTTTAATCATGGAACAATGCAGATTTACTTTTTTAAATTTGAAAATTGGGGATTTTTTTTAACAGAGAAAACCAAAATCCCTGATAATTATGGTTTGTACTTCCAGTAAGCCTTTCATCAGAAGAACTTTAATTGAGTTAGTACCTCCAGGTTACATCTAATATTGCATAATATACCTGTATTCTTTATTGAATGTGATAATGTACTGATTATATAAAGTGCAGGTATATTTGTGTTTGCCTGTAAATAGCCTTATAATACACAAACACAATATAATAGACTAGGACACACACTAGAAGATGTGGGAACAAATTTGTATGGACAGAGAGAGGAAATGGATGACAGAAAAGGTCTTTTTATCTCCAATGCCTGTGGCTTTATTTTAAAAATCTGGTTACTTTTGTTTAAAAAATCTGGATAATTTTTTGACCCTGGATGGGATTCACAGTACTACTCAAAACATGCCTTAATACTTTTCATTAAAATATTGGAAAGGCTGTGGTTTCCTTACACCTAGATCAGGACTAGCATCACATAACAGTATAAGATTGGATTGTAAGGAGTGTGTAGGTATAGATATTATAGTAGCTGAAGCAATCTGCAGAAGAGCCTTGTGATCATGTCATAAACCTCTTTCCTAGTTGCTTTGTTAATTACAGTGCTATCTTGTATTTCTCTTAGATTCATTTGACTGAAAATATTGAAAAGTTTAACACAGGAGTCAATATCAAGCATGTGGAGGCTGACAACATGAGAGACAATGTGTGTCAGGCTTACTTACATAGCTTACGTACAGGTTACAGCTACATGAAGCAGCCAGTATGCTCATTTAATTTACCCATCTCTTGAAGGCAAGTATTTCATTGGAAAGGACTCTCTTCAGATGAATGATAAAGTATATTATGCTTTCATTTAAATTATGCCATTCATTCTTTCCATGTAGAAGCAGCTCTGTAGATACAGCCTGTGATATGGATATTCAAAATTCTATATACCATGAATAAGTGTCTGCAGCACAGT
The DNA here is from genome assembly GCA_030014935.1 of Caiman crocodilus. Taxonomy (NCBI): domain Eukaryota; kingdom Metazoa; phylum Chordata; order Crocodylia; family Alligatoridae; genus Caiman; species Caiman crocodilus. The sequence continues at coordinate 171,095,486 of JAGPOW010003316.1, forward strand.
TGATCCAGTGATGTCAAAATGCTGCAGACATTTATTCATGGAGATTCACAGAACCTGGGAAGTGTGTATGTTATTTTTACTTGAATTATACAAATTGGCAAGTTGAGTCACTGGAGAAGCTAGGAATCCCAGTTTCTAAAAATTCCCACTAGTTGGGGATGCTTACATTTTGGGGCACAATCTGAAAAATCTTGCATCTTGATTTTTGTAGGGGGCTGAGTATATACTACCCCAAAGGAGGATATGGGTTTACAATCCCTCTCAAAATGTAGCACTAGACCTTTCAAGATGGGTACCCCAAACTAGAGTTTACTTTTGAAAGTACTGGCATACTGATTTGTTTAAGGTATACAAAGGGCCAGCTGGAAAGCTATTCTTCTTCTACAGAATATGAGCAAAAGTCATGAGTAATAAATACTGTTACACCTGATCATGATACAAGGTTAGTTTCCTTACCATCCTGCAAAAATAAGGATTTGTGAACTAGCTGTGGGGTATTATATAGCCACAGTAAACAGCTGCACAGGACTGCAGAAATGCTCAACTGTTTGTTATGTCTTGTTTCAAAGGGTGCCACTTCTCTGATGAGATCTCTGGGACTGCTGATGAACTACAGCTGATCAGAGGAACAGTGTGTTTTGAGGTAAAAAGTTCAACTGAGCTGAGTTGCTAATTCAGCAATACACTGTGGTTGACATGGGTTTTATACTACCCCAATGATCTGGGTTCTAATGTAATTAGAAGGCATTGTCTGTTTTTCTCCTCTCTCCTGATTCTTGAGGAGGACCTTGCTAGAAGATGGGAATACAAAAAAAGTTGGTAAACATGTATCATGTAAATCACATAGTCCCTGATGTATGCATAAGTAATATGGTCTCCTTTAAAAAATAAGATTGCAAATGGCAGCTGGATTGCAAATATTGCAGCTGTAAAATACATAACATTAAATTTATGGAGTGGGCAGATTAACTGCATAGTGTTCCCTAATTGATTTTGTGATACACATATACCCTCATGGATGACCCTAGGAAAATTATAGTTGCAAATATATTCAGAGAAACAAGATGCCTGCTTACTACTAAGGATCCCTGGATAAGGTTGCATAGCTTTCCAACTGCCCACCAAATCCTAATAGTTTGTGACAAAACAGGTTACTGAAAGAATCTGACTGCAGGGACAATGAAGAATAATATTTGAAACTAGTGATTTTGGAAAAACAATACTTTATGTCTTACCTTGTGTGTAAAGTGGGTACAAAGAACAAAAGGAGAATTTAAACTACAGTCAGCTCTTTGAAGAAGAGAGTCAGCTTTTGGCATGCCAGGGAAAATACTAGTATTTTTAAGCCCAAACTATTTGTTTGCAAGGCCAAACAAAAGTATTTGGTGATGGGAATAAGAAGCTGAACAGGCTAGGAATAGGATCCAGTGTGCTGGGCTAGTAACATTTTCCATTATTATTATTATTGGGAGAGCCTACAGGATTTGCCTAAAAGGATGGGGTATATACATCACTACCAAATATCTCACTCTACTGAATAATTTAGATGATATCTTCACTGAAGATCTCTTTTCTGATTTCTTACCTTGGCCTCTGATCTCAGTTTCTCCCTTAGCTCCCTCGTCCACATACAAATCCCTTGTTGTGGAGTTTAGTGGTGATTTCAACCTTATTTGGTCCATCTTAGGGTAGGGAAGACACTTTAACTTGGAGACTGGAAACTAGCTGACTCGCAGTGAGGACACAGGTTAAATCACTTGAGTAAGAATAATTTTCCATACCCTTCCCACAGTTCTCTACGGGTGCCCATAGAGCACAGAACAGCAAACAAGGTATCTGACGTTCGCTGGGAAAGAATCTAAGGATGAGCCAGCAAGCTCCAGCCAAAAGAACCCAGGAATAAGTTGAAAGTCCACACATAGTGGGATGCAGCACCAATGAGGAAACAGTAATACATACAGGTTTTAATGGTGTTGGGTTCGGTTAACGTGAGTGCTCGGTACTGGATGCCAATCTCCTGAACTAAGTCAGCACTGAATGCATAGTCTTAGGGGAATCAACTCTGATTCCCCTTTACACACCACAGGAGTGCACCAAGATCAACCCACCATCTAACTCCAAGTATAATACCAATATTACTGTGAGCATCGTGGCAGGCTCCCAGTGAGAAGGAAAGGGTAGGGAGTGGCCCCAACATCCTCCATGGCTAACTAACACAGAGCTGGGGCAAAGAAGTAAATTTCTATAGGCCTGCAGTGGGGAACAAAATTTTTGCTCTTTCAGTCATCATTATTTCCCTAAGGTGTACTTGAAGCAGAACAGCAAAAAAGTTGTCCTGACTGTGGATAAGCTTTGGCAGGCAATGCCAGATTTTGCAATTTCTGTGAAATCTGTGAAATTGTGACTTTGGTAGGTCCCTAGGTATAAGGAGCCTACTGAGAAGGCAATTGCTTGCTGGCAGCTTTAAATCCTCAGAGAGACAAGCAGTAGGGCAGCAAACTGAAGAAACAATTGTGAGCCGATAGGTGGTGGACAGAATTGTTGGTTGCCAGATTGCTGTGCAAAAGCCAGAGCCACAGGGGACCCCTCCCAGTCTTTGGGAGAGGACAACCAGATTTTTTTCTTGTTTTGCTTTTGTGAAGACTATTTACTGGTGTGAACTGGTTGAGCAAAAGCCAACCAGGAAAAGCCAACAGAACTGCTTACATTCTTTTATCTGGGGATATAACAAGAAGCCTTTCTGGGCATATGGAAGCCTGGTCTCCTGCATTTTGGAGGAGGAAATTCTGAGTCTTCAATTCATAGTGACTCTCAAAGAGAAAATCCAGAGTTGTGTAAAAGCTAGAATCAGCCCATCCAGCTTCTCAGAAAATTTTCCGTTGCTTCATTTCTCATTGCCATAGCTTCACTTCTCAAAGATACTCTTTTCCCAGAAGATATAATACACATCCCTTCAGACAGGAAATCTGGGTCAAGATCATTAATGCCATGTGTTAATATGCCAAACAAAACCTACATTGGCTATTCTTGCCATTTTATCATGAATCATGCTACATTTAGTGAATTCTTCAAAATAGCTCCTGGAATCAAGAGACTGCAGGAGAAATTCAGTTTTCATTCAAAACACAGTAAGTTCCAGGCTTTCCTGGTTGCAAAGAAAAGCGTGAAAATCTGGTGTGAGTGCAGTCTGGAGGTTCTGAACCAGCAAGCTCTTTGAGGTCATTGGTATTTGGAGTCACTTGAAAGATAGGTTAGCCAGGTATAAAATTCTGGCTCTATTCAAGTCAATGGTGGTAAACCTCCCATTGACTTCCACAGAGCTAGGATTTCTTCTTCGAACCTGATCTTGGTCTTACTCAATAATTGAAGGGATTTATTTTCTGTGGCAGTCGTTTTTTTTTCTGATTCCGAAGAAAGTGCTCAGTATGAAAATCTAGCACTGAACAGAATGAATACAGAATCAACTTGACATGCAGCATGGAGCCAGCCCTGATATCCTCAAGAAAAATGAGCCTTTGGCATTGCAGAGGTTTGCTACAGAGAGTTTTCCTATCCTGAGTGCAGCAGCAGCAGCACATCTTGAATGTAGGTCAACAAATATTTGTCAAGGCTCCTTACTACTGCCTGAACATTCTCTTAAAACAATCTGCCCACGTCTCATCGTTTCTTGTAATATGTACTGTTGGCCTCTTCTCTGGTGGTTTTAAGCTGGTTTTTATGCCAATAGGTTTCTTCTTGTTTCTATAATAGATTTTGTTTCCTTTGACATGAGTGGTTGGGTTATATGCTACTTTTCTGTGTTTTTCTCTTTGACTTATTTTGAAAGTGGTAGTAGATTTAGGAGTACAAGCAGAAGACACATTTATACTTGTGCAAATGGCCTTTACACCCATGTAGAACACAAGTGGGCACACAATGAATAGCTCTGCATTGGGGTACCTTACTATGTAAATCTGGTGTAGATATAATCCAGGAAAAAATATGGGGTAAAACTATGGTGCTGTTTGTTCACACCTGACCTGGAATAGCCATTTGCTTAATGGAAGCACACTATTACTTGCTTCCCTTCTGCTAGTAGTGAGATATTGTAATATTGCCAATAAAATGCAGCTACTGGAGATAGCTCCTCATATCTGTTCTAGATCCTGATATAATTTATGGAAATGTTGCTTGAAATCATTGCCTATTGCACTGGCATAGGTGTGTTCTGTCAAGGGTCTCAATGTGGTCACATTAGGTCAAGTTCATAGCACCTTTCATCCCCACCACCGCCCACTAATGTAGTAGCACTGCTTAGAAGCCCTGAATAGACGAGAACTAGTCAGCTTCATGGCGTCTCACCCTCCTCATTTTCAGGGCTTCTAATACTAGACCCTTAAATCGATCAGTTATCCATCACCCAAGGATAACAGGTGAACACCTGAAGCAAACAGCTGGTCTTCTGCCAAAATCTATCAGTTTACAAAAAGAAGTGTGGGCTTCCATGCATGTTACAAGCCCCAATAACCATATTTACTCCAGCAATGCCTGCCAACAATACATTTCAATGAGACCCAGTAGCATTAACAACAGAATAGGAAAACTGAGATCTTGTTCATTTTCCCACACCCATCACTTAGAGATGAAAGCATAGTTAGAACAGTGAGACAGAAACAACCTTGGGGCAGCAGGCAAGGTTGCTCCACTTGCTGGAGCAGATTGGTAGTGAAACACTAGTTATGATCCCCCTCTTCAGTTACCTGTACACTTCACAGACCACATGCTGCAGCCTCAGAGTATTCCAGCAGAGGACAGCTGTCCACATGGTATTAGGACAGGGGCAGGCAATTATTTCTGGTGGAGGGCGGCTTACTGAGTTTTGCCAAGCCATTGAGGGCTGCATGACAGGCAACCAGGGTCAGATAAATATAAATTTTCTAGATTTTTTAGGGGCCCTGCAGGCCAGATAGAATGGCCTGGCAGGCCACATCCAGTCTCCGGGCCGCATTTTGCCCACCCTGTATTAGGACATCACACCTCAGGTTACAGGCGTCCCAGGTAACAACATCACTCAGCAGTTTCAAAAATGAACTGATCTAAAGCATCCCTGGGAGACATGTAATTATTACACACATTTTACTTATAGGAAAATTGAAATCTAGAGCTTAGCACTGGAAGTTACAAAAGCTTGCATATATAGTCAGCTTGGGAAGTCCCCACCATCCGGGGAAGTCTTCAAGAGCTGCATCATGATTTGAGGGGTAATGTGGAGAAGGTGTCAGGTGGCTTGGCTCCTTCAGCTCCACTAGGATCAGTGGTGGATTTAGTTAGTGGGGCCCTGTGCGCAGCTTCATTTTCGGCCCTCCCCCTTGGGACCCAGCCAAGAAAAAGAACATACAAGACAGCGAAAAAAAGATGAAGCCAATTCTTTGGTAGATTACTTTAACAAACCACATTTAGGATATAGTTCACAGAAGCTCGCAGCTTGCTGAAAGCCTAGACCGCTTTGCAACTTGCAGTGCTTATTAAGTTCAGTCATTTGTCCTGCCTTTTGGGCCCCTGTACCACCACACGGTTTATTGCGCAGTAAATCTGCCACTGATTAGGATCATTGCTGCACTTATCCTGGCATGCTTGGTCCTTCTCTACTTTCCCCTCCTGTGTTACTTTCCAGCTCCTTCATCACATCTAAAACTAGACTGGGAGCTTTTCTGTCCTTTAAAATGCTAATTTAGGGGCCATTATCTTTGTAAGGAAGATTATAAATAATATCCGGAACTATTTTACGTGAGGAAACTGCTTCGAGCAAGCCAGCAGAGAAAGCAGGTCTCCTGGCAGGCAATACCGCTGTTCGCTGGGGGCCACTTCCCTTGTGCGGGGTGGCGCGGAGAGGAGCGCGGGGACCACCAAGGAAGGCGCTCGAGAAACAGAAAGGGCTGGAGTGAAGGCGGCGAAAATAGACTGGCCCGGAGAGCGACGTTGGGAAAAGAGCGCGTGGGGAGAGCGGAAGAGTCAAGCGAGCGCGAGGGAGCGGGGTTAGACGCGGGGTTTGGCAGAAGGCGCCGCGAAGGCTGCCGGGAGTTGTAGTATGCAGCGTCGCCATGGCTGCCGCCCGCCAGGTAATGTGCTCTGTCCTCTCCCTCCCTCCCTCATAGCTGGGCGGCGAAGTCCTGGACTGGGCTGTGGGTTGGGCCTTTGGGGTCTGGGGCATCCCTCTTCGACACCGGCCTCACTGTGTCGCCGCGCCGGACTGGGCAGATGCCGCGTGTCCCTGCGGGCCTCCCCCTGCACGGGCCTTGCTCCCAGCGCCCTGCTCTGCTGGGGCCTCGCGAGCGGCAGGGAAAGGCCCATAGGCATAGGGTCTGAAGCGCCGTCGTGCCTCCGGGCGCTGTGGGATGTACTTTTTTTTTAATATATATATATATATATATATATATATATTTATTACACATTATCTCATCTTAATACAGTATGTACAAAGATTCCTGAGCTGTGGGATGCACCGCCCTGCCGTCAGGCCTGGTTGGCATCCCGGCTCCCCTACCCCGGCCCCTACGCTGTGAGTCCCGTGGCTGACAGGACTCGCAGCTGGGGCAGCACTGGTGCCTTTCACGACCTGGAGCCCTGTGGCTGCTGGACACCATGGGCTGGAGAGTGTGGTGGCTGCGGGACTCTCCTGGCTGTAGGCGCTGCAGGGCTCAAGCACCCACTGAATAAAGTTAACAGGTGCTTAACACCCATGAGCCACGTTGGGCGAGCTGGGTTGAAGTAATGCGCTGCCTCGTCTGTGTATGCGCAGCGCTCGGCCTGGGACACCCATAGGCAAACTCAAGTCTGTGTGTATGGTCCTGGCAGCAGCTGGGAGCCCCCTGTCAGCCAAAGGGGCTCCCAGCCTCAGGAAAGACCTGACTACTGCAAATTAAAGCTGAATAACAACCAATGATAAAGTTATTGCACATTTTCCAGCTCTAACTCTATAGTTGGGTGGGACCTTTTTATTGTGTGGTAGTCACTTATCATGTATAGCCAGTCTAGATTAACTGCACAAATAGCCAGTGAAGTGCATAATGTGTAGTGTGTAGAGGGGGCATTCACTGCCTCTGGTAGTGTAGCTCCTGTTTTACAGCCCTGCAGGCCGTTTTTATCTCTACTCATTAACTCAGGTGTGGAAACGTTACATCAGGTGAATATTCACTGAAGCATGGAAATAACTTTCAGTGAAGCATTGCACGCACTATCAAGATGCTCATCCATCTGAAAAAGATGCATATTAAATGCTAATGACTACAGGACTAATGAAATAGCCTCTTTTGATTATTTTTTGCCTAGTTTGTGTTTTGTTATACATAATACATGATACAGCAAATGAATACGCATTCATATATATATATAATTTATATATTATTATATATATATAATTTGTGCTTTGATCTTGAATTCATTAATAGAGCCCTAGGTCCCTAACACATTAGTAAAACTTTTAGTTTCGTTTTAACTAAAAAAATGTGTTGTGTTGTATGTGATAATGCACCACACCATCTGCAACCTCTTTTCAAAATCTTAGGTCTGTCTGTGGCTGCAGGCACAAGGTATCTCGGCTGATGCTGACTCCAGGAGAGGAGCGGTAGAGCTGTGGCCATGGTGCCACACTGGCACTTGTAGCCCGGCTCTGCTGCTCTCTATGCCCCTGCCCAAACTAGCATACAGGTAGTTGACTGCTGTCAGTGTCACAGTCTCTCCCCCTCACACATATCCACCCTTGCAGCTAGCTCCATGCCTCTTGGTTGAGATCTGCTTATTGATTCTACAGCATCTCTTTGAGGAGGGGAAAGCTCTCACTATGTTTACACTGAGCATAGTAAGGCTGATTTCTAGCTCCTTTTTTTTTTTTAAAGATGCTGCTGTGAATATCAGCTGAATGAATTCCAGCAACTTTGAGATCTCCTTTCAGTAGAGAAGGATTGAGCCTAAGTCCAGACCCTTGATCAATCCAGCCCTGAATTTTAGGGCATCCCTTTTTAAATACCAATTTTGCAAAAGACCCCATCTTGGTAACAATAAAAAACTCTGGATCTTGGGAGTTTTGGAGCCCAGCTTTGGTTTCTAAAATAGAGTCTTGAGTTAGGCTCCCGGTATAATCTTGCTAATTACTTGCAAAGTAGGTTAATGAAGGACTTTGGAGATACAGAACAAAATCCAGGCCTTGATCTCCAGGGAGGAATGCTTAGGAAGGTGTGTTTTGTTGTCAGTGGTATTCTTTAAGAATCCGTTGTATGTGTATCATTGAAAGGCTTTAGCAATTAATAAGTATAAAGTTATTAATCTATGGGTACTTCTATATTGGATTAATAATTAACTGTGGATTATATGCAGTGGCATCTTACTACAGTATGTCTTATGTACAATATTAAAAACATCAAGAAATAATCATATTATTTAAAATTATTATAATTTAAAATAGTATTTATCCTCATACCAACTGCTGTTCTTATTAATATGATTTAGCTGTCTAAGCCTTTAGACCAGTGGTGCTCAACCTTCAGCCTACAGGCCAGATGGAGCCTGCGGACCTGTGTCATCTGGCCCATGGGGCTCCCTGCAGCTCCAGAAATCTGGTGGCAGAGCAGAAAAAATAGTGTTAATTGCTGCTTCTTTGTTACTAAATTTCCAGACCCCTGGGGAGCCCTGTGGGCTGGACATGTTCTTGTGCATTAGATCATGCCAACGCACAGGATCACTCCACAGCTAATCTGGGTCCACAGGGTAGACTGACATCCAGCCTGTGAGGCCAAAAGGTTGTGCACCTCTGCATTTTGCCCTAGTTTTTCAGAATTACAAAGCACCCACAATCCAAGTAAAGTCAGTTGTTAGTTCAGTTGTTGAACACTATTGCCAGACACTTGCATCGCATTTGTCTTCCAGAAGGATGGGCGTATGTATGTGTTTTCATAACATAAAAAATGAAAAAACGCCAGAACAACTTTACAACTAGTCATAGTGCTCCATCTACTGGTAACTAGGTTGCCCAACTACAATCTACTGAATGATCTTAGAACAGTGTCTCTCAAACTTTTTAGACTCCAGACACCTCTCAGAAAATGCTGTCTCTTATTTTTACTTCTTATTTGACTGCATAAAGACCTTAGAAAGACCACAAGAGGTCAGAATGTTTACAACATGATTTCCTATTAGAAATCTTTGGATTTGTCTTGTGAATCATTGTCAGTGGTAGGTGTTGTAAGACTTTGGCCCCTCTCTGGTTGGCACCTTTCTCCCTAGTGATGTCAGGGTGAGACTGCACTCTGGGGCCACCTAGATGGTTCTGAGTGCTGTCCCTACTCGCCTGCCACGACTTTAATGTTGATAGATGGGGAGGCCCTAGTCTTTCTTTGTGGGCCACCAAACCTCCCCTTTACCCTACCTTTACCACATCCATGGCCTGGGAGGGCTCTGCTCCCTATAATCTTCCCTGGTATGATGATCTCCCCCACGAGGCCTGCCCCAAGCAGGGTTGGGTATGTTTGACTGTCAGTCGCTCTGGATAACTAAAACATGCCCCACCTGGGGTAACGATAACTTAGAAGTCTCTTCACTCGAGGTGAAGATGTTTGGCATCTGCTGATGAAGTATAATGGGGACTCTGGGTCCCCAGGTCCTCTCTCCCTCCCTGGGATGGGAGAATGAATCTTTGTCCCCTCGGTTACTTTTCCCAGGGACCAGCAAGGTAGGAGTTAATCCCTCCTGTTCCAACCACCTGGTGAGAGTCACCTCTTCCCCACTGGGCTCTGGGCCAGCCACCGCCTGCACCCAGCTGCCCACTGGGTCTGGCTGTCGCTCGCTGCTTTTCCCCACTGGGGTACCTGAACGCTCCAGTGCAGCCGGGTCTTCCCTCTTGATTGTGGGGATGGTCTCGTTTTCCCTGCCGTACCTGTCTGGCCAACTTCGGCTTCCCGAGCCCTGACCTGTGGTCCTTCCCACCAGGGTTCCCTGGCGGACGCTGGGGCTTCTTGCCCTGTGCCCAGCTCTACTGCTCCTACTCGGCTCTGCCACCTGTGTATCCCTGCCGGCGCTCTGCCTCTCCCCGCCGGCATCCTGCTTCTACCTGCTCGGCTCGCACCCGTCCCTTGGTGGCGGCGTTCTGCGCTCCCTTTGGCCAGCTGGGTGTTTCCCCAGCTGCTTTTTGAGCAGCCTGTGCTGCTTTTTTGGCCCCACCCCTGTGGCTCGCAGTTTTTTAATACTCATGTGAAGAATTGGGTCCCAGTTATGAGCAAGTGTTAGGTAAGCTTTTCTACAGAGTCTATATCACTGCCTTCAAATCCTCACTTGGGTGTCCATTTGGTTTTTCAGTTCTGTTGTTGGTGCATTTCTCCTCTCTGACTTTTTTCTCACTTTTTTGCATAATGCTGCCAGTTAAAAGTAATAGCTTGAGCATATCAGAGATCAGGTTTGAGTCACTCTAAGGCAGGGGTGGGCAAAATACAGCTTGCGGGCTAGATCCAGCCTGCTAGGCCATTCGATCCAGCCTGTGGGGGGGGTCCCTAAAAAATTTTAAAAATTGTTATCTGCCCATGGCTGCCTGTGTAAGGCAGGTGACAGGACCCAGCAGCCACAGCAGCAAGGCCTGCCCAGCTTGGCCCCACCCCCAACCCAAAGCCTCTGTCTGGCCTGGCAACCCTGGGGTTGTTCCCCTGCCCTTCCTCCATCTGGGAGTGCAAACTCGGCTAAGAACAGGCTGGGGTCGGGGGGAGGGGGGATTAGGGTTAGGGGAACCGCTGACAATAACTCCAGTCCTCAGGGTTGAGCTAGCTCCTACTGTGTCCTGTGATCCTGCCCTGGTTCATAGATTGTAAGGGGCTGGAAGGGACCTTCCAAGATCATTGGGTCTAGCTCGCTGCACCAGGCAGGAAAGGCAACTGGGGTCAGATGACCCCAGCAAGGTAACCATCCAGTCTCCCCTTGAAGATTTCCAGGATAGGTGATTGCACCACCTTTTGGAGGGAGTTTATTCCACAGTCTGGACACCCTGACTGAAGAAATTTTTCCTAGTATTAAGCCTGAAAAGGTTTTCCAGGAGTTTGTGGCCATTACTCTTGGTTTTCCCCAAGGGCGCCCTGGTGAACAGTTGTTTGCTAAGCCCCTGATGTAGTCCCCTGATACAGCGGTAAACTGCTACAAAGTCCCTCCCCCCAGTCCTGGCCAAGAACAGGGACTTACCCCTCCATGTGAGGTGGATGCTGTCCCTTCCCAGGAGTCCGCTCTCTCTGAAGTATGTGCTATGGTTGAAAAAACTGAAGCCTTCTCGGTCGCACCACTGGAGTCATTGATTCACTTCTTTGGCATGTTCTTCTCTCCTACGTCCGTGGCCGCAACTGGAAGCACAGAGGAAAAAATTACCTGTGCTCCCGATGCCTTGAGCCCAGTCCCCAGAGTCCTGTAGTCACTCCTGACTTTGTCTGGAGTGCTCCTGGCCATGTCATTCATGCCCACGTGGATGAGCATGGGGTAGTGGTCAAGGGGCCAGACAAGCCTAGGCGTCCTCTCCTCAACATCCCAGATGTGGGCCCCAGTGCAGCAGACCTCCTGGGCTAGGGAGTCTAGACAGCAGATGGGTCCCTTGGTGCCCTACAGGAGGGAGTCTCCCACCAGGACCACCCTGTGTCTCCTCTTGGGGGTGGGAGTTCACTGACTACCCACCTCCTCCTCTGGTCTCTCTGTCAGAGCATCCTCATGAGTGGTGAGGAGAGGGGTAGCAAAGATCAGGGGCTAGGGGTCCCAAGATGGTGACCAGGGGGTGTAGCATCTGTCAAAGGCTGGGGCTACCCGTGTGGCCCTTGACAGCTTGCCAAAACTCATTAGGCAGCCCCCCAGCCAGAGGTGGGCAATTATTTTGCTCTAAGGAAAACTGTTTAACTGATTTCTCAAGGTCTGTTCTTCAGTTTTTTTCTAGAAGATGAACTGGAATTTTAACTTTGTTCTTTGGTTTTTCTGTGTGCTTTCTGCTTCCCAAGTGAAATGTAGATCCAGTGCATTTTTGTTTAAGCAGATCGTTCCCTTGCCTTTACTTGGCCAATTTTTATTTTCTCAGGTTCCGAAATGTACAATAATAGGATTATTTCTTTCTAAGTATTTAATTATGATTGAAAGCAAACAAAATATTCCAGAACAGAACATGATTCTGAATCTGCAATCTTCATAAGCCAGTGCGGTTTCCCTTAGGGCAGTGGTACTCAACCTCTGGCCCTGTGGGTTGGATGAGAGGTGCAAGGCTGGTCTGTAGGCTAGGCCCTACTAATCCCAAAGGCTGCAGGAGGCAAAAGTGAGTCTGAGCCAGCTCTGGCTGGCCTCAAATTCTCAGACCCTGCCCCTGTCCTCTTCCTCTCCCACTCTGGACAGGGCTTAGGGATTTTGCACCCTTTTGCAAGGAGCTGGTTGCAGGCTGGAATCCGCCAGGCTGTGGAGAGCTGTTTGCAAAAAAGGAAACCTCCTGTTTCCTGTTTTGGAGGGGAAAATGTTTTTTCCCCCACAGGAAACTGAAAACCTGGATTGCCACTTATAAGGTTATATAAATCTGAGGATCCTAGGAAATGACAAATTTCATTTCCTTTTCTCAGGATACATCTATAACTTTATGCTCTGGCTGTACTGTAGTTCAGTAGGTACAGTATCATGGTATCCAGGCTATCTGGAGTATTGGAAGCAGGTTAGTGACAGTATTACAAACTGCAAGCTAATTTACGGTGCTTCTCAGCTCAGTTGGAAATATGAGACTGTATGAGGGTATTTAGGGACTCTATGACATTCTCAGGAAAGAGGTCAAGGACTGAATGGAAATGGAGATTTGCATATTCCCTGGACCCTCGTACTAGTCACCTGAACCAGATTCATTGTGGTTTTTCATGCTGGCTTCTGGGTTTTTAGTAGAGGATATTGGTTTCCAGTAGGCAAGGTCATGATCACTTGTCAGTCAGATTCATGGCATTAGGGAGATTGTTGAGAGAAATGGGAGTAGAAGAGACCAAGAAAAATTAGGTGACTAGTTAGAAAACACAGAAGGGAAGAATGAGTGTAAAAGATCCAATTCCCACTTAAGTAGTGGAGCTTTGCCAAAGTTTTCACTTGGGTCCAGACTCTCTTTCAAGTGTTAAGGAGGTATGGAGAGACAAAGGTGAGGAAAAAGATATTGAGGACAATGGTGGCAGCTATATTGCAGTCGATGATAGAAATGAAAATGTATTGTGAACCTAGGGAAGGTAGCAAGATATAAAACTGAAAGAAAGGAGGAAGTCACCCTTTCAAATGGTAGAACATTGGTTAATTCAATGAAGAGTACGAGGAGCTGGCTGTTTTAAGGCACAGGTTTGGGAGGTGTGGTGGGACGTTTTTCATCTAGGCATAGTCTTCAGGGTGCTAAGTATCGAACACTTTTTTTCCCTCCCCAGTTTTGGAAAATAATTTTTTGCCTGGTTTCAAATGTGCTTGACCATTGCAAGCTTGAAAAATCAATTTGGAATTGAACATTTCAAGCCAAGCTCTAGGTTTTGTGCTAGGCATGGTGTAGACACAGAGGAACAGAAAGATCCTGTCCCAGTAAGCTTACAATGTAAATAGGCACAGGGAAAGAGAGAGTGAATTTTGTTAGTAGATGTTTAGGGTTGTGAATCCAAAAAAGATGACAAAGCCAGTAGGGAAATACAAATTGCCTGAGTGAGGGACTAACATTAGAGGGATGGGGATGAGGAAGGGAACACAACTAGGTTACAGAAAATAGTGTTAGCCAACTAAGTTCGGGGGAGCAGCATGACTTCCTGACAACCTGACTTCCAACCCTGGTAGACTTCTCTTTTCAGATACAGGAGATCCATGAGGCCCCTGTTTAGCCATGGGGGTCACCCAGCCCTTTTGCTACCTTTCCTATGGGCTGGGATGGACTTCCCTTTTGCTTCAAGGATCGTGTCTTTTAGGAGCAGCCACTCATCATGGACCCCCTTTACTGTTAGATTCTGGTTTCTCAGGGCCTTGGCAGCCAGCCTCCTGAGCTTATGAAAGCTGTCTTTCCTAAAATCAAGGATTTCTGCATTGCTGACTGATTTCCAGCTTTGCAATGGATAGAGAAAGTGATCAACTTATGATCACTGTCTCCCAGCTTCCATTTGATTCTCAGGTTGCTCACTACATCATCCTCTTTGTCCAATACCAGATCCAGAAGCGCTTTACCTCTTGTTGGCACATAGACTCATAGACTTCTTGAGACAAGTAGAGTTTGTCAATGCAGATGAGAAAACTGCATGATCGGTCATATTTGGCAGATTTCTCATCCCATGAGTTGTCAGAGTAGTTGAAGTTACTCATTATTACATTAGCAGAGACACTGATGTGGTGAAACAAGCATTTTGTTAGTTTTTTGCTGTGCTTAGGAGAGATGAAAATGAAAGGAGGAAACCAAATACAATGTGCGTGGGGGTGGTGGGGCAGTTGGCAGAAAACAAACAAAATGCCCAGCAGAGGGGCAGGCAGAGTGAAGAATAAACAGAATGGTCTTGTGAATACTGTATTTTCTTATATACAGCATGCCTTTTCTTATATACTGTATATATGTGCCTTTTTCACGGGCAGAATAAAGAAAAAAGATTTTTCCAACGTTATGGCTGCATAGAGTGGGGACAGAGCTTAATCTTCAACTAACTCACCCTCCCTTTCCTGCTTAACTAAAGCTGAATCCCAAGTTGTAACTGAATGCTGATCTCTACATGTAGATTTATGGGTGGGTCTGAAGACAGCTGAAGAGTCTCCAAGACTATGGAATAGAAGAGATATCAGGAGCAGTTGGCAGACAGCAAAATCGCCTTTAAAAGTTAGCTTGATTAATAGAACATCAAGACAGTTAACAAAGAGAGATGATTGTTAACACCTCTGGAGTGAAGAAAATGAGCCATTAAGTAAACGGGCTCCCTCAGCTACCTGAATAGTAATGCAACAGCTACTACACTGTGGAATCAAAGCAGGGTGCTTCTATTCTCTGCAAAAAAATCAGATTCCCTGCTTAATACACATGATTCAATTTTGGGAAGCTGAGTTTTAGGGAAAAGGTGCATATTGTATACAAGAATATATGCTAAATGATGGCAAAAAAAAACGCAAGTGGAAGAAAGGAATCTGGCATCAAATATTGCACTGAAAGGCTTTCTGATGCCAGAGTGTCTTAATTTGGGGGAAATATTTTCATTTCAGATTGACCTTTATTTAATTAGACTGTGCTTTAATAAGAGTATTTCTTAGTGGGAGAACTTTATGGGGTTGAATTGAAGGGAGAAAATAGTTTGGGAACTATTTTTTGATTGAGCCCCCAAAAGAGTTTGCAAAAACTTTAAGTATAGGAAGCTCTCCATTCTTCACGAAATAGGGTTTGCGAAGTAGGTAAATAATCGCACCACAATACCATGACAGAGGTGAGTTTTGTTTTCTTCTTTTTTTTGCATATGGACAAGGGATACTGACCCAACATCTAAGGAGGATTAATGTTAAAGGAAAGATTAGAATGTAGTTGCTATTACTAATAAAGGAAATTGATATTTTTACATATGAGATTCACGTGTCAATGGCTTTTTAAAAATAATGAAATATTGACCTATGTATAAATTACTTAATGCAGATTTCTTTCTTTTTCATTAGGAATTTTGAAAGCAACATCTTGTATCTTGCCTGTTGCTTTCACTTTTCACATGGCTGACTTGGAAGTGGACAGTGCCCATCAAGAAAATTTGAAACTCAGTAAAATGAAGAAGAAAGTATTGAGGAAACAAATAAAGGCTCAACGTACCTTAATGCAACATGAGGGTATTGAATGCATTTCCCACACCACTCAGGTGACTTGAAGCTCTTACTGTTGTTATGCCAGTATGCAGGCATAGCTTATCCATACCCTCAGTTCACTTGTGGCTAAAGCAGAGATGTCAGACATATGGCCCATGATCTGTATCCAGCCCAAAGAGCCGAGTGATCCATGATGGAGGTTCTTCTCCTGATGGCAGCCAGGTACCTGGATGAGGCCCATGCTGCTCAAGTCCCAACAGCAATATGGTTTGTTTCTGTGGTGGCAGCCAAGCACTTGTGATGCTGAGTTTTTTTCCTGAGTTGCCACTGGGGCTTCAGTGCCAGTGCTTTTGCCAACTTAGCTGCTTAGTACCTGGGTGAAAAAAACAGCGCTGAAGCCCCAACAGCACCAGGGAAGAAGCCCAGTACCTTGCAGCTGGTTTCTGCTGTGGCAGCCAAGTGCCTGGATCTGGTGGCACGGCATCATTCTTCCAGCCTATGGGCTGGTCCCATTGGCTGCTTGAGTGGTGCAAGGCCAGATGAATGTGATACCTAAATCAAAATTATGCTCTGAAAACTGACTCTTACAGGGGACTCAATGTTTGTTTTATTGGCATGTTACACATTGTTAATGGCACATCACAGCCTCCTTTTCGTTCTCCATGTTACCCTCTTAGACTTCCCTGCTTTCAGCTTTGCATAGTTCTTCAATTCCTTTCCCCCATACTCCTCCATAAAACTCAATCTCTCTTTTTCAAACTCTGTTAAAATAGTCTTTTAGAAATCCTTCCTACTTTGTTTTTCTCTGCAATAATCTCCTCCCTAAACTAGTGACCATGCTTTCTTTAACAGTGTCCCTTCTGTCTCATGGCTTGAGCCTGCAGACTTTCTCATTTATATATAGTAGCTGATTGTTTTGCATGCGCTGTAGCAAAGTTGGGCTTGGTTGTCATCAGGATTTCAGAGAAGGTGGCCATGTAGGAAAATGTTAAGATCTGAAATTCAAGTGTACATAGTAAGCTCTAGTGCTAAGACTGTTGTAATTTTTCTGTGTGGGTAATATGCCTAATTCTAGGCCTATTAGTACTAGTAGTAAGTCAGAATTTGAAGCTGAGTTTAGAACAGAGGATGAGAAATACTCTGACTTTTGTGGTTCAGTGCACAGATTAGGTATTGATGAAACTCTTCTGAAATTCTACTCTTGACCAAACTCATATGACAATGAATTTATATAACCATGAACCTAGTGCTTATTATTTGCTGTTTCAAACCCAACTATTATATTTTGCATTGTGGTTGGGTTGTAAAACCTCTGAAAAACACTATAATGCAGAAGCTGATAATGTCCTCAATATAATAGCATTAACTGAGCTACCACAACAGGTATGCTGTCAGTAGGAGCTCATACATGAACCCAGTACTCACTGTTAGAATGCCAGTACCCTTAAAAGCTCTCTTTTTTTCATTTAGTAATTCTTTTTTTTTTCCATTTTCACGCTAACTTACTGTTGTTTGGAAGAACTATTTGCTGCTTCTTGAAAGAGTAGAGTATTTTATTTTCTGCTTTCAGATAAGGTAATAAAACATTTTATAGAAATGCTCTAAAAAAAAGATTGCCTACAACTTTGCAGAAAAGATACTGAAGAGAGAAAATGTCTGAAAAATAGCTCTGGTTGGCCCCAGAAAAGTGGCTAAGTCTTGCTAATTATACAGAGCTACTGATACCAGACCCTGTACTTCTTATGGGCATTTTTCATTTGCCCTCTCTCCATTTTACTGGAATTGATTAAATTCAGTCTTCAAACATGGCAACATAACTGTTCAGAAGTCAATTAAGCTTTATAGCTTACATTTTTCTAAAATTATGTATCTTTTGCAAAAGAAATATGTTAAAAAGAAATATTTTTAAATAATGACAACAGGATAACTATTTGTATTCCACCAGTTAAACAGCCAGTCTCCACAAACCACCCACACAATCTGATAACCTAAATAATGGTTAGATGACCAGTCTCCTTTCTCCGTTTCATGTTTGTAAAGGACCTTTGTCTGAGGTTAATCTCTGTCTGAGGCTGGTTCTTTCCTTGGTGTAATCTGCAAAATTTCCAGACAAAAACATCAGTTTCAGGAGAAGTGAAACTGCTGTCTGCTATCAATTTCACTGTCTGCCACCTGAAAGTAATAGTGTAGCTAGATACCCATGCATCAATAACTTGTTTGTAGGCGGTGCTGTGATTACTACACAAACACACACACACTCACATATGACTATTTTTACCAGGTAGACTCTAACTCTGTAAAACCCTGGCCCTTAAAATACATATGGAACAAATTGTGGTTGCTTTAGTTCTGATCCTGACATACCAGATTAACTGGAATATAAATATTTAATCTGGAACATCAAGCAGAGCAGTCGCAGACTGCTTGTGGGATAACAGTTTTGTTTCTATTTGTCATGCAGGTGTGCTTGTGCACTGCAGTTTTCAGATTGAGAAATTGGTGATCAACACTGATTTATTTTTTATTTTATTTTGTTAATTAGAACCTGGTTGTTGCCAATGGAGGTCTGGGTAATGGAGTGAGTAGACACCAACTACTCAGGCTAGCAGAGGAATGTGGATTGGTGGAAGCACTCCTAATGCCTCCAAACAAACCCTATTCGTTTGTGAAATACAGAACAACAGAAGAAGCCAAGAAAGCCTACGATGCTCTGAATGGGAAGGAGCTAATACTGGAGGACACCAGCCACACTGTTATTTTATATGTTAACTTTGTGAGAAAAGGTACAAGTATTGTTGTTTCATAAAGCACAATTGTTTTCATGTCTCTTTTGAGTTGTCTGTTAGAATTATAGTGGTCTCAGTGAAGTTAGTGACAAAACTCTTTATGATTTTTTTTTTTTTTTTAATGGAGCCAGGATTCATAGAAATGGAAGTGGAAGGGACCTTGGAAGATCATCTAGTCCAACCTTCCTGTTCTGGGCAGGAATACGACTGAGATCAAATAATCCCAGCAAGGTGTCTGTCCAGGCTTCTCTTGAAGACTTCCAAGGTTGCAGGAAGTCTTCAAGAGGAAGATTGTGAGAAGTCTTCCAGGGGAAGTTTGAAGATTCCAGGCTGCATTTTTAATCTTGATTTCTTCTTGCTTTTTAATTTTTACTTTAATTCATACTGTTGCACAACATCTGCAAGTGCTCTCACAGGTCATGGATTTTTTTGTGGCAAAACAAAATGTATGAATAAATTAATATAAAGATCAGCTTGTCCAACAACATAAAAATCATAATTTGTAACTGAGAGGAATGTAGATTCCCAAAAGTAGCTATTCATAATAGCAGAAGCATTCAACTGACTATAAGTCAAATCTTGAGGGGAAAAGCATCTTACTGCATACCATGAAATCTGGTCTCGTAGGGTGAGACAGGAGTTATGTCTGTACAGCCTGCCTCCCAACCCAAGAGCTAGTGCAAAAAAGGTAAACTTTGCCCCCTCGCTCACTTACATACACCAGAAACTAGTGTTTAGAAAGAGCAGACAGCTCAGGACTGGTGCTGGAAAGAGTGCTTTTGTCTGCTTGGGAATACTCCCAAGCCATCTCCCCTATCTAATTGCTGTTTTCTGGTGCTCCTTAGTGCAAGTGAGTGCAACTGAAGCACATTGAGAGAGAGGGCTGAGGGGTGCAGGTTCCAAAAATTTACTGTGGAAGAGTAAGAAAAGATTTGTTGCAAAAGAAATAGATTGGGAATTGTGGGGGCAAGGGGATCAGTTGCTGTCCAGTAGATTTCCTGTGTGACCTTGGACATCTGATAGATCCTGATCTCGCTCCATGTTTATTTCCCAACTGTAAAATAGAGGCAGTAACACTCCGTTTCTCCTACCCTTAGTCTGTTTACAGTATCAGGACCTTGGTACAGGATTCTCTCTTACTATGTGTTTGCATAGCACCTCATGTAAGGGCCCCTGATCTTAGTTGCTAAACTCTACTATAATGTTAATAATAATTTTAGGGCGGCAAAATCTGAGGGTTTGGGTGCTATTACCTGTAGTAGTCATTTTCCATGAAGATAGGTGTTGCACTATATATTTTACTACATTTTGTCACTAAACTACAAATGATTTCCAACCCATTTGAAATTAAATGTAAGAAATGATGTATTCAACTATAAAATATACAGTATTCAGACATGCTTTTTATGTAGTTCTCTTTGTTTGCTAGCCAGAAACAATGACAAACCTCAAGAGTCCCAGAAAGATGAATTGAGTACAGCTAGAATCTATTTTGAAATATGTGGGAAAGGTTTGACTTTTTATTTTGACAGAAAAAAAGCCTCAGGCATTTTTAGGGGTCTGGAAAGCACTGAGTCCCACAAGTCCTACTCGGTGAGATGTGAAAAAAGTGTCATATAGCATAGGATTTGGGGGTCCTGATTTTGTTTAGTGCTGCTAAGAATGTTCATTAATTCAGTTGTTGATCAATTTAAACATTTATCACGTTGCACAATATTAGTAAAATATCATTTTAGCCTAAAGGGCACAAACGGGTCACTTTCCACGTTTAGCAGCACTATTTTCTTTTTCCTATATCTGTAGTGCATTGGGAGGATATTATGCCTACCAATTTGCCTCCAGGCCTGAAGATGGTTGATGAGCTTGTTTCTCCTGAGGAAGAAACAATGATGTTGGAGAGTATCAATTGGACAGGAGATGAAGTCATTCAAAATGGTGAGTAAAACGTCTGCACGTTGTTATTTTGTATCACTTCATTTCTGTAAGATACCATCTTTGGTATAGCACTTGTAAAATTGAGTCATATATAATAAAGTTACAAATATCCAGAAATGTGTGGTGTAAAGTGATGCCTTTGGAATGATTTATTTTCACAGGCAGATAGCTAAAACAGTGATTCTCAATCTTTTCAGACTTGAGGCACCCCTCAGAAAATGCCAGTTCTTAGTTTTTTTCTTTTTTTTGACTAGAGAAAAAAAATAGAGCAATTCCTTGCAACAGAAGAACTTAGATCACAACAGGTCAGAATGTTTTTTTCACTATGTATTCCTATTTGAAATCTCTGGGTTGATCTTGTGAATTATGCTTGCACTTCTAACAGTACCTACAGTACCTTTGAAAGGATGTCAGTGCACCCCAAGGTGTCATAGCATCCTGGTTGAAAATCACTGAACTCGAGTCATTTCCTAACAGCAGGCTCATCTGATAAGTGTTTTGAGAAATGTCATGCCAATACTTTGGTATCCTATCTGAAAGCTGACGGGTTTTTTTGTGCCACCAAAGAGTTGTCAAAGAAGCTCCCACTTTAGCTGCTCATGTAATTTCAGTTTTGCTTTGTAGAATTAAATATCTTAAAGCCAGTTATTTAGGAATTGAGAAGCTAATTAGGAAAATAATTTTGATACCTCATCATGGTATAGAGTATTATGTTGACCTTGGTAAGAATGTGGTATTATGATGCAAAGAAAGTAGGAGCCTGTTGCATACTCAGAAGCCCATGTTATGTGCTTATCCAGGTATCAGTACAGAAAAAAAAAACATTAAATATGGATTGGGGGAAACTGGTATACTTCTTGGGATAGATGAATGCAGTATGGACAACTGCAGTCCTGAATTCCATGCACCATGCAGTCCCTTCAGACCAGTGGCAACAACAAAACATAATGTTAACTAATGCTGCTTTATTGTGGCAAATGTCTATTTGCTCTGTGGCACCTCAGAAATTCCCCTGCAGGATCAAGTCCCTTAAACCTGAGGAGCGCCTGCCTGGTTTTCCCTACCTACAGAGATATGCCCCAGTGAATCTTGGGGTACCCCTCTGTATGTAGAGAAATTCAGGGTTCCCTGCTTATAGAGATTCCTTGCCCCATGATTTCTAAAGGCACAACTTCATAAGTGGGGGAAAGCCCACTCAGGTCCTGATGCAGGGGTGCAGGACTTGGGTAATTGGTGGCGATCTGTGCCTCCATGCTGGGATTCATGACCTTGTGCCTCCATGCTGGGATCTACAGTGGTTCCTGCATTGACCCATGCTTCATGCAGAGGCATTGATCAGCATGGGCACTGGCCAGGAAGTGCAGGTTGATGTGGAACCTGGGGAATTCCTGCCACCCCATGTCTCTGTGCAGGGACCTGCACTTCTCCATGCCTCCCTGTGAAGCACAGGTTAGTATGGGATGTGGTGCATGTCCCACCATGGAGGCATGGGGCACTGGGAATTCTCTGTGTCCCACACTGCTCCATACCTCTGCTCTGCTCTATGCTGGGATCTGTGCCAACCCATGCTTCTGCTTGACCCGTTGGTCCCAGCAAGTAGACAAAGGGGAGCAAGAAACTTGAGGAATTCTTGAACAATGGATGACATGAGTTTTGCTTCAGCTGATCCACTTCGTTTGGCAGTGTCTGTTCATACCCTTGTTTTATAGAAGTGTTGAGTTGTAATATCTTGAGGGCCACCAGAGTTCCTACCAACTTGTGAAAAACATTTGTGGTCTGAACAGAAGTTATGTGGAATAGGCCTAGCAGGAAGTCTGAAAATATCAAATCTGTCCTAATATTTTTATGTTCACTTGTTTTACTTTGCAGCACAAAAGTCTTTAAAACATAGAAGAGTAAAGCATTTTGGCTATGAGTTTCGATATGATAACAACAGTGTGGATAAAGATAAACCACTGCCTGGAGGTAAGAGTTTTGTTTTAAGAAGACACCTTAAAAAGACGTTGGTTTTAAATCTGTTCCAATAGATCTAATAATATAGCTAGAAGCTAGCATCAGCATCAGTGATCTATCAAGTCATGCAATTAAGATTATGAGTGTGTGACACAAGACTACTTTGTTCTGTGACAAGCTACACACATCAGTTCTTTTGCCCATGGTCTCAGGAAGGCACTTAAATATGTACCTAAGGTCTAGTTAACTGGGGAGGCAAAATATGGCCCATGGGCTGGATCCAGCCTGTGGCAGTCCATTCACCTGAGGAAACCCAGGCCATAGTGTGTGCAGCTGGTTCCACTGTCCCTGGATGTGGAGTTGTTGTGTGATGCAGAGCGCAGCCCATCCTATCCCTGTGTGTGCCTCTTGGGCATGCTGGGTGGTGCAGCAATGGGGCAGGGATGGCACAGTGTCACAAAGGCGGAGTCCTACAGGAGGGCCATGATCTCCTTAAGGCCCCTTCCCGTGCCAAGTTGGCCTAAGGGCATCCTCGGTTTCTCACCTGCCACGTCTTTGATGTTAAAATATGTTAGGGAGGCTTCCTTTTTATGCTCTCTTGGTCACTTCTGGTTGTAGTCTCTGCCTGTGGACTCCCGGACCCCTCGTGGGTCCTGTTCTACAAATGGGTGCTTCCAGGGCACCTTAGCCTTAGGGGCTATGCGTGGCTCCTACCACTCCAATACCACGCCCCAAGCCTCTCAGGTGAAATGGACGTTATTCTGTCCCTCTATGGTGTTCACACCCTCTCGGGCACTCCTCAGCCCTGTCTCTCTTTCTCCGTGCCCTTTCTCTGGGGCCTTCTCCACAATGCTGCCCCTCCTCAGTATTGCTGCCTTTCTCTAGGGCTCTTCTACTGTGCAGCCCCTCTCTGGGGCTCTTTTCTCTGGGGCCTTCTCTGTAGCGCTACCCTCTTGCAGGGCCTTCTCTGCACTGCCGCCCCATTCTCCGGGGCTCTTCTCCGCACTGCCTCTCTCTGGGGCTGGGGTTTGTGCACCCCAAATGCTGCGCCTTTGCTGGGGTTCCCACACTACGGTGAGTCCCCTATGAGGCCTCCTCCAACCCCTAATAACCTCACCCAACCACCGGTTATAAACAAACAGCAACAGAAAATACTAGCCCTCCAGCTATAACTCAAACTGAAGCCGTCCGGCCATAACAACATTCACTCCTATTGGAGACCCTTTATCTCTCCCAGCTATGTTAGATACTGTTCCTGTATCAGGCTTCTTCTTGCATCTTTACTCGGGGAACTCCTTCCTCTATGGTTGTGGGCAGGAAACTGCTAGCTTGGCCTCAGCCCCTGGGCTTTATAAGGGCCAGGCCCTGCCCCTTCCGGTCACCTGACCTTTTCTGGTTGCCCTGGCAACCTGCAGCTGGACTCCTTATTTACTCACTGCTAGGGTCCCTTCCCTGGCAGTTTCTCCTCAAGACACACAGCAACCAGACTTGGCTTCCTGGCAACCCCTGCTGTGGCAGCTCCTTCCAGCTGCCACTGCCAGTTTCTCTGCCACTGCTGCTGGATCCATTCCACTGCCTGAGCACCCCGGCCTGTCCACCCTGCACCCACCACCAGGGGTGCTGGATGGAGTGGGTGGGCAGGGTCTCCATGGAAACTGGCCTGGGACCCCTGTGGGCAGGGTGCACTTCTGCTGGGTGGATGGGATGGGGCTGCAGGTGGGCAGGCAGTGGGGCTCAGGAGTGGGACAGTGGGCTGGGATGGGGCCAGGAGCATGGGGCAGTGACAGTGCAGGGCTGAGGCTTGGGGCAGAGCTGCAGTCCGCTCCCTACGTGCCCCTGCAATGGGTGCTGATTCTGTGGCCAGGCGCTGGCTGCTGCCTGCGGATCCAGTGCTTGTCACAGGGATGTGCAGGGAGTGGATTGCAGCTCTGCCCTAGGCCTCAGCCCTGCACTGTCACTGCCCTGCAATCCTGACCCCTGCCTGCCTGCTCTATCTGGTATCCCTGGTGATGGGTGTAGGTCAGATGGGCCTGGGGCCATATATAATCAATTGGCACCCCCAGCCCTCCCCACCTTCTCTGTGCTGGGTGGTATAAACAGCTGTGACAGGGAGCTGAGGCCAGGGGTCAGGCCAAAACCTCCCACCACCCCTCAGCCCTCAGCAGCTCACCAAAATTTCTTAATTGGGCCCCCAGTCCAAATACTTGCACACCCCTGAGTTAACTTCACTGGAACATATGCTTGAGCACCCTTCTTCAATAGTGATGCTTTTCTGAATCAGCACCTTAGCTGTCAGCTTTTGTGGTGCAGGCAGGAAGCCATATTAACTATTTCTAATTGTGTTTTTAAAACCCACATGGCTGTTGACTTTCATTGGTTACTAGTCAAATGTGCATTTTGAACTTAAGCAGTTCAGAATTTTTGAATTAATATTACATCAAAAAGGATTACCATATTTTCGCGCATATAGCCTACCCACAGGCATAAGCAGCACCCACGTATAACCCGTGGAGAATTGTATTTTTGTAAATTAATTTGTGTATATGCTACACCTGTGTATTCCCTGCGGTGATGTATACACGGGGAGGCGGTGCAGCCCAGCCCGCCCTGGCCTCTGTGGCAGTGGCGGCACATCCCGACCTGCCTGGGTCCAGTGGGAAGGCGGCGTAGCTTGGCTCCGGCCACAGTCCAATACCAAGTCAGTGCTGACCACTGACTCTGCCCTAACTGGCTCTGCCTGTGACCCCCCTCAGCTACTTTCTGGGAGCCGCGGCCATGGTGGTGCAGCTGGCCCTGGGCCCAGCCCCAGTGGTGGCGCAGCAGCCCTGGCCCCTGTGGCAGTGGCGGTGCAGCCCAGTCTGCCCAGGCCCTGCAAGGAAAAAAGTCCGTCGATAGCCCACACCCAGTGGAGATTTGCCATTGTTTTCAGTAACACTAGGGTCTGGTGCACACTTAAGGGTACTAGAATTTACAGATACAAACGCTATTTTTATGACTACAACAAGAACTTTCCATTGTGCCATAACAAATTCAGAATTACCTGCATAAAAGACAATGTACATAGGCCTACAAGGCTATTCAATGAGTTTTGTCCAAGATTTTGATTTCTTATCTGTCATGAGCAGAAAAAAAAAAGAAAAGATTTTGTTTAGACTTTTGTATGTCAAACTAGGTATTCCTGAAATTTGCAATATGCTCCTGGAGAAGTGCTTGAGACAAGGATATATTAAACATAAACCTGATCAATTGACAGTAAACCAGTATGAACCTGGACAAGGTAAGCATATTTGTGCTTTTAAAAAATCAAACCTATTTTTTAGGATTGTTAACCAAAATCTGTCTCTGATGGCCCTGACTTAGGGGGAGAGATTACCTATCCACTTGCAGTTGATGCTCCTGAACAGTTGTTTTTTTTTTTTTTTAAATAAAGGCCTGTGTCAGGATTCAGTTTTCTTAACTTGGAAACTTGCAATTAGAGGCACAGTTTCAGTGCTAATGTAAATGACAATGGAACCTGACTCTTGGCTTTTAAGATGAATGTAGCATGGAAGAGTTGGTGATCTGAAGAGGTAAATGGTCCATATCTTTTTCAAACGAAAAAGAGATGAAAGCAGGTTGTGATTTCTCTCTTTATAGGGCTGTATCTATATTATGGATATAGCCCTAATTCTGAATTAAAGGAAAATCCTTAGTGCGGTTGTTTGCATGTACGTAGACTAACACAGCTAACTGTGATATGCAGAACATTTTTCCTGTTTGTAGCTACTCCTGATCAAGGAACAGATTGAGAGGTGCATGCTCTTTTACTGTGTTGCAGTCAGCTATTTTCTACTTAGTTCTGAAGTCTATGAATCAAAAATGTATCTTAAATATGTTCAGATAAATAGCCATGAAAATAGGACTTGCCAGCTGTGATATTTAGCATTATTGTTTTGACAACCCTTTGTGATTTTTGTTATGCAGGAATTCCTCCTCATATTGACACACATTCTGCTTTTGAGGATGAAATTCTCTCTCTCAGTTTAGGTGCTGAGGTAAATTTATTATTTTTTATATATGTTGGATGTTTGAATGATACAAAAGCAAAGTTCTTAGCATTTAATAAAAGGTATATTTTACACGATATTTTTTCACTCTACTCATGGATGCTAGCATGTTAAAATAACCATGTGACAGTGGGCCTAAAATCCTGGTTTCGTTAGTCGCAGGGAGCTTGATTGTTGATTTCATTGGTACTAGGATTTCTCCGTACAGGTAACTCCTGGCTGTTTTAAGGTCCTAGGACCCGGTTCTTTGTTGTCCTTCATCAGTTTTGTATGCATACTTTACAACACTGCTCTTGTATTAAGCCTCTCACCTCACTTCTTCCTACATCCTCCTCTGCTCCTGCTGGTCTGCCCAAAATATCCCTGCTCTTTCATTTGTGTTACAGTAGCACCTAAAGTTTCCAGCTGGGAGCTGAGCTCCACTTGGGCTATGCTCTGTACAACCACACAATTACAGTCCCAACTCTGATAACGTTAGAACAGAAACAGAAAATCCAGACAAAAGGTGAAAAGAGACAAAGGCAGTGAGAGGGCAAGGGGCTGATGAAGGTCCTGGAGCGGGTCACTGGCAGCACTGGGAGAAGAATCCTGATCTTGCAGCTTCTGTACAAGTTCTCCTTCAAGGTTTTACTGCACCTGGCCCCAAGGGATGAGACCACCTTGGCATGTACTCTCTTGTATGTATTTCTTATACTTTCCCTTTGACTTAGAATAGCCTCATCCCAAACCTTTGCTGAATGCCCTCCTCCATCACCCTTCAAATAATTTTTTAAAGTCTGTCTCTATTCTGCCATAGTTATATGCACTATCTTCCACAACTCTCCACAGTTTCCATAGCTCTCCGAGCCAGGGAAATAGAGATATAACTCTGCTACTTTCCACAAATGTTCTGGTGCTATATAAATAGCTTCATCACGTGCAAGTGACATCCATAGCAAGGTCCAATAATGGTCTTATTTCAGTGAGGCCTCATGAACTAATGACTGCGCACGTGAGTGACACATTCTGCCATTTGCCCCTTCAGGCATTAGAGCACAAAGAGTGTGAGCATGAGTCTGTGCAGAGCTGTATCTGCAGGAGTGAGATTAAGTGCAAATCATCAATCCCTCAGGGTATGACATTATAACCTGATGATTAGTCTGCAATTATGTTAAGTGTTGACAGAACGAGAGAGCTGTGGCCAGCTGGTCTGAGTACAGGATTGGAAGCAAGGAACTTTTTGGAGCTGTAATCAGTGCTGTGTCACTGATTTTTATTTTTGGCTTTGGTTAAGTTGCTCACATCAACATTTTAAAGAGTCCATTAGCTGTAGGTGCCTCTTAAGACCAGCTGTGTATAGGGGATCGGTACATGCTGCTCCACGTTGCCCAGGTTTGTTTTAGAATTACTTTTAGTAGAGGTGAGAGAGTGGGTTGTCCTCCTGCATGGCCATTTAGTTTTTGGCCTTGTTTTTGAGGCTCGTCATCTAGTCTGCTGTGTTGGTGCTTTTAACAACGTGGGACACCAGTCCACTTGAGCAGGAGTTGACAGCCTTTTAGTCACTATGGGCCCCTGGTTATGATCCACCATCTGCTGTGGTTATGACCCACCACCTGCATCCCTTGGTGATCAGCAGATGCTGCAAGGGGAGCTGATAACTAAAGAAAGATGCTAGGACCGACCCTAGATATGCTGCCTCTGCTGTAGCAGACAAAAGACATTGAATATGGCAAGCACTACCATCCTGGGGACACTTCCTCTGCTGCTGTGGCTGGAATGTGCTGTTGATTCCCTGAGCAACATTGGGCTGGATCCAGTCTCTTGGCTGGCTTGATCCTGCCAGTTGTAAACTCCTTCACTAGGGAATAGGCTGAGAGCCCCTTTCAATTCTCTGAAATGGTTGCTTAAAGGTAAAAGGCTCTTTGTCCACTAATCCATCCCCTTAAGTGATCCACCCCTTTCCAGTTTAATTTTTAATGCATGCTGAGTATTTCAGAGGCTGAGTAGAAGATGAGCACTACTAAAACTACAGCTAACTTGGCTTTGTAGATTTAAAAAAATAAGTTCAGTTGTTTTTCTTTTTAGAAAGTGTACTGGTGCTGAAAAAATTTTATATCCTGTTTCATCTGGGCTTGGGGCCCTGGGCAGCTGGCACCTTCTTTTTCAATTAAAAACTGACTGGTCCATAGCCTATATTACTTCAGTGATGAGACACCATAAGCAGTGCAGTTCTGGGTGATTATATTACAGCACACCTTGGTGATATTCTTAAACCAGTGGCTGAAGGCAGAGTGATTTTAATCACCTGAGAAATACAGGCATTTTCTGGAAGTGGGCTGCCTGGAGTGTTGTGCCGTTGTTGAAAATTGGAATTCATATGTTTTAATTGAGGAGACGTGCAGACCTAAGACTTTGGTAGATATCTTGGACATGGGTATTGGAAATAGTCTGTTGAATAGGACCCCAAGTTTTAATGTATTTTCCTAATGGGCTATTAACATAGTGTTCTGATGAAAGCAGCCAAAGAGAGCATTTAAGGGATAGTAAACCAGCCAGTGCCCCATAAAATTCTGCACTATTTGATAGTCTCTCCTTCTGGTAATTTTCTAACTTTTTATATTTCTGTAATATCTTTTTCTTGCCCATGTAGATCTTTATCTGCATTTAAAACATGACTCTCACCTGTAGCAATATGAAATTGGTTATTGTAGCATTTCTTCTGTGCATCCAACTGTATATTTTCTGTTTTCCACAAGTATAGTTTTCCACATATAAAAATTATATGCTTCACTAATGACATATTATTGTGGTACTTTTACATCAGCACAGTTCTATATTCATCTTTTGTTCCCCCCCTCCTTTCACTTTTAACTAGCACATTTCCTGGGATGCCCATTTGCATCTCTTAGTACATTTGCTCTATCTGACTAAGACATGATATACCTAGCCTTTTTAGTTCTATTTTCAGTCTGCGTGTTGTATCCTTTTCTGGTTTGTCACATCTTATTCCAGCTGTCTCTATCCATGATGAGAAAAAAACCCATAATCATAGTTATACAGCTATTCTTTTTCTAATTCTTCTCCAAAGAATAAGAACTTCCCTAAAGAAATAGACTGGCACTCTGTCTGAACCAGTGTCCTATTTTCAAGCTTGACCAATACTAGATGCATCAGAGGAAGAAAAACCGTAACGAACGTATATACTTCATGATTATACTAAGCCCTGGAAAAATATTTCTTTCTCACCTTTACCTGTTGACCAGCTTATCATATGGTTTTATAACATTGTGACCAGCAATTGCACTGGCAGAATACTGTTCCTTTAATGCAAATAGCTAATTTTTTTTTTTTAATCTTTCTATCATAGGTGCTTTTATAACCCTTGTAGTATCTTAATGCCTCCCATTACTTAAAACAGGGGTAGGTAACCCATGGCATGGGTATCAATGTGTGGCACACAGAACCATTTTTCTTGGTGCACGTGCCTTGGTGGAGAAGGGGTTGGGGCTCTTGCTGCCACAACAAGGATCAGGTCTCTCGCGGCTCCCCTGGCATCTTCTACCTGTGACACGCCAATATTTTACAAGGCAAGGTTGTGGGTGTTTTGGGCACGCTTCCCAGAAATGTTGCTAACCCATGACTTAAAATATTTATCTTTGCGACACACCTGTGAGGTATAATGCTATTGCCATTTATACATGTGGGCACCTGATGCCAAATGTCTTGCCCAAAATTGCACAGGAAGCCCATGGCAAACAAGGGACATGAACCCAAGTATCTAGTGACCTAGCCTAGGACTTGATTTTGAAGGTCAGGAAGAGAAGCTTAAGGAAATGGGGAGGGAGGCTTAAAAGCAGTTAAGAAAAATGGAGGGATTTAAAGAGAGAAAGAAAATGCAGAGAGAAGTGCATTGCACTGAGATGCAGTATCTCATCTCACCATGCCTCAGTAGAGTTGAGGCTTTCTGGAAGTGCCTAGTACCTGTCAGATCCAACAGGAGTTACTTAAAACAGTTCACTAATCTTTGTCATACCACAGATAACTACAATGGAGAATACAGGTACTAAACTATCCTATTGGGCTCCATAAGGTCATAATAAATCAGCATGTGTACCATTGCCTTTAGAAATTACTGCAGATAAATGAGTATAATAACCACGCGAACCTTGCAGTGCTGCATTCAACTTTATTCAGAAAGCAGCACAACAGAGAAAAGAGAAACATTTGGGGTGATGCCTATCATAGGGGCTTAGAAGACTTGATAGCAAACTGTCTGTCTCCCACTTCTCCCCATTAGCATCATTTAATAGGATGCTGTAAAATGGGGAACAGATGCCTTCTTTAAAGTATCTTCCACCTTGTTTTGTAGTAGCTGTTATTTTCATTGCCTCCATTGGGTGTCTCTAGAGATGCATAAGTTACAGCCTTTTATCCAGAGCATGGATTCAGCATGAGGCCAGTTTGGCAATCTTGAGAGAAGTTATGGTTTAAGCCTGTGAAAGATGTCAGGATTTCCTTTTGCAGATCTGCAGTGGCTGCAAGAACGAGCTCAACATTTTTCATTTTCTATTCCTGAAATTGATTTAATTTGACGTGTCATGAATAAACACAAGTTAGCTTGTGGTACATTATTTAAAAAGCAGAAACAGAGGAATTGCAACACCAGTTGTAAATCAGTAGCCCCTCTCAGTTTGTGTCTTGTTTTGACACTGCTATATTACAGTTGCTTCAGAAGAAGGCGTAGAAATATCCTTGGGCATAACTTAATTCTGTCCTGTGGGGATGAGATTTCCCCCTCACCTCCCCCCCCCAAATTGCAGCTCTTTTAACTATAAACCTGATAGTGGTAGTGTAGGCACTTCCCTTCCCCTTATCCTTCTCCCCATCCCATAGCTGAGCCCTTCCTGGCTCTTTCCAAACAGTGAAGTGGAGCAGTCTGTTTGATGCTCTTTTTACAACTGACCGAAAAAAAGGGGAATTTCAGACTGTGTGGATGATCTATCTGGTCCATAGCTAACTGTGCATTTAAGTAACTGTGCACAGCCAATGGTGGGTCCCTGTGCTCTGCCAAAGTGCCCATACATCTTAGAGTAGTAGTTCTCAACCACAAGATCTCCTCAAGGGTGTTGGAGTGCAAGTGCAGCTGCAGTGGCCAAGTAAAAGTGCCTCCATGTCTGGTGCACACCCAGACCTCAAAGGGTTGGAGAATACAGCTGAACATGCGCTCTCCTGCCTCATTAAAGTTCTGTAATAAGCCTAAAGCAGGCAAGAAAGCTTGTGCTGCAGCCCTTCCTGGTCTGATCCCTCCCACACTGCTCCCAGAAACTTGCGTGCGGGATGTTTCCACCTGCTCCATGAATATCACTTTCCAGGAGAAGCTGTGCAAGGTCATCCTGGGAAAGGTTGCACCCCAAACCAACTCTCCTGCCTGTTTTAGGGTTACCAGAGATCTGTAATGAGGCAAGAAAGCGCACGTGTGTCACAGCCTTCCTGGTCTGACTGTGTGCAAGGTGTGTTTGGGAGCACCAACAAATTCCAAAAAGTTGGGGAGGGATGTTCTCCCTCTATAAAGCTTTAGAACCACTGTCTTAGACTGTCTTCAGTGCCCTAACCATGAGTATTGAAGATCTTCATTCAAAGAGGCAAATCTTGACTCTATCCAGTATTCTGGAAGTAGAGGTACAACAAAAAGAAACATTTTATATCTCTCATATAACTATTTATGAGTAACACTGGTCCTTGTGCTGATCATATTGGTTACCTCTCTATTAACTGCCTCCTGTGCTGAAAACTGGCCATTTGTTCTTGCATTTTGTTTCCTACCTTTCAATCTGTTTCTAATCAGCTGGATTAAGAAACAGAAATGTGGAAGATTTTTGCCTCTAACCTTTTGAAACTAAGTTTCCTTACCAGTCTCTTTGGAGGGATTTTTATTGGAAGCCTTTTCAGAGTCCAGATTCTAGTCAGTGGTTCTCATGTATTACTTGTTGTGTTAGGTCCTTCCCAAAATTGTAAAATGTTACACATTGTGCACTAGCACTAGTTGTGCTGTCCCAGTCATACTTCCCTTTTTTATTACTCAACCAACATAATTTTTGCTTGCTTTTTCTTTCTTTTACTTTTAAGTTATGTTATATCAAATTAAGTTATATCACATCTTTTGTAGACAGAAACATTATTCCAGTGGTAATTAAGAATTTGTATAAACTCTTGTTTAAACAGTACCAGTTTAATTGCACTAATTGATACAATTTGTTTAAAAAAATCACAATACTTTAGTCCCTTCAGTTTAATTTGAAAAGAACCCAGGTTCAGATGATCGTAGTTGAAGTAAAAAGGTTTGTCCTGACTACATGAAGAATCACCTCAGCAGCCCTGTCGATGGGATTCCTTGAACATGCAGCCATCCAAGGCAGTTTTAAAACATGTTGAGTGCCTGAATTGTTGCAGTTTGTAGAGTGTATGGAAACCGAGAAAGGTGGAAGCGGCACCAGTTTAGTTCATTCTTCCAGATCAGTTATATAATTCTAGTATTAAATGTTTGGGAGAAACTTAAAAACTCCCTGCTCCCAGCTGCTGTTTTGGGCATCCTGAGAGAGATGCTTGAGACTGTCAAGACTACTTTGGTATCCCTGCTTCCCCAGTTTGCTTCATACGGCTGTTTTCTATGCTAACTTTTCAGAGTAAAAAATAACTGCAAATACTCTATGGGAAGGTCATAGGAAAATAGGACTGGAAGGAACCTCATAAGGTCATGTAGTCTACCCCCCTGCTGAAGGCAGGATTGTCTCTGGCTAAACCATCCCAGCAAAGTGCCAGTTCAACCTGCTCTTAAATTTCCAGGGATGGAGACTTCGCTGTTTCTCTATGTAGCCTGTTCCAATGCTTGACCACCCTTATAATCAGAACGTTCATTGTTTTCTCCAGCATAAGCTTCCTCTGCATCAACTTGACACCATTGCTCCTAGTTCTTTGTCTTATGACCTCACTTGGGTGAGGCCTCACTATAATTGTCCTTCAAGTATTTGAAGGCCATTAACAAATTCCCCCTTGGTCTTCTCCAGATTATGTAACCCTATCTGTTTTGGCCATTCCTCTATCCGTTTTTTTCTGTTGGACTCCTTCCAATCTGTCCACATCTTTCTTGAAGTGTGGGGCTCAAAACTGGGCACACTACTCCAGATGAAACTTCACCAGTGCTGAATAAAGTAGAAGAATCACTTCCCTTGATTTGCAAACAACACTTCTGTTAA
Organism: Caiman crocodilus; assembly: GCA_030014935.1. NCBI lineage: Eukaryota > Metazoa > Chordata > Crocodylia > Alligatoridae > Caiman > Caiman crocodilus. Next base: position 171,129,227 of record JAGPOW010003316.1, read on the forward strand.
TACAACCCAGTATGCTGTTGCCCTTTTTTACAACAAGGGCACACTGTTAGCTGATATTCAGCTTATGGTCCACTGTAATTCTAGGGCTTCCTCTGCAGTAGTGCAGTCTAGCCAATTATTTCTTGTTTGTGCATACAATTACTCCATCCCAATGCAGGACTTTGTTTATGTTGAATTTCATCTGATTGAGTTTTGGACCATTTTCCCAGTCATTCCTGGTCATCCTGGATCCCAGCCTTGCTTTAGTGTCTGCAGCTCCTTCCAACTTGATGTCATTTGCAAATTTGCTAAGTGTGCACTTGGTCCCATCATCCAGATCCTTAATGAAGATGTGTATCCATCTTAAAGTACCTTCATCTAGTCTTTATTTCCTTAGCTTGTTAACAAGAATATCTTTTTAAAGTCTAAGTATATCACATCCACTGTTCTCTCCTATCTACAGAGGGCCTTTATCATAGAAGGAAATCGGGTCGGCCAGGCATGACTTGCACTTGTTGAATCTCTTCTTGCTGTTTCTGATCATTTTGTTTTCCTCAAGATATGCTATAATAGATTCCTTGAGGACCTGCTTGGTGACCTTTCCAAGTATAATGGGATAATGGAGCCAACTATAGTTCTCAAAAGCCTTAAGAGTCCACTACCAGAAATTGCTTCAAAGTAAGATGCCACCAAAAAGAGCTTTCAAATAGCATTGCCCCAAAAGCAATGGTCCTCACAATATTTCAGTTAGAACTGTTTGAATGTAGTTTTTCTCTGAAGAATGTTATCAAGATTCTTACCTTGCTCTTTGGTGCACCTGCTATGGGGGAAGAACAAAAAGATCTGAATGATTAAGTTTTAGTTTTAAAATATAATGTCTCTCCCATTTCCCTACCCCCCATTTTGGTGGGAGACTCGTTCACTGTTGGATTTTTGTACTTGCTATGATAGGCCCTATTTTCCTATGATCCTCCTGTAGAGATTTTGCAGTTATTGTTGACTCCATGAGAAGTTTGCCTAGAAAACAGCTATATGAACTAGACTGGGGAAGTAGGGATTCCAAGGTAGTCTTGACAGTCTTAAGCATCTCTCTCAGGATGCCCAAAACAACAGCTAGGAGCAGGGAATTTTTAAGTTTCTCCCAAACATTTAATACTGGAATTATATCATTGATCTGGAAGAATGAACTAAATTGGTGCAGCCTTCCACCTTTGTGGATTTCCGTACACACTGCAAACTGCAGCAATTCTTGCATTTACTACTAGGGGCCTAAACTGAGAGAGCATCTGAGGGAAACTTGGCTTTCATCTCTCCCCTCTGCATTTGGTACCAAGCATATCATGTACCGTCTTCCCTATAGCTTCACAAAGGAAGAAAACCTCCCATTTCTCTTGACTTTCCCTAAAACTCTCATCAGCAAGCAATGGATTTGCTGACTGGTGTTAAGGAAAGGGATTTCCTGACCTTATCCATTTATTGTGTTGTAATGTTATGTCTGTCCTAAGGGTGAGAGAGCACACAGTTTCACTGCTCTAGGAATGTTCCAAAGCATGAGCTGTGATTTGGTGAGTTGCAATCTACCTTCTACTGCCTGAATGCTCAAGGAGAAGAGTAAGTTAATGCACCCTTTCTCTGTGGAGCAGCTTGTTCTCTGTCTCCATAAGTATGTCCAGTCCTGCTGAGTACTGAGTGGAGAAATTGGAGCTAGGTCTCTTCCCATTTTCTTCCTTCTCTCCATGCTCTTTCCAGCTCCTTGCTTGCTGACAAGAAGATACCCTGTGGTCTCCACCCTGTGGCCAGATTAGAGTAAGAGGTGAAAGGGGAGCCTTATTGCTGTTGACCACAGTTCTGCAGAGCCTCTGTATTAGCCCACACCTGATAAGATTTTGGAAATTAGACAAGTGACATGATAATAGGGAAGATATTGGGCTCAGTACAACTTTCTCCTGATAATGCAGTTAAACATTGTTTTTTTTTAAAAACTGTTGTATTGTCCAGATGTAATTGGCCAGCAATTGCACCTGAAGAGTACCTATGTATGAGAGAGCAGAATGTATCTTGAAGTCCTGGAAATCTCCCTGGATTTCCTGGCATTGTGAGAACAGTCCCAGCTGCTGAACAGATAAGAAAAAATTGAGAAAATTGCTTTATGAAGGTGATCTGATGTTAACCAGAGCACTGTTGATTCTTGTCCATAGCTACAAACTCTGTGTTTTTTCAGTTCATACTAAACTGTCCTGTTTTGCATGCTGAGACAGCACGGTTTTGTTTCTAATTTTTCACACGTCTGGTTCTTAAAAGTTTTAGTATGAAATGTAAATGCTTGGATTGAATTTTTTAGTGGACTCTGAACTGCTTTTTTAAAAGTGGCTTGTTATCCCATAGTGTTTTCTGTAGAGCATTCTCACTGGCTTCCATGTAATGGGAAGTATGGATGTGGAAAACTGTCCTAAAAACAATCCTACCGCAGTCCCTATCTAGTTTCATGGAAGCCTTGCCATCGACTTCAGGAGATGCATTAGGGCGTGTATGCGTCTTGTTTCAAACGAGATAGCACACCTGTATATTTACAAAATACAAAACCAGTGTGTCCTCCTGGGTTCATTAGGGTGGTGTGTCTTTTTGGGGATGGGGATGGAGAGGGGAGAAAGGGGTAAGTTGTCAGCCATTAAGGCTTAAAACAATCTTTTTGCGATCTAATGAAAGCTCCAATAATGAAAGGAACAAACTCGGACAGCTTGCAGTTGTAACTACAGAGCCGTTACACAATTGTATTTAGAATTGCCTTTCTCGCTCTCCTCCTGAGAAGTCCAAAACCTTTCTTGGGTAAGCAGTGCTCTATCCGAGCTTAGAAATCTCAGTTTTGTTATCTGTTGATGACGTGCTGGGGTTTTTCTGTTTTATTTTGGTTTTAGTTTTAATAGATTGTAATTTTAGGAAGATATATATTAGTAAAATTTATTTTTCTTTTCTTTTCTTTTTTTGGAAGATCAGTACATCGTACATGAAATAAAACTTCTGCTGCCTACTGCAAATTAACAGTGAACAAGCTGAACTCTAGGGCATTAGAAAGTCGTTATCTTTAGCTGTTGCGTTTCAGTAATACTTCGGTTCTGGAATTCAATAAAGAAAGCTAATTTCATCTAGTCAGTGACGTCGTTCTCCATTATTCTAGGAGTCTATTTTAAGACCATGGCAAATTTCATTTAAAAATTCAGGCCTATACATGAAGCCAGTCACAATTAGTCTTTAAGCAATGAAACAAGCTTAACTTGTTAAGCCCATAGCGTGACGCATTGTTTCTCCTGGATTTAAATTGGGTTTTCATAATACTGCAGCTCAAGAAAGCAACAGAGTTCAAAAGATCGGGTAAAGACGGGCAGACTTTGAAGCTGAGTGCTTTGCTTGCTGCAGCGTTGTGTCAGGTTGCATAACTGGGGACCTGCTCAGCAGTGTTTAGAATTGAGGGGGTATGGTAGGGGGTGTATCTGCAGGTGCTGCAAATTGTCAGTGCTCCATGGAACTCTGATGGTTTGGACCCACTGGAGCTGTGCCCCCTAATCCCTGTTACAAGCAGCAACAAACCTGTGTGTGCATGCTTTTTTAAATACTAGTTAATTTTTGAAGGATCTTCCAAGCAGAGCTATTAAGTTCAGGATGGGAAGGAATTTTGACTTCGGGGACTGGGAGGAAAGGGGAAGTTCTGGATTCCAGGTGGGCTTTTAAATGAGAAAAGCTGATGGTGCTAAGGAAGACCATCGAACCAGCATGTGAATTATATGAAATGATTCCTTGGTCCATTTGTTGTTGGGGAAGGAGCTGTAGAAAGGAAATGATGGTTGATTATGGGTCTGAGAGAGAAGACAGGGAGGGAAGAAGGGGGACCGTTACCATTCCAGGTCCATTTCAGTGTTTCCCCAGTTCCTTCCAGCATCCTGTCCTCATCTTCACTAAGATGTTCCAGACTTCTCTTTGAAAATCTAAGTGGCTCAGACAGTATCTCACTTTAGCTTTTTGGACACTGGCTACTACTGCTGCTTTGAACATTGTTTGTTTTAACAGGGTGATCATTCTACTTCCAAGGGAGAAGTTAGTCCCCTTTGGTTTGATCGTGCTGTTTATGCACTATTCTCTTCAGTTGTTATAAACTGTGACTTATTTTTTTTTCTAATTAAGTATGTAATACTTAATTCAAGGCCTGCCCTTGAAGTCGGTTGGAGTTGGCCATATGGTGGCCATATGGCTCCTCCCAGGCTCAGACTGTACAATAGCCCTCTCTTGATTACTTACCTGCCACACTGATGTTCCCCTTCACTCATTCAGCCACCTTTTTGGGCTGGGGGACCCTCTGTGCCCCCAGTCAGCCCCTCTCTGGGTTACTGGCTCACTGAGTATGCCTTTAGCCTGCCTTCAGCCAGGCTCAAAGCTTATAACTCATACAAGAGTATCAACATAAAATAAAGACCACATGCCTGCATGAAACCCTTCTGTCTCTGCCCTAGGTAGTTTCCTTGTTTCCAGGTCTGCAAAATTGCTTACCCTACTTCTTTGGTCAGTCAGGTGCCTTACCGCCAAGAGCTCTTCTCCTTGTGGCTGTCAAGCTAGACTGCCTGCCTGCCTCAAGGCCCTGGGCTTACATGGCTCAAGCTCAGCCCTCTTCTGGTCAGGGTGGTCTCTAATCAGCCCCCCCCACACCACTGGAAGCTGCCTATCAGGCAGCTTCTCCCTTTAAAGGCTAAGGACAGACATTCAAAAAGTCAGAACCTATATTGATTCTATCTTTGCAGGTTAGTTTAACTTGCTTAGATTGAGCCAATTTGCAAGTGAATAGATGTTCAGGAAATGCAAGTACATGCCTGCAGTGGCTCAGGCCAGGATCTGGGGGGGCGCTAGAGCAGCCCTCAGCTACAGGGAAGCTGGGCTGGGGGGTTGTAGAAGGGGCAGGGAAGGGGGTTATTCTCCCCTCCACCCCCTCTGCCCCAGGGGGGCTGCAACTGGGGCCTTCCTGCCCCGACTACCACTGCCACTGATCATTCCCTGAGCAGGAAGAGCAACAGAATATGCTCCTTCCCTCCCTCTCCACCAGATGCTGGAGGGAGGGGAGAAATAACCCCTCCCTACCCCCTCACCTAAGGAGGCTATGCCAGCTAGCCTCTGGCCATGTCCTGACCCCTGCCACTGGAGTGGCAAGGGGGGAGGGACCGTGATGGGGCTGTCAAGATTTTCCAGGGAGTGCAAGCGTAGCTGTCTTCTGGGAAGAGGCTTGCATTCCTGGGACACCATGAGAGGGTCTGCTGACCTTGTCACGGTCCCTGCCCCCTTGCCACTCCAGTGGCAGGGGTGGGGGTGTGGCCAGAGGCCAGCTGGTATGACCCCCTTAGCCGAGGGGGTGGGAGAGGGGTTATTTTTCCCTCTCCCTCTGGTATCAGCAGAGGGCAGGAAAGGAGCTTATTCTGCTGTTCACCACGTACAGGGAGCGATTAGTGACAGCGGTGGTGGTCTGGGCTGGCAGACCCTGGCTGCCATCCCCTGGGGGCAGAAGGGGTGGAGGGAGAAATAAACCCCCTCCTTGTCCCCTCTGCCTCAGAGGCCATGCCCCCACCACTGCAGCAGTGAGTGGGGAGCACCAGGTGAACCCCAGCTCGGGTCTGTGTTGGTGGGACAGGCCAGTTCACTTGAGGCTACTGCCAGGGCTGGCCATGCCCAGTTGCTGGAACAGCAAGAAGAGAAATGTTTGACAGGTCTGTGCTGATGGGACAAGGGAATAAACCTTTTCTCTGTCCCCTTTACCTTGGTGGGGGGGCTGGCATCTGGCCATGCTTCTATCCCTGCCTGTGCTCCAGCTAGGGAGTAGAGGGACAGGGCTAGTCTTGCTCCCCTGGAGCAGAGAGCACAACCCTGCCCAGGGCTGCAGAGCATGTTGGGGGACTCTGGTTTAAACTGAACCAGGAAGGGGTCTGTGGTCTGGGAAGTTCCATAAACCAGTTCGAGCTCAGTCAGTTAAGTCTGATACTACATTCAACCAGGTTTATCTCAAACAAATTTTGGCCATTTTGAAACTGGTTTATGTGCACTGAACTTATTCTGTTACGGGTTCAGAAACCAGTTTCTGATCACTTAAACTGGTTTATGTGTAATTTCTGTCTCTAGTGGCAAGTGCTCCCCAGTGCCCTGCTACAGGGTGCCTGACATCAAAGCTCTATTGTGGTAGGCAGTGTCCAGATTTTATAACAAAGTCCCTGAGCTCCTCACTCAAAATGGAAGAGAATTGAAAATGGGTGGGCAAAGCAAACAAGAAGGAAGCCTAAGGGAACAAGGAGATGATCCTAGTTAGCATGAAAAGCAGTGGTTTTAGTACACCAGCTGCCTAACTGTTGTTATTAGGTTTGGGGTTTTTTGAAAAGTTTTTTTTTTTTTTTTTTTAATTGGTGTACAAAAGTAGTGTTTTAAACGTTTTAAGCACCCTTGGTATTTTTTGAATGTTGGAGAGAAACGTAGAAATAGCATGAGTGGAGAAAGCAATTTCCCCAAATGTGTTTAAAGAAATCTGTTTGGTTTCATGCCTTGTTTGAATCGTGCTTCATTCATTGCCCTATAGAGACAATATTGACCAAGAAGATGATTTTCATTATTTTTATGGCCTCTTTACGGAGTATGATTTGGGTTGCAAAGGAATGGCTTTCCTTTTAGTTTAGTCACTTCTGTTTGTCTAAGGTCAGACTCTGGGTCCTTGACATGTCCCTTTTGCCCAGCAGTGCAAAGAGGATGTATTGGGGATTTCAGAAATAAGATGACAAAGAGCATGTGAGGTGTGGTGTAAGCAGATTGGTGTGCTGGCTGCCTTGCAGCCTAGCCTTGCTCCCTTTGGGAGCTTTTCAGCCAGTCTTTCAAATACAAACACAGTTTTTGCATCAGCCAAAGAAAGGAACCAGCTAACAAAGCTTGTAGCCCTTCTCTGGGCAGTAAGAAGGGCCCTTTAGCTCTAGCTCAGTACCATTGTGTGGTTTCTTCCTAGTAATGAGTGTATGGGTTTCAGTTTGCCTCCTGTCTACAAACTGCTCTTTCACCCAGCTGACTGTCCTATGTTCTGTCCTCTAGGCTTTTAACTAGTGGTTAAATACTCCTTCATTAGCCAACTGCCTGCGGCTGGGCTTTACAACAGGGCTGTCTGCTCTCTCTTAAAGGGCCAAACCATTCAGCTACAGGTGGGAGGGAAAGTGACCATAATGTCTGTGATTTAGTAATCCCTAGCTGTTGTTTCATAGTTTCATAGTAACTAGGGTCAGAAGGGGCCTAGAGCAGGCCATCTAGTCTGACCCCCCTGCCAATGGCAGGAAAACAAGTGCTGGGGTCACAGGACCCCAGCCAAGTACCTATCTAGTCTACTCTTGAAGACACCCAAGGTAGGAGCAAGAA
>JAGPOW010003316.1:171136721-171175534 GCA_030014935.1 Caiman crocodilus
CTGCTGTTCTGGTCCCTACTTAGGAAGACAGAGGCAAAGAAATCATTAAATATGTTAGATTTGTTGTCTGGTGTGACGACTAAGTTGCCCATCGTGTCCCGCAGGGGCCCCACATTACCTGGGGCATACATTTAAATGTCTTTAAATTAGATGGTCAGCTCTGCAGGTGAAGGGGATGCGTCATTGTATGTGGGTGGTATCACAGTATAAATAATAAAGACATGTTTCCTAAAGTATAAATGTTTTTGTAGATTGTTCCAGTGTATACTGGTGAAAGACTGCTTTAATGAAAGCAATGGTATTGTAATTGGTAATTTGTGGCCTTGGAAGCTGAGCTTTTTGTATGACAGTCTCCCTCTGTTTTAAATGACTGACCATGTGCACCATTATTTCCTCTGTGCTAAACATCTCTGTATGGATAGGCTGAGCACTGCTTAATTTTGTTTGGATTAAATCTCCTTTTTAAACTCATATTCTTCATAATTTGCAAATCAGGTGGCAGCACTGTTTAGTGCATAGTGCTTCAGCATAAATGGAGATACTGACCTTTTTAATAGTTTCTGACTAGCTTGTTTTCAATGAACCTCTTCCTTTAGTCCCCTAAATTCATTAAATGCCATCTGCTGTCTTCCATAGCAGCACTTTTGCCAGTCTGGGAAATATTTGACAATAAATTCATGGTATAGGCAGCCCAGTAGCATTGCCAACTCCTGTGATTTTTTTTTTTTTTTATTGTGAGTCTCGTGATATTTGATCTCCTGATCTTCCATTAAGTATTTTGCATTACAGAGCTATTAGATAAAATGCATAGATAGACTTGAAAGCAAAGATAAGAGTCCAGGACTCCCTCCTGTTGAAGCAGTGCCCTCATCAAAGAACTAGTCGTGCCCTCACTTGCTCTCTCACTGGGTGTATGACTTTTGCATTTCCTTCTGCACTGTGCTCCAGCCTCAACTAGAAAGGATGGAGAAAGCAAGCTGGGCTGACAGCATTCTTGCCTGTGGGATAGAGCACTGTCTTGGGAGGAGGGAGATGTGAGTTTGAATCCTCTCAGACTGAAAGGCCCTTATCCTATTATGCACAAGTCCATCACCATCACTTCTCACCACAGTTTGAATAAACATCACTCTGGGTGGCAAACTTAATTCTGTCAATTTGCATTAGGCACATTTAGGGTGCCTCTACCAGTCCCTGAAGGGACTTAGGTGCAAGGACTTCATCCAAACATTGTTATATGATACTTAGATTAGATTGTGGCTCTTTTGAGCATGCGCAATAGCTGAATTATGCACCTGAGTAAGCTTTTGCCAGAAAACTAAGGTGTCCACGGCCTCTCAGGGGCCAAAGTAGTTAGATCAAGGGTTTGCAGTTCATCCACTTGGACTTTAAGTGCTTAAATTCTGCTGAAATGAAACTTGGGTGTATAAATACATTTTGTTTTTAGATGTGGCTCTTAGGTCAAAATTCACAGAGTTATGGTGCCTAACCTAAGTCCCTCTGAAGTCAAAGGGAACCAAAATGGGACTAGAAGATGAAAGTTCTTTGTGGATCTGGTCTTTAATTTCTTTACGCTTCAGTTCTCTGTCTGAAAGAGGGATAAACTTTACCTCATAGAGATCTTGTGACAGTAAACACAAAGGATTTTGAATTATTACCTGGTTGAAGGTGTGTTTTGCTATATAATTGCAACAGACTAATGTAAGTTATTCCCCTCCCTTCCCCTGAAGGACATCTACTTTAAAAAAAAAAAAATCACAAAACTTTAAGAACAGAAAGTTTCAGATCCTATTCGTCTGGAACCTTCCCTTAAAGTTTTGTGATTTTTTTTTTTTTTTAAAGCAGATGTCCTTCAGGGGAGGGGAGGGGAATATCTTACATTTTTGAATGCTTGAAGTTAGAAATACTGTAAGTATATGAAGGTCTTAAGAATGCATGGGAAGACCTGGAGGCCGTTGCTGCCTGAGGAAGGAGGTACATGTTCTATGGTAATAGATCAGGTAACACTCGCTGATGATCTGGCCTTGTCTCTACAATGACATGCACACTTATAGGGATATGTAAGTGATGATGGTTATTAAAAAAACCCATGTTTTTGTCCTTAGATAGTGATGGATTTTAAGCACCCAGATGGCTGTACAGTTGCGGTAATGCTGCCTCGTCGTAGTTTGTTGGTGATGGCTGGAGAATCCAGGTATCTGTGGAGTCACGGGTGGGTATTGAACAGAAGTATAACAAAGCATCTTGGTGTCTGGGGCAACAGTGATTTCCGGCTGTTGTCATATTACTAGCGTAATTTGTATATTTGAGATTTGATACTTCCATGCTCCCATCCTCCAGCCTCCTCCTTACCCCCCCACCGAAGTCAGTGCCTGGAGCAGCTGTGCCAATTGCTCTGTCTTAGTCGTACTACTAGTATTGAAATGCCTCGGTTATGCATATGCCTTCATGAATATGAATTTTTACACGATTCTATATGTAAATATTCTCTGAAGAAAAATTAATTTGAATATTATGATTCTCTCCTACATCCCAGTTGCATTCAGAGGTCAAAAAGCAGAGGCTGTAGGGAATCTGACACAAGTTCAGGCTGCACAGGAATAGCTTTAACGTGCCAGATGTAAAGTCCCGTAGAAATTATATGCCAGTGAGGGATTGGCCATGACAGATCTCCATTTCACCACACACCTATTTCTGTTCAACCCAGCTCAGACCCTTGTCAAACCCTCGCTTTTCCCCTTGCCTGAGTTTTGTCAGGAGTATCTGGTGCAAGAAACAGCAAAAGTGTGACTCTTCTATCAGATTTTCCCCTGTGCAGAGGATCTCCATCTTCTAAATCTGGCTGGTTTCAGGCCACTTTGAACTGATCATGCAGCATACAGTGGCTTGGAGCTCCTAGGAACAGCATTTTTTGACAAATACACTGGGAGACATTATTTATAGTAGAATTTAAATACATACATCTGAAATTGGGAACAAACCAGAAATGTATGCAGCAGGAGCATTGCAAATGTCATATAGGATCAGACCAATTGTCTGCCTTGTCCAGTAGTATGCTGTGGTAGTGGGCAGGATCACACTGGTTAGACCGTGATTCTTAACCAGGGTACTATTGCATCCTGGGATGGCTGAAGATCCTTTCTAGGGTGTCATGGGGTGCCACACAACAGTAGCATTATTAGGTGCTTGAACATGATTCGAAAGATAAAACCCCAGATTTCAAATGGAAATTTATAGCATCTAAAAGCATTCTGCCCTGTTGTCATCTTTCAGAGCTCTTCGCAGCAAAATAATTGCTCTGTTGCTTTTCTATAGTCAAAAGAAGGTGAAAGCTCAGAGCTGGCATTTTTTGAGGGCCTTGAATATGAAGGAGTCTCTTAAGCTTAAAGAGGTTGAAAATCACTGCTTTAGATGAATATGTAAAGCCTTCATCATGGACAGTTGTGCTCTGGGGGAATGCTTATTCCTCTGCTAGATTCACAGAGTCATTAATTATGTAATAGAGCTGCACTGACTTAACTGTGTCATTTAAATTAAAAGAAATCTTATTATCAGTACAAAATATACTGTCTTTTAATTTCTCTGAATGATTTCTTGATTGTGCACCATGAGGAAAGGTAAATATAGGATTCTCCCTTCTGTGTGCTGTTCAATAATTTAGAGATCTCTTCTGTCACCTGTGTATCCTGTCTTTAAATATTAATGAAGAAGAGGCTGGGACTCCTGTGAAGTGTCATATTAAAAGTACTTGGGCAATAAAGGACTTTGTTGACAGAGAAGATTCGAATATAGGCCTTGGTCTTACTGAGTTTTGTTTTTTTTTACCCTTGTCAAACTCTCTCAGCCTTCTTCCAGAAACATCTCTGAAACTCAGAATATAGTTCAGGCTCCATATCATTTGAAGCCCTGGCCTCTCCTATAGTAGTGTCTGTCAGCAAGGGACCCATATCATAAAATTGCATGTTTGTGTTCTCATGATAGGATGTATTTTGGGGACCATGGAAACAGGCTGGATTTAAACTGGGGATCTCAGGATTTTCTCCCTTGATACAATAATTCCAGTCCCAGGCAGTTGATGCATTTTGTCCACCTTCCATAGAAATGATTTATTTGTCCTAGATGTTCAAGAGGATCCACATACATTTAAAGATGCATTTGTGAGGCCAGATCCTCAGTTGGCATGGCTCCATTTATTTCATTATTTACATGCAGAGCTTTACACCCACTCCTACATCTGTCTAAGTATCTCTTACTCCCAATAGTTTCTTTGCTTCTAAATGCCAGTTATTGACATCATTGCATCAGGTGACAATCTAGCTCTGTATGGCTAAATGGCATTTCCAGCACTTAGTGCTTAAGAGCTATGAAACTAAAGAGGGCAGCAATAACTAGATAGACATACAAGATGCCTATACTTACAGTCTATAAAATTAGCTAATTATCATGCAAGCAAATGTAGTCAGTTCATTTGCAAATACATCATTTGCAAATCGTGATGTATTTATAGATCATCTATAATGCTTCTTATCTACTTCTTACAAATCAGATTATTGAAAGCAAAAGGTTCAGTATTGGGATCATTCTGGAAATGTTTCATTGCATATATTTGGAGACAAGGGAAATTAGAAGGTTAATTTTATTCCTGTTAGGGCGTACAGGAAAAATACTTAGTTTGTTTAGCTCTTTCAAAGAGTAGTTGTTTCTGAGACACGGGTAAGAGACAGGCTAGATACACAGTATTATTGAAGAGACTAAAGGATATATGAAGGAAAAAATTTCATCTGTACCTCGTATGTAAAGGTTACTCTTTTTTATGATTTTGTTCTTGGTTGCAGTGGCTGATATTTTTGGTTGAGTATGCATGCATATGCTGATATAGTGGCCTGTGTACATAGGCTGCTTAGCCTCTTGCAGAGTTGCTCCTGCCCCACTACAACTGAGCTACCTGTGGAGCCAGGCTTGGCTAGAGGCAGCAGCAGCAAATTCTGTTCCTCTGTGTCTGCTTCCAGGCTGACAGGGCACACCAGGGGGTGGGGGTGGGGGTGCGAGGGACTGGTTAGGGAGAAGGGAGCTGTGTGCTGCTGCTGCTGCTGTTTTGCCTGAACCTGGCTCTGTGCAGAGCCTGGCTGTAGCAAGCAGAAGTGGTTCTGGACCTTTCCCCCAACTCTACCCCCAGGCAACTGGATACAGCGGCAGGAGAAGGAGGAGTGGGAAGAGGATGCAGAACATGGAGGGAAGGGAGTAGGGAATTATTACTTGCTTCTGATACTTAAAAAATGTCCCTGGCTGCTGCTTGTTTGGCACTGTCAACAGAAAAGTGGGGTGCCTCCACACTACTGTACCACCCCTGGATCTGCTTCTGCTTCTGCCCTGAAAACTAGGAGGGGTGCCCCTTTCTGCTGGGGCCCCCTACTTGGAGCAAACTGTCCCATTCACAGCTTCCTTCCTCCTGTCCTCTACTCTTCTGAGAACGTTTAAAACTTCCAGCCAGACATTTCCTGCTTATCCAAATGCCTTCATGAATATGAATTTTTACACGATTCTATATGTAAATATTCTCTGAAGAAATATTTTCTTGGGTTTTCTTGACAGGGTTGACTGTTCCTTCTTAAACAGACAGATCATTCCGGGTGTCTTTACACATGCTCCAGGAGTGGTGGGGGGGTGCTTTAATTAAAGAGGCTCCCAACGCCTGCAGCGTCTTATGTATTCAAAAGTCCGTGCTTCAAAAATTAAAGCTTGCTTGAGCTTTAATTAAATCTCCCCTGCTGCCATTTTGAGGCATGGGAACACAATACACAGGACGTGAAGGCTGCTGGAGTGTGCTAGATTAATCAAGTCTGCTCTGACGTGCTAATTAGCATGTTGGAGCTGGCGTTTGGCATGTATAGGTGCCTTCTGTTGCAGCCTGCTTGACCTCGCAGCAGTAAAACAGCTCTGTGCCAAGCAAAGATATCTCCAGCACTTTATTCTCCATCCTTAGAATCAAATTTTCAGCCTTGAGCAGGTGTCCTTTATAAAACAAAAAACAAAACTGGATTTAAATAATTGTACAACCTCAAAAATGGTGACTGCTATCTGGCAAGATTAGCCCTGAGTGTGCATGGGTTATTGCCAAAGGAATAGGATTTGCCTTAAGTATAGCATCAAACAGGAAAAAAAAGAAAGATAAAGCTTGGGGCTAACAACCCAGTAGACCAAGAACTGTAGAGCATGTCGTCATCAGGTGTGCTTCAGCATAGTTAAGTGAATTCAGTGGAGCAAGGCGGACTCAAGTCAGCTTGAGGCCTGGTCATACATTTTGAGTTCTTAGTTTCAGAGGCTCACAGGCAGCTTCTGTTAGAAATCCCAAGATTTCTTTGACCATGCTTTGCTTCATTAGTTTGCTGTGGATGTATAGAAAAACTAGGCAAGTAGCTAATTTATGCCTTCTGGTATACCAGCAGGACATTTGCTCTTTTCTTCCTGTGTAAATGGAAAGTCTGTTGCTCTAAGAAATCAGATGCATATTTTAATGAGCCAGGAAGTGCTGAGGAGGGTGAAAAGTCCTCATTCTTTCAGAAAGTCCCATAGTTTACACATGGAAGAACCCAGTTCCAGTAATGCAGCTGCATTCTCAGCTAGGCATGTATATGGATTGGTTGGTTTTGATATTGCTGCGAAATAAGTTACAGTAGAGATCTGAGTTAAGATTAACTGCTGTGTTCTGACAGAAGATGTGAAGAAACTATTTTCTTTCCTTTAGCTATTTTTTTTTTAACCCAGGAGGGTTAAATTCAGTTTGCCAGTATGGAAGTCAGTATAACTCTAAATGCCTCGTGCTGGGAATCACATACTTCCTTTTGAAGTCAGCAGTTCTGAAGGCACTTCATTGAGGACAATCCCTTAGAGATGATTTATTTTTCTTGAGGAAATTTCTGTATTAATCTCCTTGATGACTAAGTTCAAGAAATGCATCAGTGTGACAATAACAGCTTTGAAGTGCTAAGTTATTGCCCTGAAGATTATTAATTTCTTTTCCAAGGACATCTATTTTTCCCCCATGTGAAATGGATGGGAAATCACATATGGGTCCTCATTACCTTCTTTGCCGGCTTATGGTTTCTATGGTTTTGTGCTTCCAGTCTGTCTCCATCTTGAACACAAGCAATGCACAGTTCCTATTTTGGAAGCTTTTCATTATGCATACCAAGTCTTTTCACAACGTTGTATGAAATGGTTGTTCACAAAAATGGAAGAGTTTTGTTGTTGTTAATCTCTTCCCCTTTTTGTTCTGTTTCTTTGCTCTTCCTCAAGAATTTACCAAAAGAAAATCAGGGGCTTTATTCTAGTCATTCTAGCTCCCCTCTTTCTTTTGATTCAGCTCTTGCCGATTAGCCCACATTTTCTCTCTGGTAAGCTAGAATGGCTTTCTCCTGCACTTCCTTAAACTACTGGTCTGTACTATTAGGCATTAAAGAGCCACATTTTATGGCTTACCTAAGGGGGATGGTTGAAAAAACATGGTTGTTACAGGTCAGAACTGAAAGAATTAGCAGATTTATTTAAAAAACCTTGCAGTCTACCTGCGTGGAGTCAGCGATACTGTACCATTATTTCCACAAGCACCAATTACACTCAAACATATTTTTTATGGGTTTTTTTTTTTAAATGCACTTTCCAAGACAATCTTTTCATTTTTTATTAGCGTCTAAGACAGGGATCTTGAAAAAAAATCCAGTGAAATATTGGAGGGGGCACAGACCTGGTATATTTATTGTAATTAAAGTTAAGGTTCACTGTAGATAGTAAAATCTATTGACTCATTTGTACAATTCACTTTCCCTCTGCAGTCCAATAATTTACCGGTTGCAAGAGAATAGGTTGAATGGAATTAGAGGCCTAAATTTACATTTTGCCTATCCAGTCTTGAGTAAGGTGCTGTTTGTAGATATTTGGCCTCAGGAAAGTGCAAGGGCAGTAAACTTGTGCTACTCAATTTCCTGCTGAAACTCACTTGCCCATTACTGTTGGTACAAGTGTACCATCTGGTGAATTGTGGATCATAGATCATCTCTCCCTATGCACCTGGATACCAGAGGGAAATAGCAGTCTCCTCTCCTACTGTGCATAGGTCTTACATTACCTGTAGCCCACTCTGTGTTGTTTTACTGCTGTGTAACATTGAGTTCTCTTTTGAAAAAAATACTTCCACCATAAAATTATGGTTCCATTTTTTTTATTATAGCACAGTTCAAAGCACTGCATGTCATTAAGAATTTATTTCATTATATAGATTGAATAACGTTATACAGAAATTTGCTACTTATGGAATTGTCTTTGTTTTGATCCTATTGTTTACTTTTTCCTTCTATGTTTACTATAGAATTTTGTTCTGTAAGGAAGGAAACAAAACTTTAAAGACTATCGGACCTATTAAAAGCTACCATACAATAGTAGCAGGGGTAGCAAAAATACTGGGGTAGACATTTTATGGCACTCAGTAGTCACTCATAAATTCTGCCCTTTTGGGAGTGACCAGTTTATATGACGTGAAATACAGGTGGCTTCCGAGCAGCATATTTGTAACTTGGGTGGCAGCAGCGCATTAACACATTGTAATAGAATAGGTTTGAGACTTGCTCTTTAAAAACAGAAGCAGTTTTTTTTCCAGCACAGATTAAATAATGTATTGATTTTATATTAGGATCACCCCTAGAAAATTTGATATTGTTCAGGCCTCTGAGGGACAAAAAGTTGGAATAATCACTGCCGACACTGGAGATTTAACATTGAACAAGAGGGGAACGAGGACATCGTTTACTTTTAGGAAAGTAAGAAGAAGCCCCTGCAACTGCAGTAAGTATCTTGACCTGCACTTCAAATCCAGTGTTACTAATTTGCCAAATGCTTTTGTTTGTTTGAGTAACATATAATAAACCTTTCAGATTTATATGAATAGCTCGTAGGGCCTTGTTACACAGTAATTTTGGGTTGCTCCTGGACCTCTTAACACTTGGGTTGTCTACGTATTAGCACTTGAAACTGGTTTTAAGAACTCCTAATGTGGCTCAAAGTTGCACCAGTCCAGGGCAGGATTATCTCTGATCTGTGCTACCCAGTTTGTACTACATTGTAGGCTACACCTTGGTATAAACACCCGATTTGCCCCCCTCCTCTGCAGGCTTGAATCAGGCCCACTGCCCCACTCCTGCTCTCTCAAGCACTCCAGATCCCTGCTCATGCCCCATCTTCCCCTGTTACTTGTGGCTGCCTACACTGTCTGTCCCAGGGGAAGGGTTGACCTGCCTGCCTGGCTCTTGCCACTGCTGCTGCTCTCTTCATGGGTTCAGCCCCAGCCCAGAAGCGGTGGTGGCAGTGGCGGCAGCAGCTGCAGAGTGGACAAGATAACTCTTCCCTGCCTGCTCCCCCAAGCAGCTGGGCAGCTGAAAGTAGGTGGGGCAGGGAGGACCTGGGGTAGCCCTGGTGGCAGGTGGGGGGGAAGTCTTACCTTTCAGCCCTTCAGACCCCTGCTGGTCTGAACATGTGACTGCACTAACGTCTATCAACATTTGTGTCTCAGCGTAACATGTAACAAGGCCCTTACATCCAGAGCTGGCTCTCCTTGTGTAATTAATAATATTGTTTCTTCTAAAAACTCCTTCTTAGGAGACACCACCATTCATGAAGAGTGTAGTGTTGAAACATGTATGCTTTTTCCTGATTATTCTCAAAAGGAGGAGTTTGGGTAGCATGATTGTTCCTAAAGAATCCCAGTTGATTACTGGGCAGGGTCTAGTTTTGAGATGATCTGATCACACTGGAAAAATGAGGAATGGATGTGGAAAGAGCCAAAGAGGATGATCCTTTCTAAGGCTGGCCACATGGAAATCCCTTGTACCCTCTAGGGTCTTAAACCATGTCATTTTTAGGGTGAAATTTTATCCCCAGAAGAGGGCCCAGTGCATGATCTGGTCTTTAGGGCATTATACTGGGACTTAAGAGACCTAGGTTTAATTTTCTTTACCACCACAGACTTCCTGGAGAACTTTGTACAAGCCATTTTAGTTTCACTGCTTCTCAGCTCCTAATAGACTCTATAATAAAGGAAAAAAATAAGGGGTGAGGGAATGATAATGATTCTTCCCTTCCTCACAGACAGGTTTCAGCTGAGATTTAAGTGCTTCACTCTTGTATATAGAGGTGAATTTCACTCTAGGTAACCTGCGTATTCACAGGAACAGAAACTTTAACAAAAAGTGTATGATCGTTGACACCAGTGGTAATGTGACTTTTTTTGGAGGCTCAGGCTGTTAATTTTGAGTAGTGTGAAAAATTATTGGTTTCCAGCAGGCTTCATGTGGACTAATGAGCTGGCTGCTACTTTTCAATTTCATCAGAGCTTTTCACGTTTTGATTTGTAAGTTAGCCAAGTTGACAGATGCTACATCACTTAAGTTTTTGCTTTTAAGATGATGGATGAAGGAAGTGAAGTTTTACTTGTATTATAAGAGCACCTGTACATGTGCTCCAACACATTCTGATTCATCTTGAGCGTTCTAATCGGAACACTCCAGCATGCTGCTGCATCTCTTGTGTTCGGCGTCCCCATGTTTCAAAATGGCAGCAGGGGCACTTTAAAGCTTGTGGAACGAGCTGCTTGAGATGCTGCTGCCATTTTAATTTGAATGGCTTCCAGAAACCTCTCTAATTAAAATGCCCACACACCCCACAGCCCATGTGAAAATGCCGTAAGAGTTTATTAACTTTTTAAAATACATGTAATCCACGAGAATTGTTCAACTTAGAAAGTTCCTTATTTGTATTTCTTCTTCCTGTGTCTAGCTTACCCTTCTGTATGTGACAGCCAACAAGACCAGCAAAAAGAGAGAACACCCATGTTCACTGGCAATGAAACAGCAGCTGCAAAGCTGGAACAAGAGTATGTCCACAAGGTCTATGAAGAGATTGCAGCCCACTTCAGCAGCACCAGACATAGCCCATGGCCCAAAATTGTAGAGTTTCTTAGGGCTTTACCAGAAGGGTCAATAGTGGCTGATGTTGGTTGTGGAAATGGGAAATACTTAGGTATCAACAAGGGTCTGCACATGGTAAGTAACTGTGTTTTTCTTATTCTTGTTGCTGTTGTTTGTTAGTTTGTTTATTCATATTATCATAGTGCCTCATTTGTACTAGGTGCCTTGCAAACAGAGGACCAGAAATGGTCTCTGACTTGAAGAACTTCATGGTTTCTGTGTTTGCCATTTGTCGCATTGCTCCTCCCCCTGCCCCTCACTGCACACCTGTGTACATATTTCTTTGCTGTAGAAGCTGTGTGGAAGAAAGTGAAAACTTCAAAGAAGCAGCATGAACTTGAGTACAGGCTTCCCTTCAGAAATCTACCAGGAGAGCATGTCAATCAAGGCACATCTTTGTTCTTCCTTCCCTTCCACAAAAGCAGCCATGTATCAAGCTCATGGAGGAGCTTTTGGCTCCTTGCAACTGGTGTACCGTTATCTAAGTAATCATCACAAGGCAAAATTGTTGGGCAAATGTACCAGAGAGGTTGGTCTATGTACATATATACAGTATCTACGTATACTGGTAGAGCAGCAGATTGCTTATAACTAATGTAACGGCCTGATATTAGATACCCACAGGGTGTCACATCCAGACAATCTTGGTGCACATACTGTATACAGTTGGAGCCTGGTGTGCTCTGCCTGTTATTCTTAGATGTATTTATTTATAAAGTGTCAACAGTGCACATAGCACAAGCAAAGACCATGAAGCTGGAGCTAGATCTGTGAAGGGACTGGCCATGGCAGTGCTCAGGGTCACTACGCTCAGATTCTAGGAGCCTGGCTACTGGTGAGGAATCCAGAGTTCTGAGAAAGGAGCTGGAGTTCCCTAAACAGTGCAAGAGGAGAAGTTGACATCTTGGCAGCTCAGCTAGCCAATGGGAAATTCTGAAGAGAGGGATGTGTCTGAAATCCTGCCTATCTGTAGCTCTGTCTATGTGAGGCTAAGATTCAGGACAAGGTGCTAAAGTCATCCTTTCAGGTATGGGCAAGTGCTTTACTCATCCCCCTCCAAAAAAACCCCCCAAACCCACAAAAAAACAAACAAACTTGTATTTAGGCTACTTTCATATAGTAACCTCATGGTTAAACACTTGCCCAGGAAGTGGAGAACCTGAGTTATAGGCCATTCGCAACATGAAGAGTTTCTAACCAACATCTCTCACATCTCAGGAGAATGCTACCCACCATGCTGTGGGTTAGGCAGGGATGCGAGCAGGCTTCACTCTTCCAGCTGAAGCTATTCTGTTGTGTAGCAATGGGGGAAAAATTCACTGGGCCAGAGACAGCAAGAGAGAGCCTGACGCTGTAACGAGGACACTTACATGGGAAGAGAGAGACTTGGGTTTTGGTCCCTGCTCTCAACACTTAATTTTTAATCTGAAGGCTCTGTAATGCAAAATCTTCTAGCAGTTCTGGGAGCATGGGCAAGAACCTGTAAGTGCCCACAGTCCAGGGCTCCAGTTTCTTGCACCTTCTTGGTTGTTCTCTCTCTTTCTGGACATGCACAGATAATGGCACAGGAATGGCCTTTGAGATGCAGGGGGACGCAGCAAGGGATCAGAGATGCTCTGTTCACCAGGGCGTCTCTTGGGGTAACAAGAACAATGGTCACAAACTGACAAAGAGCAGATTTAGGCTAGATATCAGGAAAAAACTTCTGCCAGAAGCCAGAATTTGGAATGGGCTTCCAAGAAAGGTTGTGCTCTCTCCTACCTTGGAGGTCTTTAAGAGAAGGCTAGATAGGCATCTGGCTGGGGTCATCTGACCGCAGAATACTTTCCTGCCTAGGCAGGGGTTTGGACTCGATGATCTGTTGAGGTCCCTTCCAACCCTAGCATCTATGAATGCCTAAAACGCTATACAGATGCAGATTCAGACATCTATGGCTTTAAGAGTGTACAAGCAGTTTTTGTAGCCTTAAGGGGCACTTATACACGTTCTGGACGTCTGCTCTGATGTGTGCTAATTAGCATGTGTGGGAGCAGACTTGATTAATCATGTCTGGTGGAACATGCCTATTAACACACGCCAGCAGCCTCTGCATTGCATGTATTCAGCATCCTCACACTTCAAAATGGTAGTGGGGTCACTTTAACTAAAGCTCGTTTGATGAAAAAAATCAAAGAGACCGTTCTTGCCAAACTGGCTGAAGGCAACTTCTGGAGGGGTAGCCAGCATAGGTTTATTGTGGGTAGGTCTTGTCTGACCTTCTATGACCAGGTGGCATATCACCTGGACAAAGGTGAAGAGATGGATGTCATATATCTTGACTTTAAAAAAGCTTTCAATTTGGTATCCCACAATCATCTCATAGGAAAACTGGCCAACTGTGGCTTCGGCTACATCACAGTCCACTGGCTGTGGATTTGATTCTAAGGTTGGACCCAGAGAGTGGTAGTTGACAGAAGTCAAACATTGTAGTGCTCCGTGACCAGTGGGGTCCCCCAAGGCTCCGTTCTTGGGCCTTTTCAACATCTTCATTAATGATGTGGACATTGATATCAGAAGCGGACTGGCCAAGTTTGGATGACACTAAACTTGGAGGTAAAGCATCCACACCCAAGGACAAGATGGAGCTCCAAGCTGACCTCGACAGGCTCAGAAAATGGTCGGGTGAAAACCTGGTGTCCTTCAACACCGAAAAATGCAAGGTACTCCACCTTGGGAAGAAAAACCTGCAGCATGCTTATGTTTGGCAGTGCTACGCTTGCTGGCACCACGACCGAAAGGAACTTGGGGGTCATGATTGACCACAAGATGTACATGAACCACCAATGTGATGTTGCAGCTGGCAAAACGAGCAAAACTCTGGCTTGAATCTGTAGATGCTTCTCCAGCAAACTCCAGGATGTCATCCTCCTGCTGCGCTCAGCCTTGGTGAGGTTGCAGCTGGAGTACTGTATCTAATTCTGGGCTCCACAATTTAAAAAGGATGTGAAGAAGCTTGAGAGAACCCAGGGGAGAGCCATGTGCATGATCAGAAGGCAGGAAAACAGGCCTTATGATGAGAGGCTGAGAGCTATGGGACTCTTCAGCCTGGAAAAGCGCAGGCTCAGGGGGACCTGGTGGCTGCCTATAAGTATATAAAGGGTGTACATCAGGATCTGTAGGAATGCCTGTTCACCAGAGCGCCCCATGGGATGACAGGGTCAAATGATCACAAACTGCAAGACGGTTTCAGGATGGACATAAGGAAGAACTTCTTTACTGTCTGAGACCCCAAGGCCTGGAACAGAATGCTGCCAGAGGTGGTGCAAGCATCTACTTTGGAGTCCATTATGGGTCAATTGAACGTTTATCTTGCTGGGATCCTGTGACCCCAGCTGACTTCCTGTCCCTGGGGCAGGGGGCTGGACTCGATGATCTTCCGAGGTCCTTTGCAGCCCTAATGTCTATGAAATCTATTAAATAAAGTGCCCCTGCTGCCATTTTGAAATGCGGGACGCTGAATACATGTGACACTATGGGTACTTTAATTAGAGTGGCTCTTGGAGCTGCTTCGAATAAGGCATCTTGCCCCCCCTTCCCCCAAGCACGTGAAAAGATGCCCAAGGTGCCTAAATTATACCTACCACCCCTTATAGGTGGCCAACTGCTTGTTGACGTGGACCGTACAGTCTGCTCCAGTAGCAGTACTCAGGTCTATTTTGCAGAATAAACCAATAAGAAACAGGGATGGAGTACAGACTAAAAGCATGAGATCCAAACTGTTTCAGTCTTGTGTGTTGGAAGGAGAAGCAATTTGCTGTCCCTTAGCTTCCCTTGCTTATCTTTTTGCTTTTCCACTCCAGCTTCTAATTTTTATTAGTTTGCTTAATTTAACCTTTTGACATTTATTAAAGAGAAAGGTATATTGAACTTCCTTTGATCCTACATTTCTTTCATATCAGTTTTTGTGGTATATAATTCATTCTGTCACATCATTCCTTTGTATGCACTCTCGTTTTTGAGGTTATAGACTTTATAGACTTTTGCTTTTCCCTCTATCCACTCCTACCTCTCATCTTTCCTCTCAATACCTTTCCCACTGCCTAAGACACCTATATTACTTACTTTCACTATTCTCATATCTGTTACTGAAACTCTATTTCCCACCCTCTCTCACTTGCTCATCTCTCTTTCCATCAGATACACAAGTGTCAGGCAAGGGATTTTTTAGAATGCTGAAGAAATATAAATATTTAAAATGTAAAAAATTCTATAACACCTCTTTTTTTTTGAGAATACAGCTTTTCAGTGGCTTCTTTTTAGCCAAAAAATTCTCCTTGTTGTTGCATAGTATGTTGTCTGCACTGTTTCTCTTTCCAGAAATGACTGCATTTCAGCAAAGTATTGAATCCTTTATGTGCTTAGACTATAAAATACCTTCGAAATCCTTCAGACTGAAAACTTCTATATAATGTAAAATATTTTAGTATTAACAATAAAAGCCAGACTTGTTTATATGATTCAGGAGTTTCTGTCCTACTATTTGTATTCATCTATAAAACATAATTTATTATTTACAGCCCTGTCTGTATTTATAATGCATCTATTTCCATTACTGTAGTCATAAAGTAGAAAGAATCAACTGATTTATAAGCAGGCATGCTTATGCCCAACTGCTGTAGACTAAAAGTAATTAATAGTCCATTGGTATGTTAAATCCATTGCGGTCCTTCATGTCTGCATGAGCATTCTCCAGTAAAAGAAATCTGTAAATCTCAACTAGGGGGAGAGAGTTTTTCAAAGAATCACGTTAGCTCCACTCAGGAAGGAACTTTTTGGCTTGTTGGAACTCATTTAGGAGACAGGAATGGGTATACCCCAAATGCTGTGCCCCATTGGCCCTGCTCAGAACCTCACAGGTTCAGGTTCTGTGACTTCCTGATGGACTTGATTGATGCAGTTTTCTTTGGAGGAACACCCTCCATGCTACTCTTCTAAGACACTGGTCATTTTGTATACCCAGCAACACAGAAAATCCCCCGAAGTAACAGAAGAAATGGGCAAGAGGAGAATTCAAAAAGGGAGATGAGATGAGTGCAAATAAAACTCTCAGCTGTTGTCATCTGACTGTTCACCTCCCCCAAAAAGCTGGTTTCATTAGAACAGTGGTGCCCAAGCCATCCAGATCCATGAGCTGGAGAAGTGGCACACAGCTGGTCTACAGACCAGACCAGGCTATCATGTGAGGTCTTCCTTTGATCAGTTCACATGGACCAACCCTCTTTACTAGATCCAACTGCAGATCAACCCTGTGCACATAGGATCATATCATCTATCCTGCTATGTGCACCACAAGGAGGGTATGGGGGTATGTGCCCCTAAATCTGTGCTGGGGCAGTGCTGAGAGGAGGTTTGGGGGGGGCTATGGCAAATTCAGGAGTGGCTGCAGCCCCTCCCATAGAACCTTCCCAGTGCTGCTGCCCCCCGCTCCAAGCACAGCCTGGCCCAGCCTCCTACCAGGAAGAGCCTGGCACAGCCCCGGCCCCAGCCTGCAGTGGCAGCTCTTGGAGCTCTCCAAGGGCATAATAGGCAGCTCTGTGCTCAAGGCAGCCATGTTGCATGGCCAGTGCTGGCTGCTGCCATGCTGATAGCAGCAGTAGCTATTTTAGTGCCTCTCTCAAAAGCTGTGCCTCAGAGTGGTGCCCCCATTGCCTCCCCTCAGTCACAGTACTAAGGCTTCCTGTGGATTTGGAAATTTGGCAGCAGGCGAGCAGTGGCAGCATTAATTGGGACTCACAGCAATTAAAACCACTACTGCTCCTTCACTGCCAAATTTCCAAACCCATGGGGGCCCTCGTGGGCTGGATGACATTGTTCCATAGGCCAGATCCAGCCCAGAAGCCATACTTTGAACACCACTGCTCTAGAAGGAAGTGGGGAGGGAGCTAGAGTCCAGACAATATGTTCGTCATCTTTGTACACAAATCAGCACAGGATTTCAGGATGAGCCTTACTGCTTTTGCTTCTAGAATTCTTTAAGCATGCCAACCAAAGAGTGGATAAAGAGGAGCCAGTAGATATATAATTTCTGGCTTTTTTAAAGGTCTTTTGAAACAGCTGGTAAGGGAACAAAGTATTCATGGGGTGAGAAGTAAGGTACTGTCATGGATTAGAAACTGGGTAAGGAATAAGAAAAGGAGCATAGGATGATAAGGTTAGTAGTTTGCACTAGTAATGAAAGGGAATGGTAGATGCTGCAGTTAGCAAAGGTAGCAAATGACTCAAAAAGATGGAGTAGTCGAGGCTAGAGATACTCCAGGGAGATCTACCAAACTTGGTGACTGGGAAGAATTTTTCCTGGATTAGGCAGTTTTGTAGATGATACAATTCTTTTGTGTGGGGGTGATGCAAACTCTTATGCTTTGGAACTTACATCAGCATCAGTAGATCAGGGTTAGGTGCAGCATTTCCTCTAAGCTGCATGGTGTGTGCGGTCATGGAAGCACACCTGGCAGCACAGCATGAGCACGCCTGCGCGGCTGCACACACCACGCAGCTTAGAAAGAATGCTAGTTAGGTGGATGCCCTCTCTATGGGCATCACTGTCTCTTAGCATAGTGCGTTTATGCACCTTCCTTTGAAACAGTTGCTATTGTCTGAGACAGATTACAGGACTGCATGGGGGCAGTTTTTTGTGGGGTTGGGCATTCATGTACCCTAGTTTACATGAACAATACATTTTTTTGGGAGAGTGCTGATAATTGACTCCCTGAATGGATTTTGGTACTGTTTTCTGAAATCCTGCCAGCAGTCTTCACAGGAAGTAGTTTAGAACATACAGAAATGTCAGTGCCATCTAGGGGAGCAAACACTCTTGCTATAGCTATGCAGACGTAACATCTCTTCCACTGAGACTAGTTTTTTTACTTCTGGGTTAGTCATCAGGTTCTGCTCGCCCATTATGAGAAGGTGCATCTCCCCCTTCCCTTTGTGTTCATGATGTATCCTACCGAGCAGCTCTGAGTGCAGTCTTATTCTTTAGATTGTTCAAATGATACAAAACCCCATGTTTTAATTCTGTATACTTTGAGCTGGATGTTCATGTGAACTGGTTGGGTGGAACTTGCAGGGTAAAATCCATGTATGAGTTGTATTATTGGGACAACAGGATTGGTCCATAGGCAAAGAGAATCAACTTTTTCCTCCACCTATTCCCCCTGACTTTGTGGGGATAACTGCAGGCAGCATTTGACCCGGGATATTTATCAGTATTTGCAGTATGTCTTTGCATGGCAATACTTGTACGTCTCATTTTTTTTATAAGTCTCTATAGTCACAGTGCGCAGGTAGAACTTTCAGCTTAGACACTAGAGGAAGAAAAGCAAAGAAGCAGGGCCGGAAAATTACATGTTATGTTTCTTAGGGCACAGATATAACAATAATCATGCAGCCCAGAGAATTTTGACCTGTAGATACGGGAAAGTAAAGAGGTAGGAGGCTGAGGCAAGGGCTGTCTGCCTGTAGGCAGTGTGCTCTAAAGGTCACTGTACATTTTGAGACAGAATAGTGTAAATAGAAGCTCTAACAGTAGTTCAAAGCTTTTGTGGGTCTCCTGGTGTTTTAATCTTAAAGTGCTGTCTGAAATGTTTCCACAGCTAACTGGGCCATTGCATTTGCTTGACTTTTTTTAGATGATTACACAGTCATTATTTAGCCAGGTATCATTGTGTGACAGTGAAAGTACCATGAATCTAGGTATGCTTCACAAAACCAGCTCTGGTTATTTCATTACAATAGAGCAGTGGTTGTCAGCTGGGGGTACTTACAAAGGTTGTAGAGGGTATGCAGAACTTGTGGCCGATAATGTGACTGATAAATGCCACATGCATGCGTGCAGCCACAGTGCAACTTGCAGGTGGCCAGAAGTGCAGCCTGGCAGCGCGGAGAGAAGCTGGGTCTGGCTGATTACTCTGTTATGAAGGAAAGGGCATGGAGGCGGGGGGGGCAGATCAAGGCCCCAGCAGTGGGGGAGGGAGCAGGACTGGAGCAGAGGCAGGGGCTGCCCAGCTGGGGTGGGGCATGGGAATGAGCCATGCGGGGGGGGGATGGTTCCCGCTGCTGTGTGCGCCACAGGGAGGGCATGGGGGGGCATTTGCCCCTAAATCTGTGCTGGGGCAGTGCTGAGAGGAGGTTTGGGGGGGGCTATGGCAAATTCGGGAGTGGCTGCAGCCCCTCCCATAGAACCTTCCCAGTGCTGCTGCCCCCCGCTCCAAGCACAGCCCGGCCCGGCCCAGCCTCCTACCAGGAAGAGCTTGGCACAGCCCCGGCCCCAGCCTACAGTGGCAGCCTGCCCTGCATGCAGATCTAGGGGCACATGCCCCCCTTGCCCTCCCAGGGTGTGTGCAGCAGTGGGAGCCGCCCCCCCGGCCCTCCCCCAGACCAACCACTCATGGCTCTGTTCTGCAACCTACTCTGCCCTGGCTGTGCAGTGCCTGCCTCAGCTCAAACCCCACTCTCTCCCTCACCACTGGGGCCTCAATCTGCACCCCCATACCCTTTAAATACAACAAAAAATATAAAGGGGTACATGAGCTGAAACTTTGAGACAGAAGGGGTACACTTGTTAAAAAGGTTGAAAACCCCTGCAGTACAGAACAGCAGTTTCATGACAAGCAGAGGTTCAGGTTAATAATTTTCTGGTGAGAGATGGAATCTAAGCCTGACTTAGTTAGGACAGAAGCTGGAAAATGCATTGAATCTTAAATTGTGAAATCCATTGGTTTTCTGGCTTCTTACCACCGTTTCATTGTTTGAATTCAGAAATGGCATAGAAACAGATTTGTATCGCCCCAAAAATCCTTATTTTCAGGCTGTGTTTTGATATTTTTATTAGCTTTGCATCCTGCACTACCACAGCCTAGGTCCAAAGGTCACTGAAGTCATTACAAAGACTCTCATTAGCCTCAATGAGCTCTACATCTGGTTTCCAGAGTGTTAGAGTAGGCATGACAGTGTATGAATGCATGTTTGAAGGGGCTTTATCTTTGGAAAACTGCAGTGCAAATTTGAAAAGTAACCGAGCCCCTCAGTTTCATAGTTTACATGTTTAATAAAAGTGGCATGATGATGCAAGTGACTGTGTGAGAATTTATGAAAAAAAATATTGGTAAGAATATTGAAAGAAGGTGAGAAAACAGATAATCAAGA
Source organism: Caiman crocodilus (assembly GCA_030014935.1). Classification (NCBI taxonomy): domain Eukaryota; kingdom Metazoa; phylum Chordata; order Crocodylia; family Alligatoridae; genus Caiman; species Caiman crocodilus. Next base: position 171,156,917 of record JAGPOW010003316.1, read on the forward strand.
AGCTCTCGAAGAGCAGGTGTTAATTTGGCAAATTGCATTGTACCTCACCTTTTTGAATCTGCTTTCTGTACCGAGTCATGTGTCCATCTCTGCCAACCTAGGATTAGTGGGAAGTGGGAATATCACTCAAAGTTTTGTCAGAGAGGGGAGTAAAGCTTTGATGCATTAATTATGTTGGATTCAGTCTTTTCTTAGATTGCAGGACCTTTCAATGGATGTGGTGGAAATGAGATAGGTAGAAGTAACACTTAAAAGTGAACTCTGAGAGCCGCACTAATTAAAAGTGCCTGGAGCATCACATGTATCAGCTTCCCTGTGTTGAAAAATGGTAGCAGGGCACTTTGAACTAAAGCTCATCAAATGAGCTCAAAACAGCTTGCTGTCATTTTTTAATGTGGGGATGCTGATACACACGACACTGAAGTTTTCTAGAGCATGGTAATTACCATGCTACAGCAGATTTGATTAATCAGCATGTTGGAGCAGCCTCCTTGCACATGTATAGGAGCCCTAAATGCAGGCAAGTAGAATCTGTTCCACTTGACCTGTTCTCTCAATTGAAGGGGTGAGAAACCTGCAGATGGAGAGAGCTCTGCAGCAGCAAGAGCACAAAAATATTGAGCCCACTAATGGATATAGCTTGGTGCTGATATTTCATCACTAAAATATGAGCCTATTTTAGTTATGGCACTTTGTTTCCAAAGGCACTTTGAGTCTGTGCAGCAGAAAACAAACAGTACGTGAAAGCAATACGGAAAGTCTGACTCAGACCAGCTGAAGCAAGGGAATCATTCTCTCTTGCTGTGACTGCGTGTTCTTATATGCTGTATATGCGTATGCTTGCTAGAACGTAATTTGGTTCTTCAGGGCTCTCAGGCTGTTATTTATAGCTGAGATGTTTCTCTGGGGAGTTGCATAATTTCATTTGGTGCTTGGATTTCAAAATTAGATGTAGTTCTCTTGATCAGTTGATACATTGAATCAGTTGGGTTTCTAGAATCTTAAATGAACTAATTCTGCCAGGTCGCACTGGTTATAATGCGGCAGTATATAAACAGTTACATACAGGTTATATATAACGCTTATACATAATGTTAGGCAGCATAATGACTTCTTTCTCAGTTTATACCTCAGCTTGGGTGAAGATTTAACATCTCCCGAATTGTGATGTCACTAGTAGTTAACATACTCATTTTGCATCTTTCATCCACAGTGACCCATTCTGAATTGTTTTATGAGCTACCCACTATGAAAAAAATTGGGGGGACACCTTGATCTCCATTGGAGGGTGATCACTGCTTGAGTGAAGCTGTGGCAGTTCAACATAGTAGCAGGGAATTCCTTCAGGCCTGGTCCCCGTCCCATACCAAAGACTCCTGTGGGTTGCTGGGGAACCACCTCAGTCACAGCTTTGCAGACTTTTTTGAAGTTTCACTTCCCTTCCCTTTAATTTCTTTTCTTTTCCCATTTGTTTCATCAATCTAATGAGTTTTGCAATCCAATAAGTCCTAAGTGCAGAATAGAGGGATGCCACACCACTCGAATGACTCCCGCCTAGTAAGTTGAGCTCCCACCATTCACATGGTCCATGTGACTTATGCCGTGTTGTCACTGGAATTTTCTCATGCGCACTTACAAGCCCCATAGGCACAGGATATACCAATGTAGCTGCTCTGACAGAAACATGCTCTGGTGAAAACCACATCTACATTAGTGGCTTATTTAGGCATGGCTATACTAATGACTAAAATCCTATTTTAAGACCTTAGAAACGTAAAGGTGCTGAAACCTCACAGTAAGTGTCTATGGATCCCAGCACCCAAAATATTATTTAGAAGGGCAATGCTTAGTTTCAAGTTCTATTTTGCTAGCTGTCAGAGAGAAGCAGCAATCTCTGCAGTGCAGCTCCTGTTGGGCCAAAGTTCCGTGCAGAAAGGTAGGAATGTGCCTGCCATGAAATCAAGCATTAGGGAATCACCATGTAAGACAAAATTAGTGAAACCTGAGATGGGAGCCTCCTTTGGGGGAAACAATAAAAGGTATAGAACAACTTAATGATGGAGTGATTGACGTAGGTTTAGTTGAACAGTCAGCTCTGCTACTTGAAGCCTCTGATCTGCATCAAGTGGCTCAATACAACGCGTTTGACTTGGAGAACAAATAGAGCATAAACATGATAACATTGAAAAAAGTTTCCGGAGGTGAGCACTTAAAAAAAATACAAAACTCAGTGACAAAGGTGGTAGAGTTTCCTTTAAATCAAAATTGAACAGTTCATCTTAATTAAAATGAAATCAAGATTGGACATATTTCTAAAAGAGATGCCTCTGCTCAGCCAAAAACTGAATCATAGAGTTCTCAGGAATTTGTTGTTCAGGGTGTTAGAGCACTGCTCCCTGCTAGCCTTAAAATCAAGTACCAAAGGCCATATTACTAGAACATATTTCTTCCATAGTAAGGGCTGGAAGGGTAGAAGGATAATTTGAAGAAAAAGATACCAAGGAGTTTCTGGGACTAGTTTGTATGTTTGTGGGCACATCTACACAGGATGCTAGAAGTGCAGTATAGTGATTCTAGGGTGCATTAGCAGGTCATGATGAAAGCCATGCTAATGCATGCACTAAGGCATGATAGAATTGGTCTGCTGCACATTAGTGTCATCTAAAACTTGTGCACTGGTGCTGCTGTGCAGTAGTGCTGATTACAGTGCATTATTAAACTTAATGCTCTGTAATTACACCACATTAATGCATGCGTAGACATGCCCACTGGGCTTTGCTATAGTTGCTCACAAAATGTGCTGGTCACTGCAGAGATGCAGGAGGGAAGAAGAACTCAAAGCTTTCCGCTATAGAATTGTGTAACAGGAGGGTGGTCAGAGTCTCTGTGCTCTCCCCTGCCACCTCCTTTACCATGCCAAGCTGCTGACTAGCACCCTCCAATTCGCCTGCCACGACTTTGATCTTATATTTTATAGGGAGACTGCCCTTCGTCTTTTTGTCCATGGTTCTCCCGTTATCTCTAGATCCTCTCCAGTATTGAGTGTTCTGTACACTCCTGCCTTATGGGCTATGCGTGGCTCCAACCACCTCTGTACCACACCCCAAGCCTCACAGATGTGACTAACGTTGTTCTCTCTCGCTTTCTCTCCGCAGCCCTCTCTGGTGCTCGGGCTCTCCGCAGCCCTCTCTCTCTCTCTCCGCGCCCTCTTGGGAAGCCTTTTCAGTAATGCCACCTTCTCTTGGGGGCCTTCTCAAGCACTTCTCCCCTTCCCCGGGGCTCACCACGCCTCCACTGGGCTTCTCAGCCATGCCCCTCTCTCTCTGGGGCTGGGGCCAGTGCACCCCAAATTCTGCGCCCTTGCTGGCACTGGGGTTCCCACACTGCTGCGGGTCCCCTATGAGTCCTCCTCCAACCCCTAATAGCCTCACCGAAACCACTGGTTACAAACAGCAACACAAACATAAGCCCCTGGGCTGTAACACAAACAGAAGCCGCCTGGCTATAACTATGCTCAAGCTTACTGGGGGTTCTTCATCTTGCAGCAGTGTCGGACGTGGCTCCTGCATCAAGCTTCTCCTCTGTTCCATGACTGAGAACTCCTTCCTCCTTGGCTGCTGGTAGGGAACTGCCTCATGGCCTCCTGTCTGTGATTTATATAGGAGCCAGGCCCTGTTCCTTCTTGTCAGCTGGCTGGGCAGGTGTCGGTCATTAGTGCCCTCTAGTTGCCTCAGCAACCGGCATCTGAGGAGTTATCTAGGCTCTCCAAGTAGCAGGCACCTTAGTGCCCTGCTACAGATTGCATGATGCCATGTCTCATTTTTGTGAGGTTTTTGGACATCCCAAAATAGTAATAATTCTTCTTCCTTTCTCTGCTGCTAGAAAAAAGATAGCAGTCTACACATGCATTAAGGCACTTTTCCTCATGTGTGTTAAATTTAGTGCCTCCAATATGAGGTACTAAACAAATGTGCATTAGGCTGCTGTAATGTGCAGTAATGAATGTGAACACTTTTTAAGTTACACTTAATGCGCAGTAGCCTATTTTACTACACTTTAGCATAATCATATGCTTTTTTTATGTGACACTTTACTTCACAGTACATTAGGGTACTGCACATTAAAGTGCACATGTACAACATGGAATTTGAGTTCTGACTCTCAGCACTAAATAGCCATCTCCCTGAACAACACCTCCTGCACCTGGCAAAAAAAAATTCCAAAACATACTCCTCAAAATGTGGACCAGAATTTTGGCTGTGTTTTGGCATCGTATCACTGGAATCAGCTAGTACATACTGGCTGAGGATCTGGCTCATCTTTTTTAAAGAAGATCTAAGCCAATACCAATGAATACATAGTTCTCACATTGATTTGTATAAAGTACTATAAATCTTTCATAACTATATATTAAAAATGTCATCCTTTGATAATCCTGGTAAGGATCCTAAGCTTGCTTCTCTCTAGTAAGAGAGAGATTTATGGTGACTGTGTGCCCCATTTTTATGCACATGTATGCAGTATCTATCATAATATTTACACAAGACAATTTAACATTAAGCCTAGTTTATCCTTCGCAGAGCTGCTGCGCATTCTAATTGATATATTTCAAGGTCTCCTGTTTCATTGCAAGATGCAATCTTTTTGTTTTTGGAGGTAGATTCACTTTAATAAGTATGACATTGCAACTAAGCCTGTCTTCACAATTATTTGGTATAATTTACATGCAAATTAGGACTTCACATTCTGGCAGTCTTCAGTCTTTCTCCTTCTTGGGTTCAGTGCATTGGATTTCATCACTGTGCAGTGTGGTCCTTTTCAAGGTCATTTCTGTGTTTGAGCTTATACTACTTATGCCCACTTGTACTGTATAAATTGAGGGCTAAATTGAACTGTGATATAAATTATGGCAATCCTATGGAAATCCATAATGCTCACTCACTCATAGCAGTGGTTAATTTGGCTCTGTTTTGTTAACTGCTGCAAACTTGTGCCATCTTTTCTCTGTTTAAAATGACACAAACCCTGTCAGCAATAATTATCCAGGAATCTGACCAGGTTTTTTTCACTAACTGCTTATTGTTGGATTATCTGGAACAAAAGTAAATGTAATATTCTTGGACAACCTGAGTTTAAAATACATTTGATATAAAAACATTGGTTTAATTATGAAATTCAACTGACACAGGTTAAAAATCAGAGCAATACACGCTTCACTGAGAGGTTTTTTTACAGAAAGACCTTGATAACCACTGATCTATTGTTATGCAAAGCATGTAAGAAGTTGTTTGTAGATATTGGTTTCTTCCAGCCTTGAGAGAGACAGGGAAGCAAGGTCAAGAGAGGAAGTAGCATTTTATGAAAACTACCCTAAAACTGATCTTTTGGCACATCTCAGTATACACTGTCTCTCTTAAAATGCCTTTGCTTCTGTGCTGAGGTTTTTAGGAGGTAAAGAGAAACTGAAGTGGCAAGAATTGTGCTTCCAGTGTTAGATGTGAAGTGTTTTATTCCATTTGAAAATCCAGCATTCTGGGCATTCTGTGTTGTTCCTGATTTTAAAACGCTACCAAGCTAAAATGTAATGTGCACCAAGGTTTGGCTCTGCTGCAATAAGTGAATGAGAGTTTTATCATTGGAACTATCATTGGAGTTTATCCCTTGGCTATTACTCAAACCTTTTTTCATATAAAAGATCAGTTATCAGATCCTTTGTTCTTCCCAAGTCACTTTGCACTGCTCAGACAGTGAAGAATGGTTGGATTCTAGCTATAGCAGCCAATGGAAACTTAACTGAATGAAGGTTATCTGGATACAGGTGGACTCCCTGTTAGTGTAAAGCCAACAGCTGAAGGAAAAAAGAGAGAATTTGGTGAGTAGGACAGACTCCCTATCATACTGTTGACCCTCCCCTGGCATACAATTTCATAAGAAACCTCAAGGCTGGTTCACCTTGTTGTGAAGAAAAACCAAGGAGCCATAACTAATTGTCTGGTAGCCCATCACCTCCCCAGTCCATTTTAAATAAGTAGCAAAAGGAAAAAAAGAAATGCAAAGCGCTTCCCACCTCCCACCCAGCACATTTTCTTATAGTATTGTTTCATATTACTATCAACAGCGTACTGTTTTACCAAAACATATCCACTAAAATATTTCAGTTGCAGAAAATTGATGGTATTAGTTTTAACGTTCTTCTGTGAAAAACAGCACTTTAATAAAACACCTTCTGTTGCAGGTTGGCTGTGATCGTAGCAAAAACCTTGTGGACATTTGCGGAGAAAAAGAATGTGAGGCTTTTGTCTGTGATGCCTTGTCTGTGCCAATTCGAAGTGGTTCTTGTGATGCCTGCATCTCCATTGCTGTAATCCACCATTTTTCAACAGCAGTAAGTAAATGCTTTCTTTAGTTGCCATTCCTGTTTCTTTAGAAATCCTAATACTTTCTATGGGGTTGAGTACTAAGAAGATAATGTGATGAACAGATGGTTGATATTGTTAGATGTGCTGCATCTTGAACTTATTGTTATTAATTTAAGTTTAGTTATTAGTTTATTTATTTAATATTTAGTTATTAATTTAAGTTTAAGGCTTCTTGGCCTCTTGAAGGCTCAGATCAAATGTATTTAGGTTACTTTCCTTGTAAGCCTTTCATGGCAGGAGGTGTCTCTGCTTTTTTTCTGTGCAGCTCTAGCACAGTAGGGATGGAAACTTCAGGCACTGATGGTAGTAGTAGTAATGACAATAATAAATTGTACTACAGTGAGACCCAGTCAGCGATTGCTACTGCATCTTTTTCCGTAAGAGCTTAGGGCCAGATCCAAAAATGCATTTTGTTACTTGAAATGTAACTGAAGCAGAACTGAGTTGCCTAAGTCCAAGCAGACAATCCACAAAAGCTTCGCTTAGGTACCTGAGAAACAGCTGGCACAAAGTTTTTGTCAGAAAACTTATTTGGGCACCTAAAGTTCTGCTGCTGCCCATGTTCAGAATTGTTGTCATCTTGGCTTAGCTTAACACCATACCACCTCTCTCCTGCCTAAGGCTCTTTGGGGCACACAAAGTGAAGCTGTGCTTGTGTTACTGAAGGGGCCTGATCTGGTGGCATGCTCAGAACACAGGCAGCACATGCTGGCAACACTGAGTTCAGTACAAAATAAAGCAGCCATGACCACTTCACCCTAAAACAGGTAGAGAAGGAACAAATGGAGCTGTAATGGTAGTGGTAGCCACCTTTTGTCATATCCTAGTGGTTAGTGCACTAACAAAGGAAAGTGCCTTCCTCAGTTTGCAGGGATTGAAACCAACATCTCCCACCGCCCCATATATTCCCCTGGCTACTGGCTGGCCTGAGATGGGGGTATGCTGCACTCCTTCTGTTGAAACTGGAATGTATGTTTCATGGAACCAGAAAATGAATAGACAGAAGGCAGCGTGATACTTGCTCAATGATGAAGGCACTTCCTTGGAAGAGGGGAATCGTGCAATTGTGGCCCCTGTTTCAGGGGCTGCACCTATTGAAGTCATTGCATAAAGCATATAAGCAGTGTTGGGAGCAGACCAGAAGCACATCCCTACCCCTTGTTGAGTTCCTCCTCACTGAGGTAGAGGTAGGCTCCCAGTTGTGTTGTGTGGACTGAGATTTCAGGCTGGAATCCCAGCCTCACATAGGTGCAAAAGTCTGGCAGAGGGACAGGATTTTGGACACCCCCTACTCCATCATTTCTTATTTGCTGGCATAAGCCTTCCTGCTGTTCACCGTGCTGGCTATTGCGAGTCCCACTCCTAGGTGCTTAACTCTTCCATGTTCACTGTGTAAAGCATTTAGGTATAGATCTCAGTATGGATCTGAACTGTATAGCCTAAGCAGTTGAAGAGGAAGAGATGAAGATGTCCAAGATGGGAGGACAGGATTAAAGAGACAGGATCTAGCCTGATATAGGAAGCTGTCTGAGCATATGAGATGAACTGATATCTTGCTACTATCTTTAGACATTCCCTTCATGTCTTGTCTGTTTCTTGCCAGTTGCCCTGTTTTTTCCAGCTACTTTCCAATGCTCACTGTGTTCTGTCTTCGGTGATGAAAGATTACAAAAGCTCTGCATTGTATTTCCAAGGTGTCCTCAGGCCTGCAAGTCTCAGTTGGCATCACTATTTCTGTTATTTTTTCCATGCTGTGTGCAGACCCCTGTTGTTCCATTCTGCCGGAAGAGATTACTTTGATTGTTATAGATACTGAGCTTACATACTGTTTCACCTTTACATGCCTAAGTGGCACTTACATAGCCACAAAACAGCAATTTTTGGCACTCATATAAAGTTTGGATTCTATTTCCACCTGTGGAATCACTCAGGATCACTCAGGTATGTGCAAACCTCCCAGAAGTAATCTGAAAGAGAAAAGGGAACAAGGACAACCATCCTCTGATCATTTGGCCCAACAGCCTACAAATTAGGGCACTTGCCAGAGTGATTGGAGAAGCCAAGTTCTAGGTTCCCCTTATGCTGTTTCTCCTAGGTCCCATCAAAGTGCTGTAATCCCCAAGTTATTGTCCAGAGCTTTTTCCAGCCCTGTTCTTGAAGTAGGCCTACTTGACAGGAAGGGAAGCTGTGTGAGGCCAGGAGGAAGAGAGCAAGTCAGGAAAAGCAGTTCACAGAGATAGGTGCTGCCCTGGAGGAGAGGGAGCTCTGGCTTCTGCCGCAATGGCTTTTCTGCACCTCGTATTTAATACTATTTGGATAAAATGGCTAAACAGCTGTGAGACAGTTTGTGCCCTGTTTGAGTCTCCCTTTAAGCCAACTCCTTATCTGCCCCATAGCTGCAGCATTGATCCATCCTGTCATGTTTGGCCAGGAATTTCCCATAGAGTCTGGCATGAAAAGCTTTGCTTAAATCTTGATAAAACAAGTCCTTTATCAAGATTTAACCATACTATCCATACTATATTATCCTTCTCCTGTTATCTGTTACCTTATCATAAAAGCTGTTACAGGCATGCCACAGTGATTCTGTTTCCTCAGGCCAACCTGCAGCCAGAGTTCAGCCTACTAAGCATGCTCAGAAGGGAAGTGTAGGCTGAGAGTAACTATGTAGACTCCAAACTTTGTGTAAATGCCAGAAAGTGCAGTTTTGTGGCTATTGAAGTGCCCTGAGATGCTTAAAAGGAAACTAGAGTTTATCCCAGTGGGTGCCTATACACATACATTGAGGCTGTTCTGATGCGCTTTAATTACACTGCATCAGAGCAGACTCAATTAACTGAGCCTGCTGGAGTGTGGTAATTACCACACTCCAGCAGACTCCAGTGTCACATGCATCAGTGTCCCGATAGGTAACTGGTAGGGGGTGCATGGAGGTGCACGTGCCCCCCTGATGGTCAACACTGATGCTGGCAGTAGGGCTGGTGCCCCCCTGATGGGGCTGCCGCTGTGAGAGGCTTCTGCAGCTGCCCCCTCCCCCAAATTCAGGAGGCACAAGTCACTCATGAGCATCCCCATGCTGAAAAATGGTGGTTGAGGGTGTTTTAACTAGAACTCATCAAGCAAGCTTTTGTTAAAGCACCCGTGCCACCATTTTTCAGCATGGAGGTGCTGATACACATGACTCTCTGGGCACTTTAATTAGAGCAGCTCTTGGAGCCACCCCCTCACTGCCTCACTGGAGTATGTGTATAAATGCCCAATGTATTTTACTTTTAGCTTTGCTTAAAACATGGCGGTAGAGAGAGGAAAGGTTTTGAGAGTTTGGATTCAGTTTGAGTTAGCCTGCAATTTCCTGTTAGACCTTGGATACATCTTCTGATCTTTCCATGCTACTGTTTTTTCACTTGAACAATGGGGGTAATAGTACTTGCTTCTGTCTGTTTAGACTGTAAACTTTTCCTAACAGTGACTGGGTGTTTTATAACACAGGCACAATGGGCCCTTGACTTCAAGTGGCATCTCCAGACAATACTGTAAGAATAATAGCAATAATATTCATGCAGCTGATGTTTTCACATGTAGTAAGCAAAAGTAGCTCCCATGCTGACTTGGACTAGTTCACATGTCTAGCGTGTTCAGAATTTGACTGATTTATGAAATAATTGCTGCTTCTCAGCTCCAAGCTGGAGGAAGGTGACACTGTATGCTTGCCTGTCTCAGACAGAGAAGATATTGTTATAGAGCATGATTTATTTAAAAAAAACCAAACCAAACCCTTCCTCTTTCTGAACTGGGGAGCATTCACTGCAGCAGCAATGTTGTTGTCACTTCTCTTCTCCCATGTTTCTGTTTATATACTAACTTCAGACTGGCTCCTCATGCTATTTCTTTCCTAGGAAAGAAGACTAGCTACTCTTCGTGAATTAGCCCGGCTTCTAAGGCCTGGTGGAAAGGCACTCATTTATGTCTGGGCAATGGAACAAGAATACAACAACCAGAAGTCTAAGTATCTTAAAGAAAAAAAAGCTAAGAAAGGGAGGGAGAAGGAAATTGATACTGGTGCCACTCAGGGACCAGTCAGTGATCAAACACCTGACAACAGCACCCAAGACTTGACAGTCTCTGATGGAGTCCTCAATGATTCTGAGGACAAAGGCTTCATTGCAAAGCAGGTCATTAACTCCCATCTGCCTGTTCACACTAACAGGACATCCTTTCATTCACAAGACTTACTTGTTCCCTGGCACCTCAAAGGTGGCACTAAAAAGAAAGAAGAAAGTATCACAACTCTGCAGCTCCCAGCTGGCTCTAACAAATTGCAAGAACTCAGTCCTGTTTTCCACCGCTATTATCATGTGTTCTGTGAAGGAGAACTTGAAGCAGCCTGCAAAACTCTGGATGGTATAAGAATTCAAAGGAGTTACTATGATCAGGGAAACTGGTGTGTGGTTCTTGAAAGGCAGTAACCAATCATACTTCCTCCTGTCCATTTTGGATAGACACCTGAGACAGTGTCCTCCAACAGTCTTTTAAATTATACAAATAAACTGTTATTTTAAGGCATTAGTGCTGGGTATTGTGCCTCCTTGTGTTGTAAACTTTGGTATTACCCCAGAGGAAAATTTATTTTGCTTCATTGAATCCAAATAGAGAGGTAAGAGCAAGAGGAAAATACTGGTCCCATGGAAGCCAGTGCTATGACTCTTGTGGCCTTTATAGGGCCAGGATTTCACCCATGATGTATAGTTTTAAAGGCAAAAGGGCCTGATTCCCTATCACTTCTCTTTATTTCCTACCCACTCAGACTCCTTGTGCTCCCCAGGGTTTCCATGATTGTTCACCAACATGCAGCTTGGCTGACAGGATGAAGATTGCCAAGACATGACATATTTGCCCAATTTGAATTTTCTAGCCAGCTTTATTTTTGATTATTTTTGCCTTCAAGAATAATAATTTCTCTTTCTTGCCTAGCAGTAGCACTCCGTTATTGTGAAAACAGAAGCTAAAAATTCTGAAAGTTCAGACTGCATGAGTAGTGCAAAAAATGTTCAGTGTACTCTTGAGGACAGACAGGGGAGTGATTTCAACTCCCTAAGTTTTGGCAACTAAAAAGCTGCATTTACTTTATCAAGAGCAAGCAACATCTTGTGTCTGTACTTGTTAGTACTCCTACTCCCTCACCAAGGAGGTGATATAGCAGCCAAAAGAGTGGCCATTCTATGCAATATTCCTTAAAAGAATGGATCAACTTATTTTTTGTGAGCAAAATGCTAATTGCATTTTCCTTCTTTAACAGTGTTGATATAGGAGTGCTGGATCCTCATTTCCTAAGCTTTGACTTCACTAAAACTTTTTAAAATCCCTCATCCTCGCCTTTCTACTGGTGCAGCTTTAATGGTGGAGCCCTAATCAAGTTTAGGATGATCTATGGCTTTTTGAACCACTGTCAGATTGAGTAGGGCATGCTAGACTGGAATCAGTACAGTTAGTGGAGCTGTAATGGTAGAAGGCATAGGGATAACTTTAGACATCCCATGGTTCCAAGTCTATAGGGAAGCTAGTGATTAGCGTATTTTAATAAGACTGTTAAGAAACATGATAGTGTCAGCCTGTAAGGAGAACATTAGAAGATAGAGTACTGTATTATACAGGATGCCAATGGTAGTATTGTTTCTATTGTGATAATACATAGCTCTGCATGCAGGACTTCATTTTGCAGGGCACTGTACAACACCCTGCAGTAACTAAGTGTTTACAATCTAAATAGATAAGAAAAACACAAAATGGGAGCAAAAAAACAAACTGTAGAGAGGTGAAGTGTCTAGTGTCACTGGCAGAGATGGGAACAGAACTCAAGTCACAAATCTGTGTCCTAGTCCAGTATCCTCTCATTGGATTCCTCTGCATCTCTGATCTTAGCATTTTGTATTTTAGGGTAGTGCAGGCTTTATTCGCCTGCCTTCCGGACCTTAATTAACTCTTCTTGTCCTGATCCAGTTAAAACAGGTTTGTCCATTCCATTAAAAGCAGGTAATACCTATAACTTATGAAATCTATGTTGGTTTCAGACCTGTCCACACTGGAGTACTTCACACTGTAGGTTGCAGCCCATGGACAGCATGCAGTACAGTCACCCACACTGAAGAGGAGGTGTAAACATGGCCCCAAGGCACCAAAATAATATTACTATTGTGGCATATATTTAGTCACTGCAGCAACACTAGCTTGGAGGGAGACTTGAGCACATCTGAGCAGCGGGGAATAGTAGACAGTTATGAGATGGGATCAGAAACAGACACATCATTACTCAACCTGGCAGCATCCTTCTCACTTGGGGCGAGTAATTTTATTTTTGACTGGTGAGTAAAACTAGTTTTCTCTTTCATTTTAACTGTTCTCACAACGACAAAGTGAGTAGATTTGTGCCTTGGCTTGTAAATTTTCATAACAGCTTTGAAGATGATTAGCTGATTCCCAGAAAACATTTCCAGAATAGTGGAAAAGTGATAACACAGGTCGTGGTGTCCTCTCCTGACCTTTTTTCTTGTCCTTCCCTTTTTGTTTCCTGTGTATTTCCTTTCTTCCTGCTCCTTTATATATCCTCTTTCTTTCTGTCTCTCTCCTTTTCATTTTTCTCCTGTCCTCACACTCAGGCATTTTGGGGGCCAAGTGTTGTCACCTAGAATAGTGGTTTTCAACCTTTCTTTCATTTGCGGATCCCTAAAAAAAAAATTTAATGGAAATACAGACCCCTTTGAATTATGCTTGTGGGTATTCAGACACTTTTGATTGTTCATAGTCATCTTTTGTGCACCCCTTAATTGTAGTCTGTGGACCTTCAGAAACACAGGTTGAAAACCACTGCCCTAGAGCCAACACTCACAATTGTTCATGACAGCTGATATTGCATTCAACCCACTAGATGGCATACTTGGAGGAAAAGGTACAGCTCTGGAAAGGGCAAACTGAGAACATGTAAAGTGATCATTGTGGTATTATATCAATGAAAATAATAAAGCTAATACAGTAGTTTAAACTGGCAATATTAAATGTTATATATTTGTTGCTGCTATAGCAAAACAGCTGCATAAGTATCACTAATAATATACCATGGTTTGTCAAAGTTAAATACTTAGGGAACTACATATGTCCCTTTCAGTCATATTTTCCAATACTTAGTGCACACAGTTAGCAAGAGGTTTTTAAAAGTGCCCAGCTCCCTTGATGACATGGCACAAAGGCCATGTCTTTGTTTTATGTTTGTATGGCATCTAGCACAAAGAAGTCCCAGCCTATAGGTGCTACAGCAATCCATAAAATAATTCCTGTTCTGATGCCTCAATAGGAACTGCAATTTTCTGAAAATCTAGCCTCAATTCTGAAGCCTGAGCTCTCAAAAATCTGTCTTTGGTTCTCTTCTCCAGGGGTCTTTCCTGTGTTATGGCTCCATTCATACATTAAAAAATATATATATTTCCATACTGATGTGACTCCCACAAGGGAACAGAAACATACTTCCTATCCTCAAACCTTCAAACAAACAATCAAACTAGATTTGGGTATTTATTCAATATTACTTTTTATTTATAGAGGTGGGTTTTTTTGGAGGAGTTCCTAGATCATCCATCATCCTATGTGCCTGTTCTCCACGGGTTACTTTTAGCTTATCTTGAGCTGTATTTACTCAAAGAATGTTCTTCAACGTAGGATAGAATAAATGTGTTGTTGTAACCTGCATGACCATTTGTTCAGCAGTGCTGGGCTCCTGCTGGGCCTGTGACAACTGCTGCATTTGCCTGCAAGTGCATTTCCTTAAAGACATGTAATTTAGTGGTAAGAAATGCAAGCATCATTCAGTATTCCGTCTAAAGTCCTGTTGTGAAAGAGTGAGTTAAGTTCACAGTGTTCTTGATCCTGCTGGGCACACTCACCCCCATCTAGCAAAGTGCTTAAACACATGCTCCATTGGTTCCACCTGGCTTTAAGGTGGTGTGACAGTCCAGTCAGTCAGCCCAGGCCATGAGAGTATACATTCCCCATGAGGTGAGATAATTACAGGGCAGAGCAGAACATCAAGGTTTAACACATGCTATCTCCTGACACTTTGCACTCTCACCCCTTCCTAGGACTTACTTCACAGTCCACAGCTGGTTCTAGCAGCAGGCAGGAGTTCTCACTGTCTTTGCAGTTCTTGGCTTCTCTGCTGCCCTCAGCAGGTTGCCCCATTGCTCCAGGCTTCTCTGCTGCAGTCCCCAAGTGGCAGACTCCTTCTGTCCCCACTATCTGGGGCTTCACACTAGTAGGCAAATATGGACTCCAGCAGGCTGGCAGGGACTCGCACAAGTACTCATGGGCTCATGCATGATCTAGCTCCCCAGTTTATATCTCTTTCCACATCCGGCTTTTGCAAAAGCCAGAGTTCTCCAGAAAGGGAGTCTTCCAGTGCCATCCAGAAGGCAAAGTGCAAGTAGCCAGGCCACACCCAGACCCTCTGCAATCCCCGTACCCTTTTCCCTGCCAGAACAAAACTCATCCAAAGAAACCCTTTCAACATAATATCCAAACAAACAATACAACCCTATAATCACAGTTGGGCATGTACTTAATTGTGTTGCATAGATCTTAAGTGCACCTGACAGAATTGAGCCCTTAATATTCCTTCATCATCCTAGTTTTCATAAGTGTTACATTTTCTCTGGACCTTTTACAGCTCTCAGAGGACTCTGCTGCTCCCTCTGGCCTAATGGCAGAGAATGTGTTTTCTTTGGGAAAACAACCTCGGTTATTAAGTATTTTGTTGGGCTTAGAGGGTACTAGAGTCCTGTAAACAAACAGGCAGAATCTCCCCCACAATTTTTTACCTTAATGAAATTCCATTGATGAAGAACTCCTTAAGATTAAATTCAAGCCCAGAATTTGTTAATAATTTATTATCACACTAAGAAAACCAGTTTTCCCAAAATCCTTTTACGATAATTCCCTAGCCTGATGAAACTTTGAGATGAGATTTATCAAACCAGTGGGATTATTTATCTGCTTGTAGCTAAACACCTGCCTTGTACACACATTAATTTATAGCACTACAAAAGTGTCTCAGAAACCAAAAGGAATTTGGCATGGGAGGAGGGCTGTGTGGAAAAATAGTTTTCTTCAAAAATCAATAGAGTTTGGTGTTAAAACTAGGAGGAGGTTCTTGAGAGATTTAGAGATGACCCTTCTGTGATCAAAACATCAAACACACCAGAGAAGATTTGGCTGCTGATCTTCTATAGCCAACAGAAATGGGCATTTAAGCCTGATCAGTGGAAAGATTCCCATTGACTTCACTGGGCAGTGGATCAAGCCCTTGTTGACCAGAGTAACTATCCAGCTCATTACTTTTACAGGAAGTTTCAAAACTGATTCCATTCCACTTATATTTGTTCCTTTCCAGTGTTTTCACATTTTTATTTTATAAAGTTTGTGATTTGAAATTATTTTATGTTCAACAATTTTAAGTATGATAGTGATAATTTGTAGTGGAGGCTTACAAACTATGGAACTTTTAAAAGTAATGAACACTTGTACAAAGGTCCCATTTGTGGAAAAAAAGACATAATAAAAATGAATTTATACAAAAAGTGTCATTCAGCTCTACTTATCTCCCTTACTACTTCTCATAATAGTTTTGTTTGAGGCACCTAAAAGCTAGACATAGGTGCTTATGTCCTTTTGTGGATTTAGCTCAGGGAGACAAGAAGACATGTCCTAGGTGACATGGAAATCTCTTGCAGGACAAGGAATTGAACCTGGGTATCCCAAATCCAAGGCTAGTCTCCAAACTAGTAGTCTATCTTTTCTATCTCACCAAATTATCAATATGAGCGCATAGCAGAAAACAGTCCAGAGCAGGAAGACTCTTCCAAGGGCAATGACAGTGACATTTCTGAACTTCGGGATCTCCAGTAGATGGTACTTTACTCCCCAAACATTTGCTTTTACTTATTTTTTTTTTTTTAGTCTTGCTGATGCATTGGCAAGTTTTTAATGAACATTCTCAAAAACAGAAAAAGGGGCTAGACTGCTGAATTGCAAACTGACAACAATTGCCATTCACACATTGCTGTATTAGCAATTGATTTAGTTCTAATTGATTTCTGTCTCCTGAAAAGGCTCTTACATAGTAGTTAGGAAATTATGAAAGACTGTTGAATATCTTAGAAACTGGAGAAACACATTTTTTAAGCACCTGCTGGCATGGGGAGACCTTAAAGTCTCCCACATTACCCTTTATACCTGTAGGGTATTGTTTTAGCCTCTGCAGGCAGAATATTTGATCCACAGCAGATAAGGACTTTTAGGTTAAGGTCTCACATTCTGATTCATGTTCTCAAGGAGGTTTCAAGAGACAGAGACAAAAACTGGCACCGAGATGTATTTGAGAAGGGACAAAGCATTGCAGACTTGGTTTGGATAGATAACATATCAGTAAGGATGGTGCAACAGGAGAAATTGGAGACTGTTACCATATTTGCCTATCACTTTGGGATCGTTTGTTAGGGATATGTTTCTAGGGTCTTCGCAATTCTATCAATGTGCTGCTTGTGTTACTTGTGTTTCTGTACGGCACTGTATATCTTCCTTCTGCAAGCCCTGACCCCCAATGGAGGCATCTTGCAGGACTCAGTTTCAATGGGGCTGGGTTCCTCTAGTCACCAAATCAGTCATTCACATACACACAAATAATGTGACACACCTGACTTGGCCAGGTTGATCAGCATGGACAAGTTGACACCCTCATATGCTAAGAATCAATTCAGAGTAATAATAAACTGCAGTCAGACACAAGCACAGGTAAACAGAATACCTCTGAGTCCGGCTGGGTGTCCAGCTGACACCCTCATGGGCATTCAGTTCATTAGGGCATGTCTGAGCCAAACTAGGTCAATCAGCCTGTACAAGCTGATCCCTTTATGTGTTTCAAACTCAGCACATCCTAATCTCTAGCCTCTTGATGAGCAGACCCCATGGTATTTCTGGGCTTCACAGGGATCTTTAACTTAGGTAAAAGAAGCATTGTTGTAGAGCAAGTGGGGAAGGAAAAGTGAAGAAGGAAACATATACCCAGTTACTATCAGTTTGACTATAAAAGTTATTTATTGCTAAGTATATGAAATGTATACTTGTACTAGTAGTAATAGACATGCAAGGGAAAACAAACACACAATTACAATACTACCCTGATTTCACTAAGCATTTGGGGAAACTTAGCTCAAGCTTAACTAATACAGTTCAGGTTCAGAAATCTGTGCCTAGAGAGAAAGAGAGAGAGAGAGCAACAGCGGGGATCTCATCATTGCAAGGCACTCAGGTTTCAATGCTGACAGGTAAAGTTCTTAGCGCAATCCTTGAAAGTAGATGTAACAGGTTGCCCTCCAAGCACCATCTTCCTGGTCGTCTGCGGCTTACATGGGGGCACCCTTGGAATTCTTCTGTCCTGCCCTAATCTCGCCTGCCACATCTTGGAAATGGAAATTATTATGCGAGCGAGAGACTGCCTGTTATATTGGGTATGTTCGGGTTTCTCCTAGGATGGCCTGACCCCTTTTTCTCTAGCTAGGCTTCCCTGTCCAAACCCGCTAAACAGGGTTAAACTCCAAGACTCTAGTTTTTCCTTCCAGTGCCGGGAGGTTTGTGGCCCCCTTTTCTGCTCCCTTCTAGATCACAGAACTCCCTGGCCCAGAGGCACTGGCACCGGCTCCACAGGCAGGGGGTTGCAAGTTCAACACCAGTCCAAAGTAATAGAGAAAAAAAAAAATACATATATATAGAGAGAGAGAGAGGTGCACCAAGGCCTCTCTGGCCTTTTTAAGATCATCCCAAAACTGCGCCCTTACTGGCACTTGGGCTCTCCACTGCCTTGTCTCCCTCTGCGCTTCACTGGCGCTGGGGTCTGTGCCCCAAAAGCGGTGCCCTTCATTGGCACTAGGGCTCCCACTCTGGAGTGGGTCCCTAAAATTGAGGCCTCCTCTGTCCCCTAATAGCCTCACCCAAACCTCTGGTCTTATTCAGTAATCCCCAAAACAATAATAACTGCACGTACTCAATCAACGCAGCAGGTCAGTGTCGCACCTCCGGAGCCTTAATTCCGACAGGCCCCTAGGGCGAGAACGAACGGACTCTAACTAATTTCTTTTTTCCCGCACTAGGCTTTGATTTC
>JAGPOW010003316.1:171175634-171248474 GCA_030014935.1 Caiman crocodilus
GGTACAGGCTCCTAGCCTGGGGATTTTTAAGAGGAAGTTAGATGAGCACCTTGCCGGGGTCATCTGACCCCGGTGCTCTTTCCTGCCAAGGCAGGGAGTTGGACTAGATGATCTGCCCAGGTCCCTTCCGACTCTAGACACTATGATACTATGATACTAAGAGATTGCTGGCTAGCCAGGCTGGCCTTCTTTTGCATTTCGCATTCTTCTGTCTTGTCAGGGTAACTTATTTCTGTACCCTTAAAAGGGCCTCCTTAAAGTACAGCCAGCTCTCCTGGACTCCATTTCTCCACAGACTTGCTTACAATAGGTATCCTGACCACCAGTTCACTTTGTTGAAGTCAGTTCTTCTGAAGTCTAGTGTCTTTATTTTGCTGCTTTCCTTCCTTCCTCTCCTTAGGATCTCGAACTCTGTTATTTCATGGTCACTGTCACTGAAGTTAACTTCTGCCCATTTGCTATAGTGGTGTTTCATTTTAATCATGGAAAAATGTGGATTTGGGGTTACTTTTAACTAAAAGTTGGGGATTTTTTTAAATCAGAGAAAACTAGGTTCCCTGGTGATAAGCCTTTCTTCTTCCAGATTCTTGCAAATAGACTTCCTTAGGGTGTGTTCCAGTAGCTTTCTGGGTATTGAGGTAAGGGTAGTTGGTCTGTAGTTTCCTATGTCCTCCTTTTTGCCTTTTTTAAAGAGTAACATTACATTGGCCTTTTTCCAGTCCTCTGGTACTTTGCCCATCTCCCATGACTTCATGAAGATCATTGGCAAGGTCTCTGACATCACCTGTGCCAGTTGCTTCAGGACCCTGGTATGAAGTTCCTTAGGCCCTGCTGATTTGAATTAATTTAGACCCATCAAAAGCTCTGACTGTCTCTTCAGTTACCTCATCCCTCAACTTGTCCCTTTCCTTATGCATATATTCTTTGTTAGCTATCTGTTTGTAGCTTACCATATTTATTTGAGTTCAGGATGACTTCAAATTTAAGATGACCCCCTGAATAATTAGATTCTATTAATGGAAAGTTATTAATGTGTTATAAATTTCCATGTATAGAATCTACTTAGAGGAAGTTAGTCTTCAGTTCATTTCCACCCCTACCCCCATACACCTTGCTTGGCTGCCTTCCTGCCATGGGCCCCCCTCCAGCCCTTGCCTTACCTGCAACCTGCCCCCCAAAGCCAGAGCTGGGCCCAAAATCAAAGCTGAGCCACTGCTTTTCCTGGGCCAGTAACTGAATCCAAGACAAGGTTTTTTCCACCTCCCAGTGCTGATTGGGATGGGGTATGGATGGATGGGCCTTAACTTGGAGTCGAGTAAATTTGGTAATTTGTTTGTGAAGACTGAGGCAAAATATCTGTTGAATAGTGTTTCAGCAAATTTATACAATCTCTTCTTGTTGTCTCTAACCTCCCATGTCAAGTGCAGCTAATGCCTTGCTGATGTTTGTCCCTGCAGGCTCTTGCTATTTGCTGGTATATTTCCTTGGTGACCTGGCCATTTTTCTATTGCCCGTCTGCTTTCTTTTTGTACTTGAGGCATCCTAGAAGTTCCTTGTGCTTCCATCAGATTGCGTCAATCTAATCTTCAGCCTGGAAAGGTTGTCAACCTATGTCTAAAATAATTCAAGTTGGTACTGCTGCATTTTCATTTTGGATTATGTCAGAAACAGAAACTGGCCCATGGAAGGCAGCATAATTATTTTTGTAATTATCAGAGTGACTGTTTCAACTTGTGGTTCTTTATGGAGAATTAATATCTGATTTAGGTTAATAGCTTGAAGCAAAAGACAGGGGACTTTGAGTTGGTCATGTGATCTCTTGACTTATCTTGGGCCTCTGTGTTGATTATACTACTGTATATTTTATTGGTTTCTGAAGAAATTATCTTTTGATAAAAAAAGGAAAAACAGAGGTGTGGGATGAAGTTTGGAGAGACCTGGAGATCAAATTAGTCTTTTGCTTTTTGGTTTAATTCTTGCAAAATAGGTTTAAATACTAAAGTTTTGACTCTTAAAATATTTCCCTCTGAAGTTTATTCTGGATAATACTCATAATGAAAAGGTGAAATGGGGTGACATACAGGATAAGGCTTAAGTCATCAGATATGTTCATATTTATGCTACATCTTGTCTTTGAAAAGCTCTATTTTTCTTAGCAGTAAGTAACTTCATAGAAATGCTGCTGCAGCAATATAGCCTAATATGAGAATACGGCATTCTACCCGGCTTCAGTGTATATGGTGCTTTGTTTTTGGTTTGGGATATTTAAGGTATGCTATGGCGACAATCTGTTATTCATCTTAATTTCCACCTTTTCTTGACCTCAAATTCTGTTTAGGCCAAAGCGGATTACGAGAAAGAAGAGAAATATAAAGAACTCAAGCGACTGCGTGGTGAGGACACATGGATGCTGGACGATGTGAATAAACGGGTGGAGGAACTGGAAAAGGTGATGGAGAAGTAAATGATTGAATTTGCCTGTTAGTTTTCCATTATAGCCAGGTAAACCAAAAAATTTGGAGCCTTTGAAAATGATTTTAGAAAGGAATCTGTGAAGATTCTGTGCCTCAGAACTAACATTGGAAAAATCTAAACAGAAATGTAATATGAAGTATTTGGCCAGATAAGCATTTCTTTAGCTCAGTTTGACTCTTAATTTCCCCTATATAAAAATAGTGGCTGAGATGTATGTTGTTTGTAGTATTCAGTAAGATATGCAACAAAGAAGATACATTTCTAATTTTCAAAGCCACCAACTAGAGCCTGACTATCCTGCAGCCAGCAGAAGTACACAGCCACTTTATAGTCCCTTTTATTCCTTCCTGGTATAGTCTTGGCCCATCAGAAACCTCCTATAGGAAGGGAAGTAAGATGGAATGTATCATCTCTCCAAGTATGCCCCAGACTGGGAAGTGCCAGATTGTTATGGTATTTCAAAATGAAGAAAAGCAGTATTTTTTACTGTTGCTGGCATAGAGACAAGTATTGAGACCATAAGTACTTGTGCTGTCTCTCTGTTTTTGTAACACTTAAAGCATCTTGATCTTTGTGGACATAAATTTTATCAGCTGCTGAAGATCTGCAAACTTTGAGTGAAGCAAAAGAGGATGGGTAAGGAAATATTTGTTGACTTGTAAATGTACCTCGACAGAAGGTTTCTTTCACTGTAGTGAGAAGCTGTCCAGGGACCATCTGAATGTAGAAAGGGAACAGCTGGATGCAGGAAAAAATGTGCAGGAAAGCCTGCTGAAAACAACAAAGAATCAAATAATTATGCTGGAGACACCTGGGCCTGTATTTATGACCACCTCCCCTCCCCTTGCAAATCACTTTGTGTCCTGAGCCCTGAAGAAAACACACAGTAATGTGGTGGGGGTGCGCAGAAGTCACTTTTAGTCCTCCAAAAGTAAGACCCTTCCCTTGGCACACCAGCTTCAAGACTAACCCCTATCCCCAATCAATTTTTGAGACCAGCCAGAACAGACACGTGTGGGACTTCAGGCATGTCCTGTCTGGGCTTTAGTTTATATTTCTACTTCGACTTGATGTGATTTTTATTATGGAAAAACCTGGCTGTGAAATTTGAGGGACACCTACCACTCCCCCTAAACATCAGTTCCAATTCAGATGTCTACACAAACCTTCTCTTGGTTACAAAATATAAATTTTCCATCTGCTCTCTCTGGCTTCAGAGCAGGAGGACTGTGCACCTTGACCCTGGGTTTTTCTGACCGAGTGGGAAGTATTTTTCCTGCGTGTTTGAACATCAGGGAATCTGTGGTCCTGTCTCAGCCTTGGGGAAAAAGAATTCTCTCTGCTCTTGCAGATGTCGTGCAAAACATGGCAAACACTTACTACATAGTGAGGTAGACATGGCTCACAAGGAGCCTGCACCTTTCTTTCATTCTCCTAAATATATGCTGCATCATTATCCTGCTGCATCATTATCCTGCAGCTATTTACATACAGTTAATACGAACTCCTTTCTATTATCTACTTGTTCAGGAAAACTTACATCTTGGTTTCCCGACAAATGGCCTTTTGTCATTCCTGAAGTTCTGCTGCCATAGCATTGCTCTTCTTTTTCCTGCCAGCTGGTGGTAGTTTACTGAGCTCAAAAGTGTCAGTCTAGCAAGAGAATTTGCTTCAGGAAAATGTCTTTCAGAAATAACTACTTGACCTCATCCTTTACCTATATCACTGGGGGATCACTTGTGCTGCCATCCAGTGTCATCTGGTCATGTGACCATCAATACTTCTGGAATAGTCTATATATATATATTAATGGTTGTGGCACTTAGCAGTATTCTTGTCATGCTTCCTGATAGTAATTTGAAAATGTTGCTGGTTTAAAAACATCAAGGAATTATGGGAAGCCAGAAGAAAAATCCTCAAAGTTGACTATCTTGACCCCAAATCTCAGAATTTCTAGAAAGCTTTGCATAATGTAGGAGGAATCGAATCATAGAAAATGAGGGTTGAAAGGAACCTCTGGAGGTCATCTAGTCCGCCCCCCTGCTCAAAGCACGACTGTTGTCTAGATCACCCCAGCCAAGGCTTTGTTTAGCTTAAAAATCTTAAAAACCTCCAAGGACAATTCCATCACCTCTCTGGGTAACCTATTCCAGTGCTTTACTATTTTCCTAGTGGAAGAGTTAATATGTAACTTGAGACCATTGCTCCTTGTTCTGTCATCTGCCACCACTGAGAACGGTCTAGCTCAGAGGTGGGCAAAATAGGCCCATAGGCCGGATCTGGCCTGCGACAGATCCCTTGGTCCCACCTGGCCCAGGCACCATCCAGCCACGCTGCATCCTGCCATGCCCTGGGTATGCAGTGGGGCTGAGGCTGCTCCGCAGTTAGACTGCCTTTCTAGGCATCTCAGGCAGTGGTACCTCCATCCAGTTGCTGCTGCTGGCCCCAGCCCTGTGGTACTGGTGGGGACCCGTGTTGAACATCCCTGATCCTATGTGCTCCACACCTGCTCTGGGCTTGCCTGTCCAGGCTCAGCAGTGGTGGCGTGGGACAAAAGTTTGCTCAGTGCAGGAGAAAAGCAGCCCCTTCCCCTCTTACTGCTGGTCATTCAGGTTGCAGCCACCCAGAGCCCACACCGCACCAGACTGGGCTGCATCTCTGTCACCGTCACCGCTGTCTATGGGTTGCCCAGCGGTAGCAGTGCAGAGCAGACGCAGGGCATCCCTGCATGGTGCGGGCTCTAGGAGGCCGCAGCAGGAACCACTGGTAGCTGGGAGGGTAAGGGGTTGCTTCCCCCCTGCACTGAGTAACAGCTTTTGTTCTGTGCTGCTGCTGCTGAGCCTGGGTGGATGAGTGTGGGGTGCACAGGGTCAGGGCTGTGTAGTGTGGGTCCCTGCTGGTACTGTGGGGATGGGGCCAGTGGTGGCAGTAGCCAGAAGGAGCTGCTGCTGCCCAAAAAGGCAGTTCAGCTGCAGAGCCGCCCCAGCCCTGCTTTGTGCCTAGGGTGGCAGGATGTGCCACAGCTTGGTGGTGCTGAGCAGGTGCAGGGTAGCCTGCGTTGGGGCTATGACCAGGTTCTGGCTGATCTGCTCATTCTGACTGATCTGCTCTGGTAGGGATGAGTCCGGAACAGGTGCAGGGTACACTAGGGCTGTGCGGGGTACACTAGGGCAGTGGTGGGGATCTGCTGCAGGGTGTGCGGGCTCTGGGCTGTTGCAGGGCGGGGGGTTGACTGGCTTAGGGGGGCTCCCATACACACTTTACCATACCAAGAAACCCTTGCCCACACATCCACACACAATTACACACCCCACAAACACTGCACTCCCCCACAAACCTGTCTGTGCCACTGGGGGGGGCGTGGCTCTGCTCACTACTAGGTGCACACACCAACCACATATACCCCTTCCCCTCCACACACCCCACAGCCTCCCACAAACCGCCTATACCCACCCATATCCACACACCCCCACCCTCCCCTACACCCCATATACACACATCCACCTACCCACACACACACCCCTAGAATCCCCCACCCAACTATATCTTCTGCCACAAAAAGCAAAGAGCTGTGCAGATGCAGTGATTCACAAAGGAAATATAGCTTAAGTTAGAATAAACTAAGTGCATCTTTAGGTATAATTATTTTGCTTTGAGTATATGTTCAGAAAAAAGTTTCCAATGTTGAGGAATATGTTCTGAAATACATTCTCTATGTTAGTGAGAGATAGGTAGAAGGAATGTGAGAAGTAACATGATAAAAGAAATAAAAGTATGCAGCAATGGCCAATTATGTACACAGTTGATTTTTGTAATGTGATTTGATAGGTAGACATTGGTCTTTCTTACACTTTTTAGTTTGTTTTTTTTCATAAATTCTTGACTTATGCAGGAACATTCTGTGAAGAAAAAGAAAAAAAAGAATAAACATTCAAGAAAACCTAAAAAAGAGAAGAAAAGCAAAAAGCAAAAAATTGAAAAAAAAGATGAGTCCTCTGATAGCTCTTCGGTAAGTAATAAACTTAAGCTACTGGCTTGAGAGGCTTATTTCAAAAAAAGGAAGAAAAAGCTTTTATAACTAACATGCATGGAAAGAAGTTATCACTAACATTG
Organism: Caiman crocodilus; assembly: GCA_030014935.1. Taxonomy (NCBI): domain Eukaryota; kingdom Metazoa; phylum Chordata; order Crocodylia; family Alligatoridae; genus Caiman; species Caiman crocodilus. The sequence continues at coordinate 171,182,223 of JAGPOW010003316.1, forward strand.
AGGCTTGCTATTTATTTTTGCTGAAGAGTGGCATTACATGTTAACAGTAAGAGTTCTGCTACTATAAAATTTCATTAATTTAAAGGGTGTCATCATTTGAATTTCTCCTTCTCATTGTGTAATGCTACCTGTAAGGCCCCTGGCAGACATGCAGTGAAGGCATGGTGGGATCTGTTGTGGGATCCTCTCAATCATGCTTCATGCCATGCTGCACATGCATGGCAAGAGGCATGATTATGGGATCCAGCATCAGATGCCATTACATTTCTTTGCTGGTACAGGGGCAGCCCAGGATTGTGATTCCAGGTTCCGTCTACATTGGCAAGTAGCAAGCTCCTGTGGGTGGGGCTGATGGGGCTCTCAGCTACAGGTATGCAACATGCACTGCTATGGCTGGGAACCCCATCAGCTGATCCGGACTCCCAGCCATGGGAATGCACCATGTGCTTCTGCAGTTGGTTGTTGCCAGCTGATCCAGAGTTCCTAATAGTTTTAATGTGTGGCTGGGTAACAACTTAAGATGCAATTCACTAGTTAATCACATTTTCAGTGTAATGTGCATCGGGGCCTAAGAAACTAATAGTTTTACAAGATTTTTGTTCTTGAAATGAGTGAGTGTTCAGTAGAATGAAACTTTTTGCAGGAGCAAATATCTGAAGTTGAGACATGTGGTTTTTCTTATTTTTTTCTCTTGACCTATGGGTAATAACTGCAACCACAAATTCGTCCCACGTTTCCTGTGAGAAGCATCAAAAGCCACAAATTACATCACTAAGTCCCAAAATGCAGCACACTCCTGACTAATACCTTTGATCCAAAGTCTCCTGTTCCCACGGCAGGTTCCTATAAATAGCAGAGAAAGTTATTAGCAGAGGCGGTTGGTACAAGAGCGAAATCTCTGCACTCTAGAAAACTCTTTCTCTCTCAGACACATTTACCCTTTCAGTATGACAAGGGTGATACAAATGAGGTAACGAGACTATTAAAATGTACACGGTAGATGTAGGATGTAAACTAGTACCTGCAAGTACTTTAGTACCTGCAAGTCTCGAAAAATAATACAGAAATGTTTTGTTCACTGATTTCAAATTAAATTTATTTCTACTGTAGTTCCATAAAACCAGAAACAGGTGTTTCTTGTTTGTTTCTAAGCATAGCTAGAGCAGCTTCGGTGCTTTAGTGAACTGCCTTATCTTTCTTTGTATTAAAGCATAATATTTTTCAACTTCTCTAATGTTGTAGAGAGAAACTTACTTAGTGTTATTTGATATGGTTACATCAACTAATTCACTTTGCTAAATTTTTCTTGGCAATAGTGTGTTTTTGATCAATTTACAATGACTTCATAAGATTTGTTTTCATTCACTGATAACACTTTATTTTTCCTCAACTAACCACACTGTTATTCTTAGAGTTCTACATTTGATTGGGTTGAGTCAAATGCATCACAGTCATCCAGTACAGAAAAGACCTGGAAAATCAGTACAGAGCAGCTGGATACTTCAGAAAATCCTGCCTTACGGGTAAGCAGCCCTGTATCATATATACCTCAATCCAAGATGCTTTTGAATTTAAGACAACCACCCTCAAACATTAGATTATATGTGAGATAAATTAAATAATTATTATATTTTTCCATGTATAGAATCGAATTAGTGGAAGATCATCTGAACTCTGTCCCCTGTGTGCTATGGCGGGGGAAGCAGAGGGGGCAGACCCTTGGCCTTGCCCTCTGTGCCTGCCCCCCTACCTCTTGTTCCCCTGTTCTCCATGTGCCCTGTGCTCTTTGCCCCCATGCCCCTTGTCCTTTTCCCCCCCATGCCTATGCCTGACTCTTGCTGCCTGTCCTTCCTCTGGTGCCTGCTTTCTTGCTCCCCTGTGCCTGACACAGGCACAAGGGGGCAAGGGAGCAGGCACCAGAGGAAGGACAGGGAGAAGGGACACGGGGACAGGGAACACAGGGAGCATGTCAGGGGGACAGGGGTGAAAAGATTGCGGGGCTGGGCGGGTAGGGAGGGTGAGGCCAGGGTCTGATTTCCATGTCGTAAATGCATTCCTCCAAGCATAGGCTTCTTAATGCTATAGTTCTCGTCACCCACTGCTGTTCTAGATAATAATCAGATTTATGCTGTTAAAAAATCTTATATTTTGTGCTGCTATGGTATATCATGAGCTTCACCCCTAGCTACTAGCACCATTTTCTACCCTTTCCTCTCTCTTGTGTCCCCTGCACACCCCATACCTTCCTAGTCTCCTTTAGCATTTCTACATTTACGTTTCTTCTTTCTTCTGGCTGCTCAATAGACAATACTTGGCAATTTACAGGACCTTACCTGAGTGTGGTGCTTACCCCCTGCATCTGACTGTCTGCATAGAGGTGACTGAATAGATTCTACATTGGGCAGGTCTATTCTTTACTTACAAATTGTAAGGCATATTTTTTAGATTTCTACTTTAGGCAAGGTCATTTGCTTCCTTGCCAAAGTTCTAGGTGGTCTCTGAATTAATATACTAGTTCATTGTCAAATTGGGAATTCAGGTGGTGATATTTTGAGGATTCTTCCAATTCCTGAGCTCTCTAAGGATTAGTCAAATGATCAAATAACTTTTTCCTTGACACATTCTATTGACTTGGAGATGATAATATGTTTTAGGGGGTTTTATACATGGTTTTTGGTTTTTTTTGAGGGAGTTGACTTCATGAAGGCCTCTGAATCACAAATATTCTTTACAACTTTTTTTGGAATAGCAGAATGTTGCAATCCCAACGCAAAGACCTTTTGTTGGTAATGGACATTTGTGCTCCATAAGAACATTGATTTTTGTATAGCATTTATTTCACAGAGGCTCACTTAGACTGTTGTGAACTGGTAGGGTCCTTGTAAACAGCCCCCCTTTCTGTTTCTTCTCTTTATCCCAAATTTCCTTTAAGTAGAGTATTTTCTGCTTTACGTGTGTGGATTGGTCCCAGTTGTCATCTAGCAGGTTTGGCTTTAAATAACTGAAAAATAGCGTGTCATGTTCAGATTATGGTTTGAGGCTTGAAACACCACTGATCAGAAATGAATACCATTTTGCCTTTGTTCTACAATGCTTGTTCATGCTTTCAAGAACAGAATATTCTTCCCTTTGTTGCTAGAATATACACAGAGGGCATTACAAATTTTTGTTTTGATGGATTAGTCTCATATATCATGCATCATATTGCTTTCTTTTGATGATTCCAAATGCATTTGCATTCTTTGTACTGTTGTGTGTTCTCCGCATGTGGTAGTACCGGGGGAAATAGGACTACCTGTTAGGAGTTACCTGTTTCCACTTGTTTTTCGATTTGACTGTTTTAGGTTATTTACACTACTTTTTTTTTCTTGAGCTGGTACTTTTTATTTTTAAAACAGCTTTCATATGGCCCTGGCTTTTGTAAAAGCAGTTTTATCCCTGCAGGTGTGGATACAGTTCACAGAACATGCAGATCTATCTTCTTAATTTGTGAACACATTTGAGTTATTTAGGTTTCTAAGAGTGAAGAACTGTACCCTATGACTAATTGCAGATTTTGTGCTTGCTAAATTAGACTCAAGGAATCATAAAGCCAAATGTAGTAGAAATCATTAATTGTTAGATAGTTTTAGAAAAAGATGACATGTACATCATTCTCTCAGATCAAATGTACACCTTGAACAAAGTTCAGTGATGAAAGAAATCTGTAATCCAGTATTCACTCTAAATTTGCATGCATCCATACATTTGCTAGTTCATATATAGTACCAAGAATATACATTTGAAATGGTCAGAAAAGTTTGTAAGTCTGAATATGCAATGAATTTTAATGATTAAAGATGGTAAGGTTCTTTGGGTAGATGTGATATCTTTTATTAGGCCAACTGAGTAGTTAGAAAAAAGTTCTATGCAAGCTTTCAGGCACAAGCACCCTTCTTTAGGCATAGGGAGCCTCTGCAGTTCTGAGACTCCAAGGAATGAAAGAAGGTAAAAGTGTGGCAGGATGTCAGTGAGAATGTAAATAGGTAGAAATTAGGAAACTATGGGTAGAGTGGGGGAAGCAAGGGGGGAAAAGCCAAAGTAAGTAAGGGAGACTCTACAGCAGTACTTTTCCAAGGTAGAAAATAGCCTGTCTGTGAAAAAGCAAATAGATGCAAATTAGGAAAACAAGGGGTAGAAAAGGAGGGCGGTATTCATAAATCTACTGGATAGAAAAATTCATGGAGTCAATATAGACATTGGATTTATGATGCATTACAACCTGCCTGACATCTGATTCACCAGGTACCTGCCAGATCTGATATTGTACCCTGTCACAGGGCACTAAGGTGCCTGCTCCTTTAAGAGCAGAAACTGCCTAGACAGTTAAGAGCCAGACAGAAACCTCAAAGGTGCAGGTTACTATGGCAGCAGGCTAACAAAGGACTTAGCCTGCACCTGTACCTGGTCAGCTGACCAGAAACAGACAGAGCCCTGGCTGGGCACACATAAACCCTGGTGCTGAGACCAGCAGGAGTTAGTTCTTTGGCAGCAACTAGGGGAGGGAGCCTCCTGGGACGAATTGCCCAGGGATGCTGGTGGCTGCCTGATATGCTTCATGTAGGCCTAATGGGGCTCCAGGAGCGTACCCTGGCTTACAAGGCACTTACTGCTGGGGGGAAGTTTGACTCTTTAAAAGGGACAGAGCGCACCCTGACTTGCTGGGGCTAATATTTTTCATTGTTGTTAGTAAACTGGTGGACCGGGATAAGGCTACTGGGGGAGGAGGAGGCCTCCTTGGGGGCCCACTACAGTGTGGGCACCCTATCGCCAGGGGAGTGCAGTGACAAGGGGGGTGAGCAGACCCCAGCCAGGGGAGCACAGTGACAAAAGGGGTGAGCAGAGCCCAGCGCCAGTCTGAGTGCAGAGACAGGTCTGCGGAGAGCCTGGTGATGGCAGGAGGCCAAGCTATAGCAAGGCACCAGAGAGGTAAAGTTTCAATACCATCTGTGAGGCTTGGGGCTTGGTAAAGGGGTGGTTTTGGAGCCGAGCCACGTATCTAGCCCATAAGGCTAGAAAAGGGGTCCAAGAACCCACAGGGTTCAGTTGGGTTCATCAGGATCGAGTCCAAAGACAAACTCAAGGGCAGCCTCCCTTTTTATTATAATTACCAACAAGACATGGCAGGAGAGGAAAACAGTGCCCGTTGTGCAAGATTGGGACGTTCGTGGAGCCCTAGGGGCGTCATGGCCACCCCTGGGGACAGCATCCTGTGGCATACCCTTCTCCCTCCCCCCTGCCTCCCCCTTCCTTTTTCTTTTCTCTTCTTGCCTGCCTATGTCCTTAGACCAACGCGGCTACAACCAAAAAGCCAGCAATGATTAAAGATGTTACAATCAATAGTGTTTTATGTACAACTTATTTTAAGACCTAGAAGTGTGAAATCTCTATTGTATATTGCAAATATATATTTTTAATTCTTAGTTTAATAGTTAACCCATATATATCTATTCAATGTAATGGAGCATGGGTTTTATTTTGTTTTGCATGAAACAGAGAGATGAATGGATGACCTTTGATTTTATGGCTATGAAAACCACATCTGTAGCAGCATTCAAAAATGAAAAACAGAAAGAGAAAATACTGGAGCAAGAGAAAGCTCGGGAAATTGAACAGGTACGAGGAAGTTTTACTAATATAGTATATAGATTAGTTGGGCATGTCTTGTTTTTTCTTATATATTTCTCACATTGTATTGGGGGCTGAGGTGCTATGGGTGTTAAAGTGCGTGGTTGACAGCTTAGAGGTTGCAACTTCAGGCTTATAGCAGATGCGCTCATGGCATGGTGCTGTCAGATTTCAGTGAATCTGCAAATTCTGCTAAATACTTTGTCACGGGGACATGACAAAGAAGGACGAACACCTATACACATGATGATCTCTGCTCTGATGTGTGCTAATTGGCACGTGTCAGAGCAGACTCGATTGATTGAGTATACTGTAAGTCTGCTAGAATGTACTAATTAGTGCGCTCCAGCAGCTTCTATGTCATGTGTATTCAGCGTCCCTGTTTCAAAATAGTGGTGGGGGCTTTAAAGCTCGTTCAACGAACTTTTGTTAAAGTGTCCCTGCTGCACTTTTAGAAGCACTTCAATTAAAGTGACTCTCAGAGCTGCTGTAATTAAAGGCCTCCTCCATCCCCACCCCAGAGCACATGTATAGATGCCCACTGGGTTCTTAAAATAGTGTACTCATGATGGTCATTTTATATTGGTGACTGTTGGTTATACACAGGGATCCAGGTTTTCTCTTTGTTGTGGAAATAAGTGGATTTTCTCCTTTAAAGACAAGCTGTGAGCTAACTCAAAGCATAGGCATATATTAATAGAGCAGGGGTTTTCAACCTTAGATTTCATAGATTTCATAGACATTAGGACTGGAAGAGACCTTGGAAGATCATATATTTCAGCTCTCTGCACCAGGGGCAGGAAGTCAGCAGGGATCGTAGGATCCCAGCAAGATAAACATCCAAATGTCTCTTGAAGGCTTGGCTTGAACCACTTGTGGCAGCAGTCTATTCCAAACCTTGGAGGCTCGGACAGTGAAGAAGTTCTTTCTTATGTCCAGCCTAAATTGATCACAGCAGAGTTTGTGACTGTTTGACCTTGTCATCCCTTGGGGTGCTCTGGTGAACAGATTTTCTCCCAGATCCTGATAAGCGCCCCTTATAAATTTATAGGTGGCCATCAGATCATCCCTGAGCCTGCACTTTTCCATGCTGAAGAGTCCCATGGCTCTCAGTCTCTTTTCGTAAGGTCTGTTTTCGTAAGGTCTGTTTCTGATCATGCGTGTGGCTCTCTGCGCCCTTTTTTACGAGGTATATCATTTGTGGACTGTATCCCCTTCTGGCAGGGCATCGGCAGGGGGTGCTTAAGGAAGACCACAGGAAGGTCTGTGGGGTGGGGAAGGGCCTCCGAGGGGGTGGGGGAGAGACTGAGCTAGGACCTGACAGGGCTAGGCAGGGAGTTGAGTTGAGCCAGTGTTGGGGCATGCTGTGCCCATCCCTTCCCCCGCACCTGGGGTCATTGCCCAGTGCTGGACCCCCTCTCCCCCTGCACCAACAAATCCGGGGTGCAGGGAGGGGTGGTGGCTCCCGTTGCTGCACATGCCCCGGGAGGTACGGGGGTGGGTGTTTGTCCCCAGATCTGCATGGGGCAGGATGGTCTGCCGCTGCAGGCTGTGGCTGGGGCAGCTCCAGGCTCTTCCAGCGAGGGTGGTGGTTCAGGTGTGCTACACTCTGGGTGGGGGGTCAGGTGGGCTATGGTGAATCTTGGGTGGCTGCAGCCCTCTCCCAGCTCTGCTGCTCCCCTCTCAGGAGTGTCCTCCTTCCCAGGAAGAGCCCAATACAGCCCTGGCCCCAGCCTGCCCTGCACACTTCTGGAAGCACTCTCTCCCCTGCACCCTCATGCCTCCTGGCGTACATGTAGCAGCAGGAGCCATGTCCCCTGGACAAGCCACTTGCAGCACAGTCTCATGCTCTGCCCTGAGTGCCTGCCTTAGCTCCAGCCCCCTAGATCCACTTCATCTGTTACCACTGTGCATGCGCCTCTCCCTACCTCTGCTGCAGCTGTTGGAAACTCGTGGCTGGGCTGCCTTGGAACCCTACCAGTGCCTTGCTTTTGCGGGGGGATAAGACCTGTTATCCCCCCACTTCCGCCGCCTATAGGTGGTGCGGAAAAGCAGAAGTATCTGGGCACGGGGAAGTGGCACACAGCAGCAGCCCCACCCCCTTTGCTGCCGCTTCCAAAGTACTGTCGCATACCCCCTGAGGCCTTCACAGGTACCCCCAGGGGTGTGCGTACTCCTGGCTGACAACCCCTGTAATAGAGCATGCCACAAGCAAATAGCATATATAGTACAGTAACATTTTAAATTTCTTCCTTAGGGTGTTCATGTTCTTTGAATTGTTTCTATCAAGTCTCTGCAAATATGTATTTTAATACTAGTGTTGTACATAGGAAATGTGATCTTAATCTGCAGGTAGATTAGATCTTAAATTGTTGTATACTGACCATTACTATTAAGCATTTTTATTTGTAGGGTTTTTTAAAAATAATTTTACTATCTAAGGGAAATTTCTACCAAAGTATTTATCAGGGGTGATGCGTAGGGGATGCATGCAGGTGCAGGTGCATCCCCTACAAAAAGGTGTGTCTGTGGGTGGTCTGCAATCGTCACTGGCTGCTGCCGCTGCTGCCAGCAGCACCTGTGGTTGGTTGCCAACCCCTCCCCCCAACACCTCACTCCTGCTGCCAACAGTGCCGGTGGCATCTGTTGGAGCTCCTAGCTTATCGCCACTGTGCTCCTGCGGCCGCCAGTGCAGCCATGCCCCCCCAGCTGCTGGGGCCATGCACCATTCATGATAGTTACACACGCAAAAACCCATGATGCTGAAGCTGTGCAGAATGAGGCACGCACAAGCCAGATTTACTCAGTTGCTTAATTAGTTTTCGTTAACGTGTAAAATTACTCAGTCTGGTTGCTGCATCATGCAGTTTCCCTAAGCGACCTACTATATTTACCTGAATCCAAGATGACTTTGCATTTAAGATGACCCTGCAATAACAATTCTATGAAAAGTAATACTTATACTTTTTATAATTATAATCACTATAATTATTGGGAGGTTATTTTAAATTTCCCTTGTCCACTGCTGCAGAAGGGAAAGCAGCATTAGGCGGGCAGATAGCTAGACTCTTGCCCCTGGCCCCTTGCCCCACCTCCACTTACCTTCTGTAGTGGCTCTATCTCCAGGGCAGTTGATGGCAGCCCTGAACTGTCCCAGCCATGCAGAAGCAGCAATGGCAGCTCTGGGCTAGGTTGGGCTGGAGGCAGAGTCAAATGGGAAGGGGACAGGTTGTGTAATTTACCCTGTACAATTCCCTTGCCGCCCACCATGTGATCTTCTCTGTGTCTCTTCTCCCATGCTCCCCACATGCCTTCCCTCCCATCTGGTGTTCTCTTAGGTGCCACCTCCCCCAACTCCTACAACATGAGCCACACTATGCTTCCATTGTGCTCCCCCTGTCGTGTGCCCCCTCTGCCACAACATGAGCCATATTGGCCTGTCATAGGGGGTGGCATGGTGCTAGGGCCAGGGACGGGACAACAGCTGCCAGTAAGCAAGTATTCGAATCCAAGATAAGGCTTCCCCCTCCCTCTATGTTGTGGAGGGTGGGGGAGAGGGAATTTCATCTTAGAGTTGAGTAAATACAGTAATCTTGCTACAAGAACAGTTTATGCTCGGATCCCTGATCTTTATTTGGTAATTTACCAAATTAAAGACCAGATTTTGAAAACAGACTGTTAAATTACATGGTGGTAGTTTAGGGTAAAATTCTTAATGAAGCATTAATTTTACTACTGAGGTTGTAGTCAAACAATTATGTGCATATTTTATCTGTTCTTTATATAAAATGTTCTGTTTTATTTTGTTAAAGTGGTAGAATGTACAATCTCATATGCTTTGAGCAACATTTATATAATATAAACTTTATTGTTCATTTTGTTGTATTCTTTTGTTAAAAGCACTAAATAAAATATGACTGCTACCACCAGGTCCCATTGACATCTCCTCAACATTTTTGATTGAAAAAGAGGAAATTAACAAACAAAAAGAAAGAAACTTGTTGAATCTCACCTGGTTGATTGTGGACCATTTTCCTAGTCTATCCAGATCATTCTGTATTCTAGCCCTATGCTCTGCAGTACCTGCAACTGCACCCAACTTGGTGTCATTCACAAATTAGCAAAGCATGCCCTTGATCCTATCATCTAAACCTACAAGTCAGTGGACCCAGGTAAAATAACTGCAGATCTATGCAAAGTAAGCAGCAACAAGAACGTGAAAATGCTGCTGTGATTTTTCTGCTAAGCACAAACTACAGAATCCAGCTCTGAAAGTATGGAAGAAAAGAATAGCCATAAAATTGCCTAACAATTTTAAGTGACTAACAATTGGTGAGGGCTCATAATGATACCTTTCCTAGGAACTCTCTCTTTTGGACCATTGAACAGAGTCCACAGTGCCAAGAAGCAACAGCAACTCTTCAGTACTGTTAAAGCAGTGAATACTAGCTATTAATCTTAAGTTTCATTCACATTTTGTTGGTTTTTACCATGTAGATTGAGGGTCCCTGTGGCAAGCACTGGAAATACGTGAATTCCCTTGTAATATTATCCATGTTTTCTGAAATGTTTATCAAGAAGCCACAATTGCCATTCTCTGATATGCTGCAATTTTCAACCTGGAATAATTGACAATTTTGTTGCTGTTATGAGGGTTGGACAAGGGTGTAGCCTCTTCTTTGTTGTCATTGATTTTTGCAATTCAACAGACCTTTGGCATGAAAATCAATATTCCATGAATGGATGGTGTTTGTAAAGTTGATGTGTGTTGGTGATACCTGCCTCCTGATTAACAGAATGTAAGGAAAAAAAATCACTAGGCTTGCTAAATAACAAGGTCTGTAATAAGAAAGTTGAAGGTTTTGAAAGTCTGTATGACCTCAGATGATTCCATTGTTTGTAGATGGAGTTGAATACTGTTAATGAATTTGCATATCAAGGCACCACCTCCCATATCTGGCAACTAATTTTTTGTTATAATAACTTGAGTGAATAAGGCAGGCACTTTTTTTTTTTTTTTTTTTCAAAAACTCACTCCAAAATGGAAATCTAGTATCATCAGCTCCATGTAGTGAATCCTTAATAGCAATGGATTAAGCATTCTCCCATATAGGTCAGAGTTGTGGAACAGCAACAAGTCTATCCAAAGGATAGCTTTTGGAGTCATTTCCTGTATCAGATATTCAGAGTATATGGTCTGATATAATAACAAATGTTAAACATCTTAAGCAGGCAGGTTCACCAGTAGCCACAAATAGTGTTGGGAATAAGGACATGTTTTGGCCCTGCTCTGAGAGTGTTGAATAACAGACTTTGCAAACAAGCCACCCTTTTGACATCCCCAAAGCAAAGGGAAGGTTTATTTAACCCAGTGGGATGGCATCAACCTTGTACAGTCAGGGTCAGCTTGGTTGATGGCTGACTTGTGCCTTACACAGCTTGTGATTTGGAAAGAAGATTGGATTAAATTGACTACGTAAAACAGAAAATAGCTGGAGTTTCTGCTCACAATCTCCAGAGAATTTACCTTGTGAAAATTTCTTTCCCTTTAAAAAGAGCCCTTCCCTGCCCTCCCAAACTTTTGAAAAACAGTTTCAGAAGCAAACTTTTGCAAATATAATTATAATGGCTGCCATCCAAGTGCTTCTGGTTTCTTCTGTTGCCTCTTTTTCTTACTCTTAATTTGTGAGTCGAATGTTGGCATCCTTAAACCCTTCTTCCAGAGCTGCCCTTTTTACTAATAATTATTTTAACTTTACATAAATTGACAAAAATTCTGTTGGTTCCTGGGGGGTTTAATCATAAAATTCTGACCCCTGCTGCTTTTGGTTAGAAATAGAGACATTTTATATTATCTCTCTTGCTATATCCCTGTAATGTTTAGACTGACGCATGTGCTGATGGATTTTTACATCAGTTATTTAAAGATAGGTAAGTGGAAGCAACCCAAAGAATTCAGATTTTCATTTACCTCTTTTCAGATTCTTTAGTTTTGTGCAAAAGCAATGCAGTGGAATATTATAGGTTTCCCTTGATTTATGTGGGTTTTATATATACAAATTCATTCTTATACAATGACCCTTTTTATACCCCAGATTATTTATATATGAGGCAAATTCACTCTTATGTGATTGGCTCTGGGACTCCGCTTGTCCCTGCTCACCCCAGCCCCTGGGCTGCGCTGTGCCATGGTGCAGGCAGGTGGTGTCAGCTGCTACTGGAGCTGCTGGAGCAGGGGCTGGGGTGAGTGGGGAGGAGCAGAGGCCTGGAGCATGGCGAGATAAGTTTGTAGGGGAAGGGGTGGGGGGAGGTGTGTGGCACAGCCTGTCGGCTGCTCCGGGGGCTGCAGCAGGGAGCAAAGCAGAGGAACCTGTGAGTGGGTGCAGGGCATGGGATGGGGGGGAAGTGCGGCTCTTGCTGCTATGCGCACCCCAAGAGGGCTGCAGGCTGGGGGGGACAGTGTTGGGCTCTGCATGCAGAACAAGAGCAGGCTGCTGCTTTACATAGGGGCTGACAATGTCACTGGGTTCTTCCTGGTGCTCAGGGCTGGCGGCAGCCTGTTCTCATCCTGCTGCTGGTTGGGGCCAGTGGCTGCACTGGGATCTTCCTAGCACTTGGTGGTGGCACTGGGAGAGCAGGTTGGGGGGTGGGATTACAGTGAATTTTGGGGTGGCAGCAGACTCCCTCCCATTGCTGCGGCCCACCCTGAGCACTAGGAAGAGCCCAGTGCTGCCACTGGCCCCAGCCTGCTCTTACCCTGCTGCAGGCTGCCTCCCCCCTCCCCCGAGTGCTGGAAAGAGACTGGTGCTGCCGCCGGCCTCAGACTGCTCTTGCAGGGTGAGAGCAGGCTGCCGCCAGCCCTGAGTACTGGAAAGAGATTGGTGCCACTGCTGTCCCCAGCCCCTGCTGGAGCCCTGGGAATGGCTGATGCCACCTGCTTGCAGCCGCTAGACTATGCCACACCCCTTTCCCACCCCTTCCATAGTCCCAGCCTCACTTCCTCCCTCCCTCACCACTGTGGGAACATATCCCTATTTGTTACATTATAAACTGGGTTCCCTTTATGCAAATTTAGCTTACACACAGCTTTCCAGAAATGCATCTACCACATAAAACGAGGGAAACCTGTACAATTCTCATTTAATATTATGTCATTTTGAAAGTATGCTCTTTCTTTTGCAGTTAAGCTGTCTTGGAGAGATTTTCTTGGAGGAGAATAGTGTAGCAATTGATGTACAGTGCTATTGAGTATCAAAATGATCAATACTTCATCAAGATACCAATATTTTCTTTTTGTGAATAATTTTAGCTGTTTCTTTACCAGACACTCTTTAAGGAATCTAGATATTTTTTTAAAAATGGGAATCTGCAGTGTTCTGCCAACCTTACTTAAAATTACAGTGTCATGTCTACTAGAGTGTTACTTGGGTAAATTCATATGTTCATAGGCAGGTCTCACAGAATAACTAACAACATATTAACAATTGGTAGAGTGAAGTCTTTGTACAAAAAATATTATGCAGACAAAATTTGTTTCTGTTACAGTCTCAACTTTCTGAAAGGGAGCTGAACCCCTACTGGAAGGATGGTGGTACAGGCTTGCCACCAGAAGAGGGAGAAGCAGCTTCTCTAAGAAAAGGTAAAAAGCGAATTTTAATAATAAAAGTTGATCTGTATATCTTATCTTTATCCAAATCCTAGTGATTAGAGGTGTACCGATACATTGGTCCATATCATATCAATACTGATAAAAGGAAAATAAACATTATTGGTAATAGGTTTTTTTTTGGCTGATGTAGCTGATAATGTCACTGATAAATGCGGCATGCACGCGCACTGTCAGGAATACAGTCTAGCATTTTGGAGAGCCGCATCTATCAGTTAGGTCTGTGGGGGAGGAAGGTGTGTGGGAGAAGGAAGGGGAATGGGGAGGGGCAGATTGAGGCCCCCCACAGTGTGGGAGGGCATGGGGTGGGGCAGGGGTAGGTGCTGCCAAGCCAGGGCAGGTGTAGGACAGAGCTGCAGGTGGCTTGTCCAAGAGGTGCAGGTGGGGGTGAGCTCCTGCTGCTGCACGCACCTCGGGGGGGCTTGTGGCCCCCAGATTTGTGTGCGGTGTGAAGGCAGGCTGTCCGCTGCATGCTTATGGCCAGGGCTGCGCCGGTCTCTTCCTGGTGTGGGGGAGGGAGCACATGCTTCCTATACCTCCCCCCGGGGTACGTACAGTGGTGGGAACTGCTCCACCCGGGCCCCTGTGCCACCCAGACAAGTTGCCTGTGGCTCTGTCCGGTGCCCTGCCCCGCCCTGCCTGGGCAGCACATGCCCCAGCCCCGGCCCCACTCCCTCCCTCATGGTAGTGGCCTCTGTATTCCCCCCCCCACACACCTCGACTCCCATACTACTTCCCCACAGCAGACTTACCAGCCAGAGACTGCTTTCCAAGCTGCCGGGCTGCATATTGGCAATCAGATTGGTATTGGCTTATATGGCTGCTCAGTAATTGGTGATTGGTCTTGACCCAAAAAATCTTTATTGGTTCACCCCTACTAGTGATATTTTTTTTTGTGGTTGTTACAAGGTCAGGATAAGAGAATACTCAATAATGCAATAATGTACAATAAAGATGTATAAGTAAAAAAAAATGGATATGGATTTGATGACAAATAATGGGTTAAAATCATAGTAAAGTTGTTTTGCAGAATATTTCTTGGCTGGTTTATGATCTTGAGTGGTTTGACCTTTAGTATCTAAACAGAAATTCACCATTTTGAACTAATTAAAGGAAAGCATGATTCTCCTAGGACATGATAAATTGTTGACATCTCATTTGGTTCCTTTCATTCCATTACACAAATTACAGTTTTAAAATATTCAGCTACAGAATTTTGTGAGTCACATTTAAATGAAGTACATTACAGATGCGTTTTGTAAAAAAAAATATTATTTCTATAACCTTTTCACTTCAGTCCTTACCCTAGGGTTATCCTTTCTTGTTTCCATGAAGTGAAGATAGAAAATGCAGTCACAATGTCACGCACCATTTATAAATATGCAAAGTGGCCCCTTGAATTTTGTAGGCATGGAGGAGTAGGAGAGCCCTTATGTAAGCAGTTATATGGACAGGATTGCCCTGGAATATATTATCCCTGGGAGGTGAAGAGCAGCAGGGTACATGCCTGCAGAATTTTGGGAAATCCATTAATGTCCCTAGCCAAAAACTATTAGTAACTGATTTTGTTTTTGCAGAAAACGGAGTTTGTCTTGTGCATAAGGCATGTGGCAAAGAACAGAATCAGGAAAGGGAATGAAGAAAAGAAAATGAAAATTCATAAATGTATAAAATATAATACTCCTGTACTGCTCCATCTTGCAAACATACTTATTATAGATAGGTATAATAAAATAGATAAGATTAAAATAAATAAACCATACTACTAAAATACACACAACAATTAGATTATATAATCTTATCATTGTAAATATTGCACTTTTACCTTTCCGTGGTATGTTGTTCTTGCTCATTGCTTCATATGTAAAATTAAGTTGTAAGATCCTCAGAATGGTATATCCCCCTTACATTTGTTCTACAAATTACCTTGGGTATAAAACACTGATTGTATAAATATCTGTCCCAAGAATACTTGTTTCATTACAGACTAGGTTCTTTGGGTGAATCTGATATCTTTTATTAGATCAACTTAAATAGTTGGGGGAAAAAAAATTCTTAGCAAACTTTCTGGTTTAAAAACCCTTTATGAGGTTGAGGAATTATCTGCAGTTAGTATGTCTGATGAAGGGTTTTTAAAGCGGAAAACTTGCTAAGACATTTTTTTTCCAATTATTTAAGTTGATCTAATAAAAGATATCAGATTCTCCCAAAGAACCTTGTCTGCCTATGTCCTTAGAGCAACATGGCTACAACCTAAACCCCTGCTCCATCACGTGCCTTCTCTGTTCCTCTCAGTTCACATATGACATTTTTAAGCAATGCAAACTCCCTACTTTTCCAGTCAGCTAGTGAAACAGTTTAATTCTGTTTCATCAGTTACTACTAATCTGAATGATTCCTTGTTTTACATTGTGCATACACTCTAGGTGAGCAGCGTCTACATTTATCTTTGTGCTTCCATGTATTCCTGACTGCTCTGGTGGAGAAACCAAGAACATTCTCCATCAAAACCCTGATTCTATTTTTGAATTAATCTAATCTGAATTTTAAGAAGAATTATTTGCTGCAGGTATTGACAAAGATTTACCTGTTTTCTGTTTTACATAGGACAGGATAGGAAAAATGTAAGAAAATGTTGCTTAATTTTTTAAAGAAAAGGCTGGAGAATGAAGTACAAGAAGATGAAACTAGGAAGCTGAAGTAATCTATAAAAGTGTATAAGATAGGTCTTGTTGAGCTAAATTGAGGTTCCATGTCCCACACAACATATACCAGAAATATAAAAAAAATTGCACGTAATTTTTTTGTTCTCTAGTTACTGCAGTAGAAGATGGTGGCTTAAGTTGGCTACAGAAATCATACCAAAGGATGAAAGAGCAGTCTGAAAGAGAGAATCGCAATTTTGAGGAAATTATTACTGAACGATATGGTGTAAGTATATTTAAGTGACATCTCCTTTTCACAGTTTTTATGCATTTGGAAAAAGTCACTTTCCTGTAAAGGCATAAAGATTTATTGTACTGTCTAAGGCAGGGATGGTCAACCTGTGGCACAAGTGCCATAGGAAGTTGCACAGGAAGCTTCACACAGCAGATCAGGGAGGGGACAGGCAGCACAATGGTAGATGGGGCAGGGATCAGGAGGTAGAGAAGCGGATCACGCAGCAGGAAGCAGAGCAGCAGATTGGACAGGGGAAGGGATTGGAATGGCACTCATGGACAATGAACGGCTGATTTGTGGAACTCCTGCCAAAAAGCTTGGCTTCCATTGTTCTAGGGTATATAATGATGGTTTTGAGAAAATGAGTTCTTGAAACTTCCATCACGTGATGAAAGTGTTAATGCTATCAGATTTTATTTTTAATTATAAAATTTTACAAGCAATATTTTCCCTCTGTGGGATACTAGAACATCTTGCAAGTGTTTTTTCTTTCTTTCTAAGCACAGAGTTAGTTGGTATGTTGAGTTAGTCTGAAGACATCAAGCAGAAGGCAGGGCAGGCTGACATCTTATAGACTGCCTGGTTCAGGGTGGCATGAGTTTTTATAGGCAACACAGCAAGCTTTTATAGGTAACACCCTATTTTGTTAGATGCTTCTGCCTATTTTTATCTCTGGTGAAGTTCTTACATGACTGTCATCATCATAGGATCTGATCACTTTCCAAAATTTTAATATATGTGTAACAAAGATTTCTCTCAACTTTATGCAAGCATATCTACACAGTTCTTAGTGGTGATGCCATATTGCAAGTTGGAACGTTATGTGATAAGTTACGTTTTAATGTGTAGGTTGTTTCCCATTCACTTGTACTCTGCTCAGTCCAGGTTTACCAGGAATGTTAAAGCTATGAGCAGTTGTCAAAACTGATCTTGATTAAAATGCCATTTTCTTCAAAATCATTTGGCAGTAGACCACAATAGTTAGATAATATTTGACATGAGCTACAAACATGATATTTTGATGGAGCAAATGCTGAATCTTTTATATTTAAATTTCAGTTAGTGATGCTGTCTGAGATTCTAGCTTGCAAATTAGATTTCTGTTTTACTTAACTAGAGAGGGTTAGGGGAGAAGTACTAGGGGCAGTTGCTGGAAGCGATAACAGTATGAGCCAGAGATTCTGAAAAACTCAATTACTTTAAATCCATTATCAAGGAGCCAATGATTCTGGGGATTTTTATGCTTGCTGCCAGCTGCTACACCTATCTCAGATTTCTTTCTCTGTTCTTTTAGAAAGCATCTTTGAGAAGGCTGTGATGTGCTAATCTGGTAGTTTCTAGAATACTGACATTTCCTTGACTCTGATCAGACTTCAGGTTTTCATATGGGTAGAAATAGTGTTGATTGTGTTATTCCTTGATTTTTCTTTTATCTATGCCACTTCCTTAAGAGATGTTCCATGTGATATTACTAATGGAGTATTAGTAATATCACATGGAACATCTCTTAAGGAAGTGGCATAGATAATAGATTATGTTAGCCCTTGATTTTTCTATGTGAAATAAATATCACATAGACTTGCTTGGCATTCCCAAAGAATCTTTTGTCAGTGATATCAGCGCATTCTATCTGTTAATTCTTTGTTGTTCTCTTTGATATGGGCATACCTTTAAAATAACTTATTTTTCCTTTCTTTTTGTAGTCAGTGGAGATATTTCAGTCAAGAATGGAAGAAGCTGAAAAAGTCGCATCAAAAAAGGAAAATGATGGAAGAGGAAGATGTTGCAAATATGATTATTCAGAAAATGAGCAGAAAAAAAGAGGACGCCAACTCGTAAGAGAAGGACATGATGAAGGTGACATGGATACGTGTAAGGGATACACAAGAGAGAAATATAAAGTATACTCACATGAAGACAGAAGTTACAGAAAGGACAGGTCAAGAGAAGATCAAGAATCTAGACATAATAGAACAGACTCTGAGTTAAGAGACCATGTTTCCAAAGCAGTGAAACATTGTGACCAAAAACAAAATCAAGAGAAGAGTTCTGCTCTGAATGATTTGAAATGTAGATTTTTGAAGCCTTCTGAGGAAAACTGGTCATCTTGTAGTAAGGATAAAGACTATGGTCTGCAGAAGTCCTCTTTCACACTACCAACTCATAGCTCTTTAAGCAGCAGTTTTCAAAAGCCTGGTGAAGACACTGAAATAAAACCACTTTGGAGGAGAATACGTGAAGGTGCTGAGAGATCGGTGTTAGATCAAAAGCCAGTTAAAATGGAAAAAGTTGCTGCTAATTGGGAAGAAACACCAAAAGGTGAAAGAGAAAAGTCATTGGAAGAAACCCTAAGAAAAATCCCAGAGAAGAAAGAGCCACTATCAGAGAACAAAGCATCGTGTTCTGGGTATCCTACAGTTTATTTTCTAAGTGTCAGTTATGTTGGCAGGGCAGCTTGTAAGATAAATATATCTATATCCGTACTGCGATAAGCTGTGATGATATCAGATCTCTGAACATATTTGAGTCTTCCTAAGTCTTGAAAGAAAACCCAGGTGTGCAAAAAATGATTTAACAGGTATTAACACTTTGGAAATTAGCACTCCAGCAAGTTGTTAAGCAGCAGAGAGCATACTGGGTTGGTAGGTTGCTAAATAACTACTGCAACCTGAGAAAATCTTGTATTTCAGTGTTATGAGGAGAAATGTGTATTTATATAACTAGTTTCTTGGGGCTTGTTAGGAACCTTGAAGTTAAAGGAGCTAAATAAATATAAAATTGTAGATAGTGTTTGTATTGGATGTTCTAGGAGTTTGACAGTTACAGAGCTTTTGAGAACATTTTTAATCTCAGAGGCTGTGTCCACATGAATGTGGACATTTGTTTCCCTGGGGACAATAAGCAGTGGTGCACCTTGTGCTGATGCTGCTCATCTTTGGGGATCACCTATGCCATGCCCCCCTGGATATGCGGCAAGTCACTCCGGGTTGGGTAGAGGAGGCTGGGGCCGACAGCTGTACTTGGGCTCCTGGGTGCCTCCTGAGGGGCCTTCTGGGGCCGTAGCTCAGAGGCCTCCTGGTGTAATCCCCGGGGCCTTACCTGGGCTCCTGGGGGCCTCCTGGAGTGATCCTGCCACTCAGAGCTTGCCTGGCAGCCAGAGTGTGACTCTGGTTTTGGGCAGTGTGCACTGTCCCTATGTGTACCGCCCTACTTTTTTTCAGTACATTTTTTTGACCCTAGGATTCAGGCTCAGAGCACACTTGAATATGTGGTGTAGGGTGCTGCAGATGTGTTTGCAGCACCACATACTGCATGGCTGCGCTTGTCTGGACACGGCCAGAGGTTGTATTTACGTCTTCTGAAAATGCATAACTATGGTCTGTCTTTAAAGAGTTTTAATCTTGAAATACACTTTTTTTTGAGTCTTTGGTATCAGAAGTTGTCATTTTCAAGGCAAAAACAAACCTTGTTTCAGTTTGTTGTACTTGGTCTATTTTCATTAGCATTTCCCACGACAATGCATTACTTTACTTGTACTTTGAACACTGGTTTACAGCAGAGCCTGCATCTTTCCTTTGTGATGGGCTGCGGAATAAAAGTTCATCTCTAATTTAATTTAAACAAGCAAAGCCCACTTGTAAGTGTTCGGAGGCGGTGAATGGCAAAATTACTTGAGGAAGATGAAGTAACGGTATACAGGGATAAATTTGCTAGCTTTAAAAGGTGTAGTTTTATGTTAAAGTAATAGATTTTATTCAAACTTAAATGGCAGAAAAATAATCTATTTTAAAGTATATTTTTGGTGGACAGTAGAAAAGATGAATAGGAACTAGATGGAAAAATATTAAGTAATGTGTCCTTCAGTCTCTGGTGGCATAATGAAAGAAAACAGTGTGTTCATTAGAATAGATAGAAGTGCTGTGTACCCATGTGTAGGTTTTGGGCAGTCATTTTCTGTGTAGTCACCATAGCCCTGATCCTGCAAATACTTATGCACATGCTTAACTTTACTACTGTCAGTAATTCTCCTCAAAGTAGTAAGATAAGATATTTCCTAGTAGTAAAATTGCAAGGTAATGGCCCAAATGACCATATATGTAAGTTTGCAGAACTTAATAAGGTTGGGAACAGTTGGTAAGCAACAAAGTACAAAGCAAGTAGGACACAGAAGGTGGCTGATGAGACAAGTTGAAATGGAAATGTGAATTGATTAAAATACAAATCAGTGTTATTTGTTTTCCTCCTGCTGGTCTTGTTTAAGTTGCTGATGTGCAGTTCTTATTAGCCATTTAGAAATTAGTTTTGACACTGAACACTTGGAATCTAGCCTCAGGGGAGAGTTTATTGTGGTTCTTTCCCCATGTCTATTAATACAGAACCCTAGTTTTCATAAATATATATATTTGCAAAAGAAATACAAGCTAAACCACAGTAGTTTAGCTGCCTGTTAACTATTGAACAGTTATAGATACATTTTTATATGTTACTGAAGAATGGCAGTGTAAATATGACAGTGAAAAACATTTCTTATTAGCATGTGAAAATTAATAATTTCTTAGGTAAAAGAAGAGTTTCTACATTTATATTTAATTTTAATAAGAGAGAGAAATGTCTTGTCTAAGTGAACAACATCTCTGGATGTTTAGTACATAAGGCCCCTGACCTTTCAAATATTTACATAGATTTGTCTGTCCACAATGTAAAGTCCCTTTGTAGAATCAGGTCTCTAGTTCTCTCTTGCCCTCCTTTTTTTCAATGAGAAGACTTATTTATTTGGTCTGCAAACAAGGCTTTATGGACTTGAGCTTTTAGTATATGAAGAGTATCCTAATGCAATTATCTTTTGTTTTCCAAACTATGCCCAAAGTTATTGCTTTTCAGTACTTTGTATTTATCAATTAGCTGAACCATTTTATACTTCTGTGACCACAGACTGCAATGAAGTCTGTATTTAGTTCATAGTGGACACACGTCCTCAGAACCTTTCGTGTCTGAAGGTATCATGTCCTTAAGACACAATCCTTAATTCTTTGTGAACAAAGAGAAGCACCGTTTCTAGGTGCACCTAAATGCATACTTGTCCTCTATAAAATATTGAATTTGATTTTTTTTAAAGGTGAATTTAGCAACCTGTTAATTTTACAGGTAATGCTGATTCTTCATCAGGACAGGTGTTACTTAACATGAGCAAGTGCAGGTCATTCAGCTTGTACTGATTTGCCAGTTGTTCTATGGAGCAAGAACAGTTTTGTAATGACTCTTCTCCACTGTCTTCTCATATTGTAATTTGAGATACAAAACACCCTGACCTCCCATTGACTTCAGACAGAATTCTATTTTTCCATTGATTTTAACGGGGCTATTTGAACTTCAGAACTTTATGGGGTGGGCTTTTGGGATAAGGTGTACTTTTTGCAAATTATTTATGGCCCTGCATTGATTAATTTTCTGCTTCTGGAGTTTTTAACAGTTTTGTAATGTTTAGTGTGCCCCCCAGAGTAAATTTTTCATTGCCATGTACTCATTGATTTTAATAGGTATTGCTAACCCAGTTCTCCATGTCTCATGCTGACAGTGTACTCATTAGTTTTCTCTCTTCCAGTGAATAGTGGGGGAGTTTTTCTGACCTATATATCGAACTGTTTTGGACAGTTATGAAACAAGTTAATTAAAAGTGCAGAGTTGCATGCCTTGTATTCCTGGCTGACTGTCTGCCCAGAGGATTTCCCCGGAGGAAATGTCCATTCAGTTAAGATAATATTTACTGAAAATCATACTTAATAATGGGATGAAAATATTGCCTATATCAGAATCTGAGTAAAGACAAACTCAGCAAAAGGTACAGTTTGTTTGAAAACATACAGACAGTGGTGTTGCTGCTTGAATCATTATGGGAGCACATACAAAGTAATGAACATTTCCTGTTCCCTCTAGTGAAATATCCCTACTGTTTGTTTTAATTGCTCTTCAGAATCTATGTTAGGGGATATAGGAAACAAAAACTTTACCACCTGTTATTTCTCTGTTTTTACAAGGATTAGGCCAGTAGCATTATTTCTGACCCTTGGGGCCAAACTGCATTCTCAATTAAGTCAATGGGAGTCTTACTGTTGGTTTTTTTTTATGGGTATTGGACGGTTACCTCGTGCATGTAAACACAAATTATTTGCAGAATTTCCAGGGAGTTTGTGCTGAGAGCTCCTAGGTTATAAAGTGAGATCATACAATAGAAACATTTCCTGAGTTTTCCCATTTTGCAAGCCCTGTAGGATTTAATTGTGTACATTTTTAATTACAATGAGATGCATGTCTCAATTACGGGAGTAGGGACCAGTGTCATAACTGAATTGCTAACACTGAAGACAGTGGTTTTTTGCAGGCTCAGATACGGAGTTTGTTCTCTTGATATTTATGAATGTATTTTCAATGACATCTCTAATATCTAATGACATATAGAAAGTATTGTTGCATGTGAATTAAGATGATGTTAGATCACTTCTTACATACTGCTAGTGGCTGTAGAACTCCAATCCTGTATCCTGTCACTAATTTAAGAAAAGTTCCACTGGTAAATAACACAGCAAAGAATCATGCAGCAGTGCTATTGCCAGAACTTTTTTAAATGAGCAAGAAGTGTTCTTTTGGAGTTCAGAAAATGCGACTAACTTTCTAACAGATTGATCTCAGAGAGAAAGAGACATGGTGGAAAACCATGTGGGGATTTTCTTGCCTGTAAATACAGGGAACTGAGTGTGATGGCCCAGGAGACTCATTCTAGTCCTATTTCCTAAAAACAGTGTAAGAGCAAGATTTTGTTTTCAAGGCTTGAAAGATGTCATACTCTGATGCCATTTCCAAATTACCCTTCCCTCTTCATGGGCAGTACTGTTATGACCAGATTGTCTTGAAGAACCTTTAAATAGAATGCATGCAACAGCGAGAAACAAAGTGAAATGTTTGTATGGTTGGGGTAGGAAATTAATTCCTCTCTCACTATGAAGCTGTTTCTGATTATATGATTGCATGTTTAAATGTGGATTTCTAACACAATCTCTGTTTCAAGTAGAAAGAACCATTTTAATTGGAACATGAAATGGGTGTCTATTAAAATAGTGTTTTCCAATTAAAAAAAAAAAAACTGGATTCTCTGTGGCCTTATTTAAATAACTGAGACATGGATTCAGCTGCCCTGGCAAATATTCTTGAGTACCTGATGAGCAATCAATTTTTGTGCTGAACACTGCTTTTAGTATTTTTTTTTTGCTTTTGTTTTTTGAAGTCTTGGAGCTTATAAATAAAGTACTTTTGTGTTAGAAATCTGCTTATTGCGGGTAATTCCTAAGTATCCAACACTTTTGTCATACACTCTTATGTGTAGCACTCTTAATACTTACATCATAAAGTGAATACCATTTATTTTTAATGTGGCTCTTTGTAGTAATTAGGCATTAATTTCATTTTATAGATTAGCAAATGGAAGTGCAACAAAAAATCATACACAGACTGGATTGTATTTTAAGTATGGTCTCAACCGAAACTTGGTTGAAGTGCGAGGATGCTGATACATGCCATTTTGAAGCACAGGGATGCTGATACATGAGCCATGGAGGCTGCTGGAGCGCACTAATTAGCATGCTCCAGCGGACTTGATTAATCGAGTCTGCTCTGATGCGCTGTATTTACAGCACGATGGGGCAGCCTCTCTGCACATCTGCAAGCATCCCTAATGTCCCATAGAAGGTTAACTGCTTTGTTTATCCCTTGAACCTATTCAACCCTCCTTCACTTCTGTCAGGCTTGTAAAACAAAATCTAACCTTCTCAAGCATCTCGACAGAGAATTCAACACTTCACTGTCAGTCATTGGCACACCTGAGTTAATGTTCATATTAGTTACTGTTACCACAACTGAGTTTGTTTTTAGGTAGAACCAAAAAACAGTTTGAGGAGCTGTGAATTGGAAGATTGTGATTACCAGGAATGACTAACAGACAGAAAAATTCCAGAAGAAAGGATATTTTGATTAATTGAACGTCAAGACCATTACAAAGGAGGGAGGGTTTTTGACAAATATGGAGTAAATTGAGTTTAACAGGAATCGGATAGATTATAATCAGGCATGAATTCAATTGGCTCCATCAGCACTGTCTGAATAGAAGTACTGCTACCACTGCCAGGCATTTAGTTTTAAACTCTGGGTGGAACAGGAATCTAAGTGGGGTGCAATTGCACCACTGCACCCTCTTTGGATCTACCCCTGGTTAGGACCAATGAACTTTCAGTGCAACTTTTTAGTACAAGCTAAAATATTTTGGTATACAAAGCTTGTCCTAAGCGCAGATTAAATGTAAGAGCAACTCAAAGCTTTAGAAAGAAAGAAACAATGTATCTCCCAAATTGGAACAATTGGGGAAAGTTTGATTTCCCCTCTCCCCCTCCTTTTGGGTTCTGAGGTGGACACTAAGGAGGAGGAAAGGGTCTTAAATCAGGGAGCCTGGTTTAGGACTATTAAGTATTTTGCATTAGAATGTGAATAGATTTCTATAAACATTCTTAATTTCTCTGCATAGAGGATTTCTATAAGTGTACTTAAGCAATACATTTTTTTAGCATTTCGACTTATTTGCCAATGACAGTCAAATAATATGTTGTATGTATGTTGTTCTTTTGTTTCCTATGCACTGAATGCTGCTTGTATTTTACCAGACTTATGCCAAAGGATGAGACTCCCCAAGTCCTTAGTGAGGAGGAGATGAACAGGCTGGGAGCCAGAATTTTGAAAGCAGAACTCATGGGAAACTTGGTAAGGTTTGTAAGTTTGTCCTAACATATTGCTGTCGTTGTTTTTGCCAGCACTATGAGCTACATGCTGTGGCTCATAGTGAAAAAGAGAGGCTGGAAGAACAGACAAATTGTGAGTTGTATGAAAGGCTCTTAATTAAGCCTGAGATTTAGGTGCAACCTTCTTTGTGACTTCTAAAAATGGTGATGGCCAATTAGGTAATGTAGGAGATTCACCCCCAAAACCCTTTAGAAAATGGGGAGCATGTATGAAGCAGCTCTTGTAGGTTTGTGTCAGAAAGTGATGCTAAACCTGCAGTTGCTGAGAATCTGAGTCTCAAGAGGCACTTCCCCCTGGTAGGGGGAGAGCACAAAATCCTAAAATGCAGTGTAGAATGGACAATGGTTATTGAGTACTGGGGTGATAACATGGTCCCAGAGAAGTCAGGATGTCATCTGTCTTCATTTTGGCACTGGCAGGAAAGTATTGCAGTTTCCACTTTTTCCTGTCCAACAGGAAACCACTGTCCACTTGTCTTCATCTGCCATGACAAAGGTGGAGGGGGAATTTGCGTTGTGGTAGTGCCTAAATGTTTCAACCAGGTCTGGTCTAAAATGTATCAGGCTCCCATTTTACTTTGCCAATTAATCATTGTGTCTTAAGTGGATGAGATGTAGTCAGCTTTAAAAAAAAGAACTGAAAGGCATTTTAGGTGTACTCAGTTTCCCTGTCAATTTTGGTGCGTTTTATCTTCCTGATTTTTAATGTTTTTCTCCATGCATGCTTGGAAAAACCACTCATATTTTAAAAAGCATAATAAAAAACTCTGTGAACAGGTGTGCTTGGCTGCAATAGCAGAGTCTTAGTCTTAGTGAATCAAGGAGGTCCATTGCAGCCCTGTATGCTTGAAGTGAAAACCACTGGAATTGATGGAACTGAGTAGACCCCAACTGCTGTAACATTTATAAAAGAATCAAACTGACAAAGGATCTAGATATGGTTAGGAAGTAATCATAAATGATACTTTTAATAATAAGAATGTAGATTAATGTAACAATGTAATATACTTTTTAAGTAACAAAAAAGAATATCCCTAGTAAAAGCATTCTGCTAAGTATGGATGATGTATGTGCCATTTTCCCTTTTAAAATTTTTTAACACAATTTGATAGCAGCAGTCAAAATCATAATTTTGCTATTTGTTTCTTCATTTGATTTAATTGTTATAGTATAAGATTGGAAATGTGGGACCCATACTCTCATTTTAAAACAGATGAAAATTAAATTAACTTTTTACACAACAAATTTGTCCAGATTTAAAATGTAATCTATTTCGCTCAGCTTTCCTAGTTTGCTGTGTGACAGGGAGTAAGGCACCTTACTTCTGTGGTGCAAATGGAGACATGATTCTGTGCGAGTCTTAAGTTGTGTAGGTGAAATCTATGATTTCTGGGCAGCAAGAATATATATTTTACTATTTTAGGCCACGTTGGATTCAAGTCTGCTTATCAACCTGTAATGTAAATTCTTATGCATTCCACCACTGAATTTGGCCCATTGACTCTAAGGTAATACTAATTACAACATTTTACATCATGACAGACTACAAGAGAGGCTAGAACTAGAAAAGCAATTAATAGGAGCATGAGCGACTGGTGCCTCCTGATACTGGGGGCGGGCACAATTTGTGGGCGTCGGCATCAGCGGTGGAGTGGCGAGCAGTGACCACCCGCAGAAGTTGATGTTGGCAGCAGGGGGGAGGGCAGAAGGGGGTGGGTTGTGAGTGGCAACTGATGATCACCTGCAGAAGCTGGCGGCCAGCCTCGGGGCGGGGGAGAGGCAGGTGCCCTCAGGTGTTCCCCCTACGGATTGCGTATGAATACAAGGATGCAAATAGGTCTTTCTTTCCCCATCTCTGTCCTATCCAAGGTAAAGATTAGATTCTAGCACCAAATTCAAAGATGATGTGTAAGGGAGTGTAAATTTAGTAGAGGATGTAGCTGTGAGATTTACATCATTATATTTTTAGTATGTCTTGCATGCTAAGGGAGCAGAAAAACATTTAAATTATGGTAGTTTAGACTTGTCTCTGACTGCTTTTCTGGCTGCAAATGGCAACTACGCGTATTGCTGAAGAATTTTATGAGCATAAATTGGTTAATATTTGAACAGTGCTGTTGAAAATGTAATGTGCTATGTGTTATCTTGCTATTTTAAAAGTGTGGTGCTGTGCTTCAGATGAATGTGATTTAATAGAGATTATATTATTTCTATATACTGGTGTTGGTGATTTTTTTTCTTAAAACAAGCAGCAGCAAGAGAAATGAACACTTGGTAATCATGGTTCTGTAAATAAAAGCTCAAAATAATTCAACTCAGTCAATATTATCCCCCCCCTTTTTTTTAAGGATTTAGCTTCCAAACTCCAAGCCCAGCTTGAAAATGCACGTAAGCTAAAAGAAAATAGAAAACAGACTCCATCAAAATCTGACAAGGAGGTAAGGGGAAAATATTTTTCTGTTATGTGCTGTTACAGTATATACAGTGCAGATATATAGTATCAGTAGTAATGATATTTGTCAATTTTGAGTTTAAATTTACAGAGGTTGTCTATAAAAGAACCAAGATGCCTAATGAGTTCTCGAAGGGCATTCTATCTAACTATAGTAAGCTTCTGTGTGCCATTTGTCCGAGCATATATTTTGAAGCCTGTGGAGCATCTTAGATACAGAAACAGCACCATGGCCAGATCCTTCTGGCATTGAAATGCGTAGCATAAATCTCTATTCAGTAGTCAACTTCAAACAATTAGGGCTTATGTAGTGTCCTTAATAGAGGGCTTATGTAGCATGCATAATATTCATTGGGAGCTGTGCACTGTAGAGTTTCAGTTCTACTTAGTCTGTATTGGTGTCAGTTGACTGTTTATGCCTGAACAGGATAGGATACTATTTTATACCATGAATTTCTGGTGGTAATGTGAACTGAAAAAATGAAGGAGGAAAGGATTACAGATTTATAATGTCTGAGCAATATTCCATTTCATAGACTCCAAAATAAGTAAACCTGTGTAAGTAGATTGTAATATAGTTCATCTTTATAAAGTGGATACAAATTGAAATCTTTGTTGAACAGTTTTTCAGTGAGGGAATTACAAAGTAGAACTAATTAATTATTTTCTAAGCTAATTAACAGTTCTTCCAGAGCCTAAGAGATGCATATATGTTTTTAAAGGCAAATATGATGCATAGATTGTATTTTAAAGACTTTGTTTTTTTCATTAGATGACTTGGAGGAAACATATAATAAGCAAAAACTAATAAGTATTGTAATTGTGCATGCTGATGTACTAAGGAAAAACAAATGCTAAGACAAAAATACTAAATACTTCTATTTTAACAGAGTGTATTAGTAATATTTATTACTATTAGCAGAAGTGCATATTTTAAGTTACAACAATACCTTTGAATAATGAAGAACTATATTCTATTTCTCCCCAAAGTACTTACTTATTTAACTGAGCCATAATTTACTTAAAAATTTACTTATCCTTAAATATTAGCTTATCCTTAAATTTATTTTATTTCCTGCTTAATTCAGTCATTTGTTAGTACCCTAAATACTCTTTCAGCTTTGGTGGATATAGTGTTTTATCACTTTTGACAAAGATTGGTAGCATTTGAGCTCACATTTCCAATAGAAAACTACACATTTTCTCTTTTGTTTCCAAAAAACAATGAAATACAACCTAAAATGAGGATTACTTGTAGAATTAGTTTAGATATGAAAACATCATCTTGCTGTTTGGTAAAAAAAAAGTAAGCTTTATGAAACTGTAATGCATAGTCTGACTCATAAGGAAAAGTCATTTGCAAAGTAATTTTGGAGACTGTCAATTACACTTTAAGGTTTCATAAAAAGAAATGCTTATATACTTCCTAACCATTATTTCTTAATTGTATAATTAGCATTTGATATGGGAATCCTTTTCATTAAGCATTCATATTCAACTACAAATTATAGATTTTAAATGGAAAATGTGTTTTTTTGTGTAGAAACAGAATTTCCACTGACATTTTATATATAATTTTTCAGATACTACAGAGTTTTGCTGTAAATAATTATATTGTAGTGAGGAACAGAGTATGCCTGTAGTGCATTTTACTGTAGCCTTCAGGATACATGAGGGGAAAACTTGCATATCAGAGTCTGTCTTTCATTGATAAGGGAATGCTAGTTAACACAGTTATTTTCAAGGGGTTTTTTTAAATCTTGCGAGGAGAAGGCTCCATTTATTAGAACCTCCAGCTGAAAGGTTGTTGTGGTCAATATGGAATTTGTCCAGGATATTATCTCTCTCTGCTCCTGTTACTTATTAGTGGAAGAAAGAGTCAGTACGTGAAACTAGCAGCTGTGTTTAGTCTTTCTAGCTGCATTGAATCCATCCATCGAATTATCTCTTCTGGGACTGAAACAGTTTTAAGCAGGCTAGGAATTTAAGAGTGCATGCATTTGGGTTCTCCAGTTATAAGATTGATAAAAATGGGTAATCTTAATTAAGCCCTGTAAAACCAAAGAAAGTATCTGAACCAGTGTCACAACAGGTGTAATTTAAAAAGTACTCTTGAAATTAGCACACTAATAATCTGATTTCAGATTCTTGATATTAACATTCTATGTTCTCTCTGGTTACCAGGGCTAGCTTCTGTTTTCTTACTTGGAATGAGTGACATAATCAGCAAGAAAAATTTAAAATTTAATTCTTCAGCAATGCTTTAGGTATCTTCATCTCAACAGTAAAGCTGAAGAAAATAAGAAGTCCTGAGCTGGAAGGTTGATTTCTGGATGCTGCTTTGTGCTCCTCTGTTTTGTTTTCTATGAGTTTGCTGTTGCTATCTTGCAAAGGAGGCTTTCTTGCAAATGAGTGAAAGAAAGCCCAGTTCAACAATTCAGTTTCAGGATTCTAACACATTCCTGTCTTCCCCTTTGCCTCAAAGAAAAAAAACCTTTATGTTTTTGTGTCAGGTTTCTATTCAAAATGTAAATATTTTGTAAAGTGTGTTGTTTTTAAATAGAAATCCTGCCCATACCAATGGATATCTAAAACTAGACTGGGTGGTTCTTTTTTTTTTTTTTTTTGATTAGACAATGTTGGTCGTGGTTTTATTTTTCTATATATTTATTTATTTGACCAATACAATCCTATGATTTATGATATAGCATTTCAAGTGCAGTAACAGTTTGCAATTAGACTTCCAGCAAATAGTCTGTACAAGGCGTAGTCTCAATAATTTCTGCCTTTATTTTTCTTTGAGGGCCTAGAAAAAAAATGTTAGAGCGAAACAGAAGTTATAATCTCTGTGTAGAATCTTTGTAAATATGGTTGGGTATTTTAAAGCCAGTGATTTTTACCTTTTTTCCACCCCTTGGTCAGTCCATGGTTGAAGGAAAACAGAAACCGTCTGAAATTCCTTTATTTACCTTAATATCTCATTTATTAAAATAATCAACTGCATGGAGGTAGTGACATATTCTCTAAGTATTCTGTATATCAAATAATTATATTTTTTTTATAATTCACTACAGTCCAAGACCAGTCTAAACTATCTTAAAATTGTAGGAAATAAATTATGTATTCATAATAACTTTTGTATCAGTACTCGTGTACTAATACTCCCTATGTTATCCAGCTTAATTTCACATACCTGGCATTTATTTAATTTTTGACCAAACTGCAAGTCTGATATGTGTCCAAAATATAGAAAAGATGATAATTTATATTAGTTGAGACCTTCAGTTTGTTTTTTTGGGGGTATTTTAATAATTAAATCTATGGGATTTTACTTTTCCCTGTTTAAAGCTGGTGTCTAGAGTTGGTGATCTTACAACACCTGGTCCATTGAATTTCAATGGTTCTGAAGTAATATATACATTCTTAAACAGGATACCAACTGTCATGATCCCAACCAAATTTTGGGGTGTTCATGGAGTGCTATGCAGGCTTTTGTGTGTTTTGCTGATATGGCACATGTGGTCTGATTGAAAAGCTAATGTTATGCTGTATCTATTTATGTTGCTGTTATTTCTCTGTGTGTTACATTATTCTGTCTCTCTGTATCTATGATTCTGAACATAGTTTATCCAAGGGAACTGAGAGATGCCTACTTGGAAGAGAGTATGTGAGACTGCTAAGTCTCAATTGGCCTAGTGTTACTAGGTCAAAGATGGTTACCACTCCCAGTCGCATACAGATGGGGCCACTGGTAGGATGGACGTGCAGGGTATTGTCTAGTCATCATGGGAGAAACAACTCCACAATAGCAAAGGCATCTGAGAGAAATAGCCCATTAGCCAAAGGAATTCCAGGTGCCTTGGGGAGATAGCAAGGGTATAGATTATAGGGAGTAAGGTATAGGTCAGGGAGATGAGAGATTTCTAGAGAATGCTGAGGCCTATGATAAAGTGGGACAATGTTGATGGGCCGAAGGGGGGAGGAAGTGGGGGGGATGGACATGGACACGGAGACGGACACAGGGTTGGAAGCATTTTAGAAACTACCTTTGATACGAAGGAGGTCTTTGGATTTTCCCAGGCAGGAGGAGGGTCCAAGTCTCCAGCAGTCAGGGCTGGCAGGGTCAGCAAGAAGTTTGATCTCTGAAAATGCCGGCAGGTCTCTAAAGCACTAAGTAGTAGATGACAGAGTAAGAAATTTGATTTATCTTTTTGGTCTGTCTTCAATCTAATAGTCAGTTTTTCTTGTATAATTATTTTCTTCTATATAATAAATTCTTTTGTTATTTAGTCTCCTTACTGAAGTGATTCTCAACCAGGGTGACATGGCACCCTGGGGTGCCTGGAGATCCTTTCATGCAATGTCAGCATTTAAAATGTGCAAATCTGATTCACATGGAAAACCCAGGGATTTCAGATAGGAACCCATAGTGTTCAAAACCTTCTGATCTGTTGTGGTCTTTCTGAGTTCTGTGCAACAGAAACATTGTTTTTTGTTTTTCTGTAGTCGGAAAAATGTGAAAAGGAAGAGCTGGAATTTTCTGAGAGGTACCTTGAGCCTCTCCAGGTGTGGCTCATGTCTAAAGAAATTGAGAACCACTGCCTTACTGATTGATTCCCTGTGGTAGAGTGATGTCTGGGCAAGTGATGTTACAGGTTATTCTTTGGAAAGGGGGGACCTAAAAATTTTTTCACAACCCAGGGGGAATCTACCTGGAGGTGGCACAAGATCCCCTGGTGAAGTGGTGGGGCTTGATAAAGGACAGTGAAGCTGAGGCTTGCAGGGATAAGGAGTTTGCTGGGGGCAAGCCTTGGTCTGCTCTATGGGGACAGCAGGGAGAAACTTAGGGCTCTGGGATGGGAATACGACACCAACTTTCTTAGCTAATTTTTATATTGTTTTTCTTAGCTAACATTTTGGTAAAAGTCATATAAAAACTCATAGAATCTAGCCCTTTCCTAGGGGTGATTTTCTTGTTCCAGATTTGCCTTGGATGTGTGGTTAAGATGAAACTATTCAGTTGTATAATAAACGTAATGATTTTATGAGACTACTGCTCAATATCTGACAATAGCAAGTTGGGAAGACTTCTCACTAACAAGATATTGAGAAATAAAACACCGGTCTAGGGAGAAATAATTGGCACTACAAGGCACCTTTATTAGTTTTTCCTCTCTACGCACTTGTAATTATGTCAATATATGGTTTCCCTGGATGCATTACAAATTATTTTCTGTGTACTGGCAACTTAAAGTCAACTTCCTGATTTCAGTTTTATCAATTCTAAAACATGAGCAGCATAACATAACCTAACTTTAAATCCTTAGCTTGACAAAATGCCTAACTTCTAGCGTCATTGGATGAAATGGCTTTAGTGGAAAACACTGATTTTTATGTAAGTGTTGTTCTTACTCCCTTAACCTCCCATTCAGCAGGATACTTAAGGGGTTGCTTAACTTGCATTGTGACTAGCCAGGTATTTTACTTCCATTGGGTTAGTGATATACTTTATTTAAACTTTGTCCACTGCTTAAGTGTTGTGTTGAATTAAGGCTTCGTTGATTACTATATTTGTATCAATTGAATTATTGTATCAGCCCTGGGAATTATATTTTTATCATATAAGCTACATTTATCATTCCAGAGATCTTTATAATTCAGTACAGACACAGAAGTTGGATGGGGGAAGTTCAGATATCTATTTTATATGAAAAATCAACTAAAGTTTGTTCAGCTTTAGGAATTTAAAAATTAAGATTACATGGAAATACTTTGTCTTTGAAAGGACATTTATTGTTTTGCGTACACTTTAGGCAAGAGGATATGATATACACTGCTATTCACTCCATAATCTGTAGTGATAAAAATGTAGGTGTTTATTGTGTAATTATGTTTTAGCCTTGTGAAGCATTGCTGGTATATACATATGATTTACCATTGACCTCGTTGCCATTTTGTGGTAGACATTGTTGCCTGTTGTTCTCATTTTCAGGGTATAGTTCTAAGGAAGAAATGGCATAAATAGATTACATGCTTAATTGTTGTTATTCCTGGAATAAATTTTCCACCCCGTGTAAAATTTGAGTCTCAGGATAACCTTAAGAGTAGAGATAAAATCTCTGGTGCTTATTCATAGTAAAAGAAAGAAAGTCTGTTACCATACACTTTTTTACTGACAGAACAAAACTACTGGGGAAAAATAAAGCAAACCAAAAGATTGTTGCAATATATAAAATAAAAATTAAATCTCTTAGGCAGAAGTTAAAATCAACTATAATGTATGTGCAGCTTGCTGAAGTACAGGGATTGAACAGAATTTAATAAGTTCACTTTGGTATAGTTTAAGAAAGAAAACTCATTCTTCTGTTTCATATCTCTTCATCAATATGCAGGTAATATAAGCCAGGATCTGACTGCAGAGTGATTGTTGCAGACAGTTCTTAATAATGATGTATTAAGCATAAAATATGAAACTAATTGAAATTGATATGAAATTGAAATCTTAAATTAAGTTACTTTGCCTAAAGTACCATGGAAATCCTGAAGAGAATGTAAAGTTATGTAATTAATGCATTGGTTTTTATATAGGTTGGCATATTATTAAAAGCAGGAAAAGGACTATTTGGAAGATGTGAACAGAATTCTGAAACACACTAGCTGTCAGATGCCCTGCATCTATGGGTGTTGAGAAATTAGCAAATATATTTGCTATTATCTACAAATAGGTTTATTGGTGACACTATCGTGATTTTAAAAAATGATGGGAAGTTTTGAAAAAATCAAAAGTGAATGTAGGACTTCTGGTTCATGCAGAATCTTTGCTTTAGCCATGCTGTGGGCCCATGTAAGATTATAAAGAAAAAGCTTTAAAATGAAATATTTTGGCACAGCAAGTTTTTGCATGTAATTGCAAGGGTTTGTATGAAGATGGTATTATTTAATCAAATTGAAACAAAGGACTGTTTATATCAAACGCTGGCAATGTTTTTGGCCAGAGTGCCAAAAACATCCCAACCTCAGCTTATAAGATGTTGGCATGCCAGGGGCAGACAGGGGAGCTGCAGTGGGCTCGATCCTTGTTGTGGCAGTGCGGCTATGGCTCCTCACCCACTGTCTGCCTGGAGACAGACATATATGCGCCACAGCAGCAAGGTAGGCCAGGGCTCCTCAGACCTCCCTGCAACTGTTTGCAGCCCCCCACTGCCTGCTGTGAGCAGCCGGGGCTGACTGTGGCAGGTGGCCAGAAAGCTGCAAGCTCCTTGCATTGAAGTCTGGCCTGGATTGTTGCTGGCAGTGGGTGCACATGTACCTCCAGGCACATGGTGGGAGAGGGGCCAGGGTAGTGCTGCCCCAGTCTCTTCCCCACCATTCACTCTGAGATGCACATGCACCTGCTGCCACCGGCCATGGAACATGGACTGCTCTCAGCAAGTGGGGGGCAGGCTGCAAACAGCTGCACTAGGGTGCAGAGCCCTGGCTGGCTCCGTGGCTGCTGGTGGCTGCATACACAGCTTGGAGCACATGGCTGGGAAGGGGCTTGCAGCATCTGCCCGCCATGGAGCCAGGCTGGGACTTCATTCTCTGGTGCACCGGCTGCCTGCCACATAGCCCAGGCTGCTTGCAGCAAATCTTGCTCCATAGACTCCATAGCCAGCAGCAGCTGCCCAGAGCCAGGGCTGGCTGTGGTGTGCTGAGCAAAATGGCCTCATGTGCCATGCTTTGGCATGTGTGCTGGGGGTTGCCAACACATGGTCTCTATCTCTTACCACAAAATGCAGTAATAATTCAGCAGGATGTCTGATCAGATTTTTTGAACTAAGGATGTGCAGACATGTTTCTAGGAGGTGTTTCAGGTACAAAGTGGGGATAGTAGGCTAGTGTTCAATCTGTAGTAGCCTATTTTATGTTCAGATGCTGTAGAACAAGTTAGTTTGCACCTGAGAGGTGATATTGATATAAATAAGGAAATACTCCCTACGCGATCAGCAGCCTTTTTTTGAGGGTGTATCATCCTCTAGTTCATTCCTCAGTTCATCAACAGAGTTGATCTACAGCAGTGATTTTTCAAACTGTTCCATGACAGATCGCTGTGGATTCTGTAAGGGCAATGGTGGGTTCTGCCAGGGTAATGGTGGAGAGGACTGAGAAGCAGCGTGCTCTCAGTCTGGGTCAATTGGCTGTTGACCCATAGGGGTATGGGTTGTGCAGCAGAAGTAGTGATATGGCAGGGGTCTCATGACTTCAGGAAGTTTGCAAACCACTCATCTATGGGATTTCGCACAACTACTCTCCATGAAGAGGAATGTTCTTTCTATCTTCATTCATTGTCCTAGAGTAACTTGGGCTGAACTTTTCTGAGACGCTTTCCTACACTGAAAGTAACCAGGGCCTGGGATGGCAATTGTGTGATGCTTTCATGTGGGAACAAATAATTTCAAGGATAGAGAAAAGGGAGAAAATAAGAACTGACAAGCTGCTAAAGAAGTTAAAGATTAGTCTTGTGCCACTGGGCATACTAAGTATGCAAACTGAGAGTACTCCCAGAAGAAAAGTTTTCTCTGACTATAGAAAACTATTTCTAACATTCTACACTTCATTAAAACAGATTAATTTTAAAACTCAAACCTTGTTAACAATAATACATCATTTTTTATGTGCTGTCCTGAATGATAAAGCCTACGTGATCTTTATTCACAGAAATGGCCTGTAGTAGAGTTAAATGTCTAGGGCAGGGGTAGGCAACCCCTGGCATGGATGCCAGAGTGTGGCATGTGAAGGCATTTTGCTTGGCACGCGTGCCTTGGGCCGACCGACTGGGAAGGAACTGCGCTGCCACAACAAGGATCCAGCCTCTCACGGCTCTCCCGCTCTCTGCCTCAGCACGCCAACATATTACCAGACAAGGTTGTGGGTGTTTTTGGCACTCTACCCAAAACCATTGCTGACCCCTGGTCTAGACTCTAGAGGACTGTTAATTAACCTAAAAAAAAAGGAAGGCCGAGAAGAAACAACTGTAGAACAAAACTGAAATCAATTTCTTTTTGCTCTGGCAATGATAATAGATAGAAGATCAGAACAGCTATGTAATTTCTCTTTTTGAAGTGACAGTTTTTATAAACTAACTGGAAAATTGCTTGGAACAGTGATTTTTAGAGATACAGCAAACCATAAAGAAAAAAAGATTTATTAGATTTTTCCCCAAGTATTGACCTTTGGAACAGGAAGCAAAATAGACTTCCAGTACAGTGGTTTACAAAAAAATTAAACCAATGTTCAGGCTTGTAAATATAGCAGGACAGATTAGGAAATGAGAACTAGGGAAGACTAAAAACAATATGAAAAAATTGATGACTTTTCTGCAGTAGAATGTTTCTTTGTCCAAATGTACCTATTCATGTGCTTCAGCATCTGCAGCTCCTCTTGCCGGTGTCACTGGGAGTTGACAGGGCTCTGAATATTTCATGATGTGCCCAGCACTGTGGTGAATTGACCTCTGAAACCTTGTATGGGTTAACTCTTACCTTTTTGGTATTGTTGTTCAACGGGGCATCTGCATGTCACGGAAAGAACAGAATTTCTTCATAATATTTCTGTTCTATGTGGTTGCTGAGGAAAGAGTGTTCAGACCCTTAATTTGCTTTGCTATTCCATGCAGTGAAATATTGAGGAGTGTGAAAGTTACACAGAATGCGGTGTGCAACATGAGGAGGGCCTGTGTCATTACAAGATGTAAACAATGAGAAAAATATTCACAATTTACCAATATGCTTCGGTAAAGAACCCCTGTATAATAATGGTAGTTTTACTGCTTATAAAGCACAGAATGACTTTTATGAGATACTTAGAACAGGCCTTAAACTAATGCCTCTACCATTTGTACTCTGTTCAAGGCAAGGAAATATTAAAAAAAAAAAAAAAAAAGGTATTTCAGAGGAAAAAGTTACCAAAACATTTTTTGAAAACCTTAAAATATGGAGGGTTAATGACACTAATATACATGATAAAATGTGCAGTTTGATACAGAATCTTGGATGACAGGGTAATTTTGTAACAGATGGGTTTTGGCCATTTACTTGTTTCAAATGTATTCAACCTCATCATCATTTCTAATATCTACTGTTCTGTCATGCTTAAATCTTGTCTGTCAGATTCCTGCAGCAGCGTTCTGTATTTTCCCTATGAAAGATTTACTAACTCTTTGTTTAGAGTCTGTAATCCTACTTTCAGAGCAGGAGCACAGTAAGGAAGGCAACTCTTCACTGATGAGCATGTTTAACTTAGCATTATCAATGAGTAGTTTTATTATAAAAGAATAGGTGGGTTAAACCTATATTAAAGCAATTTCCTGAAAATTGGTAAGAATTTTCTGAAGCCTTAAAATATTTTAAGTATTTTATATGTATACTTTTAAAATTTTTTGTGGTAAAAGGAAAAGAAAACAGACATTCATCACACACTTCTGGTGTTTGGCCTGATGGAAGATACTGATTATAGCGGACTTCATTTGACTTCTGAAGAAAGCTTCTGTAATGTCAAAAAAGGGATATTTGTATAACTACTTAGAAGAAGACACATTAAGGAAAAGTCTCTTCCTGAGTGTGTTTTATAGGAAAATCCATAGTTGTGTAAATTAATTTCTTCATTAAGGAGTGCTGCAGGAATTACACAGGGCAGTTAAAAATATTTGGAAAATGTAGTAGTAAAGAGTGTGTCTGGTTTTCAAACTGACAAAGGGGTAGATGCTGGCTTTTTAATAAAACATTGCATTGGTTTCAATACATATAACACTAATACAAGGGCATCACGGGTAGAATTCTAAGACTATTCAAATTAATATTAAAAGGCTTTGATGTATGTTTGATGCTACAGATAAAAGGCCTTTCAAATGTTACACACTTGCAATTGATAGCTCAGCCTCTAACTCTGTATGATTTTTGGGGTGTTATATTTGTAATATTGAAAAAATTAGTTGTATTTCAAAATATATATATATATATATATATATATATATATATGTGTATTTTTTTTTCTACTATGACTGTTCTTCCTTCTCTTTCAGCTTACATTATTTTTTCGGACTTAGAAAGATCTCTCTAGATATAGACAAGGCAAAGGCTGTGTCCTGGTCTGTGACTTGCTAAAGTTCACACAGCTACTTATACAACAATTTTCAAGAGTAGGGTAAACATTTTAATTTCTGGAGCTCATTAGTGATCAGCAGCTGTGGATGTGTTGTGGTGCCAAAATTAAGTGGCACAAAACTGTGAAATAGCTAGGGCTGGTCCTGCATTAAGAGAGTTTCTTGAAGTGTAGAGTGGTGCATGGGGATGCCCTGAGCTT
The DNA here is from genome assembly GCA_030014935.1 of Caiman crocodilus. Classification (NCBI taxonomy): domain Eukaryota; kingdom Metazoa; phylum Chordata; order Crocodylia; family Alligatoridae; genus Caiman; species Caiman crocodilus. The sequence goes on from JAGPOW010003316.1 coordinate 171,221,128, forward strand.
GGTTGCTGTTATTGAACGTAAAGTTCTGTATTTGCTGTGTTTACAAAATGGATGGCACTCCTAAGATTCATTATACAAAGCAATAACTTCTCCAAATAGGATAGAAATTCAAAGTTCATATTATCAACTTTATTCTTACAGTAGAAACATAGTGACGGAATTTTGCTGTTACCTCTTTTTGAGAACAGTAACCAGTGGAAAGCTTGTCTCAGTGCCTTAACTTTAAACAGAACAATCTAAGACTTGTACAAAAGATATTCTGTTGCATGGAGAAAATACTTATTTACTTGATTAAAAGATGAGGTCTTCCCCCCCTGCCCCATTTAACTTCAAAGGCCCCTTGCCTTACCACTGAGCACAAGGCAATGAAGGAGGAAGGCAGCTGCTGTGGCTCCAGCCCCAGCATGAATGAAGTTGGCATTGGGGCTGGAGCAAGAGCTGTAGCTGCTGCCTGACCTCCCCAACCCTTCCCCATTGCCTCTATGTGCCCTGCCATTCCTCTATTGTAGCCCCCATCTCCCCCTCCTCAGCGCTGCATGCACCTGGCCACACTCCTCCTTACCTTAGCTCCACACTGGCCAGCTCCATCCTTGCTGCACCTGGGGCATGGAGCATGACTCCAGCCTGGCCCTGTAGCAGCAGTGATGAAGAAGACCAAGTTAATAATACCCTGTCCTCTTTTACAAAAGGCTTTTCTGAGATTTAGCCAGCCATTTGAGATGCCCTTCTTTTGTTTTCCCAGTGTGACTTTCAGCAGGTTTATATGTAGATGGTTGATTTCTTTTGTTTCTGTTCAGTTGAACTTAATTGTCTGTATGATCATCCTCACTAATAAGGCAAAATTTTCAGTAACTTTTTCCAAAGTTTGGAGATCAGTAGTTTAGCTTGACTAGTACTATTTTGTATTCTTATGTCTTGGAATTTATGCTTTCTTTGTATTCTACTATGATATGTTTAATTACTTCTAAATTTTATTCTGTTCTGTGGTCTTTACTCAGTTCTGGTCACCCATGTAAAAAATATGGTGGAAACAAAGCACTGAAAATTATTGGATGTGTAGAGTTTGGACATGATGTAATTTTTATATTGGTGAACAAACCTAGAGAAAATTACACTGGTATGTGCAGAAGATGGGCAAGCAGCTTCTGTTTGATTAGCATTGTGCAGTAGGTGCTATTACAGTGTCATGCCACTGAGGCTAGGGACAGAAATTACACGTAAACCAGTAGAAGTAATCTGTAACACAACAGAAGTTCAGTGCGCATAAACCACTTTCAAAATGGCTAAACCCAGTTTAAGATAAACTTAGGTGGATGTAGTATCAAACTTAACTGATTTAGGTTAAATTTGTTTATTTTACTTCTGTCCTGGATCCCCTCCAGATTCGTGCCAACTCAGCCCCCCAGCATACCAGGATGCTTTGCACCTCCCCTGCAAACCCCTCTCCTGTTTCCCAGGGGCTGCAGCTCTGTTCACCCCTCCCTTCTTTTCCTCCCCTTGAACTGTGAAGTCTCCTGAATCCAGCTGGAGGAATCAAGGGCAGGGTGTTACCAGATTTGCCCATCACTTTGGGATGTGCTCATTTATTAGGGGTATGTTTCTAGGGTCTTTCTAATTCTATCAGTGTGCTACTTGTGTTTCTATATGGAGCTGTATTTCTCTCTTCTGCAAGTCCTCACACCCAATGGAGCTATCTTGCAGGACTCAGTTTCAGTGGAGCTGGGTTCCTCAAGCCTCCTGGCTGGGTTGGTTGATCAACATATACAGGCTGACACCCTCATTTGCCAGGAATCAGTTTGTTAAGGTAACAATAAAATGCGGTAAGACACAAGCACGTAGAATACCTCTGAATCCAGCTAGGTGTCCAGCTGACACCCTCATGGGCCTCATGGGCATTCAGTTCATTAGGGCATGTCTGAGCCAAACTGGGTCAGTCAGTCTGTACAAGATGATTCCCTTATGTGTCTCAAACTCAGCAGGTCCCAATCTTTTGCCCTAATTGTCCTAGTAGTGGTAGCGTCTTGATGAGCAGTATTCCTGGACTTCACAGTGATCTTTGGCTTAGGTAAAAGAAGCATTGCTACAGAGCAAGTGGAGAAGGGGAAATAGAGAAGGAAAAATACATCTGGTTACCACCAGTTTGACTATAAAAGTTATTTATTGTTGAGTATATGAAATTTATAATGGTACTAGTAGTAATAGATATGCAAAGGAAAAACAAACAAAAACAATTACAATATTACCCTGGTTTAATTGAGTATTTGGGGAAACCTAGCTCAAGCTTAACTAATACAATTTAGGTTCAGAAAGCTATGCTTAGAGAGAAAGAGGAAGAAAGAGAGAGAGCGAGAGCTGAGATCTCATCGTTCCAAGGTGCTCAGGTGATTTGTTGACAAGCAAAATTCCCAACACGATCCTTGAAGGGAGATGATGTGTTTCTCCCAGCTTCTTGAGAATAACAGCGGATGGTGTCAGAGAGATTCCTCTCTCTTGAAGCACACTGCTGCTTTATAGCTTTCTTATACCCTTAGTCCAGCCGCTTCAAAGCATTCTTTTAATTGTGTAAATCAAGAGGATCCCGAGCAATAATCAACAGGGAAAATCCTGTTATAAACAGTTTACATTTAAATGAACTACCTTTCTCAGTGATAAGGGGTTATCTGGTTTGGAACATCTCAAGAAACTCATTAACAACCAGGACAAAGATTAAGTTTTAAGGAGTAACCAGACACCTAGGAGCCACATTGAATTTATAATGAATATAGAAGATACGCTTGAAAGGATACCACATTGTTTCTTCTCAGATGGCCTAGCTATGCTTGCACTGTGAAGTCAGCATCAGTGTTTTGTATTTTACGTGTTGTGAATAAGCCTCAGTTCAGCATAGGTTTCAGATCTTACTGTAATCTTTTCATAGTTTCATAGTAGCTAGGATCAGGAGGGACCTGAACAGGTCATCTAGCCTGACCCTCTGCCACAAGCAGGAATGAATGCTGAGTTCACAAGACTTAAGGGAATTACTTGGAGTGTTCATAAACTTTGTGGGGAGGACTTCTGCCAGTCATCCCCGGAAAAGTATGACAGCAGAGCTCCAATGGGCTGGATGCTGTGATGAGCGCTTAACCATTGTTCAAATGTTGCCCTTACCCCCTCTGACTCGTCTCTTGCCTTGGCATTCTCTAACCCAGTGACTGCATTTTAGTCAATCAAGTTTAGCTATGCTTCTCATATTGGGACTAGGGAATGTACGGTCCGAGATGCCCATTAAACTTCTTCTGCTTAGTTCTGGGTAGATGAGGGGTATGTGTGTGTGTGGGTGGGGGGAGGAATAGAAAGAGTCCTTTGTAAGTCCAGCAAGCTGGGTGCCAGGGCTCCCTCAGGAACACAGAGCTGACAGGTAACAAGGGTCAGCTGCCATGTTAATGGAATACTGGGTGGGAAGGGGTGGTGCATATAGTCCAGGATAGTACCTGCTCCATCCATGCACATTTTTGTTATGCTTTAAGTGTTTTATCCCATCTGTATAGCTAGGTCAGTTTTTGCCATTGAGTCTACCCAGGTTAGATGAAGTCTCTATGAATTGCTTTCTTTGACTTTAACCATTTAAACTCTTGCCAAGTTTCATTTTAGGAGTATACATTCCTGTTTGAATTTTCCTTTGAGAGCCTCCTGAAAGATACTATCCAGATGCGTGGGTCTATCTGCTTTTCTGAGTTACCAGGGGTACCTTTTTCTTTTCTCTGTTCTACTTTCCTCACTCTTTTCATTCCCTTATTTTTTGTATTCTTTGAGTTTTTTTCAGGAAAGCTAATTCAAAGATGAGCCTTATACCAGCATGCTTTACTAATGCAGATTTGTGGTCATTCTAATTTCTCCTGGTAACAAGTTTCACAGCCTTGGCCTTGTTTTCAAGGAAGTTGTCTCTTGATATTACAAGCATCACCCTTGAAGTTGACAGCTTCATTATTCCCAAGAAATGGAGGACCTTGAAGTTTAACACACAGACATTGAAGCTGATTCGATGCGTACAGAGCCAGTATAGTGAATACATGGAATGTATCACTAAGCTAATAGTTCTTCAGCAGTTGCTGTTGCTGAAGTGGCATGCTGGTAAATTCTGGTTTAGCTGATCATAGAGTCATGTTTAAATAATCCAGCTCTAGAGCTTTCAAAGGCATAGATTGCTGTGGGTAGGTTCCCATGTAATTAAAAAAAAGAAGTCGTTATCTTCTTGTAAGTTACTCTTGGGTCTTTGTTGGGAGAGGCAGCTTATAAATTGAATAAAAAATAAACAAATGCATAAATAAATATATGAGAGAAAGCAGTGACTTCACAAATAGCAATGAGGGGAGCCAGGATAAGTTCTGACCTGTGGGATAAACATTTGATTATCTGGGGGTTAGCTTCTCTAGTAGAGAATGAAGTTGTAGATGACTTTAAAGTGTTTCTTCTGACTGTCAACATCAAGGGAAGAAAAATACTTTCCTTCTTAGCTAAGGTGTCAAAGGTAGCGACCTTTGTTAGCGGTAATTTCTGTACTGAATATTATATTGAATTTATTATTCTTTTCTAATATGTTGCCTGATCTAGCTGTTGGCTTCGATCTCCAGTCAACCTTGCGTTCCTCAGCTCATGCAATATGCATTTGTTCATTTGCTCAGTAACTTGAAAAACTGGGAAAAACATATTTTCCTAGTTCTTTGAGAGTTTCACTATCTTTGCATCTCACAATATACTGACTTTTAACATTTTATTATTCACTTCAGCTGTAAGTATTGAAAAGCAGTTCCAGTTTAATAGATCCTTTCGCAAGTTATCAGCCCTCACTCTCCTTGCTCAGCTGCTCAGTCGAGCAGCTGTTTCTCAAATTAAACTGCACACTTGGTGGTAGAGCTTTTTTTCATTTTCTACTCTTAAATTATGGAACAGTCTCCTTCTCTGGAGACTACAGATCTTTCCAGATTTTATTTTTGTCTAAACTGCCATCTTCTTATCAACTTTGTTTTCTTATTACAGTTTGTACATTAATTGTACAGGTTTTTGTCATTTTTTAGTTTGTATGTGCTCATATTTCTTCATAGGTCAGAGCATATAATTTCTCTCTAGTTCAGTAATTTATTTAAATATTGCTATTTTTAGAGGGTAAGATCTTTGGACCAGGATTATAAATTACTATTATATTATGATAATGTATCAGAGGTTATTACAGGCTTAAAGCCACTCTTGTAAACTCAATGAAAACCATATAACCACTTCTAATATTTTATACACATAGGCTTTGCCATATTGGTTTTTGTAACCTTATATAAAATGTAGTAAGTTAATTTTGCATGTTCTTTTCATGGTTAGTAAGAGTTTAGGGGAATGTTTGTAAAATCTCCTAAGTGGTTTCATTTATTTTTAGTAGGTGAGAATGTTTTACCCCATTTGCAGCATGGGCACCATTGTACATAAACTAATTATAGTTTTTGTTATCACTGAACCATAGGAATTGCCATTATTGATCTAAAATGTTTAGATTCAGTAGGTCTTTGTCAAACTAAACAAAAATAAGGTGGGGGAGAAGAAACTGGAATGCAAGATGAGTTTTTTCCCCCCATTAAACATATCCATTCACTTGCCCCCTTGCCACTGCTTTCCCTGCTACAGCATGAAGGAGGGGAAGGATACAAATTTAAGATGACCCTTCAACAATTAGATTCTATACATGGAAAATTGTAGCAGATTTATAATTTTCCATCTAATTATTAGGGAGGGGTCATCTTAAATTTGCAATCATCTTGGATTCAGGTGAATCTGATAATACCAGTTATGAGAATTTCCCCAAAACCAAGGTAACAGACAGGATTTTCTCTACTAGTTTAATAGGTGAACCTTGATCCATTTTCACCAAACATACAAAAATGCCTGTTGCATTTTAAAGTTACCCAAATATTATCATCTATTTTTGTATCATTAAAATTTGCAAAACGGTGCTGTGAATAAAAGTAAACCAAAGCATAGATTTAGCTGGAGGAAAGGAGCTAGAAAATGTTAGTTTAAAAAGTGTCTTGGGTAGGTATTGTTAAGCAAACCAGTTGTATATTTGCTGTATGATAATATAGTAAGCAATAGCAGCATGATCAGGGACCATCATGTAATAGTGATCCTTTTCTGTATAGCTCAAATATGATCATATCTATAATATTGAGTTTAGATTTGGCTTACTGTCTCCTATAGCAGATAGAATGCTCTCAAAGTAGCACAAAAATGATCAGGAAGCTGGAAGGGTTAATTTTGTGAGGGAAGATTTAAAGAAACAGCCAATTATATGTACCTTGAACAATTGCTCTCAACAGGTGGAGAAGGGACATAAGACCACAATCTTGCCTCCAGCAGGATTTTAATGACACATGCTTCCTTCTACAACCTGAAAGAGGCCTTTTGACCAAAGCAGCATTTTTAATTATGTTCATTGTATTTAATTTTTGTTAGCTCACTAGTCACCCAGATGTTGTAAAGTTGTTAGCAGTTCATTAAAAATGAAATATCTTGATGTCTAATAATGGATGTACCTGTGTGCAGAAAGTGAGTAACTTCCTTGTCAGCAAATGTGATTGTTATGTGCATTAATGAAGAAGACATGTGCATATGAGTGGGTAATAGAGCTTTTTTGAAGCAGACTTTTACCACCTAAATGGAATTCATTCCAAAATAAGATTTCCCTCCCCCCCATTTTTTTTAATACCTGTGTATTTGTACATCAAACCATAGAAATGAGGGAAACAACAACAGGTAAAATGAAACCATTGTGAGCGTCTTCTGTTTTGAAGAACGGAGCCTGTTTGCTGCTTGTCTCCATTTGGTTTAGAACAGTTGAATTTTATGATTTCCATGGCACCTTGTAAGGTCCAGCTCTTTGGGAAAGACAGTGGAATGATATGCAATAATGTTTGTTGGATAAGGTGGTTGTGGCTGGACTTCATTTAGTTGTGGTTGGTTAGGCTTTTGGCTTTGTGGTGAGGAGTAGCTGCTGGCTTCCCTTTGAGTTGATTTTATCTTTAATTTTTTGGCAAAGATGTTTAGAGCTCATGATGGATGCTTTTAAAAACGTATTTATGTCAAGTTGAAGTAAATTCCCAAACTAATAAACAATCCCAGTTCACTGGACAGGGTATAATTGGAGTTCTGATATATCAAGAATATACAAGGATGACAAGTATTTGGTTTATCATCCTACCTTGCAAACTCACAGCATACCTTATAACTAAAAGTATGTATAAAATACAGCCCTCTTAAAAGAGTTTTAGGCTAAGTATAAACATTACACCCATAGTGCTATAAACATACAAAAAGTGCTGTATAGCCATAACAGAACAGGTGTTCAGGGCTCATAGAGCGCTTTAAAAATGACAAATCACACTCAAAGTCAGCCCTTTATGGACACTTTATTGTTAGGGATCTCTGGAATTTGCATGCAAAGTGTACGGCGCTGCAGGTTCTTTAACTTCAGAGTTCCCCCTGGACATCCCCCCTCAAAGCCCCCCGATTGGCAGAGGGGTCCTGCCCCTCACTGCTTGTGACTGGCCAGGAGCTGCGGTTTCAGGCACAGGAGGTGAGCATGGGTAGTGAGTGATGGGGCCCCTCCGCCAATCAGCAGTGGAGGACACATGGGAGAAACCCCAAGATTAAAGAAGCCTTTGCGCTGTGCACTTTTGGTGTGAATTCTGGAGATCCCTAGTTATCAGACTAAAATACTTTAGGTTAGAGCACTTTTTTGAACATCACCATTGGACTTTGACCTATGTCATATTTGCCAGCACCCCAAAGGCCCCTTGCAGGGCAGCATGCTTACCTCAGAAAGAGCTCTGGGCTGGCCCTGCCCCCTTGAGCTCTGATCATGGTCATCCTCAAGCATAGAGGTATTGACACCAATGGCTGGGAGGAGCAATCTCCTCACCATTTGGCATGTCGCCACCTAGTCCATCAAGGCCTAACGACTCGATACTGAGGCTGAACAGCGGCGACAGAAGAAGGAGAAAGAGACCAACTCAGGGCTGCGAATTCCTCTCCCCTGTGCAACAAGATGCCCCCATTGCTGAAGAACATATGCATCCAAAACTGGGCTTCTCAGTCACCTGAGGACCCACCAAACCTGATGGATGTCATCCTCAACTTCAGGGGACCAACATCGCCAACAACACGATGAGAGCCCTTCATCCTCCCTCTGGCCAGCTGTGAGCCACAGCATGGCCGGGGGGGGGTGGCAAAAAGGGTATTTCTGTCCCTGCAGCTGCTCTGGCCCCATGGCATACTGCAGCACAGTTGGAAAGGGGTCCTTTTCCCCCATCTATAGCCAGGAGCTGCAGCATGGCATTGCCTTTTGCTGCGCCCAGAACTCCAGCAGAGTGATAGAAAAAGAGCCCCCCCTGCCAGGTCATCCCTAAGTTTCCCAGCCTGGGTCTTGGTGGGGCCCAGTCTGGGCCCCCCACAGTATTTCCTTTCCCTCAGCTGCAGTCAGGAGTGGCAGGGTGAGGCTGCACCACTTTTTGGTGTGCTGGGAACTGTGTTGGTGGGGGGAAGCATTGGAAAAGGAGCCCCCCTGCTTGGCAGGCCTGGCCTGACCTCCACCAAGACCTAATCTGGGAAGCTGAGGGGTGCCTGTCCAGCAAGGGGGCCCCTTTTCCACTATCCTTCCACCCACCACAGTTGTTGGCATAGCGAAAAGCAGCGAAACCCCATGCTGCCACTTCTGGCTGCAGCTGGGGGAAAGGAGCCCTCTGCCAGAAGAGTTCCTTCAGCTTCCCAGCTCGGTTCTTGGTGGGGACAGGTCAGGTCCACTTGCATCTGGAGAGCTCCTTTTCCACCCCCACCTCTGCCAGAGTTCCCAGAGCTGCATAAAGTGATGCCGGCCTGCACTGTTGCTTTGTGTGGGGAGCGGGGGCTGGCAGTTATATGTATGTGCAAGGACAGGCACCCCCAGCCTCCATCACAGCTCCCAGGAAATGCCAGTGCCCAGCTTTCCTCTGCTGGCACTCAGCAGATGGGCTTTCTCCATCTGGATCCCAGCCCCACCCAGAGGTCCCTTCCAGCTCTGCTTTTCTGATTCCTGTTGCTGACAGAGCAGGTTGGGGGTGGTACTGCTCCCCTGTGCCAGGCAGCCATTTAGGAATGGCTTGTCCGTTTGGCTGCTCGCAGCAGTCCCCTGTAGCCTGGCGAGTCTTCTGGGCACACTGGAAGGGCGTACAACAACTCCCCCTACCTGCTGGCCTTAGCTAGTGCGAGTCCCCCCCCCCACTGAACAGTAATTGTCTGTTTGATTCAAATGAGCTCTGACTTATAGCCGTTTAAGTAAAGTGTGATATTTAAAGTGATTTTGCCACATGCTTTTTGAATGTCTATACTTAGCCTTAAGCTTTATTGCTGTTGGTGACTGTCTTGCTGAATAGTAATAGAATGTTTGGTCAATATTACTTTGTATGAGCAATTCTTCCATCAGATACAAACCTTCCATACACAGCAGTAGTCTTGATTGTTATTTCAGTAGATGGATGACAAGGAATAGTCTTCTTTCCACTAATCATAGCTCTATGGCCTCCTCCAATCTTAAATCATTACACTTCAGAATATGTAGAATTTTGCTGTCCATTTTCTCATGCACAAAGAGAAACAGAGCCATATTTTCCATCCCTCCCTTCATCTTCACCAGTCTCACTGGCTACTTTTGTTATTTCCAGATTCAGAATAAACTTCCACCTTTTAAAACATGACAGGGAAATCATGTTCTTTTTCTTAGTGAATTTGATTTTCATCCCACTGTATCCTTGTTTTTCTGCTCATCTAACATGGAGTTCTTTGTTATTGCATGCAGTCGTCTTGTCTTGGTGCAAGGTTGGTTTGTAAAGCTTGTACATCTGCATCTATCTTGTGCCTCTGTCTCCTGTATTGATAACGTAGTATCTCATTTCAAGTCTCCTATGCAAACAGTAGGATATTTTGGTTTTTTGTCTTTATCTCTTAATGTGTCTCCCTCTTTCATGCAGTCTCTTTCTACTCATTAAATTCTCCAGGGTGGTATTTTTAAGTTGGAATTTTTTGCATATGCTTGTTCACAACATTATTTTGCATGAATACTTCCACTAAGGCTTGCCCAATTCACAGTGGCCTGGAACCATACACTATATCCATTGTAGGCCCTGGGCCCTTGTATGCTACAGGGGCTGCACTCTGTGCAGGTTCCTGGGACTTGCACTGTGTGCATCCCCTTCTCTCACCACTGCCATGGGAATCCCCCTACTGCCATATGGGCATTACAATTCCCCCTCCCCTTGTTGGAGCTGTGTGTACCTGTTGCTGTGAAGCCCCATTGCTGCTATAGAAGTCCAGTCTTCCCATCCCCACACCCACTCCTCCCATCCCTTGTTGGCATTGCAAGCCCCCTGCCAGAGCCTACGGCTACTTGGGTAGCCAAAGCCTCCCCACCAGCATGGTTGCAAGGTCAGTGATCTCATGGGGCCACCTCCAGCCATCCTTGGACTCTGGCTTCTGCAGAAATGGGAACAACGTGTGGAGTAGTAGCTGGACAGGAGCCTGGATGCCACACGTTAGCCCTTGGAGACTGGAAGTGGGCTACCAATCTAACAGCCCTGGTGTAGAGAACTAATGTGAAAAAATGCAAAGGGTTGCATTAAATAGGACAAATGACCAAAAAAAAAATTATAAATGTTTCAATTGTACAGGGCTTTTTGAAGCCAGGATTTGGGCATATGAGGTGTTGATTGCTTTCATGATCATTCATAAGTATGTTCTGTTCCTTGTAAGCAGTGTTTAGACTTGGCAGAATTTGCCTTTAAGGTCTGACTAGATAACCAGAGTAGCTGTACAGCCATAGTATTGAAAATATCCCATACTATAAGGCTGATTTGAATGAGAGGCATGATGTACAAGAAAATGCTTCTCAATATGAAGATATAACAATCAAGACAGAAAAAAGTAGATTTAATTCCTAATGTTTTGGATACTTTGGATTATTTTGCCAAAGGAGGAAATAAATTGATGTCATGATATGATAAAGGAAAGACTGAGCGTACAGGTTCCTTGTTTATTTGTATTTTCTTACCTGTAACTTCTCAGTTTCTGTGGAAGTTTCCCTAAAAAATATAATCAAGCTATTGGAGTCAGCATATTTTCATAAGTGCAGAATTTTCAGACTTCACTGGAGCTTTCAGGACAGACTCTCATTAGGTAGGGATGGCAGGTGCAATGGAGATGCATTGTTTATTTGTTTGAAAATAGCCTCAAATTAAGATTAATAAAGCTGTTTATAAAACTAAAGTCTGTCTTAATGTCACCAGATTTAGTGAATCCCCTTATTAGGTCTGATTTAATTGATTAACTTATGCTGAGATCTTTTATTCTTTGTCCTTTATTTATTTTTTTTACCAGTTGGTAAGCAAGAAGCTTACTCTGTGCATGCCTTCTTTCAGAAAGTTAAATTTCATTGCGGAGAAGATCTCTAAACTCCTCCAGCCCACTGACCACTACCCTATGCTCCTTATCCATGTGGGCACGGATGACATGGCTCGGAGCACTCCCAGCCAGGTCATGAGGAGCTACAGGGATTTGGGTGTGGGGCTTAAGGGTCTGGGGATGCAGGTAGTGTTTTCTTCGATCCTCCTAGTCTCAGACTATGGGCTGAGGAGGGAGAGGAGGATCCAGGTAGTTAATCAAAGACTGCGGCACTGGTGTCATTGGGAAGGCTTTGGCTTCCATGCCCATAGTCCACTCTTTGGAGAGAGAGGCAGCAAAATGCTGGGAAGGGATGGCCTCCACCTCTCTCCGCTGCGGAGGAGGCTCTTCTCAGCCAGACTGGCTGACCTGCTCCACCGGGCTTTAAACTAAGCCCACCAGGGGATGGGGGAACTACTGCCACTGCTGGCCCACTGAGCAACCCTTGCAAAGCCAACAGACCAAGGCACTTAAGGGAACCTACCCCAGCCCTGGAACAAAATGTAGGGCCCCTAAGGGGACATTTGTATGCCTACTACGGACCCCCTACCCAGGGTCAAGACCTTGACCAGGAGTTCACCATGGAATTGGCTGAGGCCGCACGCTCCTGGTTTATGGTTGTCATCGGAGACTTTAACTACCCAGACATCTCGTGGGAGGAGTGCTCAGCCAAATCCGAGCGGTCGCAAAGCTTTCTCTTGTGTGGATGACCTCTGTCTGATGCAGGAAACCTGCGGGCTGACAATAGGTAAAGCGCTGTTTGACCTCTTACTGGCAACCAGGGATGACCTAATCAGTGACCTAATGATTGAAGGGAAGCTGGGTGACAGTGACCATGAGCTGATCACCTTCACCATCTGCCATAAAACTGGCAAGTTGGTCAATAATACAGAAGTCCTTGACTTCAGGAAAGCTGACTTTGACAAGCTAAGGAGGCTTGCCAGGGAGGCCTTAAAGGGCCACAACCCAAAGGAGAGGGGGAGTTCAGGACAAGTGGTTGCTCCTCAAGAAAGCAATCCTGGATGCGCAAGGGAAGTCCATCCCATCTTGGAGGAACCAAGGCTGCGATGGAACTCCAGCTAGCTACAAATATCAAGGACAATAAAAAGTCCTTTTTTAGATATGTGGGGAGCCAGAGGAAAAGCAAGGGCAACATTTGACCCCTGCTAAATGAAATGGAGCAACTGACAACCGATGCCCCAGAAAAAGTGAACTTGCTAAATGGGTAGCATCAATTTTTCACCAGTCCCATGGGATGTCCTTACCCGCTGTGGGTTAGGGAAGCCTGAGGGAGTGAGATTCCTTGCCCTCCATTGAAGCTGATCTCATGAAGGAACATCTTGACAGGCTGGATACCTTCAAGTCAGCTAGCCCTGATGGGTTACACCCAAGGGCATCATAGCTCAGCCCCTGGCACGGATCTTTGAGAGCTCTTGGTGCTCTGGTAAAGTGCCCGAAGACTGGAAGAGGGCCAATGTGGTGCCTATCTTCAAGAAAGGGAGGAAAGTAGATCTGGCAAACTACAGACCCATCAGCCTGATCTCTATCCTGGGGAAGGCTTGGAAAAGATGATCAATCCTTAACAGACTAGCTGAAGGCAATATCCTGAGGGGTACCTAGCATGGGTTTATTGCAGGTAGGCCTTGCTTGACCAATTTCATATCCATTTATGACCAGGTGACCTATCACTTGAACAAGGGGGAAGAGATTGACGTTGTATATCTTGACTTTAAAAAAGCTTTTGATCTGATATCACATGATCAACTCTTAGCAAAACTGGCCAACTGCAGCCTTGACCTCACCATAATCCACTGGCTGAGGAATTGGCTCCACGATAGGACCCAGAGAGTGATGGTTGATGGGAGCCAATTGTCTTGGTGTGGGGTCTCCAGTGGGGTCCCTCAAGACTTTGTCTTAGGGCCTATACTATTTAACATCTTCACCAATGATGTGGACATTGGTGTCAGAAGTGGACTGGCCAAGTTTGCTGATGACACCAAACTCTGGGGTAAAGGCATCTACACTTGAGGACAGGAGGGTGATCCAGGCAGATCTTGACAGGCTCTTGAAATGGGTGGATGAGAACCTTATGGTGTTCAACACCAAAAAATGCAAGGTTCTCCACCTTGGGAGGAAAAACGTGCAGCATGTTTATAGGCTCGGCAGTGCTACGCTGGTTAGCACCACAGATGAAAGGGACTTGGGGGTTATGATTGACCTCAAGATGAACATGAGACTACAAGATGACCACAAGATGAACATGAGCCTTCAATGTGACGCTGCAGCTAGTAAAGTGAGCAGAACGTTGGCTTGCATCCGTAGATGCTTCAAAGCAAATGCTTAGGATGTCTTTCTCCCGTTGTACTTGGCCTTGGTGAGGCCGCAGCTGGAGTAGTGCGTCCTGTTTTGGGATCCACAATTCAAAAAGGATGTGGAGAAGCATGAGAGGGTGCAGAAGAGAGCCACGCACATGATCAGAGGTCAGGAAAACAGATCTTAAGATGAGAGGCTGAGAGCCATGGGACTATTCAGCATGGAAAAGCACAGGCTCAGGTGATCTGGTGGTCACCTATAAGTTTATCAGGGGTGCTCATCAGGATCTGGGAGAATGTTTGTTCACTAGAGCACCCCAAGGGATGACAAGATCAAACAGTCACAAACTCTGCCGTGACCAATTTAGGCTGGACATAAGAAAGAACTTCTTCACTGTCTGAGCCTCCAGGGTTTGGAATAGACTGCTGCCGGTGGCCATTCTAGCACTTACTGTGAACGCCTTCAAGACACATTTGGATGCTTATCTTGCTGGGATCCTGTGATACCTGCTGACTTCCTGCCCTTGGGGGCAGGGGGCTGGACTCGACGATCCTCCCTGGGTTCCTTCCAGCCCAAATGTCTGTCTCTATCTATCTACTTCACAACTGTCTTGTGAGGTAGGGAAGTACTGCTGTCAGTTTACAGGTAGGGAGCTAAGGTACAGAGAGTCCAAGAGCTAGATTAGACCCACAACAGCCATTCCTAATTCTTCAGCACCTGGCCCTAAAAGGAGTCAAATCCACAGCCCTGAATTAGGTGCTAGTTCTATGCATGGGGAGTAGTAGGTGCCTGGAATCCAGATTCACAATAACCAGCACACTGAGCTGGGAATTGGGGTAGGATATGTGGGGAAACTACTAAACAAACTAAGAAATGCTTCAGAGAGGGTTGGGTTTGAATTCTCACCTCTCTTCAGAGCTCCCTGCTGATCTGAAATGGAAATTCACAGCCTGAGACCCACTCCTAGATTTAGGTATGTAAGGGTGCAAACAGAAGTTCAGTTCCACACTGTAACTGAGAATGGTTTGCAGGAAGTGTTCTGAGTTAAAATGATCTCTTGGGACAAACAGATATTCACTATTGGTGGCAAATGACTGCAGTAGGTGGGGGGAAGGGACACTGAGCAAGTGTGTGGAGTGCAGCAACAGCTGGGGTGGAGCGCAGGGCCAACATTTATGGGGCCCAGAGCTGGGTGGCAGGAGCGTGAGGCCTGGGCTGCCAGAGGCTCTATAATGCCGAGCTGGCTTCCTCCTTTACCCGCTTGAGCAGCACAGCCCAGCTCCATAGCCACCCATCTCTGGGCCCCACTGGCGCTGGTCCTGTGCTCCTGCCTGGCTATTGTTGCACTCTGCGTGCCTGCTTGCTGCCCCTTCCCCCCACCTGCTTCAGCCATTTTCCTGCTCCCCCTCTGCCCACCTGCCAGCCAGCACCACTTAGTTCCCAGCTGCAGCGCCAGGACCAC
The DNA here is from genome assembly GCA_030014935.1 of Caiman crocodilus. Classification (NCBI taxonomy): domain Eukaryota; kingdom Metazoa; phylum Chordata; order Crocodylia; family Alligatoridae; genus Caiman; species Caiman crocodilus. The sequence continues at coordinate 171,236,390 of JAGPOW010003316.1, forward strand.
AGGAGCCAGCCTGACTGGCTCCGAGGCTTGGGGCGATTGCCCATGGTCCTTCCCTGCCTCCCTCCCTGCCTCCTCCTTATCTGTATTTTCCTTGATGTGGGTAGGCAGGAACAGCCCCAGGCCAGAAGCCTCCAGGAGTTCCTGCTAGACAGAGGCTTCCAGCTGGGGCTGGAGGTATGGTGGGGCCAGGCTAGATTTGCCACTGCAGCTGTTTAGTTTTGCCACCAGCTCTCCCTGGGTCCTACTGCCCCTGGTTTCCTGTCAAAGATGACAAAGATGACAGGAAACCAGGGGCAGATAAATATTAATTTTCTAAATTGTTTAGTGGCCCTGCAAGCTGGATAGAAGGGCCTGGCTGGCTGAAACTGGCCTGCAGGCCATATTTTGCCTGCCCCTGAACTAGTTCATTCTAGTATGTTTTTTCACCTAAAGTATTAAGAAATAGTTTTCATTTTTTCAGCAAACAACTGATTGCCTAGTGTTAAATTTTTGGGATAGGTTTTATTTATGCTGGATTTGCTGCTAAGTGCACTATATTTGCTGTTAAATGCACTATGTTTTCCTTGACTTCATAGTTTGAAATGTATTTTTAAATATTAGAATATATAACAACTATGTTAAAATATGTTGTTATGTTTTTTATGTGAATATTAATAAGTAACATACCTGTTGCATTTTAAAGTTTTAGGACTTTAAATGATCTATATGCTATTTCCTGTTTTTGTTGTTTTCCATTTTTTTCCTGTCCTTTTTACCAAAAATCTTAACCTGTTTTAAAACCTAACAGGCTGCAAGCTTGCAAGAAGATCATGAAGTGGTCCTTGTCAGGACAGATCAATCTGGAAGGTCATGGCCTGTGAACGCAGTGGCAGAACCAGTGGAGCCAAAAGAAGGAAGGAGAAAAAGACAGATGGTATATTTTTATCTAATATCTTTATTGAAATGTAGACTATTTCATGAATGCACTTTTATGATGGAATATTGTTGGTATAAGTATTCACTTACAAAGTAGATAGATTAGAAAATAAGCTAAGTAAATTTAAGTACAATCACATTAACTAGCTGCTGGAAGGTTGCTTAGTTAATGGCAATATTCACTTTCAGGCTGGCATTTTCTGCTAGTATTTACATGGAAACAGTTTAATGTAAATCTAAAAACAATTTAAAAGAATTTGTCCTGGTAATAACATATCATAGCGAAACAGAGAATACTTATTATAAAACAGGTAACCAAAGAGAATCAGTGGACCACCTTTTTACACCAAACTAAATAACACAGTGAAAACTATTCTTATTTCCAGTCCTATTTGTTTTGTTTGTATAGTTGCATGATTTAAAAAAAAAAGATAAATACCTCTTTTTTCCTGTATAAGAGAAACATATTCATGTAAATTTTGGGGAAGGAATAATCGTTTCATGGTGATATCAGTCTGTCAGTCAGTCAGTTCCAAGACCACACCAACTGTTGGGGCATCTTTGATATAGCACAAACTTTCTTCCAGGTTTCTTTTACCTGGTCATTTGCAATCATTGTGCAGTGAGTCAGTTTTAATCCCATGCTGTCTTTGATGTTGGTGGTCCAGCTTGTCCTAGGTCTTCCTCTTCTTTGTCTGTTCACAGCACTTGCAAGATGGTGTTGGCATAGGTGCTGGGCCTTCTTGTTACATGTCCAAACCACTTAATTTTTCTTCTTCTTATGATTTCAAGTAAGGGTTCATATTTGCAGACTTCTTGTCTGATTTGGTTTTTTCACAGATTCTTTTGTTCTATGTGCAATGTAGGGTATGTGTAAAAGAGGGAGGATTTCTCCTTTCCTTTTCTTTTCCATTGTGGAATATTGCTCAATGCTGTCCTGTTTCTTCTTTTCTTTTCTTTTACCTTAGTTTATGGTCGTCTCTGACAAGGCTTTCTGTTTTATCTATCTATCTATCTATCTATTTTACAAATTATCTAAACATCTTAACAAAATATATCTATATATAGCAAAATAACATCTAATACATTTTGTTATATCAATCACTATTGCTAATATTTAGGAGTGCTCTGATAGAGATTTTTTTGGCCAATATAGATAGCTAATTATTAACCAGCTATATTGGCTGATACTGATCTAGTAGCTGATTTACAGAAATGCAGCCTGGTAGCCTGAAGAGCAGCTAAGTCTGTGGAGGGGAAGGGGCATGGGGGTGCAGTTTGAGGCCCCCGTGGTGAGAAAGGGAGTGGGGAAGGGGCAGACAGTGAATGGGACCACAGGGTGGGGGTGGGATGTGGGGTGCAGCTGTGGGTGGCTAGACCAGGGGGCACAGGAAGGTGGGGAGTGGGGGTGGCTCCCCGCTGCTGCATAGACCCCTTGGGAAGGCATGGGGGACATGTGCCCCCTAGATTTGTGTGCGAGACAGAGGCAGGCTGCCCATTTCAGGCTTAAAGCCAGGAGCTGCGCCAGCCTCTTTCTGGTGTGGGGGATGGGCTGGGGATGGGAGTAGGGTAGGTGGGGGTGGTGGCACTGGGAGGAGTGGCTGTGGGTGGTCTATGGGGAATTTTGGGGTCATAATAACCCCACCACAACTCTCCTCCAGTGCTGCTGCTGTTTAAGGCACTACACTCTGCTACCTTTTCCTTGGAAACCCTGCACTGTGGCCAGTGTGGGGCTCCTGAGGTAAAGATAGCAGAGTGGAGTGCCCCGAGCAGGGGTGGCTCTAGATAGGGGCTTTGGGCTTGGGCTTGGGCTGAAGCCACCTCAAAATTCCCCATAGCCACCTTCCCAGTGCTGCTACTGCCACCTGCCCCATGCAGTTGACGCTGCCCCACTCCCAGCCCTGGCCCAGCCCCTCCACCGGGAAGAGTCTGGTGCAGCCCCTGGCTCCCAGTCCTCAATGGGCAGCCTGCCTCCACCTTAGGCACAAATCTGGGACACACATGCCCCCCTATACCTCCTCTAGGGGTGCATGCAGCAGTGGGGGTCACTGGATGAATCACTCATGGCTTTGTCCTGGCCCCAGGGTCTCATTCACTACCCTGGCTAGGAAGTACCTGCCCTTGCCCCACTCCCTCCCTCACTGTGGGGCCCTTGATCGGCCCCCTCCACAGACTTCCTGACAGGACTCTGCTCTCCAAGCTGCTGGGCTGCATTCCTGGTTGTGTGCATGGATGTGGCTGTGCGTGTGCATGCGGCATTTATCAGTGACATTATTTGCTGCATAGGCCAAAAAAGGTGACAGCCAATAATGTTAGTTTTCCTTTTATCGGTGCTGATCCAGTATGTGACCGATATATCAGTGCACATCTACTAATATTTTAAGATAAAGCTATGATATAGCGTATATGGATTTTGTCATGTATGGTCTTCCCTTATCTCCTTTCAGGCCATGTGGTTTGTTTAATTGTGTTTGATGGCTTCCTTTACTTTGCTGACCAGCCTAGATGTCACATCTGCAAAGGTTCATGAATCAGTAATAAACAGGATTTGGTTCTTCTGCTTAACAACACTTCTGCAGCTTAGTTTAGGCCCCTTGCAAATGGCCAAAGCTGGCATCAGAGGTTGGAAATGATTTCAGATGGAGTGATACAGGTTTTCAGACTGCTACTGCTCCCCTTGCTTGCTCATCATGCATTCCTGAGACCAGTGTAATCCCAGTTTGGGGAAAGCATAGGGGGCAGCATCTGTTCCTGTTCTTTTGTTCCTATGGAGGACTAGAGCAGTGGCGCAAAGCACTGCAAGACTCTGCCTGCCCCCTGCACTGAAGTTCCTGGTGTGAAGAGCAGGTATGAGCTTTACCATGCTGGTCCCTCTGCTTGACCCCTGGTAAGGAGCTGGTGGTGAGCTGCTGGAAGGTTTTTCTCCCCTCTCCTCCTAGTGTCCTGGGAGGAATGAATGTGTCTGGGAGAAGCTGCCTCCCACACCTTCTTCAGACTGGGGTGACCCTGGTCTCTAGAAGGCACAGGAACCTTTCTGTGTGGTTTGATTCCTAGTCCCTGGGAGGAGTTAAATTGTGGGGAAGTGTACAAGTGTTCATTTCTCCAGGAGAAACTCTTCTGGGAGTAAACTTTGCAGGGTTGGAGTTGTTTTTTTTTCTCCCAGAACAGCTATTTTCGGGTGGGAGAAACAGTGTGCATGTTTGTACACTTGTAGTTTCTACTGAGAGAGTGGCATTTGTTTTGGTAGAAATGTAATGCTTGTAGCCCTAATGAGAACTGGAATAGAACTTTTATTTAGCTGTGGTAGCATCACACAACAGAGGCATCAACACTGTGTGAGTTCTAACTGGTGGCTGCCCAATGGTTGTTTCTGGTACAAGTTGGTCTTTGGGTCCTGGGAATTCAAAGACTGAAATAACTTCTTTTCAGAGCATCTGATCGTCATGGACTGTTACGTCTTCCATTATTTTTTGTATTTCTTTCCTTAGGTGTTTTTAAACTCTTCAGTGAAATCCTGGCCCTACTGGAGTCAGTAGGACCAGGATTTCATACCCAGTCTTTTTTATCAGATTAATATTAATTTTTAAAATGTTCTTTTTTCAGGTTGCTACTCATGTAGATAAAGAACGAGTTAAGTACTTTCAGGATGATGATAATCTGAGCCTGAAGGACTTGGTCAAAAATGAAAAGACAAGAACAGCAGAGGATCAAAACCTGTTATTCATGCGAATGGCTTCAAAGGTGAGACAGAGAATATATGACTGTGGTTAAGCTTGAAACAGCATTTTTTTTTAACTAAAAATGTCAAGAGGGATACAGTCTCTGACTTTTCAGCCACTCTGCTATCAGAGATACTTTCCAATTTTATCTTGAAAAATAATTCTACTGGTACTAGAAAAGAAAGTTCTTTATACACATGTAGACCAGATGGAAATGTAGCATAATACATTGCATCCTCTTGAAGTATTTTCTGGCAGCATCTTGGATGTCTGAAATCAGAACAAATTCATTGTGTGCTCACATTCTGATGAACATGTCTTTAGTGGTCAAAAGCGTGTCCACCTTGAGGATTTAAATACATTACCTGAAGTTCCAGTTTGTCCTTTGCAAGACAGCTGAAGGTCCAAGTGGCGAGTTAGACTGAACTGAAAGCTTGCTGTACCTCTTCAAGGTTCCAGAAAAGAAAAATGTATTTGCTTTGTTGTTGCTTTGCATCAGGGACTAACACTGTGCTGTGACTTTTGATCACAACAATGGTCACAGCTCCAGCCTGAAATAATTCAGTGAATTCAGACGGCTCGCCAGTCACAGAGAGACTAGGTACAGCAACTAGATCGCTGACTATTCTGATCCTTAGTTGGATTATATTTTAAAAAATTGAGGAAATGTCCTCATTTAAATTGATTAATTAAATTTGTTTTCTGCCTGGCAGGGAAACTTCTTGCACAAAGGGAATCAAAGCATTTAGTTTCTCCAGGAATCTCAACTTCATAAAAAAGTTATTGCTAAGGATAGTCCTGTACATGCATGTCAGTTTTCAGAGACTCTGAATTCCAAAATATGGTTTTGATTCTTTTTAATCAAAAAAATATTTTGTACACCAGTTTACAGGTTGAGATGAGAGGTGTGCATGTCATAAATAGGCTTATAGTTTGAAACTAGACTAGGTCATGAGCAAGATTATCTATGCCCTTCATCTAGAAAGTGGTATACGGCCTTTGAGTGCATTAGAAAAGCCAGAAGTCCTCCTTCCAGCAACACTTGGGAAAGATTTGTAAACAGCTGGAAGAATCAAAAGTGCAATAACAGCTGTCGGAAGCAGCCTGGTGCTATAGACCATCTGTCAGGAAGTCCCTGACCAGGGACTATCAAAATATTAGAAAGCAGTAAGGTTTACAGATTTTCTCATCTGAGTTGTTTTGCAGAGCTTCTGGCAAACATTTTGATTCTGCTTTCCCACCATACACTTGAAAGCTAAAGCCCTAGGAGCCCGTTTATGCTTGTAGTTAACTAAATGGGGGCAGGAGGAGGAGGAGGAGGAGGAGGAGGAGGAAGGGAGGTTCTGCAGACTGTACAAGAGCAGAATCAGTCATTTAAAGCTTCTAACTCTTTAAGCATGGCTGCATAACATTTACAAAGTAACTAGTTGAATGTAAGGAAATAAACTATTTTGAAACTTAAAGAATAGTAAGTGCCGTATAAAGAAATTAATATTTTATCACATGATATTTGACCATAGGTATTTTTCTTGTTTACTTTTTGGTGTTTTGATGTGTTTAAATATTTTTTTTAGAAAGAGCATTGCTAAATGGGAAATAGCATCAGCTAAATGTAGGGGTGGCCAACCTGTGGCATGGTTACATCAAGTACCATGGGCCGCCTCTATATATGGCACATAGCAGTTAGAGAAGGGACAGGAGCACAGTGGCAGACAGGGCAGGAAGCAGAAAGCAGAGCAACAAATCAGGCAAGGTGCACAAGGAAGGAAGCAGAAAACAAAGCAGAAGTCTGGCAGGGATCGCTGTATTGGGAGCAGAAAGCAGAGGAAATTGAGCTAAATGTGACCTAATAAAGTGACCTCTTGTTTAAAAAAAAAAGGGAACAGCATGCTGGGTTGTATTAACAGGCGTGTCAGTTGCAAATCAAGGGAAATGCTTTCTTCAGGTGTTTGGTACTGGTGAGGCCTCGCCTGGAGTACTGTGGACCTTGTGAGGTTCCCTCCAGCCCTAATTTCCTATGCTCTTGTCACTGCTTTACCTAAATCCTTCAGTCTTGTATAAACTCACATTTAGGTTTTGGGGGATAATTTTGATTTAGTTTTATAAAGAGAAAAAATCCATAGCTTGCAATGCATTCTTTTTTCTATTAAAATTTGAAATACCATATGTAATCTCCTGAGTTTTAGAAAAGTAATGTTTAGTAACAAAAGATATCTATAAAATGAAAAATAAAGCAAAACAAGGTATCCTTACTACTATCTATTTGTACTTTTCTGTGGCAAATAATATATTAAAATGCAGCGCTTGTAGCCCACGCCAAAATTCTTGGTCACTTTGAGAGAGAGAGAGAGTGAGCGAGAGCAAGTATTTGAAGGTAGATATATATATGAGAGAGAGAGTATATGAAGGCCTATGATATTTGAGGACTAGACGCAGTGACTCAAGGTGTCATTTTCAATCCTGTATTTTCCATCAGACTCCACAAAACCAGATGTAAAGAATACAAACTGTCAGCACAAAGAATTATAGTATAAAAATGAAATACCCAAGTAAAATGAAAATATATTCTCGTACCATTTTCAAAAGAACATGGTACTCTTGTTCTTCCATCCGCTACCAGGCCTCCCAAGATTTCTCTTCTTTACATAATAATGCCTCCTGAGACATTACATAAAATAGTAGTGCATATTTCATGTCAACTTTTTTGCATGCAGCTCTCTAACAAGTAATGTACTACATTTTGAATTTACTGCATTTCTTCTGTTTTGTACTGCTGCTGAATTCTCTCCTATTGAGGGCCTGCTTTGAAACCCATTGAAATAAGTGGAATGATTTAAGCAGGGTTTGGATAACACTTTGCATGCTCTGTTTTTCTTATGCTACCAAGCAAAGATTAATCACATCTTAAGCTGTCTTGGAACATGCGGATTTCTGTTTTATTATATTTTGTAGAAGACAGCTGAGGTAATGTAAATGGTGGTACATATTGACTGGAGCAAAATAGAACCTGTGATTGGAGCCTGGTTGGTTGGTGAAGATGAGGTTATGCACTATCCAAAATTGAATCAACTATTAGATAAAAGTACCAAAAAGCCCTGCTGAAGTGCCCAATCTATATAGACTCTGTGGCCTTTTCTCTTTTAGTGGGGGGGCGGGGGGGAAAGGGGGTCATGTCTGTGATCCCCCATAGTGCACAAACTTGACACTTAAGAATTATTTATCTCTTGTACTTTAAGAGAAAAATGTAAAATATATTCACCAAAATGAATCCCTCATCTTTCAGAACAGTAGTGGGAGGACATTGCTGAAAGTCTGAAAATGATATATTCTGTCTAAGATGGAAGAAAAGCCATCCCTTAAACTCTGCTGAGTAGTTTCATTCATTTTATCAAGATGAACTGCTGCTTTTGAGTATCTATCATTATTTCTTAGGGATAGTTCTTGGTATAAAATAAGTTATCCCCTGCTGCCAAGCTAATGCTTTGAAAAATGTTTAATTTATAACTCTTACATAATAAATGTAATATACCAAAATGCATAGGAGATGTGATGGCAGCTCTTAGTAAGGCTGCTTATCACTTCCCATTCTATGAAAATCTAATTACAAATCAAGGGAAGTGATTTGTATTTACTGCTTTGGAAAAGGGCAGAAATTAGATTGTTGGGGTGTCCTCATTTTGGAGGAAAGTGCCTTTTGTTTTGTTTTTTTCCAGAGCCATTATGGTTTTCCTCAGTTAAGCTACCAAAAATTGGCTTTTGTAATTTTTTTTGTGATAGTAGAATTTGTTCAAGGCATATTCCACCAACAGTAAACAAATCTCCACAATATTGTGCTTCAGCATGCCATATTGAACAGAACCTACACAGCGGACAAAAACTAATGACATCTGTTTCTTTTGCTCAGTGGTTCTTAACTTTTAAAGAACCACTGTCTCTCAGAAAATGCCACCTCTTAACTTTCACTTGTTTTTTCTTTATTTTTTTTAATATGGAAAATAATAAGGCAATTGTTCTGGATCAAATAACTCAGAAAGACCATAGCCGGTCAGAATGGTTTTTTGAACTATAGATTTCTCTTTGCAATCTCTGGAGTCATCTTATGATCTGTATGTAGGGGTTTGGACACTTAACAGTGGTAATGTTGCATGACACCCTGTGGCACCCTTAGAAAGATATCATGGCACCCTGTTTGAGAGTCACTGCTCTAGCCATAGTTTTTCCTCATGAAAATAGCCTGTCTTTATAGAAAGGTGTGCTAGAGACTCAGAGTCCCTGGACTCTTATCTGCCAGCTGTTGTTAATATGTATGTTCTTGTAACCTTTATTGAGCAAGCCCCTGAAGCTGTTCTTGTTTTATAGTTAGTTTGCCAAATATCTCTCCGCTTGGAACAATAGAGGAACCTAGAACTAAAGTTAAATTTGGTACCAAATAAACAGCTGCCCCTGAGGAAAAAACAGAACTCTAGTATTGGAGGCCCAAGTCCAGTTCTTAACTGCCTCTCAAAAAGAATCTGCTAGATTGATGTGTTGGCTATACTGATGGAGATGGATTTAACTGGTCCACAGAATTTAGTGGTCTGTTCCTGGGATTAGAAATTGTAATTAATGCATTTAGCAAGTGGTAGGGGGCTTGGCTACAATACCAAAGGTTCAGGATTAATTTCTCCTGGAGATTGGGAAAGTGGCACATAACATTAAAGATGCACATAGCAGGATTTATTTTTGTCTTTGTGGTTAGGGACAGAAATTACACTTAAACTGGTAAGGGATTGGACACTAGTTCAAATGTGTAACACAGCAGAAGCTCAGTGGATATAAACTGTTTTCAAAATGGCCCAAATGGCCAAAACTGAGTGGATGTGGTATCAGACTTATCTATTTCAAGTTAAATCAGTTTATTGAACTTCTATCCCAGATCCCCTCCAGATTCCAGTTAACTCGAAGTCCCCCAGCATCCCAGGATGCTCTGTACCTCCCCTGCAAACCCCAGCATGCAGGGTGGGTGGGCTGTCCTTGGCTCAAACTGTCTGCTTCACTCAAGCAGGGAGGTCATCTAATTCAATCTTCTCAAGGCAGGATTATTCCAGTCAGTTGTTTGTTGAACTTGCACCTGAACTTCCAGTGACAGAGATTCTACAGCTTCTTTATGTAATCTGTTCTAGTCTCTAACTATCCTCAGAATTCTTCCTAATATCTAATATAAAACTCCTCGGTACCAGTTTAAGTCCATGGTTTTCATTGTGTTATCTTTGTTATAGTAACCCACTTTGTTTTATCATTTTTTCTTGAGACTACATAATCCCAATTCTTCCAACCTTTCTTCAGCTCTCAGACTTTCTAATCCTTTAATTATTTTTGGCTCTCCTCCAGATCTGTGAATTGTTTGCATGTTAATTTTGAAATGTGACATTTCCTGGACACAATACTCGATGCAGGGTCTCACCAGTGCTGAAGAGTATGGAAGAATCAATTCCCATTATTTGAATTTAATATTCCTGTTAATGTTTTCTCCTATTACCTATTTTGAATAATACTTTTTTGATCCTATCATATTTATCTTTTGGTCCACTGTAACCTTTAGGTCCTTTTTTTTTTTTTTCATACTGCAGCCTACTCAGTAATTCCCCATTTTGTATTTGTATGTTTAAATGATTGTTGCTTCCTACATGTTGTACTGTTAAGGGCTGTCAGTTAATCACCATTAACATGTGTGATTAATGCAAGAACCAGTTAACATGTTAATTTTTTTAACACGTTAATTGCTCACATACTTTTGGAGCCTGTCCTGCCCTGCTGCCATCACCACCTCCTCCAGACTACCTCGCAAGGCAGTGGTGGCAGTGCAGAGGAGCCATAGGGCAGCCTGGGCTGTGGGCTCTGGATGGCTACAGCAAGAAGGGGGTAGGAGTCGCACCCATGCACCCACAATCCCCTGGGACCCGAGCAGTTGGGCCAGCAGTGCCAGGGGCTTGGGGAAGGCAGCATGGCTTGGGCTCGGGGTGGGTTGGGACTGACTGGGAGTTCTGGCACAAGCTGCCTCCAGTCCTACAGGTCTCCGCGTATCCCTGGTCTGCCAGTCCCATGACCTTTGCCTCTGCAGAGGTAGCCGCTGCCAGCAGGTGGGGGTGGGATTCCTGCAGAGCCACCTTCCACAGCCCCTGGCTGGCACTGCACTGCATTTCTGACCCCAGCCCAGTGCTGCAGGAGCCCAAACCATGCCCTGCAGCTTGCTGCTGTCTTCCCTGCACTGTCTGGGCTCCCTGTGGAACCTGCACAGAGCTGTTGCACCTGCTGGGTCCTGGTGGAAGTCTAAGTGGTGCAGGGAGGAGAGCAGCAACTCTGCCTGGCTTGGTGGTGGCGTTGGGTGTGGCTCAGGCTTTGGTGGTGCTGGGCTGGGGCCGGGCTTGCAGTGCAGTGAAGGCTGGGGCCTGCAGGAGGTGGCTCTATGCGAATCCCACTGCTGCCTGTTGGCAGTGGCTGCCTCTGTGGGGCCATAGGGTCGCCATTGCTGCTTTTCCTTAGGGGCCTGGACTGGGGTTTGAACAGGGACCCATGGGCTCCAAGGCAGCTTGTGCCAGAGCTCCCAGACATCCCTGAACCTGTGCAGTGAGGCCAAGGGTGCCAGGCAAACCTGTTGCAGTGGTTCTGTGTGGGTCCTGGTGGGACACAGATTTTGCACATCTGCAGCAGGGAAGGGGGGAGGCATACCCATCCACCCACAATCCCCATCCAGGGCCCCGAGCAGCTGGGCTGCCAGACCTGGGGTTTCAGGGAAGGCGATGCTGGGCTGTGGCAGAGCTGCCTGGCATCCTTGTGCATACTTGGGCAGGTGATGCACCCCAGTCCTGGGGCAGCTTTGCTGATACCCTGCTCATATTGGGCATCCTGGCAGAAGTTATGGGGGTCCCCTCTCCCTGGTCTTCAGACCTGTCTGCAAGCAAGCTCCCTCCTGGGGCTCCAAACCCCACACACACACCCACACCCACAGCCCCCCACACCTTCACAAATTCCTCCCCCATGCACCCCACCACACCCAACCCCAAACCATACAAAGTACCTCCATAATTTCGCATAATTTTGAGCTTTTCTGCACATAATTTTGAATTTTTACCTGTGCAATTGAAATCACAATGAATTGTAACTCATTTTTTATAGCAGAACTGTGATCAAATTTTCAATTGTTTGACAGCCCTAGTACTTCTCTTACTGAATTTTGCCTTATTTCAGATATGTTTTCATAGTATCATAGTATCTAGGGTCAGAAGGGGCCTAGAGCAGGCCATCTAGTCTGACCCCCCACCAATGGCAGGAACGTGTGCCAGGGTCACAGGACCCTAGCCAAGTACCTATTTTAATCTACTCTTAAAGATGCCCAAGGTAGGAGCAAGAACAACTTCCCTAGGAAGCTGGTTCCACATCCTAGCCACCCTAACTGTGAAGTAATGCCTCCT
>JAGPOW010003316.1:171248574-171333379 GCA_030014935.1 Caiman crocodilus
CCACTGCCACCTCCCCCGCTCCACGTGTTTCCCCCAAGCTACAACCACCTACTCTCGCCCGACTTACCTGGCTCAGCGGCAGAGCGTCCTCTCCTCTCCTGGCAGGCCCGTCCCCTGGTGAAGCTAGTTTAAAGCCCGCCGCACAAGATCAGCCAACCTAGAAGAAAAGAAGCGCTTACCTTTAGGCGATAGGTGAAGTCCATCCTCCGCCAGCATGCTCCGCATAGAAAAATGTGAGCTGTGATCGAAGAATCTGAAGCCCACAACGTAACACCAACCCCAAAGGAGATGGTTTACGGCTGCGATACATGCCTCATGATGTCTTCCCTGTTGACTCACCGGCAGAATGGAAGAAAACATCTCCTGTGCTCCAGTCGCCTTGAGTCGCCAAGAGCCTTGAAGTCTTCAATGATGTCCTCCAATTTATCAGCATTTTTCTTGAATTCTATTTCTATCCTCTAAAGTGTGTGTAACCTCATCCTATTTGCTATCATCCACAAATAACTTTTAAGTTTATATTCAGTTCCATCTTGTGACTTATCACTGAAGAAATTGAATCATACTGTGCTTAAAGCCAGGCCCCTGGGGAAGCCACTTCATAGCTTCTCTTGTTTTGACTTTCAACCACTGCTGACTGCTCTTTGATCATGGCAGTCCAACTAGTTATACACCCACCTTACTGTATTTTCGTCTAGACTGTATTTTATTATTTATGACAATGTGCTGGAAGACATCAGCAAAAGCCTTACTAATGTCTAAGTCATTCATATCTACAAGGCCCATTGCCTTGTCCTAGGAAATCAGGTTACCTTATTATCCTTTAGGTTTTTTCTTATTAACTGATATGTTCCAGGGTCTTTCCAAGTATTGAAGTCAGTGACTAGTCTTTTAATGCCCCTCAGTATAGTCCCTTTTTTTTTTTTTTTTTTTTTTTTTTTTTTAAAAGATGGGTACTAGTTAGTTGCTCTTTTCCAGCAACTAAAGTTTTGGGATTGTACCTGACCTCCATGAGTTCTCCTAGGTAATAGCTGATATCAGGGATCCTGGTTTTCTCTGATATAAAAAAAAATCTCCAATTTTCAGGTTTAAAAGAGTAACTCCAAATCCCCATTTTCCCATGATTAAAGTGAAACACCACTAATATATAGATATATAATGAAACCACTATATATTAGTGTTGTTTCATTTTAATCATGGGAAAATGTGGTTTTGAGTTTACATTTTTAAAACTGAAAATTGGGGATTTTTTTTTATCAGAGAAAACCAGGATCCCTATTGATAACTCTGCAATTATTTCAGCAAATTCCTTGAGTACTCTAGGATGAATTCCATCGGAGCCTGCTGACTCAAAAACATTTAACTTCTATAAAGAATCTTTAGCTTGTTCTTTCCCTAATGCAGGCTAACTGTGTTATCCTCCTGTCCTTGGTGCTAATTAGGGTTGTCATCTGATAAGTGACCTTTCTTTTGATGAGTGAAATAAAAACAAGGAAAAGGAATTAAATGCTTTTGTGTTGTCTTCTCTTCACTCAAGAAAGTTTTTACAGGTTTCTTAGTGAAGATTTATTTCTGATGGAGTTGTAGAGCAGGGCTTTTTTGTACCTTGTATGTCATTTCTGACAATATCTCAGCATATTCTTACTATAATTTTATGCTGATCCTTGCATCAGCAATTTTTCCCTTTTCAAAAGAGATCCTCTTTAGTTGTCAAGTAATTGCAGAAGTTATGGTTTATCCAAGCAGTTCTTTCTCTCTTTCCTGAAACAAATGCAAAGGTGCAGCCTCATTATAGGACTTAGCCACCTAAATTCCATCTCAAGTATGCAAGATGGCTTAAGTCAAAATCGCAGTCCACAAACCCACCTTCTAAAACCTTAGGACATTTTTACACGTGCAAGACGGGGGGAAAGGGGAGGAGAGGAAGCTCTTGAGAGCCACTTTAATTAAAGAGCATCTCATCTATTCAGCATCCTGTGCTTCAAATGAGCTTTAGTTAAAATGCCCCTGCCGCCATTTTGATACATGGGATGCTGAATACACGAGGTGCTGAGGCTGTTGGAGCATACTGATTGCACATTGATTACCTGATTAAATCTGATTATTTGATAATCTGATTGCAGTTGCTTGGAGCAGGTGTCCTGCTTGTCTACAGGCACCCTTAGGTTCCTAAAAGATGTAGGTACCAAAATTTCACCCCAAAACCTTTCTATGTGCCTAGAGTGCTGTCCTTAGCCAAAATGGACACCAGCTTAGCAGTTCTGAGTGTTTTAGTATCTGTTTGATTCCTAAGTATGACTGGGATTCACAAACTAGCTGTCCTGCACCTAAACCCATGAGGGGGCCACTATGGTACACCATGGTAGACTTTGAGTCTGCCTAACAGACTGTCACTGCATTGAGTTCAACACAACACAACACTTTTATGTGAAAAGGCCACTGTCATTCAAAAACAGAATTGATGGTGGTACCCACCTTATATAGAAAAAGCTGGGTGTTAGTGCAGGTGCCCAGAAAATAGGAATATTTTAATTTACGTGGCTTAAGGTAACCCACATCTGCTTCTCAGGAGACTACTCTAATTACGAGGTTATCATTAAACAATAGTAGACAGAGCCTTGGCTAGGATGATATACTTGGAAATGGTCCTGCATTTAGCAGGGGGTTGGACTAGAAATTACCTCCTGAGATCCCTTCTAGCTCTCATTTTCCGTGATTCTTTGGAATGGTGGCCTGGAGTGAGAGAGCACGTGCAAAAAGATGAGGAGATTCTGATTCTTTCTTGCATAACTGTCACTGCATTTCAGAGTAAATTTAACTGGATATAATGCAAGATACAGGCCAGGGAGCAGGAATCAGAACCCAGCAATCCCTTCGTGGTTTGGTCAGGGCATCTCAGGTTCAGGCCTTACAGTGCTACTTTGGATCCCATTCCAAAAGATATTGAGGTTTACTTCCATGATGGAAGGTTCACCCCTTTTAGTCTACTTGTCATTCTGTAGTAATTCCTCTACCCACCCAAAAAATCTCTTTAAGGAACTTAAGGGAGTGATATTTTTTAGCTCACCAATTAGAGCTTAATTTCAACACATCACTTTTGGTCCACTGATTTTCAAAACAATGCTTACTGTTACTGATAAGATCTCAATGCAGTCCTTGCTTTGTATCAGTAGGCTTACTTACCTTTTATGAATTAATGATTTTTTTTTAAAAGCCATTTTTCAAAAGTAGCTGGCTGAACTCAACTCTTCTTACATGGTACAAATTAAAGTATAGGCTCCTGCATGTTGTCTCACTTGCCCTTTGCTTTCTAATTCCAAATTTATGAGAATCCTGAAATTGGCCTTTTTTTTAAATGAGCCAGAATTCCTCCTTTCCAGTGTTGGAGAAAAGCAGGGGCAATGCGTAGGGAGTGCAAGGGGGGTACACATGCAGCCCCTGAGTGTGGCGGTATATACCCTACAAAAAGGAACCACTGATGGTGTCAGCAGTGTCTAGGGCGGTCGCCAACCCCTGGTCAGCATTCGTCACCCCTTTGCCTCCTCCTTCCACTCCCCTTGCCGACAGTACCAGTGGTGTCTGCGAGAGCTCCTACTTACCACTCTCATGTTGGACCTTGTTAGGGAACTTCTGATGGGACTAGATGTATTTAAATCCACAGGTCCCGATGATCTCCACCCCAGAGTGCTGAAGGAACTAGCAGGGGTCATTGTGGGACCTCTGGCACAGCTCTATGAGCACTCATGGCGCTCAGGCGATGTGCCGGAGGACTGAAAAAGGACAAATGTGGTCCCCATCTTCAAAAGAGGGACGAAGGAAGACCCAGGAACCTATAGACCCGTGAGTCTTACCTCGGTCCTGGGGAAACTTTTCAAAAGAATTATCCTGGCACATGTCCAGGAAGGGCCAGCAGGGGAGGTTATGCTCAGGGGCAACCAGCATGGGTCATTAAGGGCAGGTCTTGTCAAACCAACCTGGTGGCCTTCTGTGACCAGGTCACCAAGTTCTTGGATGCAGGTGTCGCAGTGGATATAGTCTTTCTGGACTTCAGGAAGGCCTTTGACACAGTCTCTCACCCCATTCTCAGTAAGAAACTAGAAGACAGTGGTGTTGATGCCTACACAGTCAGATGGGTCACTAACTTAGCTGGAGGGTCTCACCCAGAGGGTGCTTGCGGACATGTCTTATTTGACCTGGAGGGATATGGGCAGTGGGGTTCCCCAGGGCTTGGTCCTCAGGCCTGCAGTATTCAACATCTTTATCAATGACTTGAGCAAGGGGGTAGAAAGCACCCTGTTCAGGTTTGCAGATGACACTAAGATATGGGGTGAAGTGGGTACGCTAGTATGAAGGAACAGGTTGCAAGCCGATCTAGACAGGTTACGGGGTGGGCCGATGAGAATAGGATGGGGTTCAGCACTGACAAATGCAAGGTGCTGCACCTGGGGAGGAAGAACCAGCGGCACACCTACAGGCAGGGGAACTCCCTTCTTGCTCGTGTTGAGACAAAAAAATCTTGGAGTCATCATTGATGTCACAATGAACGTGGGCCAACGGTGTGGGGACGTGGTCAGGAAGGTTCAACCATACCTTGTTGTGTATCCACAGATGCATCTCAGGTGGGTCCAAGGAGGAGAGGCTGAGGGACCTAAACCTGTTCAGCTTCCACAAGAGAAAGCTGAGAGGGGATCTAGTGGCAGTCTACAAACTAGTCAAGGGGGACCAGCAGGCATTGGGAGAATCCCTGTTCCCCCAAGCAATCCTGGGAGTTACAAGAAACAACAGACACAAGCTAGCAGAGGGTAGTTTCAGGCTAGACGTTAAGAAGCGCTATTTCAGTCAGGTCAGTTAGGACCTAGAACCAACTTCCAAAAGAAGTGGTGCTGGCTCCTATCCTGGGGGTCTTTAAAAAAAGGCTGGATGAACTTCTTGCTGGGATCGTTTGACCTCAGTACTCTTTCCTGCTATGGCAGGGGGTCGGACTAGATGATCTCAGGTCCCTTCCGACCCTACCAACTATGAAACTATGTTCCCGCTGCTGCCATGCCCCAGCCACCGGGGGCATGTGTCATTCATGGGGAAAAGACTTCTTTCAGGTTTTTATCAGTGAGTTATGAGATGGCAGTTTTTAAAATCGTGACACTTATGAATAGAAAAACTAGTTTAGGTAACACTTGTTTCTAGTATTTGGCCTCTCCACCATGTTCTGACAGTAAGTTGGACTCAAGGTGCTAAGACAGTCTCACTTTACACAGGGATAGAAAAATCTTTCCAATAAAATATTTGAAAGCTCTTTAAAACTCTTTGCTGTAGAGTATATAGCACACCCAGAGTATAATACCACTAGTTTCAAATAAGTTGCTTAAAGCCACTTGTAGTTTTGATTTTTACAGGTAATTCAATTATCCTAAATTTGTGCTGATAAAACCTCTATAGCAACTTATAGAAACTCCTATAGCATACTGTCATATTCTTTGTAGGTTGTGTGTACATGTATGTAATAGAGATTCCCAGGTTTTTTGGCAGTACCGTAATAAAAATAAATGATACCACTTAAGGTATTTTCATTATATTTTAAAACTTTGCACTCTGATAGTCGCACTAAAAAGCCTGAAAAATGTGACATGTTTATTTTGTGATCTTTTAGACGATCTTGATGATTACTTTTATCAGAAATGAATTAACTTTCACATATAAAAATCTGCTTCTCATCAATCTGTAGCATGCACTACAGCCTTATTTAGAATTTAGAAAAAAATTCTAAATAATCATCGTATTAATATTTGATCTTTCAATTATGGATGTTCTAGTATGTCTCTGTGTTTAGTATAGTAATGAATGGCTGCATGAAAAAAGTCCCATGGCATCTTTTCCTCCAAATGCAGTAAGGTAGAAAACTGGATTCTATTCCAGGCTCTGTCTTTGACCTTCTTTGTAATCTTGGACTAATCTCTTCGTTTTTCTGTGCTTGTTTTTTCATCTATAAAATAAAATGATGCCTTTACAAAGCAAGAAATGCAAGATAATAATGCACTTTTGCTATTGGCAATGCTACTCTTGCAAAATGAACCCAATTGCTGCAGCCTGGTTGGTAAAATGTTTTCCACAAATATGAAAGACATGTTCAAAACAGCTTTTATACTCCATTGTCTTTTGTACCTTTTTGTAAAGGAGTGAATGTATTCATGCCAGTCCATAAAAATAAAATATTGACTTAGTATTTTTTAAAAAAACATTTAGAAGTTGCTTGTGTTTGCTCCTTTTAGGTCTGCAGGAAACTCAGAAGACTTTTTTCAGATGCCTTTAATGCAAAATATCTGGTATTTTTCAAAGTAAAAACAGGCAAGAAAAAGAACAGCTCTTCAGGACATCTCCTGCAGTTGTTTTCTTTTAGCTTTAGTCTGGGCTTTGATATTTCTTGTAGTTGAGATTGAAAGAACAGCCCAGTTTGTGGCCATGTGATTCAGGAGACCCAGGTCAGCCCTGCTGTTGTAGGTGGGGCACTTACCTCTGTGTTTCATGTCTCTCCTATGAAGTAGCATAAGGATAAATAGATTAAAACTTGTGAGGCATTCAGGTAGTCCAGTGACAGCGACATTTAAGTACCTTGAATTTGTCTCAGTCTTGGGACAGATGCACCTTAATATCCACCGTGGAAGTTCAAAACTAAACTTACATCATCAGCATATATACCACTGAGGATGAGATAAAGGAAAAGTTGGCATTATATTTGCCAGTAGAACCTATATAAACCTATAAAATGATTTCCTGAAGGAAAAATATTTCAGTATTATTGTCTTTCTCCTGACCTAAGCAATTCTTTAAGGTATATAAGACTTCATTGCTTAGCAGAAATATATTTTTACATTACTAGAAGCCAATAGTATTTGGGGTGGTATGGGAAACTGATACTACGTGCAGTCCACAGCTCAATTTAGTTTCACTCTTCTGTCAACACATTTAAATTCTTAATATGTATAGCAGAATTTACTTCTGTGTTGACTGTTTTCTCCACTGCTTCAGCATTGCTTAGTGATTGAGAAGATAGGAGTAGAATTCAAGAGGATCTAGAAAAATTGGAGAATTGGGGTAGAGACAACAGGCTCACGTTCACTACAAACAAATGTAAGGTGCCTATACCTATGGAAGAATAATCAAATACATGAATGCAGAATGGGAGATAACTAACTGAACACCAACATTGCTAAGAAGAATTTGGGGGTTTTGGTAACGAGGCATTGGTGTGATCTGCTGCAAAAAAGCATAATTGTTGGGGGCTGTATAAATAAGTTAGGTGTAAGACACAGGAGGTAATAGTATCACTGTACTTAGTACTGCTTAGGCCTCAGCTGGAGCATTGTGTGCAGTGCTGGGCTCCACATCTTGAGGCTGCGGAGAAGTTGGAGAGGATCCCAAGGCAGGCCACAAAAAGGACGAAGCATTAGAGGCAAGTTGTATGAGGAAATGTTGAGAGAACTAGCTGTGTTTAGCTTAGAGAAAAGGCGATTAAGTGAGGCATGATAGCAGTTTTCCAATATTTGTAAGGCTGTTGTGAAGAAGAGGACAGAAAATAAAGTAATAGCTTCAAATTGTAGCACAGCAGCTTAGATCTCAGGATAAGCTAGTTTATTGTTTAGAACAATAAGGCAGTGACAGACTGCTCTGGAAAGTTGTCAAATCTCCTTCATTGGAGCCTTTCAAGAGGAGGCTGGGCAAGTGTTTGACAGGGATAATTTAATAGTAGCATTTTTAAATTCAGGGTTGGACCAGATGACCCTTGAGATGTTTTGCAGCCCTATGATTCTATAGATGTAATGTAGAGCATTACAGAGTTTGAACCTATGTCTTGATCTGCTGTATTTGTTACAATGCTTTGTCTCTCCTTTGACACTGACATGCTTTTTGTGTGCGGTTTTTGGGAAAAGAGTAGTATTTATGAATTTAACATTAACATTACTTTTGTAATGAATGCAAATCCGACTGGTAGCCTATTATTGTCAAACATCTTAGATAGAAAATCCCACTCAGGGTTTATTTTTTTTCCTTGAAGATTTACCACTGAGCAGATTTACCTGAGTATTTGAGGGGCAAATCGAACTATAGAATGTAATGATTAAAAATGCAATGAAATGGGTATTAC
The DNA here is from genome assembly GCA_030014935.1 of Caiman crocodilus. Lineage (NCBI taxonomy): Eukaryota > Metazoa > Chordata > Crocodylia > Alligatoridae > Caiman > Caiman crocodilus. Next base: position 171,256,712 of record JAGPOW010003316.1, read on the forward strand.
TATTTTTTCCTATCATGCTCATTTCCATCTTTTTTGTGAATGTAATTTTTTTTTTATTTATCTGTCAGTTACTTTTACATATACCTATTGAATCTTTGCTTCTTCTGTCATATACCTAACACAGTAACACTTCATGTTACCACTCTCTAAGTTAATGCAAACATATGCTGTTGATAAGAAAATATCTGAGAAACATTTCATACAATCCATAAACCTATCAGGTTGATTTTGAATTGCCATGGTAATACCAACGTCTTCAATTTTAAATAATAGAATTTATATTTATGGAATGTTGTACTCGATGTATTTTGAGAAACTTCCATAAAGAACATGTTGGTGTTTAGCATGAGAGTGACATTATAATACATTTCATCACATTTAAATTTACTTAAGATTTAGTATCTGTTGTTTAATACTCATTACTTTAAAAAGAGTATTCTTTTTGTTCTCAGGCAAATATTGACTTAAGTCAGATCATTAATATTGCACTGACAAGATGCAATTACATTTATTTCCTTATTATTAGCTGGTCTCACTATGACCACTGACACTTAAAATTTGTAGACACTAATATGTACGTATACATAAGGTTTACAAACAGTATCTGTCCACTGAAATAAGTAATACCACTAAAAGTATAAAATGTAGTTGCATAACATCTACAATCTTTATTTTTTTATTTTGTTTCTTTAATTACCTTTTTAGATGTCTAAGATAACTCTGTTTTAGACATTGAGACTGTATACAGATGTGTGGGGAGGTTAGAAGGAGGTTAGATTGCATTAAAAATGGCCATTTGATCTAACTTAGTTCACTTGGGTCCGGACTTTACATTTAGATCCCAATTAGATCAGTCTAAAAATGGCCAGCACAATCTAAATTAGATTACCTTGGAGGTAGGACTAACGTAGATTGGGTTGGGCATTTTTAAACCGATTTAACCTTCCTGAACATCTGTACAGTTTGCACTTAGATCCACCTAACTAGGGTTGTGCTTTTTCTACCTGCTCCCTGACACCAGGCTATTTTTATCCCCCTGCCACTCCACAGCATACCAAACCTCTCATCCCACAAACTGCTCCCCAAACACATTTTATTAGTGTTTGCTGGTGGTGGGAGCTGAGGAAGTAAGTTGGGGTGGGTGGGATAGTGGGGTAGGTTTGTCAGGGGGTGTTGTTTGTCTGGGGGGCTAAAAGTAGCCCCTGGTCCAGAGGGGAGAGAACCCCCATACCTCCAACTCCCCTGGTAGACCCTGAGGGTACTTCTAACTCCACCAAACCCTCCTGGACCCCAGCAATGACCTTACCTGCCCCCCAAATCCCCCAATCCCTCCCTTATCCCCTTGATCCCTCCTGTTTCCCCCTCCTCCAATTCCCCTAACTCCTCTCCATTAGCCTCACCCATCCCAACTTAGGTGACTATTTTTAACTCAATCTAACCTCCCCCTAACCTCCCTTTAATGTTTGTATTCAGCCTGAGTTATCTTTGGTTTCTACTCCTCTGATATTGCCAGACTAGTTTTAGGGGGTTCAGTTGATTTAACTTTCCTTTATAGCAGTGAAAACAATAAATTTATGTATTATGGTGGTTTGGCTAGTTTAAAACATCAGCTCCATGTAAACTGTAAAAAACATTTGTCCAATTTTTTTAACCTTCTTCCCACAAATACATATTTTAATTTCAGAATTCTAGTTTGTAAAACTGAAAATTTGTAAATTGTATATAATTTTAGTATATAAAAATAATATGCAGGATTTCAGTTATTATATGATTTATATCAAAATGCTTCTCTGATCTAGTAATTTAAGGGCTGTATCTGTATAGTTCCTGCTTTCTATAGGCTCTCTAGTCTGCATTTTCATTATTTCCTTGCTGTCAAATTGTGTTTTTATTTCCTGTATAGATCTGATTTGAGGATATGTTAATGTGGTAGGTATTATGAGCCTCTTACAGCCAGGGGAGACTGAACTAAAATATGGTTTATATAATCCAGTCATATATATAAAGCCTATTCGTTTTCATGGGACCTTGTTAAGCCCAAAATCATTTTGAGTTGCTTAGGATGAAATTTAGCTTAGAGTCAGTCATTTTTCTAATCTTGGCGTTTGGCCGCCATCTTTAAAATAGTGGTCATGATTAACAAGATAGAGAAATAAATACTTGGTACCTATGAGGCTGATTTTGATTTTCTAAACTACTTTATATAGAGATTGCATTAACCTACAAGTTTCCTTTGTCTTCTGATGAGTTAGGGACCATTGTTTGGCAGCTCTGAGACTTTAAATGCAAAACCCATCAATATGGACCACTTCTTTGGTAATACAAGAAGAGTACTTGTTTCAAGTGGAAAGTTTTAACATTTTTTTCTTTGAAGTCATAGATGTAGGGTCGGAAGGGACCTTGCAGATCTTCTAGTCCGATCCCCTGCTTTGGGCAGGAGAGAAAACTGGGCTCAGTGATCCCAGCTAGGTAATTATCGAGCCTCCTCTTCAATACCCCCAAGGTAGGAGCCAGCACTACTTCCCTTGGAAGTTGGTTCCAGATCCTAGCTGGCCTGACTGTGAAGTAATGCTTTCTAATGTCTTGTCTGAACCTACTCTCTAACAACTTATGGCTGTTATTCCTTGTTACTCCAGGAGGCGCTCGGGGGGGAAAAGGTCTCTCCCATTCCCTTCTGGTCCCCACTAGTAAGTTTATACATGGCCACCAGGTCCCCTCTCAGCCTTCTCTTGTGAAGGCTGAACAGGTTCAGGTCCCATAGCCGATCCTCATAGGGCCTGCCCTGCTGTCCCCGAGTCATGTGAGTGGCCTTCCTTTGGACCCTCTCAGTGCTGTCCGCATCCCTCCTGAATGCGGCACCCAAAACTGGACACAGTACTCCGGCTGCAGCCTGACCAGTGTCGCATAGAGGGAGAGGATCACCTCCTTGGCCCTGCTTGTGATGCATCTGTGAATGCATTATACGGTGCAGTTAACCCTATTGACCATGTCCTCACATTGGTGGCACATGTTCATCTTGGAATCGAGAATGACTCCAAGATCTGTTTCTGACACTGTGCTTTTGAGAAGAGAGTTCCCCAGCCTATAGGTATGCTGCCGGTTCATACTGCACAAGTGCAGCACCCTGCACTTGTCAGTATTGAATCTCATTCTATTCTCATTCGCCCACCCCTATAACATGTCCAGGTCCAGCTATATCTTGTCCCTCCCTTCTAGCATGCCCACTTCACCCCAAATCTTTGTGTCATCTGCGAATTTAAACAGGGTGCTTTTCACCCCCTTGTCCAAGTCGCTAATAAAGAATTTGAACAGTGCAGGCCCAAGAACTGAGCGCTGGGGACTCCACTGCTCACATCTCTCCAGGTCGAATATGACCTGTCCACTACCACTCTCTGAGTGTGGCCCCTCAGACAATTTGCTATCCATCTGACTGTGTAGGCATCAATGCCACACTCGCCTAGCTTTTTAATAAGAATGGGGTGGGAGACAGTGTCAAAGGCCTTCCTGAAGTCCAGAAAGACTACATCTACCATGACATCTGCATCCAATGATTTTGTCACCTGATTGTAGAAGGCAGTTGGGTTGGTCTGACAGGACCTGCCCCTAATGAAACCATGCTGGTTACCCCTGAGCATCAGCCCCGCTGCTGGCCCTTCACAGTTGTGCTCCTTGATAATCTTCTCAAAGAGCTTTCCCAGGATCAAAGTAAGACTAACAGGCCTATAGTTGCCCAGGTCCTCCCTCCTCCCTTTCTTGAAGATGGGGACCACAATGGCCCTCTTTCAGTTGTCCAGCACCTGGCCAGATCACCACGAGTGCTTGTAAAGCCATGCCAGGGGCCCCGCAATAACCCCTGCCAATTCCCTCAACACCCTAGGGTGGAGAGCATCTACACCTGCTGATGTTACATTTAGTATTATTAACAATAAAGGTACAAATGATTATGGAACACATTTAGGTGAAATAAAACACTTCAACTCAAATTTGAAATCAAGTCTGTGAGATGGTGCACACTGGATATTCTTAATCTAGGTGTTCTTCTGTATCACTGTCTTCTTCAGATGGCTCTAGAACAGTAGGTTTAATTGACTCATCTGGATGTCCATTTTCATTGTTTAGAGGCAATTTCACTATCTGGCAGTCCACTTTTAGTATGTCACAGGTTCCAACACATCCAGCACTGATGTGCATCCGGTATTTGTTGGATCGAGAGTTTTTCCATTCATAGACTTGCAAGTGTGCTTGGAGGTAGTGCTTTTTGAAGGAGTCATGATCTGAGGGAAGTCTTGCAGAATCCTAGTGTGCCATTTGCCACCATTTATGTGCATGAGTAGTGGATAAACTATCACTCACAGGATCATTGTAAAGTATTCTGCAAGTGTATAAATCCAGTTTATTGAACAGATCTTCAGCGAGCTCCTCTAGTAATGGCTAGATTAAAATCAAATATTCAGAAGACAAGGAAATATTGTGGATACAGGTACAATATAAAGGCTGGGGGGAGGAAGGGTGGAGAGGAGACAGATGAGCTGAAACCAATAAGAAGCAGGAGTAAGGTGGTGAATAAGAGAAGACAATAGACTAAAAATGGTTCCCTGCCTCTAGGCAAGCTAGTTTAAGTTAGATCTCATGCCAGGCTAGGATTCAGAAAGGAACCCTTTTAAGTTGTACAGCTAGGTCTTTAGATGGGTGTAACGATCTTCATTGATGTCTGAATCTGTTATGTGGACTGTTGACAGTCCAATTATTTCGCTCTTTGAGACATCCTAGATTAAATATTTAATGTATAATTGCCTGCTGACTCTTTCCTGATCTCTTACAACTCTTGGTTCCATGAAACAGCTGTAACATGACAGTCATGATGCTAGTTTCCTCTGTTTAAAAATGGCAAGATTCTATGATAAATGAACAACTTCTATGATTAAAACCTCCCAAATCTATGTTTTTCCCTGATTTAAAATAAAATGCCACTATATAGATAGGTACACTTGAACACAGTATTTTATTGATATATTTACAATTTTAAAGCAATTTGGGATCCTACCACTGCTTCAATCGCTATAATAAAATACTTTCTAAATAGCTATAAATTTTGACATTTGCTTTTATCATGGAAAATCAGACCTTCCTCCCCCTGCTTCCTTCACTCACTGGGACCTGTGTCTAGCTGTGGCTGTCTGTCCCGCATGTGCGCCCCACCCCTTTGTGGTGCTGAGCAGCTCTGATATGCTGCTGCCCTACCCATGCCATTGCCCCTCACTCCTGACCCCTTCAGCCCTGCTGATGCCCCACACTCCCCACCCACAGCCCCCTGAGCCCTGTTGGTGTCCTTCTCTTCCTACCTGAAGTGCCCTGCCCCCCCAGTCCTGCCAGAGGGGGCCCCCAACTTCCAGGGCTATGGGGCCAGGGACACAGGAGCATATTGGGGTGGGGGCAGGTACGGACTGCCTACTGCTGGCTCAGGCTTCCTGCTCTGCTGCCCTCTTCCTGAGGCCTTTGCTGCCCAGCTGGTAGGACCTGGCATGGCAGGGCAGAGTGGGCTGGAGAAGCTAGTTTCTGCTACTGTGAGCTCTGTCCCACCGTGGCAAGGTGCCCCCTGCCCACCTGGCAGCCACAAGGGGAACAACTCTGCTGCCACCCCTGCTGCTGCTGTTGCTGCTGCTGCAGGGGCCGCCTTGCCAGGGCACCTCAGGACTCATGGGGGGTGGCACTGAGCTTCCCTGCCCTGCTCTGCCCTGCTGTGATGAGTCTTGTCTGCTGGGCTGTGGAGGTCCTTGGGAGTGGGCAGAGCAGAGAACCCAAGCTTACAGTGGGCAGCCTGCACCCGTGCACAAATCTGGGAGTCATGTGCCTCTTTTGTGTCCCCCCCCCCCCAGGAGTGCATGCAGTGGCAGGGAGTCAGCCCCCCTGCCCTCCAGATGAGCTGCCCACAGCTCCGTCTCAGTCCCTGCCTGGGCCCTGCAGCCGTGCAATCTGACCCGGGACCCCAAGCACCACAGGGGCTAGGCAGCAACCCCAGCCCCAACACACAGTGCCCCCTGCTGATCACCCACCTCCCGCTCCCCCAGCTCCTTGCAGGCTGGAACTCTGCCCACCTGCAAGGGGAAACCCATCATTTCCCATTTTTTTTCTCTTTTAAAGAAAAACAGTTTAGAAAAACTCCCATCTTTTTCCTGAAGGGGAGATTTATAAAAAGTCTAACTTTTATGATTGCAGAAGAGTATTACTAGATTTGCCTTGGTAGTAGTTACCTTGTTAAAGTGTATCTCAGGGCTGACACAAGGTGACAGTATCTGTGAGGAAATTGTTTAAGAAACTAGACTAGGAATCTTCTGCTGTTACTGACAATGTACAATGATGAGATTGTGGTAGTCCTTCAGGACGTTCAAACTAAACATCATTATGTTTTCAGAAGACAGCCAAAATGTGACTTTGTGAAGGGAATTAGCTAATTAGTATGTGTAGAATATTCTGTAATCATGAGAGAGGATTTATCCAACTATATTTTTGGATAACTTTTCTGTCTTCCTCTTCGTTAACTCTCTTGTGTAGAAGGGTACATCACTTGAATGTCAAGAAATATTTCCAGGTAGTAGAGAAACAAGGGTGCAAAGGCAGAACTATTAATGTCTTGCTGCAGATTCAGAGGCACAAATTCAAGGCTTGTTCTGGACTCATGTGAAAGGGAAACATTTGAAGGTGGTGGAAGGAAAGGGACAGGAGGAGAAGCATCTTGCTGTTTATAGCTAACAAAGTTGACAGACTAGTGATATTGTGACCCATCCTTAATTCAAACCTGTTGCCTTCAACTGCTGCATCTCATTTTAAATCATAGATGAAAATAGATGATTCAGTCAAGTGCCTGTTGATCTTTGCTATTCTTTTGGTTTATATTTTTTTAAATTAGATGTCCAAAGTAACTTTTCAGGTTTTGGTACTCTGAGTAGTTACACTGAGGAAGTCAGTTATAGGCAGAAAAAAATTCTACCTATTCTAGGCTTTTTGTAGCATCCATATCCATGGTATCTAAGCAAAATATTGAACAGATGGACATGAAGAGAGTTCTAGGAATTTAAAGAAAACCTACAATTGAAGTGTAAGGAATAACTTAAGAGTTCTCTCCTCCCCTTCCCTCTCCCTTTTGTTTATTACAGAGGACAATAAGCCTAATTTTCCTTTGGTGATTTTTAGTATTCTTAGTTTGGGACCATGAAATATGCTTTTTCTTTGGGACATTTTTAAGAAAGAGAAGAAGGACGATCCAAGGAGCTACAGATGATTCAGTCTACCATTAGTTCTTGTAAAGGTTCTGGAGCAGGTCCTCGAGAAATCCATTTCTAAGTATTTGGAGGAGAAGAAGATTAGGAACAGTCAGCATGGATTCACCAAGGGCAAGTCATGCCTGACCAACCTGATTACCTTCTGTGGTGAGATCACTGGCTCTGTGGATTCAGGAAGATGAGTGGATGGCTTGTCTTCAGCAAGGCTTTTGGTATGGTCTCCTACAGCATTCTTGCAGGCAGACTGAGGAAGTGTAAGTTGGATGAATGGACTGTAAGATGAATAGAAAACTGGCTGGATTGTCAGATTCAGATGGTTAGAATCAATGGATCTATGTCTGGTCGACAGCCGGTATCAGATGGAGTGCCCCAGGGGTCTGTCCTAGGGCTGGTTTTGTTCAATATCTTCATCAACACCCTGGAAGATGCGATGGAATTTGCATCAAGTTTGCAGATGACACCTCGCTTGGGGAAGTAGTAGATATGGTGGAGGGTGGGGCTAGGATTCAGAGAGACCTTGACAGATTGGAGGACTAGAGCAAAAAATATGTCATGAGATTCAATAAGGACAAGTGCAAAATCCTGCACTCAAGACAGACACTGGTACAGGCTGGGGACCAAATGGTTAAGCAACAGGTCTGCAGAAAAGGACCTAGGGTTTACACCAGACAATAAGCTGAATACGAGCCAATAGTTGTGCCCTTATTGCGAAGAAGGCTAACAGCATACTGGGCTGCATTAATATGAGCATTGCCAGCAAATTGAAGAAAATGATTCTTCCCCTCTAGTTGGCACTTGTGAGGCCACATCTGGAGTACTGTGTTCAGTTTTGGGCCCCCACTACAAAAAGGATATGGACGGGTTAGAGAGAGTCCAGGGGAGGGCATCACAAATGGTTAAGGGTCTGGGGCACATGACTTCTGATGAGAGGCTGAGGGAACTGGGTTTATTTATTTTTGAGAAGAGAAGATTGAGGGGGGATTTAATAGCAGCCTTCAGCCACCTGCATGGTGATTCTAAAGAGGACAGAACTAGACTGTTCTCAGTGGTGGCAGGAGCAATGGTGTCAAGTTGGAGCAAGAGAAGTTTAGGTTAGATGTCGGGGAAGCTCTTCTTGAGGGTAGTGAAGTACCAGAACTAGTTACTTGGAGAGGTTGTAGAATTTCCATCCTTGAAGGTCTGGGTAGACAACACGTTGGGTGAGATGATCTAGTTGGGGATGGTCCTGCTTTGCGCAGGGGTTGGACTAGATAATCTCCTTAGGTCCCTTCCAACCCTAATTTGCTATGATTCTATGACACAGAATAGGGTAAAAACCCTTTTAGGAAGTCAACTTGCTAAATAACGTTAAAACCCTTTCTCTTCCTGATTCTACTGAATTGAAACTTGCAACAAATGACTCATGTATTAGTCTCCCTTGGTGCAGTCAGGTTTTTTTTTTTAAACCCACTTAGTTTAATTAAGATTATAACTTTTTAGATGGACTGTTATTTGTGTTTCCCACGTCTCATCATCTAGATGTGGGGAGCAGTTTAATTTGGTTACACTGGACTGATGGTTTACTTCTGCACTGGATATAATTTTTGGCTGACCTGCTCATTTTTTTTTAAATGTTAAGATTGGTTAAGGACATTTTGTTAATTAGTGTTTGAACAGTGCTTTAAAATTTAAAAAAACCATTAAGTATACTATTTAAAATAGTAAATAAGACAATGTAGTAGAGTTGCTGTCATGTTCTAGTATGGAACCTTATTTTTAATTTGCTTTCATTTCCACTGTACCTTTTGTAGTCTGGTATCAGATTAGCTCTGTATATACTTTCTCTAGCCCTGCAGATTACTTAAAAAGATATAATGAGGCATTAAACTTAGCAAGTCTTGCCATAGTCCCTGCCTATTTCCATTATTAGATCAGAGGGCATTTTCATGGTGTACCATGAAATCCTTTTGGAATAAAAGGAAAAAATGACCAACTATATTTGACATCCACGTTAAAACAAATTCAATTGTTATAGTCAGGATCCTATTAGTTTCAGAAGAAAATTATGATTCTTCATTGTTTATTGTCCATGAGTGTCCAGCTACCTGGTTTCTTTGCATTCTGTAATTAACAATTTAGATATTTTCTGCTTTTATAATATACTTGCTTAAACTCATCCTAATTTTCCTTTGGTGTGTTCATTTATGAGCTCAGACTCTTGCTGAAACTGCAGAATTCCATTAAATATCACACTGTATGCAGTTACTGTGCGAATGCTTTCTCCAGAGTCTATCAGGAATGATAATGATCATCAAATCTATATCATTTTTCTTGGTCTGGTCCAGGGGAGGGAAGGGAGGGTTTCCAAAGTTTAATTGTTAAGACTCTAGTGGATAGTTGGAAATTCAGGGTGGTGGAGCTGGCATTGAAGAAAAGAAAAAACATTTCAGTGTTCTACTGTGCCTTCATTAAAATAAATACCTGAAGAAAGGTGGTAGTTAAAGTGTAACACTGAAAGTCTGGTGATCTGAGTAATATTCTAGCTGTCACATTGACGGTCTGTCTGAAAGAACTAGATGTCTGGAAAGGAAGGTCCTACAATATTAAAAGTCCTTTAAAATATTAATGATTCTATCCTGCCTAGTCCCTTGTCTCCTGGGAAAGGGAGACAGAAGAGGGAATCAGTAGATATTTCGAAAGGGTAAAAATAGCATTTTTATGCTAGCAATATTGAAAAAACACCTGTCTTGTTTTCTGGATTGTTGAGGGCCAATAGTTGTCTTCTTTATCTCTTTGTTATATTTTTATTGCGCTCTAGTTTGTACTGAGGACAGTGTGGATAGTTGGATAGTCCCCATTCCAGTCTTTACACATTGCATACTATTTGTTTTAGATTCTAAACATCCCCTCTTGGGATTTTCTTTCTTCTGTTCTTCAAATGGTAGATGTGAGCATTTGCCTTAGCTTCCTTTTCAGGTGACTATTTTAAATTACTGTCTTGAAAAGCCTTGATTGATCATTTGGATCTCTAGCTTCTGTCTGCTGTACTGGAGCTATTGACATTCGCCTGGTCTGGCTGCCAGGATACATGAGCAGAGTAGCTTTAAATCTCCTGCTAGGATTCTAAAATCTGGCGGCCTGTCACAGTAGTCTCTTTGCGCTTGTCCTTCCTGCATTTCTTGTTCCTGCTATACTCATGGTACTGGGGAGAGAAATCAAGGCAAGTTAATTCTTAACTCTAATACTTGTAATTAAAATCAGTATGCTAAAAATAATTGACAGAGTGAGACATCTGCCCTCGCCTGGCATTTATTTTGCTACCCAGTAATAGAAATCATCTTTCAGGCTTGTGAAGCCATTACACTTCTGAAATGATTACTCCTTTTGCTATCCAATCTCAGTGTTTGTTTGGTTTGAGTTCCTGTATATGGCCTGTGTTAATTTTTACCTATGGTAGCTGTTCATGAAATTTTCAGTCTTTGTCTAAATCTGTGATGATGCAAGAGACTTGTGAAAGTTTACTTGCCTTTGAACGGAACGCATGTGAGTATTTCAGAATCTGTATAGTTTTACAGTTTTCCAACAATATGCCTCTATCATTTGGGGAGGCTTGCCTCTATCATTGAGTAGGTGGTTCAAGTTTTTATTCCTGTTAAACCTTGATCTATTTTCTGAAACTGCCGACATGTCAGTTTTGGTTGTTGTAGGTGTATGTGTATATTTCATCTGTGCTTGCTATCCACTGGCAGCTGAATTGAGATTTATAAACAAAATTAACAGGTGTCAGATGAAGGCATTTTTATCTTGGCGTAGATTTGAACAAGTGAGCCTACAGTTAAAAAGCTATAAATTTATCTTAGCCCTGTCTGTTGATAACCTGATACCAGTTTCCTAATTCACCTAGCTCTTAGCTTTGTATTTCATAATTCGTTTCATTCCTGTTTCTGCGATCTTTAATTCTATCTACAGAAACAGAAGTAATCTGTGTAATAGCTTTCAGTTAGAGCTGTGTAATTTAATCTTGTCCCAGCAGTCAGTTATTGTTTTAGATTTTAATTCAAATAAATGTTTTTAAGGTTACTTGGGTGTAGGTTGTAGCTGTGTTGGTCTAAGGACTATTTGAGTTGGTCTAATAAAAGATATCAGATTTACCCAAAGAATCTTCTGTGTTTAAGGTTTTTTTTAAATATGTAGAATAATAGAAAGGTAGAATTGGAAGGCTACTCAGAAGGTCATTTAGTCCAGTCTGATGCTCAAGGCAGAATCATCCCTGTTTAAACCACCCTAGACAAATGTGTAACTGGCGCACAAACATTTTCAAGAATGGAGATACGCCACTCTCTCTGAGTAGCCTGTTCAAAATGACTTCCAGTTAGGTAAGAATTCAGTGTTGAGCATAATTGTCTTTTACAGGGTTAGTTCTATAAACCTGAAGTTTATGGAAGATTTCACTTTGGTCAGATAATTCTGGTTTTCCAGTGCCTCTAAAGGGTATTTAGTTGTTCTTCAGAGGGTAAAGGTACAGGGGGAGGGAGCCATGGAGTGGGGAAGTGACCTGTGAGGGGGAGCAAATGACATGGGGGGTAAGGTACAGAAGGGAAGGGTCTGGGGTCAGGCTGCCACTTGCCTCCCCACCACTTGCCCCCCAACTTTTACTTTCCCTGCCACAGGAATGGGCAGAGGGAAGACAAATTTAAGATGGCCATCGAATAGTTAGATGATTTACTTGGAAAATTATAAATTTCTTATAATTTTCCATGTATTGAATCTGATTTTAGGGGATCATCTTCAATTCAAATTTATATAGGATTTAGGTAGCTATGGAATTTGACCAAGCTTTGGTTGAACATCTGGGCTCTTTTCATTTATTGCTTCACAATAATGCTTTAACATGCTTATCACAAAATAAGAAATACACATAACATTTGAATTATATGATTGAATAAAAATCAGGAAACCCAAGCAAACAAAGAATTATGGAAGCAACATAATAGCATAAAACAGGGAGGACTCATTTCTTAGCAGATGTTTGAAAACAATGTTCATATTGTTCTCTGTTGTAAGAAGGTTTGGTAATTCTTCAGCTCAATAGAATAGTCGCATATGTTTCAAATAATTGTTCTAGCTTCATGTGATGTCTTTTGTATTTTTGCACTAACACTGAAGAAACCTTAAAACTCATAGGTGAGCAGCTAAGAGTTCCTCTGGTATGAGGAAATCCTGAGAGTTGTAAGGTTGAGTCTACTGGTGTTATATCTTCCCTGTCAATCACCCATAATGTGCTGGGAGTATAACCTAGAGTATTCAACAGTGCCCCTAGCCTAATAGCTTCTGGAGGAACTTTCTCTTGAAGGTGTTGTACTTTTTAACAACCAGTAGTTCTCCTTTATCACACGCAGACTACCCTTCTAGAGCCAGCCAACCTCATCTTTTACATTTTTTTGTGTTTGCCCTTTGAGCGCTTTTTTCCCACTCCCGTTTTCTGTCAGTTGTAGGCAGTAATTAAAGAGAAAAGTGCTGAACTTGCTTTCATGTGGCCTGTGACCCTTGTATGCAGTCTTTTGGCTTTGTTGCTTTACTGCCCAAATAGAAATTTATTTCCAACTTTTGTTTCAGGCAGGCAGAATCCAGATTCAGTCTTTTTTATGGAAAAAGTAAACTCTTTGCTCCTTTTGTGTTTTGAAAAATGCAGTGGAAAATGAATGCATGGGAGATAGGGAATCAGATAATATTTTTCCCCTTGGAAAAAATTGTTTCCTTTGTGCCCTTTTCTGGTCATGACAAAAGCAGTGAAACCAAGTTTTGACGTGAAAAAAAAAATTTTCCTAAAAAAAATAATAATAATTTTCAAGTTCTAAGAATCTTCTTCCCTTTTAATTAATATAGGTCCATGGAACTATAATAAAATGCAGCAAGAACAGAGTTAAAATTTTTAGAGCTCATTTTTGTTTTTCAGATGTGTATGTGGTCGGGGGGAGGGTGCTGAGAAGTGGGGAGGAGTACATGGGGGAATATGTAGAAAAAGTCAAATGTGTAACTAGTAAATGAAGTAAGGTTTTAAAGAGTTTTGAATTCCCTAATTTAGCTCCAACCATTTAGCAATAGAGGTGCTTTCTTAACATACTGTTCAAGAACTGTTGGACTATATAGAGGAAAAATATGATTAGTATTCAAGGGAACCTAAAAGGAAAATAAAGACCAGTACTTTTATGACCCAGTTTCACCTGGAATAGCTGCTTACCTAGTCTATAAAATAAGGGCCTGGAACACCCAGAAGCACACCCAGGTATTCTGGAGAGGATGCTGTGTTACTGTGTTCAGGAGACTTCATTTCCATTACCTGGCTGCCATTTGGGTCAAGAATTACAATTATTGTGATTAACAAGGTGCTGGATCTGAACATGTGAGGCAAAAATCATTCCAAAGAACATTTAGTCTTCAAGAAAAAGAGGAAACAAATTAAGCAGTCATGCACTGTAGAGTCAGCTCATGTAAATAGATCAGTGGTCCACAGTGATAGTTTTATAAGCTTGTTGAATCTTTATGATTTCCCCCTGAATTCTAGTCATGCAGATGTTAAGGAATCCAGGCTCAAAGTGTTTTGTAGATTTGCTTAATGGTTTTTGTAATAAGAGGTAGTGTCCTTTTAATTCATCCTGTTTAGGTCTGTTTAGAAACCAAGGCTTTCTTTTACAGGACCAATGATATAGTTGGGAGAAACATTAGATAGCATTTGTATACTAGCAAAGAAGGGCATTTATGCCCAGCATTCGTCTAACACCTCTCCCAACTAGAAGAGAGAAAAGATAACACCAAAACAAACACACAAACAAAACCCCCTTGCTTCTCGCACATTTTCTGACCCCAAACCTGCTGCATCTGTTTACATTTTTATCTGAATAAAGACTTTTTATTTGTAGTGAAGTTACTTTGTAGTGAAGATGTTGATCAGTCTAGACTAGTACCATTTATTCAACAGCTCCAAGATAATAGAAATCATAGAAAATAAGGTTTGGAAGGGACCTCAGAAGGTCATTTAGTCCATCCTCCTGCTCAATACAGGACCATCCCCATCTAGATCATCCCAGCCGAAGCTTTGTCTGGCCACGTCTTGAAAAGCTCCAAGGTTGAAGATTACACAACTCTCTGGGAAACTACAAAATACTTCCCATTACCACAGATCTATTATTAAAGCGACAATAGTCAATATTTCAATATATAGTACTTGCTGGATTTCTTTGGTTCTTGAAATATACTTTTATAAAGAACATGCAAAATTCTGCTGTGCTTCTGAAGAAAAGGGTGAAACTGCAGGTGGTCATGGTCATAGCTAGAAACAACCTGAATTTAGTATAGAAGGATTGCAGATTAGCATGATGCCATGTCACAGCATCATTTTTTTAAAATAGAGACTCAGAGACTGACCAAGGGAGTTGCTCTATCTATTATGTTTGATCATCAACCCAATAAATCATCTGTTTGATTAGTTAGGAAAACTTTTGTTTTCCTTTTTAAAAAACCTTACCTCTCCTTTTCTTTTTTCATCTACACATTTATAACTTGTTTTGTATTATTTTTACATGGCTAGTACTGGATAAATGGCATTTTTTCAGTTTTAAAGGGTTGTGGAGAGAGTGGGTTCTAGCTTCAAAACTGTTTTGATAAATCATGTATATTTTAATGTAGAGGCCTTAGATTCTAAGATATCAGTACTTTTTATATTAATAGTACTTCCCAGTTTAAAAAAATAAAAGGAAACAATAAACAGGTTTGTGAGAAACCTTGTAATAGTGAAATAAATCCTTACAATCAAGGCTAGCTAATTATACTTTTAAAACAATAATTCATGTATGATACAAAAGGCACATTGGAAAATAGGAAGAAATAGACTGGTTCCATGAAAAACAGAAGATTAATGCATCATTTTAAGAAATAAATTGTATATGAATGGCAAAATCCTAGACTTTTGGTTTGAATCACATGTGTACATGCAAACAGATGTATACAGAGCTTTTGTTTACAGGAGAAAAAAGGTTTATATGCAGGTAAGTTAATTCTTAAGTTGATGCAAAATATTTTTACTTAATGTTGTAAATATATTGTCAGCTAAATAGAATTGGTTATATAAGAGAGGTACTACTTACTGCCATCAGAACTAATATGTGGTTAATTCATGTAAATTATTGGAATTTGCACTGTAAGTTATTTGAAAAACATTGAGGCATCCATTTAAGTTTCTATGGAAACTGCACTAAAACCTGTTAAAGATCCTGTGGGATATTACCGACTTTCAGACTTTCAGCCATCACTCGGCAGGAAATCCTGTGCTTTGACAGCTTCCCCTTTATATACTGGGCATTTAACTAATTTTTACAGTTTATGGCTTACTGACTTAAAAGCTTTTCATTTTTTTAAAATGAATCAGATTATGTGTATGTAAATAGGTGCGTGCGTGTGTGTATAGTAAGAGACTATATTTTATCATCTATTTTATTCAGGGGTTTGCTACTCCAATTTCACTTAGCAAGAGGTGGGAACAGACATATAAAACAGTACTGTAGAGTAGCTGATGTATGCTAACTCTTACATCTTCTTTCTAAGCTGTTGTGATTTATTCATTTGTTCACACCCAAAGTAAAGAATATGAGCATGTTCTAAATTCTTCCATCCATTTGTACATATATTTTTCTTGTTTTTCTGCAGCTTAGTGAAAAAACTGATAGAGAGTACTACACTCTGGATGACATGTTTGTTTCCAAAGCAGCTAAGGGAGAGCGTAGTGGGGAAGAGGAGGCAAGACAAAGAAGAAAAGCAATCTGTGAACATCAGCAGCTTGCTGCATGTATGGAGAAGTGCCCATATTGCTTTGACAGCACAGAACTTCCTAAGCATCTTATTGTTGCAATTGGTAGCAAGGTAAGAAAAAAGAACTTTCCTATGAAAAAGAGAAAAATAAAGGAAGGCAAGTTAGTGCTAAAATTCCTGAGATTGAAAAGAAAATTGCTTTTTTGGCATGATTTATTGACTTGCATATTATTTCCCTGGCCCTTTCAGTTAAACAGGAGAAAACTTCCTCTAAGGGAAGATGAAAAAATATGAATCTGTTCCTGAATGATTAAATTAATCTTCAGTACTAGAAATGTGTAGATGACCTTGGAGAGACTGGAGCAACATCAAGGACAGAGGACTGATGATGACATACGTGAACACACAGATTACAAAGGGTAGATGAATGGGCAGAAAACCAAATTGGGTTCAGTTTGACTATGTAAGAATTAAAAAGATGGTCTTGAATAGAAAGCAGTTAGAACTTGTTAAGTAGCATCATGTATTCTCACAAGATGAAACATGGCTGAGTGGAGAACATTCAGAAAACTGAAAAGTTCTCATGAATGATAACAGATACCTGTATTTTAAAAAAAAAAGGATTTGGAGCTAATTTGATGAGAGAGATTATGAGGAGAAACTTTTGCCCAAGGAGAGATTCACATTAAAGGAGGATTGGTGGCATTATCACTAGATCTCATTCCTTGGTACTTTTGCTGAGGATGAGAACAACTTAATTTGCAATAGCAGTTCTAGAGGGGCTTCATAGGCAGAGGTTGCCAGTGAGCTCAATCTAGATGTCTTTTTGATGTACTACAGCATTGTAACTAAGAGTACACTCACAGAGATGTTGGGGGCCAATACTGAGATTTGATATTTAAGGAGGCATATCAATCAATACTGATCTGATTTCTGATACAGCTGCCTCCCGTTGGTAAGTCTGGTGTGGTAGAAGGGGAGGTAAGTGGCATGTGGGGGGCAGATCAATCCCCCCACCTACAGTGAGGGGGGGGGGCAGGGGCAGGAACTGCCCAGGTTGCGTGCGGGAGGCCAGAGCCGTGGTTCATGGTGGGGGGAGTCCACTTCTGCTGCTGCTTGCAGCCCAGAAGGGCATGGGGCGGGGTGCAGGCTGCAGCTGGGGCTGCACAGGGAGGGCTCTTCTCGGTGGGTGCTGGGCTCAGGTGCCAGTGGTGCTGGGAGGATGCTGCATCCATCCCATATTTCACAGCTGCTCTGTTCCCAGTGCTGCTGCCACTAACCACCCAGCACAGCCCCAGCTCAATGCCCTGTTTCCACCCATGTGCTGGGAAGTCAGGGCTGTGCCTGGCGGCTGGTTTCAGTGGCTCTGAGAGCAGAGTGGCAGCAAAATTTGGGATGGATGCAACATCTTCCTAGTGCTGCTGGCGCCTGCTCCAAGCCCAGGCCCCGCTGAGAAAGAGCCCCATGCAGCCCCAGATGCAGCCTGCCCTGCCCTGTCCTGCACAGATCCAGGGGGCACAGTGCCCCCCTTCCCATGTCCTACCAGGGTGCAAGCAGCAGCAAGCACCAGGGGCCCCCTCCAAGAGCCGTGGCTCTTGGCCCCCAGCCCACGTAGGCAGTGCCTTCTCCTGCCCCCTGTGGCTCTCACCTTGGGGAGCATTGATCTTATCCCACCCCACTCTGCTTCCCTCCCCTTCCACCACACTGGACTTAGCAGCTCAAGAGAGCTCTCCACACTGCTGGCTGTGCTCCTCACTGCTTGAGTGCTACACAGAGGCTGTGCGCAGCACAGGCATTTATCAGCCAGATTATCAGCCCCATCCAATACAGGCAGTTTTCTTTATGTCAGTACCAATCCAATATTGGACCAATGTATTGGTACACCTCTAATTTTGTGGAATCATTTTGTGGCTGGTTTCTTGTTTTGTTGCACTATTATTGTCTGAATATATGTCTGGGTTACCATATAAACCATAATTAACAGGTTAATCCCATTTTAAGTGTAATGTCTGCCTGGGGACTCTGATAATATAGTGCTTCCTCCAGAAGTGAAGTAAGTGCCTGTTTTTGTTCAAGTTTAAGACCATGGTAACAGGACATGAGAAGATGACCAGAGCTATGTCTCTAAATCCCATTTTCTCTCTGCATGTATATAGTCAAATCTCTTTCACAGCAATTTTAAAACTGGTGTAAACATAATTTGCTCATAATTACTTATCCTTTAGTTTTTTTCAGTGAAATGGCTACCTATAATGTACACTAACTGTAAATGCTTTTCAGAAAATTACAGTCAGATTATTTTTCAGCTACAAGGCATAGATTGAATCAGGTTAGCATGAAATTGCAGCAGTGATGAAATACAGCTTTGTTTAGCATTACCAATATGTGGTATAACATATTTGGTCAGAAGTGACATTGTATTTATTAAAAGAAAGGCTTTGGACTGTACAATAAAAGATGTTTCCATAGTGTGTTTTGTTAGGATATAATCATAATATAAAATAAAATCACTTGTAACATACTGATGATAGAGAAATGCAAGTTCCTCCTTAGTTTAGGCTGAAGGTAACTTTTATTATTGGTTCTGTTTTGATCACCATGCTGATTTAACTTCATTGAAACAAAAATGATCTGCCTGCAATTTCACAGCGGCTGTCTTATGCTGAAATTAGAATATTTTGGAGAATGTAAATGACAACTTTTATTGTACAGTGTTTCCATTGTTTTTATCTTTTACCGGATAAATGTTTACAACCTTAATGTCAGATTAACAGGCTTTTTTTACCTGAAAATCTGTTTCTCTGACGGTAGAAAATACATACGGATTTTCAATGGATTTTTAAAATATGAAATACTAGGTTTGTTCTCAAACTGAAATGTTAGGGAATGGGGGATTGCGTTGCTGCAGATACGCTCAGATCCTCTGCATGCTGGGTGCATGTGTAGGAGGTAGAGTAGATTATCACATTGTTTGTCTATTAAATGTAAAAAAGGTTTCAATGGAGGTCAAATTTAATCAAAGTTAAATGTATTCAGACTGTTCAGTTGTTGATAATGTATAGAGACCATTTCTTTTTCTTTAGGGTTGAGTCCCCAAATTTGTATACACCCCACATCCACTGAGTGTAAAATTTTAAGTTGAGCCTCGATTCAGTTTATAAACAAAGTACTTTACAGAGGCAGCTACATGTATGCTTTGAACATGTTGGCCGGGCTGAGTGCATCTGATCAGTGGAACCAGCAAGGGGCAGTCCCTGGCTTTGGCACATAGCTGCCTTCATCCCTGGAAAGGCATGCTATGCAGACTGCACTGCAGCGTTTAAAGCCACTCAGAGATGTGAGTTTTCCAGAAAATGTTGACAATTTCCGGAAAATTTTCCAATGCCCTAAATACAGTGTGATCTGATTTAGCGTGTTTGTTTACTAAATATAAATCAAATAAAACTAAAAAAGTACACCCATGTTAATTTTATGTCCCAATAGCCAAAAGTATTTGAACTGAAATGTTTGATTAGGAAAAAATTAAATGCAGCATTCTTAATGTGGTTTAAATGTTATATTATTTAACAAATTCAAAGCTTTATGTGGAAAGAAATTATTTTTATTGGAATACTTGTAAAAATGTAAAAACAATACACAATAGCATATACTTCCCTTACATTGTTTAAATTTAAGGGGGGGAAAAAGGCACTGAAAACTGTTGACACACTCATTTTAGCACACCCAAAGAATTGTGCATGATATGCCATGTTGTCCACTCATCTACTTCAACAGAGTTTAACTCTTCCACTGAGGTCATTGCGGCACCTCCAGTTTCACTGTCTCTATCTGTAGAATCACTTGCACTGATTATTAGTTCCATTTCTGAATCAGATTGAGGCAAATCTGATTCAGAACTACTTGAACCACATTCTCTTTCACAAAAGGCAGAAATGTGGGGCAGAAAATTTTCTGCATGGCATGCAGAAAAATGAAGCACTGGAAAATTTTCCACCCCACCTATCTGAAGCCACTCCATGCAGCATGATGCTGGGTTACATGGCACAACTTTAAACTTGCCAGCATGGGGGCTCAGGATCCTGGGCTTTCTGTGTGTTGGGGTATTTAAAGCCTTGTGGGAAAGGCTTATGACAGAGTAGGACACAGCTGCCCTCTGTCCCTTGCACTATAAAGTTCAGTATCAGGGAACATGTTCCCCAGTGCATGCTATGCCTTGCAATGCCATTCCCCAGTGCATGCATGACTTTCAATATGGGGAGCCCAAGTTTGGGAAATGGGCCTTGAATCTAGAACTTCCTGCATGCTGGCGGACTTTCAGTAGGATCTGAGGAGTTATATCCCAAATCCCCAAAATCATGTGTTCTGCAGTGCGTGTTTGGCTAGGCAGGCTATTTTGGGGATTAGGGCTGTAATTTCTTAGATCCCCTTGTATGATATAAATTAATGTCTGTCAGGAGTCAAAGATGCTGAATTACAATTTTTGTCGGTCCAAGTGACTTGTAGGTTTTATATAGACACTGTAAGAAAGCTGCCTTTATCAAAATTTTATAAAATAAGTTAATATTAAGATATTTGCATTTTACTTTAAAAATATTTCAGAAGACTAAAGCTTCTTTTATTAAATTGTTAATAAAATCCTATTTTCCATAGCTTGATCTCGAAAGGATTTTTGACTCTGAAAAGAAATGAGTACTTTCTTTCTGAAAAGAAATGAGTGATTGTGTAGGAACATTTATCTCTCTCCAGGTATACTTGTCTCTGCCAAGTTGTCAGTCGCTTACTGAAGGTCACTGCCTGATAGCCCCTTTGCAACACCACATTGCAGCCACTCTTCTAGATGAGGACATCTGGGAAGAAATTCAGGTTAGCAAAACCCTGCTTTTTTACATCTGTGAAGTTATCTTGAGTTTTAGTCGCATTATATTTTTTTAGTTCAGCTATTAATGTGCTTATTGTAAGTAACTGTCTTTTTTTTAATCCACAAGTCTTTAGAGCTTTGTTGCTGGCTGTATTTCATCTGACTTTGGCTATGGAACAAATTTCTTGCTTCAGGGACTTCATGTAAGGTGTTCTGTCCTCACTAACTACTGGAGTATTCATTCTCTAGTTGTCCTCAAGACAGTGTGAGAGAGAGTTTTTAGAAGTGCCTAAGTGACTTAAGTAAGTAAGTTCCATTGAAAGTCTGGGGAACTTAGGCACTCTGAAAATTATACATAAGGTTTTACCAAGTATGTGCCTTAATTCTGACCCTTTTGTCTTTCCTTTTCATCTCATATTTTGCATGTTTTTACTGTATGCTTCTTTGGGCTTCTTTATCATTGACTGAACTCATTATATATATGCGGTTGTTCTTAAATTTCTTAAGGATGCACATAGACACACTGTGTATATAATTATAGGCCATACAGTGTATATATACATATTTTTAAATTGTACTCTCAGATTTTGTGTTACTAGTTTTTTAATGACAATATAATGTATTAATGTTGTATTAATACATGTATTAACATTAAATGTATTAACATTAAAACATTAACATTAAACTAGCTAATTGCCCATCAAGAATGATGGGTGGGGTGAGGAGGAAGTGGGTAGGGATGGAGCCCTGTGCTACCCACCCTATCTGGGCCACTCCCCCCCTCTGATGCTTGGGGTTGGGGTCTGGGTCTGTTCCCCAACTCGGTGCTACAGCAGCAGGGAGAGGGGAGAAGTGAGCCTGGGCCCAATGAGGCGAAGGACTGGACTTCAGGTTGGGGACAAGCCAGGCCACTTCAGGGAGGGGAGTAGCAGGCCTGTGCCGACCCAGTGGTGGTGGGTGGATGGGACAAGTGGGCTTGGGGCCGATGCGGGGGCGGGGGAGGAGTAGGCTTGGGCCCAAGGGAGGGAGGAGGCTCGTTCCTCCTCTCCCCCAGCTGCTGCTGCATTAGGCTGGGCCTGTTGTCACCCTCCCTTCCCCCCCTGCCCCACCACTGCCGCAGTGGGCCAGCTTCTCCCCCTGCTCGGGCTCGTTCCCTCCCACATCAGCCCCAGGCTCACTCCTCCCTTGCCTCTACCACCACTGCTGCTGCCATGGCATGCCCTCTCCTCACCCCCATCCCATGTCAGGCCCACTCCTCTCCCCACCGGCTACGTGTCAGCCCTGCAGGCAGCAACAATGGAAGGGGAGAGGGGTGAGCCAAGGCCAGCACCAGTGGCCTCACCTCCCCCCATGGCATCCCGACCCTGTTGCACCCCACACCGCCACTGCTGTCACTTCCAAGGGGGTGAGGCAGGGCAAGGCCAGCTCCGGTGGCCTTGCCTGCCACCCCACATTGTTGCCACCTGCAGGAGCAAGGCCTCCCACTCCATCCCGTGTCCTTGCCATCATGGCAGTGCTCTGCTACCTGTCCGAACACTTCTTTGCACTCTGATTGGCTATTTGTCTGATTGGCTGTCAGCCAATCAGAACACAACTAAAGCGTTATGGACAGATAGACGAAGAGTTTTATAATATTAGAATCCTGTTATGTTATTTTTTCTGATTCTAGTCCCTATTGCTGTTTTCTAAGGCTAGAGTAGACATTGATTTTTTTAAAAAATGCCTGTATAACTCAGAAAAAAGATGGATTAAGAAATGAATGAATTTTTGGTTTACATAAGGGGAGCTAGAATGTCATCTTTTATAGGCTCTGCGTGGTTTATAGGGCTCTGGATGTGTTAGAGAGGAACATTTTGGAGATTTTAACCAATAAAAGCAACTTATTAATCTTTTTAATGGACATGTTTGTTAGATCTTTTGAGGAGTTTTTCAACTGTCAATTTGACTTTACCAAAACTACAATTCATTTCAGTAGTTCAAAGGGGGAACATTAGTTTTGTTGCTATTTTTAAGTTTATGAATAAAATAATTTAAGTGAATATTAAGTCCCTTCAGGCATATTTTGAACTGTTACCATCTGATTAATAACTTCATAAAGAAATGTAAGAGCTTAGAAAGCCCAGTGGTTCACCATTTTTCACATTCTAACAAAAGAATTTCAGAATCAATCTAATTATCGTTAGCTTTTCCCTATGAGTTTGCTTATAGCCCTATTTCCTGATATCCTCTTTCTTCAAAATGTTATCCAGCTCTTCAGTTACATTTTTATATTCCTGAGGATTGAAAAACTGCCTGGAGAAGATTTAAGGGCCTCTGTCTAGGATTTGGGGGAAAGATCAAGACTTCAGAAGGCAATATGCTGAAGTGGTCATTTCTTCTCTTACCTTAATAGCCTGAAGTGCCAAAAAAGGAAAATATCAAATATCCTGGCTGTGCTTGCTAGAAATAATTTCTTGATGGCTGTATTTCTTGCTTTTTCTAATCAAAGTTCTTTGTCCACAATAGGTAGCGGCAATTGTTTAAAAGTAAGGATGAAAGCAAATATGATTTAATGTGGAAGGAGACTTGATGAAATAACCTATGAACTATTTAATTATGTCTGTTGTGAAATAGGCATAGAGAACTGCTCAGGAACCTCAAAATGAAACCTGTCTCATATGATATTTGCTGTAACTTGGGGAGAGTAATTGATTTATAAGAAAGAAAGCCAGCCCATACTTAGATCTTAATTTCTTAAATTCTACAGGGTCCGGCCACTCCACCTTTCCTCCAATTGGCCAAGTCGGAGCTGAGCCCTGCCCACTTCCTTCTGATGAGCTGGGTTAGTGCCTAGCCATACCCTCTCCTCTACAGAGCCAGGTTGGGACCAGGCCAAGCCTCCTTCCTCCACGTGCTTGGATGGGGCTCTGCATCACTGATCCTGACTAGACTGTGTCCATTGGCTGAATCCAGCCTTTGGAGGGACTGAGTGCTGCCCATCTGGCCTGCTGGACAAGATGCTTGAGCACCACTGAGCTAGATGGACCATTGCCCTGACACAGTGGCTAGGTACAGAGAGTCAAAAAGCCTGATGCTGAATCAATTCAGTCTTTGCAGGTTAGTCTAAACTGCAGAGATTAAACTGAAACAGAAGTGAACAGACATTTACCTTTGATTCAGGTTATGTAGCCACATACCTGCAGTGGCTCAGGCCAGATGCCAGGGGGTGCTAGAGTATGGTTTTCTGGCTGTGTATTCGCTTCCTCTTCCTGCTGCCCTCAAGGTCTCTGGGATTTGCAGTCCAGAATTACATCAGTAGAACTCTGTAGGGTTGCTCTTTACTTTCTTTTCCTGCTTCCAGGTGCCTCTTGGATTTGTAGTCCACAGCTGCAGCCAGCTATAAGTTTGAGCGAGGGATAGGGGTGTTTAACCCCCCTCCCTGCAAACTGGGCTGAATCCTCAGCTGGGCTTGCCTCACACCCCCCTGTCAGCCAGCAGAGGGCCAGGGCCAGCCCTGCTCTCAGAAGCAGACAGCCCAGCCCAGCCCAGCCCAGCCCAGGGTTGAAAATCATGCTTGGTTGTTGGGGGACTGTGATTTAATTTGAATCAGGAAAGGATTTGGGACAGAAGTTTCATAAACCAATTTGACCCAAATCAGTTAAATCTGATACTACATTCAACCAGGTTTATTTTTATCCAGTTTCAGTCATTTTGAAATGGGTTAATGTACACTGAGTTTCTGTTGTGTTACAGGTTTAAACCAGTTTCTGATCACTTAACTGTTTTGTATGTAAATTCTGTCCCTAGCCAGTATGACACTTATGCTGTTATGTTAAATCTAATTTGAAAAAGGTCATTGCAAAAGTAGTAAATCATACCTGGAGCAAAGGAGATGGGACAAGATTAACAGTAAAAAGATTGCCAATTATGTTGTTTAGTCTTTGTACCTTGTAAGATTAATTTGAAGATTTTTCAGTTGGTAGTTCAGTACAGAGGTCAATGGGTGATTTCTTGAAGGCAACATAAAAAAGTAAGTTTTCAGAGGGAGAGACTTGGGGTGTGTAATGGAGGAGTATAATGATGTTAGGTCATCTTCAAGTAAGGTGCAGCATCAGAGCATGCTAATAAATCTCAGGGAAACAGACAAAGGGGTATTCAAAGCAGAGAGAAGGATTGGGGGCAGTGCAATAATAGTACCTAAAACAGGAAAGAACAGAGTTGTAAAATGCCTTACAAGGTCAGGATGAGAAGCTTGAGCGTAATGAGGTGACAAGGAGAGAGCCCAGTGCAGGATTTCAAGTCGAATGGTGACAACTGTCAAGAGGAAGATGATAATTAGAAACTATGATTGGAATAGATTCAAAGTTAGGAACAAGATGCGTGTCAGGGAGGCCAGCAAAGTGCAGGTAGTCAAGACAGGTGACAATTGAGGATAGGAATAAAAGGTCAGCTTTTAGAAATATTATGGTGGAAGAAAAAGCAACATTTGATTTTCTGATTAGGGCAAATGAGAGGAAACAGTTGGAAACCATGCTGATGTAACAGATCTGTTTTGGTGATTTAAGGAGAGGATGTATGGGAAGAAAGAATAGGAATTAAAATTTAGCCCTGTTAATTGTAAACTGATGGCAGGACATACAGGGCTGTGTAAGAGAGAGGCAAGCTGAAATAAAGATTGTATAGGACAGTAAGCCATTTGGCAATTCATTGGCATAAGGATAGGAACTTAGACCCTGGGTGATAATATCACCCAAAGAGAGGATGCAAGAACAAGAAGCTATGGGACCTCATGGATACCCCTACAAAGAGGGGCAGGGGATAAGGGAAAGGAGATACGACATTCATTCAGGACATCAAGGCTGCAAGGCCAAGTCCAGAAGAGTATTAATTGTCCTGTCTCATTAGGAGATCTGGAATATTCACATGATTATAATCTTGAGTAGCTCATGGGAGAAAAAAATTTAGCCTGCTTTTCTCTCATTAAATAGCGTGTAAAATGCAAGAACAACTAAAAGATTGAAGAGTGTAAATTAATGTAGGAGCAGATTATAATGAAAGGGAAGCTATGTTTATGGACTAAAGACAAGTTTAAAAAAAAATGATGGGAATGACCATACTGCATCTTATTTTTATTCATTTTATTTAAAGAACCATGGCAGTTGTGTGCTGAATTAAAAAAGAGAAAAAATTAAAACAGAAATGAAATTTTCCATTTCCAAAAATGGTTTTAAACACCTTCAATAAACTTACAGCTGTGGATGCCAAAGCTCTCAACCTGCTACATGGTAAAGAAAGTCGATAAAGGACAGAGAGGGAGAAGGGAAGACAGTTGTGAAGTTTAACTTTCTTCTTCGTTTCTTGGTGCATTTAAAAAAGCAAACGGAGCACAGGGCATGGAGCAGAAAGCAGAGCCACAGATTGAACAAGATAAGGGGACTGGAGTGGCATTTGGAGAGAGTGTGGGACTATTCTGTGGAACTATAACTATAACTATTACTGGTAGCAAAGTAGTACGTTCCAGGGGAGATGTCAGTAATGCAAGGAATTAGTCTTTGACATTCAGAATTGCCTAATATAGTCATAGCAATTGAACATTCAAATTAGGATTGTAATTATCTGTGATAAATTAGAGTGAAGTGAATGTCAAATTGCCAATATGAACTTGCCAATCAGGAGAGTATGAACAAAAAAGTAATAGCATTTTTTTAAAGAATATTGACAAAGGATCAATTAGTTTGAGGATAGAAATAACAAAAAGTTAATGTTGATTAGTAACAGCATATTTATTAAATTATATTCTTGCTAATGAAGAAGGCTGGGAATCTTATTGAATCTGATGCAGATCCCTTACAGCTGTTGGCAACATCCAGTTTGTGGGCGAGATCCAGCCCACAAAGCAATTTTATCAAGTTCCTGAAGTTGGGGGTCTTCTCTGGCATTTTGGAAAGAGGAGGCTACAATGGGGGCCTTCATCCATTTGGCAGGCAGGCAGGCAGCAGAGAGAAGTGGCAGTGGCAATGAGGGAGAGAGTGGTTATTACAGCAGTGGTGACTCTGACACGGTTTGGAAGTGGTCCATGCTCAGAGCTGGGCTTCATTAAAATGGCCACCTGCTCCAAAATGTTGTTGACCTCTGCCTTAAAAAGTTAAATGTGTCTAATCGAACAGAAAATCATTATGGCAAAGGAGAAGAAGAAAGCAATAGTTACAGCATATTCTAGAAAAAGAAAAATGTTGAAAGATATACATAGTCTTATCAACTAGAAGGGGGTTTAAAAAAAGTAGGTAAGTTTTAAAAAGTGGCTATAAATACTGTGCAACAAAGCAACTGTACTAACAGCTATTTGTTAAATGTTACTGAATATGCATTTTAAGCTTCACTGTAATGGTGAAATAAAAGCTACGGATAGGGACAGACATTAAAAAAGGCCAAGCCTGAATTGATTCAGTCTTTGCAGGTTAGTCTAACCTGAAGAGAATGAACTCTTTTCCAAGTGGATAGATGTTCGGCACATGCCTGCAGTGGCTCAGGCCAGAAGCCCGGGAGCACTAGAGCAGCCCTCTTCCCTTGCACAGAGATGCTGAGCTGAGGGGTGAGGGTGCGTGGCCAGGCCCTGGCAGGCCTGTCCCAGGGCTCCCTGACAGCTGGGAGCAATCTGGGCACACAGGGCTGCCTGGCCACAGAGAGAAACTCCTCCCTCTCCTCCACAGCTGTGGGATTTGGTGGGGGGGGGTGCTGTTTGGTGCTTTGGGGGCTCTTCTTCCTCATCTCCTGTCAGCACCATGGGGTGCGGAGAATGGCTCTTTGCGGCTGCCTGGCCCCAGAAGGGGACTCTTCCCCCTGCTTCTCCACTGTTGCTGCAGGGGGGTGATCTGTGGGCTGCTACTCAGCCCCAGAACAGGACTCTTCCCCCTGACTCCTCCCCCCCAGGGCAGGGGGAAGCTCTGTTCCATGTTGTAGGGGACTCTTCCTCCTCCTCCTCCTTCTTCTAGAGGGGCATTGGGACCCCAGAGTTCAGCTGGGCAGGATGGGGGATGTAGGGACCATCACACACTACTCCCATGGCTGCAACCCCCAGTGCCTGGTAGCAGTAACAGGCAGGGATGCCAGGGCACTTGGAGCAGAGTTTTCCTTAACATCTTCCCCCGCCCGCTCTGCTCCCTGTGCCTGTAGTTCGAGCTCTGATGGCAGGGGAAGCCCTGCACTGAAGCCTGCTATCTCCCCTACTGCAGGTTGCAAAGCCCTCTGTCCTGAGTGGAGGGAGCCCTGCCACTGCTTCCCTACAGGCTTCAGCCTGGGACTTCGAGAGCCCAGGTGCAGGCAGGCAGCATGGAGCTGCGGGGTTAGAAGTGTCTGGGCAGGCTGTGCAGGGCTGTGCTCCTTGCCCACAGTGTGGTGCTGGCTGTCTCTATCCCTGCAGCTCCATGCTGCCTGCCTGCAGCTTAGTTCTCACAAAGGGGAAGCAGGGGCAGGGCTCCCTCCACTCCAGGCAGAGTGCTCTGCAGCCTGCAGTGGGGGAAACAGCAGGCTCTAGTGTGGGGCTTCCCCTGCCCTCAGAGCTGGAGCTATAGGCACAGGGAGCAGAGCCCCAGGGGGAGATTAAGGCAAGCTCTGCTCCCTCTCCCTGCCCAGCGCTGGCCAGAGCAATGCCTGCATTAGACACTAGCGCCCTGACATGCCCCCCTGCTGCTGCTGCCAGGTATCGAGGTCTGCAGCTATGAGGGGAGTGTGTGAGGGTCCCTACACGCTCTACCCCCACCCTGCCCAGCTAAGCCCCTCTGGCAGGAGAAGGAGAGAAGTGTTCCCCCAGCATGGAACAGAGCCTTCCCCTACCCCTCCCCTGCTCTAGGGCCAAGCAGCAACCCATGGAGCTCCCTCTCCCCCCACCAAGCCCTGCAGTGGGTTGAATGGGAGGAGGAGGGAGAGTCCAGATCCAGCACTTCACAGAGTCCCACTCCCCACCCGAGGAGGAGGAGGGAGAAGAGTCTCCTTCAGCACGGAACAGAGCCCCCTCCCTACTCTGTGGGACAGCCTACCCAGCATGGCCCCATTAAGGTGAAGGGGACAGGGAGATGGGTTAATTCCTCCCTCCTCTCTTCCCTGCAGCTGCGGTCTGGCAGCTCCAGGGCCACTGCTGCTGCCCCCTCCCCTCTGCTCCCTAGCAGTCAGGCAGACCCCGACTGCGGAGAGAAAGGAAGGGAGAATTAACCTCCTCTCTACCCACTTTGCTTTAATGGAGCCATGCCAGCCAGTGTCTGCTAGGGCTGGTTCCTGTTCTGACTAGGGAGCGGAGGGGAGAGGCCAGCCCGGTGGCTGGAGCAGAGAGCCCTGTCCAACCCAGAGAGCATGCTTGGATGCTGGGGTGTCTGGTTTATCTTAAACCAGCAAGGAGTCTGAGACAGACAGTGCATAAACTGGTTTGAGCCAAATCAGTTAAGTTTAACATTCAACCAGGTTTATCTCAAACTGCTTTTGGCCATTTTGAAACTGGTTTATGTGCACTGAACATCTGTTCTGTTACAGGTTTAAGCCAGTTTCTGATCACTTAAATCAGTCTATGTGTAATGTCTGTCTCTAGCCCAAGTGTTTTCAGAGAAGTGACAAGTTAGAAAAAAAGGTAGGAAACTTAAGACAGTGTTTCTTTCTAAAGTCCACAAATCAGTATTTGGGCAAACACTGAAGCAGTGTGAAGATAATCACCTAAAAAAAGTTAGATTCTCTAAAGCTAGTAAGTTCATCAGATCTAGAAGACTTACAAAACAAGCAAACAAAACCCTCCAAATAAACAACTTGCTAAATGGTTAGGGAACTGGAAGTGAGAAAAGCTTTAAACATGTTCAGAAGAAATTCTTGAGAATAGAAAATGACTAAAAATCTGTGGTTGAAAGAAAACATTTTAATATTGGCTGTAAAAGGAGTGTGGTTCCCTTTATGCCAGTGTTTATGGAATAATTTTTCTCCTTCAAATAGTGTAAAATGCTGAGAAATAAAATTGGTAAGGAATGACCAGTCAAACATCTAATAAACATAGCTTCCATCTAACCTTAAACAATTTTTTTACCCACTTGTGCAGATTGATGTTGAAGAATAATAAAAGGACTTCTTAGATTTCTTTTTCCTCAAATTTTCTTCATTGGTTGGGCCATATTTTAATATAGCCTGTTCCCTACCTTTCTGCCCCCCTCCCCCAATGTCATTCCTTTTATGATTTTGTAACACATCTATGGCAAACACAGTGTGCATTTATACTTGTGCTCCGAGGGGAGAGGGGGGCACGTTCATTAGAATGACTTTGAGAGCTGCTCTAATTAAAGTGCTGGAGTGTCATGTGTATCAGCATCCCTGCACTGAAAAATGGTGGTAGGGGCACTTTAACTATATTAAATATGTCATTTAATCTATAATTCTAGTAAAGTGGGCTTTTGCCTGCAAAAACTTATGCCTCTCTGAATGAGTTAATTGTTGCCCTGTCTTCTGCTGCATTATAAATTATGAATAAAGGTACAGAAATCTCAGAAGCATGGTTTTAAGTATCTATTCCCAACCAGAACCAAAATGTGTATAGAACTCTATATTTAAAAGAAGGCTCCTCTTAAAAGATGATTCATTTATTCCTTTTTTCTCCCAACCAGTATAGCCACTTTCATTGCAGACTTTTAATTGCAGATTGTGATAGAGAGGTGTGCAGGATAACTGAAGGCACAAGAACTTAATTCAGTGGAAAAATTGCCATTATCTGTAACAAAAGTAGAATCAGACCCTGGCTTTACAACTTAGCTAATTTCCCTGATACATGTCTAGTATCTCAAACTGTTAGGGGGGAAAAAGCACTTTTATTATTTTTTACGTATTTATTCCTACTTTCATTAATGTTCACACTGCTGTTTAAGACACACTTTGTATACTTAGCATAACTATTGCTTCTCTTACAGATTGGAGTGATGTAGGATTCCTGTTTTGTAGGAATTTCAGTTTAATGGGTTGCTTTTCATTATGTTTTGTGCTCATATCAAATAAATGTACATAAAATCATTTAAACTTAATGAAAATTTATAAATCTTTGTATGCTCTGTAGCCACAGTGCTTGTTTGTTTATTGTAGCCCTTTGTAGTGGTAAGGTGGATGATTTTTAGAGAGTCCTCGAATAATTATAAATTTGTTAAAATTTTCCATGTATAGAATCTAATCTTCCATGCATAGAATCTAATTATTGGGGAGTCATCTTAAATTCAAAATCATTTTGGATTCATGTAATTACAGCATAAGGCAAAGAAAGGGTAAGATGTAATTTAGTTTATTTTAGTTTTTAACCTTCATGTGAAAAACAGTAACGCATGCAACTGTGATTGAGGCTAAAATAGTTAACACTGGTGTTTTCAAGAGCAGGGATTTTTTTAAAAAAGGGGTGGTGGGGAGTGCTGTTGAAAGGTGGTGTTGTACAACCAAGATTGAACAGCAAATGTTGTTGCTACTGTCCTGTGTAAGGAAGGCTGTAGTGTCTTGAAAGAGAGGTGTCATGTTATCACTATGTCACCAGTGGTGTGGTTCCTGTTGCTTGTCTTAATGATGCTCAGGAGTCGCAAAAGTGCTGGAGAAGGCCAGCACATAATTTCCCTGGCACAGGCATTGCCTCAGGCCTCTTTAGAGACCCCCTCTCAAGTTTCATTACAGGGATAGCATCACAGGTGTGTCTATGAATTCAGGATCCTGACAAAAGGAAGAAAGGAGAGCAGCAGAATATGGACCCTGACTTCAGAAAAGTGGACTTTGCCTCTCTCAGGGAACTGATGGGCAGGATCCCCTGGGAGACTTATCCGAGGGGAAAAGGAGTCCAGGACAGCTGGTGATATTTTAAGGAAACCTTACTGAGGGCAAAGGAACAAAACCATCCCGATGTACAGGAAGAATAGCAAATGTGGCAAGTGACCAGCTTAGCTTAGCAGAAAACTCTTTGGTGAATTTAAACACAAAAAGGAAGTTTACAAGAAGTAGAAGCTCCATCCTCTTTGCACT
Organism: Caiman crocodilus; assembly: GCA_030014935.1. Lineage (NCBI taxonomy): Eukaryota > Metazoa > Chordata > Crocodylia > Alligatoridae > Caiman > Caiman crocodilus. The sequence goes on from JAGPOW010003316.1 coordinate 171,288,626, forward strand.
TTGGTCTTCCTGATTTCATCCTTGTATGTCTAAGCAACATGGTGGTGCACTGGTCTCAAGTTGCAGGAAGGGAGGCTTAGGTTGGATAGTAGGAACAACTTTCTCGTTAGGTGGATGGTGAAGCAAAGGAACAAGTTACCCAGAGAGGTGGTGGAATCTCTCCGTCCTTGGAGGTTTTTAAGACCTGGCTAGAGAAGAGCCTTGGCTGGGATGATCTAGTTGGGGATGGCCCTGCTTTGAGCAGGGGATTGGTCTAGATGATCTCCTGAGGTCCCTTCCAACCCTAATCTTCTATAATTCTGTTGTTTTACTATATGTTGTGAAACAATAATTAATCAAAGCAATTACGTCTGTGGGAAGTGAAATACGGTAGCCTTTTATGGATCATCCAGTTTCTAGAAATAAATGTTGTTGTGGTCATTTACAGCACTATCTACCATTGTGCTTTTATTTTTCACCTAATAGTAATTCATGGGACAAGTAGATTTCTATACCCTGACCCTACTAACAAGCTTCTAATTTGTTGGTTTCTAATAGCTTCATGCAAATACCTCAAAGTACTTTGCAAAGAGATTATAAACATAAATTTACATTTTACAGATGAGGAAACTGAGGCACAGTTGTGAAATAGCTTGCCTAGGAAAATCCAGCAGGCCAGTAGAAAAATCGGGAAAAGAACCTAGATGGTTTTAATTATTTTCCTTGTCTGCTATGCTACAAAACTGCAGTGGTTTGCTATGGTGGTTCCTTCATGAGGGTTAATTTTGCCACAGAGTGCATTGTGTGTTCCTAGTAAAGGTCTCCAGGCTTTTAGATTCTAGGTTTAGAAGACTTTAATAAGCAACTGTAAGATTTAGTTTGGTCATGCTTCTGGAAGCGCGGTGCATTGAAAAGTGCTCAGTCATTAGGCCTGTTTTGAAAAGTTTACTTTTTTTTTTTTTTTTACTTTATACACTTGGTAATAAAGCTGTATAAGCATTCATACTGGTGATGCCATTATGCTAGTGTCAATTTTCCAGTTACTCTAGAGCTAGACAGTAGAAACTTTAGAAATATGTGTAGTAGAATGAAAAGAGTTTCATACAAAGGATTTATAAGTATATAATTTAATAACCTGTGGTCTCATATAGATGTCAGAGTCTTTAGCTTAATAGTATGTATATAGATTGGGGTGTTAGATAAGTTATTTTGCCTCCATGTTTTTGGAACCTGAATTTTTTTCATACAAGGCTAAGAACCTGCTTTCCAACTATTGCGGGCTTTAACACTGTTTCAAGATCTCTTTCCCTCCCCAGCCCCCTAAACCCCCCAGTAATTTTTTAAAATTCAGGCCCAAATCCTCCATCTTAATCTGAGAGCAGTATCTCTTATCTGTTAGTTACAAATAGCCACTAGTGACACACACAGATATAAACTGAAATACTCTTGTCAAGTCTGAAGGGTTTCATTTGGTAAAAGGAAACTCTTAAGCACACATGCAAGTCAGATCAGTAAGAGATGTGGTTAACGTCTAATACAGTGGAGATAAGATGTATAGGCTTGCTTTTTTAAGGCAATATTAGTATCTGCCATAAAGGTCAGTTGTGCCTGATGAAAACGTCACTTCTTGATAAATTGTGTAATTGGGAGGAATAATAGAAGTAAGGTGATTTTTCTCAGTCAGTAAAGCCATGCCATTAACTTTTCAGAAAATGGAAGTTTCAGACCTACTGTCAGACCTGTGTCATTTTTGAAGCCAGACAACTTTCTGGTGTTCAGCTCTGATCTAATTTAAAACATAAATTGACATCTAATTGTATTGAAATGAAGCATATTTTATATCTTGTAAAGCATATTTACCAAGATAACTGTTGATAGATTTTTAGATCTAATGCGCCTTTACAGAATGGGTAAATATTTAAATAAAACTTTTGAGAAGTGTGGGACTTCTAAATGACTTCAATATAATAGATGCATACTAAATTTTTGTTATGAATGTAATATAAATTAAAATATGTGAAAACTTTTAAACAATTCAGATTACTTTTTTTCCCCTCCTTTAGGTGTTCAGAAAGGCATTGGTAAAGATGTTTGAAGCTAAAGAGATGGATTGTGTCTTCCTAGAGACAAATATTAGCATAAAGAAACGCTACCACATGGTGTATGAATGCATTCCTCTTCCGAAAGAAGTGGGGAATATGGCTCCTATCTACTTTAAGGTATTTAAAAAGTACCTCGGCTTCAGTCAGCTTCATGACTTTTTCATATTCCATTCAGTTCTGATTTCAGGTGTTGAAAAACAACCTTTGTGCTGACTGAGACATGCTTGTTCATGTTAAACTGGTGAGTCTGTTAGTTCCATTTCAGAAGGAGAGCAGTCTATGTGTCTCTTCGAAGTTCTAGAATCTGACTCCCCAGTCACCTATCGAAAGAGCAACAAGCTTAATTTTTGAAGAGCTGTAGAGATTTGTGATACCATTTAGCTCAGAACCCAGGTCCTACATCTCAGCAGGCACATTAACAGAGAAATATTTTAACATGTAACAATTTATAATGTTAAAAAGTAGCAGCTATGTATTATTTTAGGGCCAAACCCTCCATTAGTACCCAGGCTGCAGAAGTGAACTGAGAAGCTCTGCCGTGCCACTTCGCATTGTGGAATGTGGGCAAAGTTGCTCTATGACTAATACTTCGGTCCTGAAGTAGTATTAGTTCCTGTTTCACCCATGCCTTAGCTCTGTGAGCAGGGGTTTAGGTTGTAGCCATGTTGGTCTAAGGACATAGGCAGACAAGGTTCCTTGGGTGATTTGATATCTTTTATTAGACCAACCCAAATGGTTGGAGAATAGTTATTAAGCAAGCTTTCAGGTTCAAAAACCCTTCATCAGGCTAAGGAAGTTTCAGCAGTTGGTGTGTGCGCTTCCTGTGAGAGCACTGTGTAATAAATATGCCTGTCAATAGCTCCAGTGCTCTACTTCCTTCTGTTCCATAAGCATTCACAGGGGTGGTATATTTGCATTCTTCAGTTTTACCTTACAAAGCAGACACTGTATATGGGACCCTCTTTATCTGCAGGGATTGAATCAGGATTTGCCTCTTAGTGATTTGGGATCTTTAACTAGTTTTCATATCTGTAACCTATTTTATGCAGTTTATCTAAAATGTTTGTGTGCACAAATGCGTATATTTTAGTACGGTATAAAATCACATATTGGTTTGTCTCCAGCGAAGTGTAACAACTAATTTCATGAAGATGTGGTTGCCTTCATCCCCATCTGAAATGTTCCACCTGATTGGAATATTTAAATGTCAAACCTGAAAACCTCAGAATATGCTAGTCCAACAGGAGGCTAGCTTACAGGGTTTAGTGCAGAGCTATTTGTACATAGCTAATTTTCTTTCAAAAGTGCCCGTTACTCAAACATGCAGCAATTGAAATTTAAATGGTTGGTGACAGTAGGTTCCATTTCCATAGTAGGAGGGCAGAGACATGGCATGATAAGTCTTTGAATACCAGTAGGCTTCTAAAGTTGGATTTTTTTTCTCTTTGGTGCAAAAAACCCAGTAGAACTTAATGTATTCATACAAGTAGCTTTTTGTGAGCAGAATGATCAGAATGTATGAACATTTTTTATTCTCTATTGATTTGGGATTTCTTGTTAAACATAATTTGTGTCAAGCAAAAGTTAAGACTGCAGTTATAAAACTTGAAGAGTAAAAAATTAGCTTGAGAGAATTACTGTAAAATGTTTTAGTTCTGGAAATTATAGAAGTGCCAAAAATAAAGTTACTTCCTTATATGGGAAATGTTTGGTAGTCGCAATGCATAGTATTCTATATACTTCATTTTAATACATAAAAAGTTAGACTTTACTGCTTTCCTTTTTGGGGGGGTTTGTTTTACATTTAAATATAATACTTTTACAGAAAGCTATAATGGAATCAGATGAAGAGTGGTCCATGAACAAAAAACTGATTGATATTTCTTCAAAAGACATCCGGAAGTCTGTAAGTATTGGAAGGTTGTCGAATACTATCTGTTTACTGAAATTCAGTCATCCTTCTTAATTGTTAGTTGTCTGTGTGGAAGAAAGTGCACTCAATTAGATGATACAAAAAACTAGAACTCTTGGTTACAAAATGATGATACCTTTTATTAGACCAACTGGAAAATGGCAAGAAAATTATCCTTTTCTGCAAGCTTTCGGGATCAAAGTCCCTTCGTCAGGCTCTGGGAAAAGTGTAGATGGTACAAGATTGTAAAAAGTCCCCATAGGTAGGAAATAAATTTCATTTTTGCACAGAGGGAGCTGAAGATGGAAGTCTGTCCCTCTGGGTCCATGAGAATGTCTTTGTGAGCTGTGCTGAATAGCTCTTTGATGTGTTGATGAGGTAGAATTCCTTCCCTGGAGGTGTCAGATGGCAGGCAGGGAGGCAAAAAACAATTTCCTTGTTGTTCTGCAATGAAGTTTAAAATCCAAAATTGGCTAAAATTCGGCATCTTCCATGTTTCAGGGGTGTACTTGGTAGCCATGTTGGTCTGAGACAAAAAGACATACAAAAAACTAGAACCCTTGGTTCCAAAATGATACCTTTTATTAGACCAACTGAAAAATGGCAGGAAAATTGTCATCCGGTACACAGATTTGGGGGCCGCGCCTGCCCAGGAGGATTTCAGCACATCCTCCAGCCCTTCCGGTGGTACAGGCCCCCAGATCGCTGCGCCGGATGACAGCACGGTGTTGCTGCCAGCTGGGGTGGGCGGCAGCACCAATCCTCCTAGTGCTGAGTGTGGACTGCACTCAACGGAAGTCCTAGCTGGCAGTAGCAGCCTCTTGTTATCCGGCAGGCAGATTGGGGGGCCTGCACCCCTGGGAGGAGTCTGGCAGAGCCCCACAACCCTCCCGGGGGTGTGGGCAGATCCCTGATCTGCCTGCTGGATGACAGAAGGCTGCTCCTGGGGCCAGCAGCAGCACTTATCTTCTCACTTCTGGGTGCGGGCTGTGCCCAGCACCGGTCCCAGGCAGCAGCAGTAGCAACCTCCTGTGATCTGGCAGGCAGATCGGGGCCCATACCTCCAGGAGGAGTCCAGTGCAGCCCTCCTGGGGGTGCGGGCCCCCAGATCTGCCTGCTGGATGACAGGAGGCTGCCTTTGCCAGCAAGTGACAGTTTTGCATGTCAGCAGCTTGAGGTGAAGTTTCCCAGAAACCTGTGCACCTGTCTCCGTGAAACTTTGCAGGCTTCATGCTCTCCAAAGGGGTTACCATCCCTGCAAGTTTCATCTGATTCAGGGAAGAAATGACAAAGTTTTAGGCATTTTCGTGATTCCCCATTATAGCCTATGGGTGAAATGTTGAAATGGTGAAATAGTTTCAATTAAATGAAACAGAACAGTGCTTTCAAAATGAAACAAAATTCAAAATGAAACAGCGTTCCTTTGAAACGGAGCTTCATGCCCCCAGAAGGGGCTACCATCTCTGCAAGTTTCGTGCGAGTCAGGCATAAAATGACAAAGTTATAGGCATTTGTACTTCCCCATGATAGCATATGGATGAAATGTTGAAACAGTGAAACAGTTTTGATGAAATGAAACAGTTTTGAAACTAAACAAAACACTGTCTCGTCAAAACATCAGAATGGAAGTCGGAGTGGAACAATGCTGTTTCGTATAGCCCTATTGAGCACTCCTGCTTTATATTCTTGGAGGGAAAGATAAATAAAGCCTTAATTTCAAATAGCATTTTCAAAACTTGTGCTGCTCGCCAGTACTGAGATGAAAGCACTGGTGCTAAACACATTTGGGCCTGTCAGAATAGTATGTTTGGGGACATGGTGTTGCTTAATCCCAGGAGACTGTTTCCACTGGGTTCCTCCCACAATGGAACAAAAAGCAAGGCCTATCACCTAAGGGAGCAGCCCAAATTGTGTGTGTGTGTAAAAGGATCCAGTATTGAGTGCATGCATATATATATCTTGATTGTGTGTGTAAATGTGTGTGTGTGTGTGTGTATGTATGCAGTAGATATGTTGTAAAGGACCCAGTATATATCTGTTTCACTTAGGATTGGAGCTTTTTGGCCATCAGTGCCTGACAAACCTCTGTTTGTGTCATGCATGTTGTTATACTTATCGCCAAAGGTGTAGAGAGCAGTGGTTCTCAACCTTTTTTTGGTGCAACCTGGTGCCAGGAGCAGAGTGTGGCAGTGGCGGTGACCCAGGGACTCAGGAGCTCCCATCATCTGGCACAGCTTTTCCTTTGTGTGCGGTGCTGCCGGCATTGCCCCACGACCCTCATTTGAGTCGTAACTCAAGGTTGGGAACCACTGGTATAGAGGGTAGAAGACCGCTTTTTAATTGTATAGGTCAGGAAGGGAATTTCAAGATTCTTTAAATATTACAGAGGATTATGGGGTGGTCAAATTCCTTTGTGTCTTGCCCCATGGGCTTTAGGCCTATACCTCTGGAACAGCTCAGCCGAACTATGTTTGCATTCATGGGATCCATATTGATCAGGACTTCCCTTATAGCATGCTTCAGAATGAGGTTTTCCTTTTCTGCTGTTCCAAAACCTGTTGCTTCTTTCTCTCTCTCTCTTTAAATAAGAATGTGATAATTTATTGCAATTTTCTGAGAAGGAACTTCTTCAGGTTAGAAGAAGGTGGCCCTGGGCTGTATTGTTTTCATCCCCAGGTGATGTTCTGGTTCCCCTATGCCATCTTATGCTTTCTACTTAGAATGGTGGCAGAATATTCACAGCTTCTTCTAAAGTTGCTGCAAGAATCATCCTTTGAACTGATTAGTACTTACATTTGACAATGCTGGCACATATGGCTTTCCCTTTTATTTGGACTCTGGTTGACCCTGCAAAAAATATATGGCAGAAACCTTCTGTGGTTGCTCTTGAGACCTCTTATTGCAAGAGGATTTGCCAGTTTGTAGATTTTATTTCTATTGGTTCCATCTTTGACTGCCTTTCAGCTTCTTTATCTTGGTTCTGTTCATTTTCTATTGCATCTAAGCAATCTAGCATTGATTATGTTTTGATAAAGCCAAAGGTGTGAATAGACTGTTAGGTGACTAAATGAGAAAGTGTAAAATCTAAAAAGGTACTTGCAGCAATAGGTTAATTTATTTCTTTATTTCAGTTTATTCAGCACTTCAACAAATTTATTTTTTCTCGGCTTCATTTAATCTCATTTTATCAATTTGTGTAGGTAATTTGTAACAAACCTACAGAACAATGTACTCTGTACACTTCGGTTGAAATTCTAGCAGTATTGAATTTAGTAACCAAATTCCCACTGACTACACTGGAACCTATTTTCACTTCTGTTTATCAAGTTCTTTAGAGTTTGACAAAGAAAATTCTTAAAATAAGTCATAATTTTAGTTCTAGTGTTTCTATTTTTTGGGCTTTGCTCTTCAAGGATATGGACATTTTGGGAAGAATCCAGGAGGGGGCAACAAAAATGATGAGGGGCCTAGGAAACAACACTGATGAGGAAAACCTGAAATAGCTAGGGTTACCTGGAAAAGAGAAGACTGAGGGGGCAGATATGATAACAGTCTTTAAATACTCAAAGGATGACTGACTATAGAGAGGATGGAGGTGGGCTTGCCTCTGGCTGTAGGGGACAGGACTAGGAGCAATGGCCTTAATCTGCAGCAGAGGAAATTTAGGTTAAAGATTAGGAGGAACTTTTTGACTCTGAGGGTGTTCAAACTTTGGAACAGGCTACCAACAGCAAAGATGAAATCTTCTTGCCTTGAAATTTTCAGAAGCAAGTAGGACAGACACTTGCCTGGGATGTTTCAGTCAGGGATTTCCTGTCTTGAGCAGAGACTGGACTAGATGACCTTTTGAGGTCCCTTCCAGCCCTACTTTCTTATAATCCTATGATGATACTCTGTCTCCTTCTTGTATGTTCTGATTGTGGGTTCTTATGTACATACTGGGAATGTTCATGTATTGTAAATTTGCCAAGAAATTAATTTTCAGATTTTTTATTATGTTACACATGCTTTTATCCCCACAAAGAATGAAGCCTTTGTTAATTATTTCCATGCTGCTAAGTGTTACCTGTTCATCTTACTATGAAGAAAAATGACAAAAAACACTGGGGATCACTGGAACATAGTTTGAATTTTTTGAGTAGGAGATATGCTGATGACTAGGGGTCTGCTTTACTAGTGGCAAGAGAAAAACAATTTTTGCAGCTTGGTCACAGCACAAAGAGTTGAATTTGTGGGCATTTCCTGACAGCCCTGTCTCTTGCTGCTGGCTAGCGGAGAGGCATATACCATATAATTTAATAGCAAATTCCATGGGAAGTAAACTATGTAATATACTTTATCATCTTATAAATCTAAATATTAAATTTTAATTTAAATGTAAGAACATTATAAATGGCAAGCAATGCTGTTTTTCTTCAATATGACCAGAGTAATGTTGCAAGATGAAGAAAACATTTTACCACCATCTGAATGTAAGACTTCTACAGGGATCTGCACTGTGTGATCCTGAACTGAAATATATTAAGCTTTTTGATTTCTTTTCACTCATCTTCAGACTGCAGCATTGCATTTAACTTCTTAAAAGTTGTGACTGAAACATTTTCATTTCATTGACTGGCGCCTTCACTTAGCCTATGCTACTAGCAAACAGCAACTCTCAGTCATGTGATCTGTGGCTCAATCACATGATCTTTGTGTTGTGGTAGCATTGGGACATTCAAAACAGTTTATTATATGAATAATACACAGGGGTTTTTTAGGTTGATTTCACAGGAAATTACAGCTAATGCAATATTTTCTGGCAATCATGGACAATCAGTTTTTCACAGTTTCTGTGTAAACTGCAAGACTGCAAGTTAAGTAGACCCCTACTGATGACTGAGAACTGACAGAATACTTTATGAGACAATAAAGCTGATTGTAGAATATCTTTTTGTGACATCTCCACCAGTACAGCCTAGAATTGCAGGGTAGGTTTTCTTATTCCACTACAAAGTATTGAAAGCTCAAATAATTTATCTGTGAACACAAAGTATAGTGCTAATTAAAATCCTATGTTTTCTTCGTTTAAACAGTCCTTTGTACCTGTGGCAAGTGGAAATGCAAGATTTTAGAATCATAGGAAATTAGGGCTGGGAGGGATCTCTCAAGGTCATCTAATTTAGTCCTTTGTTCATTACAGGATCACCCATAACTAAACCATCCTATGCAAGTGTCTGTCTAACCTCCTCCTGAAAATGTCCAGGCATGGAGTTTCACCAGTGTCTTTAGGTAGTCTGTTCCAATGCTTGACCAACAGTGTCTTAAGGTAGTCTGTTTTAATGCTTGACCATCCCCATAGTCAGAAAGTTCTTTCTAATCTTCAACCTAAATTTCCTGTGCAGTAGCTTGAAGCTCTTGCCCTGAGTTCTGTCCCCTATGGCCACAGGGAAAAGTCCATATCCATCCTCTCTGTATTTACCCTTTAGGTATTTGAAGACTCTTATCAAATCCACCCCCATTCTCCTCTTCCCCAAACTAAGTCTTTCAGTCTTTCCTTTTAAGCCTCATTTCCCAGGCTTCTAATCATTTTGTCACCTTCTGCTGGAGGTTTTTTTTTTCCAATCTGTCCACATCCTTGAAGTGTGGGGCCCAAAACTGGACACAGTACTCCAGCTGAGGCCTCAGCAGTACTGAATAGAACAAAAGAATCACTTCCCTTGATTTGCAACTGACACTCTTATTATTAAAGCCCAGTATGCCATTGGCCTTTTTTGCAACAAGAGTACATTGTTGGTTCATATTCACTTTATGGTGTACTCCATCCCTCAAGTCCTTCTCTGCAGCATTTCAGCTTAGACAGTCATTCTGCAGTCTGCATTTGCTAATGCAATTATTTAATGCAAGTACAAGGACTTAGTATTTGTCTTTGTTGAATCTCATTTGCAGATCATTTTTTTAGTCTGTCCTGGTCATCTGGATGCTGGTTATGCCCTTCAGAGTATCTGCAACTCCACCTAACTTGATATCATCCACAAGTTTGCTAAGTGTGCACTCAGTCCTATCATCCAAATCATTAGTCAATGTAATAAACATCACTGGACCCAGGGCAGATCCCTGGGGAGCCTCACTTGATACCTCCTTTCAGCTACACATTGGGTCATTGTTGACTACTCATTGAGCTTGTTGATTCCACCAGTCAGTATTCACCTTCCTTTACTTTCAGCTAGTCTGTATTTCCTTAGTTTTTAAGGAGAATGTTGGAGGAGACCAGTATTAAAAAAACCTTGCTAAAGTCAAGGTTTAGCACAGCCACCCCTGCCCCTTTCTCCCCCGGTGCACAAAGCCTGCCTGCCTACCTGCCTAATCTATAATTTCTGCTGGTCTTCCTTCCTTTTTTTAAAAGGGCAGATACAGTGCCCATCTTTCCAGTCATCTGGGACCTTACCCAACCTTCATAAATTCTCAAAGGCCAGGTACATTACACTTTTACCAGTAAAAGTGATCAGAAACTGATCTACACCTGCAATAGAACAGAATTTCAGCATGCACAGGCTGATTTTAAAATGGCAGGACCCAGTCTGTATTTGCCTTATCTTAGATTTGCTCTAGAAATAGGTATTCTATTTGCTACCTAAACTACACCACTTACAGAACACCACATAATTTAGACTGATTCTGCCTCTGGCTTTTTGAATGTCTGTACCTAACCTGGAGGGTAGCCAGTGGCTCTGAAATTACCTCAACTAAATCTTTCGGTACCCTAGGATACATCTTATTTGGCCTGCTGTCTTGAAAGCATATACGTAGCTTCTCTAAATAATCTATAACCTGCCATTTCCTAGGCTGTTTGACTCCTTCCCTAGCTTTGTTGCCAACTGTACTCATCATCTGGTAGCTGCCTCTCTTTGTGGAAAGTGAAGTAAAAAAGGCATTAAATATTCCAACATTATTTGCATCATCTGTAACTAGATTTCCTTCTGCATTGTGGAAGGGACCTACAGTTTCATTGGTCTTCCTTTTACTGTTGACATACTTGTAGAATCCCTTTTTATTGCCTTTTATGTGCTTTGCTGGCTGTATCTCAAATTATGCCTTGGCCTTTCTGACTGTCTCTTTTTATATCTCTGTGATGTTCGTATACTTTTCCCTAGTAATTTTACCAAGTTTCCATTTTTGTAATATTCCTTCTTGTGTTTCAACTCACTGAAGAGATTGCTATCTAGCCAGACTGGTCTCTGTCTAATTTTGAATTCTTTTGGTGCATCAGGTGCTTGTTCCTGTGCCCTTTTCTAAGTTTTCAGATGCTTGTTAACAAGCCTATCATTCTTCATAACTGAACAATACGTTTTTTCTTGATTTCAACTTATAGTAAAATGATTCTCTGTGAACTGCACTAACTTTTGCTGTTTGTTTATAGAACTTTGATTTTTTGTTTGAGTGGTTTATTAGTGGTACCTTACCATGACAAAGTTCCTACCTATATTTTTCGGATTAATGTTCTGTTAAAAATCCTTCTCTCTTCCATCTTTCACCCATTTGTTAAATCCACTTCTCTTTCTCAGTCCTACTGGATAGCCCCCTCCCCTTTTCTTAAATTAATCATCCAACAAAATGAATCACAGTCTCTTTTTTTAACTCACTTTTCCAATGTTGAGAAATCCATCTTCTGATGCCCTCAGTATCAAGGGAGAATTCTGCTCTGCTGTTCTTTCCTCACAGTTATGTATTCTTACCGATATTCAACACTCATTTTTCTCTTGTATCTCATGCCATGTACAGTATCTATTTTTTGGCTTCTTAATGATCAGTCTTATTTTTTTCAGGTCTTTGAAGCAGCATTTCTCTCCCTGCTTACAGAGCAGCTCATTGGCTGCCTTTGATTTGCTCCTTAAAACTTACCACTTCAGTGCAGATACAAGGTCAAGGCCCTTCTCCATTCCTTTTGAATGGCCCGGGCTAGTTGCACCTTGTCTCTGGGGTGGGGGTTAGGTTCACAAAAAACTTAGGTGAGATGACACTGAGCATTCCTGCATATAAAAATTACGTGTCTTTAAGCTTCTCATGCTTTAAATAGAGAGAGTTAGATGCAGTGGACTGGGATTCACAATGCCAGTGTGCTCAGCAATGGAGATGTTTAAATCAGCTAATAGGAAACATGAACTGGAGGAGATTCTGAAATGTTTCCTGCCTTCTAGACTTAGGCACATGTTTGCAGTCCTGAATTAAGTGCCTAAATTAACCCTGGATTCATCTTTGGCTAGACTTGAGTGTCTAAGTCCTTTGTGCATGGGTGAATAGCCAACTCCTCCAAGATCCAGACTGTGGTGATAGTGGTGATGCAGGAAAGTGCCCTAACCACAAAGGCTAACAGCTGGACTGAGGAATGCAAGGTTTATGGGGCCAAAGGGGTTAGAAGAAAGAGAAAGCATGGCTCCACAGTCTAGGAAGAAGGCCATTTTTCTGGAAGGGAGAAATGCTGTCCTAGGTTCTAGCTTTTTGCTCAACATTGGGAATATTAGTCATTGTTTAAAAGTCATAAGTAGTGATAAAATCAGGGACCAGCACCCTACTCTGTAGCTTGGTGTTTAAGGTATTCTCCTGAGAGCTGGGAGGTGTGGATTTGAATTCTTTCAGGTGAGGAATACCAAAAATCATGAACTCTTATTTTCTACATAAATGCCTCAACCATTATACCAGTGGTTTTCAAACTGTTTTCTGTTTAACCCTGGAGCTCCATGATAGATCATCAGCAGTGCCGCAATGAGACTGAGGGTAATGGCCTCAAGAGCCAGGAGGCAGTGCAGCATCATTACCAGGTTGGGTTGCCTGGCTCTACCCCAGTCTTTAGGATGGGATTAAGGATTCTGTGGTGGAAGAAATTATAAGAAAGGGTTCCATGACTCTGAAGGTTGAAATGACCAGACTATTACTACCACCACCTCCTGTCATTTCTATGACTCAAAGTGATCATGAGTGCTGAAATCAGTACTGTATTAGGGTGTTTGGTATATTTGGAACACACCTACTGAATTGGAGCTTGTCATAAAACTTGGGCCTAGGGATGCCTACTTTGTGTGTCATAAATAATATTGGATGAGAGAGAGACATATTTGGTCATGTGCAACGGCAGAACTTTAGGTATCTAAGAAAATATTCTCATGAAAATCGGTTACCTAAGTAGGTAAGATGTGATTTCTGTGGAATTGAACTTAAACACCTACATTCTGTCCATTTTAGGCACCTAGCTTCCTTTGTAAATCTCATCCTTGATCCTGTGTGGGGAGTAGGCACTACAAGTGCACAAGCAGCATATAATAAACAGCATGAGCATGCCTACTAAAGAACTTAAGTGTATTCAAGGGTGTATCATCATCTTTCCAAAGGCTATGTTATATGGTTGAGGCAAGAGTAGAGCACAGGAAGAATTGTTAACCCAGAGAGGTGTCTGTTGTGGTAGTGGAGCTTAATCACTGTCCCTTTCCATGGCCACTGTTGACCAACTGTTCTGACTGCCTGGGGAGCACTGGGTATAGCACTGTGTCCATGAACATTAGCTTCTGGTTGAGCTAATGTATATTTCCTCCTAGTCTTTACCCAGGGCATTCAGGCTTTAGTCTGGAAACTCCTTTAGTCCGAAAATTTAGAAGGTTTTTGCTATGTAAAATATTGTGCATGACAGCAGCACTGTGTTAAAACTTAATATGACTACAGCTCGAACTTTCTTGGCCTTAGAAACATGAAATTGACCAATATAGACTTAGTGGAGGTTGACCATTTCTTTAATTTCATTTTTCCATTCCAAATAAATCCAATTAAATGTTTCTATTTCTGATATTTCATACACGCCTTGTTAACTGTCAATACAGCTCTTATTAATTGTTGTCTAGGTCACTTTAGGCAGCTATACAAACTCCTGGTTTTTATAAGTTTCTCTTTATCTCAAGGTCAGTTCCAGTGTTCAAAATGTACTGGTACAAAAATTTATTTTCTATCTTTGACAATGCATTGTAAAAAATTACTCCTTTTTTGGCCAAAAGCTTTTTTGGTTATATATAACAGTTATAGAACTTGGTATTACGGGAATTGTTTTGCTTACATCTTTGGTGTAAAAAATTCTCTATTATTCCTAGAAACAGTGGTACCCATGATTACTCTCTCTTCATCTGCCTAACTTTTTGCCAGATGGATTTTGTAGCAGATATTTCCTTAAAAACAGAAAAATGTATAACAGGGCATGTCTTAGGAGGTCTGTTATTCTAGTTTATACAGCCTCCACCCACTCATTTAGGTTTGTAGCTGTGGAAACATCCCAATTTTATGTATTAATGTGGCGCCTGAGCCCCGCTTCGTCTGGTCTATCTGGGGGGTTGCCCCCTCCCCTCTACCCGCCTGCCATGACTTTGATGTTAAGGTGTACCTGAAGACAGGTCTTCAGTGGAGATTTTCTATCCTGGGTGGGGATCCATGCCAGACGATGGTACTTACAGTCGCTTGGTGCGATGGTCTATGGGGCTCTGCTTCCCCTACACCCCGTCCACACGCTAACTGCTAGATGATGTGCCTACGATGTTCTGGACTTCATATGGGACTCTGGCTGGTTCCTTTATTCCCCCCGCCGCTACTCCCTCTTTCTGGGAGCCATCCCTACTTCGCCTTAGAAAAGGCACTCCTCGGGGTCTGGAGAAGTCCCCTGGGAATTCCCCTGGGTCCCGGTTCTTCCCTGACCCTCGGCAGGCTTTCCTACCTGGATGGCTGCCGCTTGCTTTCCAGGCTCTAGAGCATCCACCACTGTCAGCTGATACGGGAGCGCCCTGGCTCACCTGCCCCTTGCGTCTCCCACTCTGCCTCCCAGAAGAGGCTCTCAGCTCACTGTCTAGCTGCCTGTCAGAGCCCCACAGGCTGGGCTCTTTCCTTCCCGTGCACGGGCTGGAGGAGTGATTCCCCTGCCCGTGCTCTCTCCCTCCTCTCTGCTCCCGGCTCCGACGGCATTTTTGAACCCTCCCGCAGCTGCTACGGCCGCCGGGATTGGTCAAGCTGCTCCCCATGCCGGGAACAGCTGCCACCACAGCCAGTGTAATGGCGTCTCATGCGGCTGTGGCTCCTGCTTCTCTGCATGTACATGTGCCCCCTTAGGGGCTTGTTCTCAGGGTCTGGTGCCCTTGGGTTCCCCCTTTTCCTCCACGAGTGCCTGTGGGGGTGCCTCACCACCACAATTAATAAACAAAGTTTTCAGGGCTCATTAAAAAGGTTTGTGTCTTTTAATTGAAAGTAAGTTCCGAAACTAATTTGAAATAAAAGATGGATTGTTTTATGTGCACTTCGAAATATGCTCAAAGGGAAATAAGGGCAAGACCTTAGGCAATTATGTCTCTCATTTAATAATATATACAAAGCTAATATTTCAATACAAATTATTATGTGATATGGATGATACTTTATAAGCAAGCCTGCAAAGCAGTTTAGTCTGAAGTGACCAAAACAAAGGGCCATTGGGGGTTTGGAAATACCATTTTGTAATGTGGTAGGACGACGACTTATAGACAAGGGAGATTTACTTATTGAGCTGAAAGTGTTGGGTGTAAATGTAGCGTGCTGTGAGGTTTCTTGCTAGATCTTTTATAAATGTAAATAAGCTATCTTTTGGTGCAGATCAGATAGACTGAAATTTTGATTCATCTCATGGAATATGGATTGTGTAAAAGATTGCTACCTGTAAAATTGTATTCTTGACCATAATACAGTCTAAGTAATTGAGGCAAGAAACTCGTATTTTGTCATATTTATGCAACATGAAGTGTGTTCTGATATGTACTGGTTTATCCAATGTTATCCTCTTGAGACGGTCAAGTTCTCTTGATCATGTGCTGGGAGAAATTGTTCCCGTCCCTTTTGTTTGTTCAACTGAACACTAACATTTCTCTTTTCTAGCAAAGAAAATCTCTTTTGAGTTTCAGGTCTCCAACCATAGTCATCCCACCAGGAGCTTGAGAGCAACAGAGAATTGTTCTCCTAGGTTGAGTTATGATCCCATTTGATTCTCCTTTGCTAAATGTAAACAGCACAAAACTGCCAGAATTTGCATATTAGTGTTCACTCTGCAAACTCATATGTCATAAAGTTAGTATGTTTAGGATGCCTCTTGACTGCCAACCGAGACTGTAGACTTAATCCAAATTATTGACTTGGTGATTAAACTAAAAAGTAACAGGTGTACATAACAAGGTACTGCTATAAATTTTTATGTCAAAGAGTGTCTAAGGATGACTTTGACACGGAGGCTTGTTTTCATTTTCAGATTTATATTACTTTCTCCAACAAGTATGCACCCAAATCATAGGCACAGTTTAGAGGAGGAGCAGGCAATTTTTTTGGTTGGATGGCTGCTTAACAAGGTTTCATGAGTTGTCAAGGGTCGCATGGGTAGCCCCACCCCTTGACAGTTTCCCTGTCCCCTGGCTGCCATCTTGGGACCATCTAACCCCTGATCTTTGCCACCAGATGTCCCTCCCCTTGCCCCCCCTATAACATATTATAATTTTATTCCAAAAAATATTTGTCATGATTTGTTTGTGTACTGTATATAGAGGTGATTGTATAATAACTCAAAGATAAAGTCTTAGCCTTTTATTTTGTGTGTGGGGTGAGGTGTGGTTGGTGGGGCTGTGTGTGTGGAGTGAGAGTGTATGAGGGGTTGTGAGGGGTGTATAGTGGGGGGGTGTTTAGGGTGGGGTGCCTCTGTGTGGTGGGGTGCAGGGGAGTGCCAGGGAAACAAACAGCCTGGCGGGGTGGCAGGGGCTGTGCTCCTTGCAGTGCTAGCCAGAGCCAGGAACCAGGCACCGGCATGGAGCAGAGTGCCCCCCTCCCTGCCAGGGCTCCGTGCCATGGGGGGAGAAGTGGGAGTCCCCATACTCCCCCCTCAACCCACACCCTGCCCATCCAAGTTCTGCATTAGTTTGACCTGGCTCTGCAGTGTCTGTACAGATCAGGTGCTTCAGCAGGGCTTTTTGGTGTTTTATCGAATTGCTGATTCAATCAGGTTTTAGATAAAAGTGCCAAACCTCCCTTGCTAAAGCACCTGATCTGTACAAGTGCTTCAGAGCCAGGTCAAACTAGTGTGCTGATGCTTCTGGGCATGTGCTGGGCTCAGCGTGGGAGTGTGTTGAGTTTAAAGTAAAGGACTTTTTTTTTTTTTCCATGTCTGGAAGTAGCCTAAAGGAATAGAGCTGGAAACAACAATATAGAAGAGAGATGCAGAATTCCCTGATCAAGACCTTGTGGATCCACAGGCATTCATAGTCCTTCCATGGCTTGCTAGGGAAAACTTTTGTGCTTTCTTTGTAGCAAGATTGAATCTATACTGAATTGTATTGTGATTGGATCCCAATCCATGACTATGTTCCCGGGGCTCTTCCATGCAAGTTGCAGGTGAATTAACATTGCTCTCAACAGTATTAAAGCAATCCTCTTCTGGTGAGTGTACTCCTTGTGGGGGGAGAGGGTCCCACCACACCGTGTCCCCATCATATGATTTCAGTGTTGATTTCAAGGAAGTGATAGAGAAAGCTCTGTGGTAATGGGCTGCTTGTGAATGAAAAGTTTTATTACTGGTACAAACTCCATTCTGTCCACCATCATATTTCCACTAGAAGTTTTCTTTACTATTTCCCTGTGTTCTGTGCCGATGAGCATCAGTGATGTTATTGCATCCTCTTATCCAACAGTGTTTCCATTTACTTAAACCATAATTATATTGTGAGATCTTGCAAAGATGTTACACTATGACCTGTTCCGAGACCATCAAAAACAATATACCAAAGCTTCATTTAATTTTCTAGCAGCAAAACAATATTTCAAAGATAATTGCTTCTAACATAACAGAACTTGGAGGGGTTTTTTCTCTTTTTCTTCCCAGGATTCCTATTTACCGTCTCTGATTATTCCCTTCAAACATCTACAGCACTAAATTGATTATAGGATCACAGTGCCAGATTAGTCTGTTAGGCAAATTTAAATGTTTAAATATAGTTTACAAATAATTCTGGAATGGGTCATCATACCACACTGCAGTTTTAGTATGTGTATCTAAACCTACCTCATTAAAGCATGGAAGTATAAACACATGGTACTGATTTGTGTAACAGAAATCAGTGACAGCTTAATAAATTAACAAAGTTCAGTTTAGTGCTCAGCTTGTCTGTGTATCCAGATTTCATTGAAGTCAATGGGAGACTTTTTAGTGGGTCTGAAATATATGCAGTGTAGAAGAGAAAGAAGAGCTGTACTTGAGCTTGTAATTTTTTCACTGAAGACTTGGGTGCATCCAGGAATATTCCAGCTGCTCAGAAGACAGAAAGGCAGCTGAAAAAGTTATGTTGGAATACTCTTCCTGTGTATTTGATGAGGTTTTTTACCCTTCGTGTCATTTCATAGGCTTCAATGAAATATTTAGATGGCTTCTATGCATAGGCTAAGTTGCTAGTAATTAAAGGGACAATTGTCCAGTTGATATTTTAAAAAAATGATTGATTACAAAATATTCAGTTTCTTAATTGGTTACTTAAAAGATTCTTAAAAGGTCTAAAAAAGATGCTAGGGCTTTTGTGTTCCCAGGATCATGTCTATAGGGGTTTTGGGGCAGGCCTTAAAGTATGAATAGGCAAAATAAGTGACTAAATATCCCTTCATTTCTTTTTGTCTCTTAGTGCATGTCTGTGTGCTTCCTTTTCAGCTTCAGTTGCTGTTAGAAAATACTAACAAGACTGTTAGGGAGAAAATATCTTTTTTCAAGTGGTAGTAATCCTGGAACTCATGATACCTAAAGAGAGATCAGGTGGAAACATAGTTTTCCAATTAACCTTATCCCTTTTAAATAATCCAGACTTTTATTTAAGAGCATGTACAAGAACCTCATGATTCAACTCTTCAGTTATTCTTTTGCTAAATGTTGTTGTTGTGCTTCTAACTAATTTCTTTAAAAATAATTTCAGTCAATTTCTAATAGTAGTGGAACACAACATAGGTCATTGAAACACTCATAGACTTTGTACAGACCTTACAGGTAAAAGTTTTGGGGGTAGATCAAGTTAAAAAGTCCATGACCCCCCCCCGCCCTCCAGTCTAGCTCAGTTATTAGATTGGTGCTTGGGAGTCTGATCTAAGGTAAGTCAGGGTAGGGAGATGGGGGTCTTGGAGGGAATCAGGGGCTAGTGAGGTCCATGGTGGGGGTGGTTGGGAGGATCAAGGAAGGCTAGCAGACTGTACAGGGGGGATTAGGGGGCTAATGAGGTCCACAAGGGAAGGATAGGGGGATCAATGTGGGTTGGTGGGGTTGGAGAGCCACTCTGATCCTGCCAGACCCCCTTGGATCCTACTCCCCCCATGTCCCCAGTCAGTGCTTTTACTGGTGTTCACTGGTCCCAGGAGCCAAATTGAAATAAGTCATGTTGGGGGAGGAGCAGATGGATGGGGTGGATGGCAGCTTTGCATGTGGGATCAGGGGGAGGGTCTTCCTCCCTCCTGACCAGGGGCTATTTTTTAGCCTTCTGACCCTCTCCTCTCCTCTTCTTGGCTAGAACCCCAACAACCTCCCCATCCCACCTGCCCCTCCCCCCATCCCAACTATGATCTGCTCCTAACACCAGTGAGCATTAGTAAAATCAGCACTGGGAGAGTTGACAGGATAGGGGGTTTGGCAGGATTTGAGGTGGCCTGGCTGGTCTGTGGGGTAGGTGGGTTATCTGTCTGTAGGTAGGGGGAGAGGTTGGGAATGCTGTGTTGAGTTGGGAGGGTGAGGAAATAGGGCATAGGAAGAGCATAGCCCTGGGGATGGGCCCAGCAGCTGGGCTTTCCCAGGCCTGGAGCTGCCCAAGAATGTGTACAGAAGTTCAGTTAGAGCAGTCTGCCTGTACCTCATCTAATTTGGTGCACCTCTAAGGTACAGTTAAACTAGATTGGGTCAGCCATTTTTGATCAATCTAACCTTCCTAGAACTTGTACATTTTGCACTTTGACCGCCCTACCTGGGGATCTAAGTGCAAGTTAGATTGCTAGATTCACTGACTGCCCGTCTTGCATGCATACCAGCTCAGCCTCTGGCTTTATGATTCTTTCCATCTAGGAAGAGCATGCACCAACTGCAGAGGCTTCGTCAGCCTGATGAAGGGTTTTTAAATCTAAAAGCTTGCTAAATTCCCTCCTCCCCCAACTATTTAAGTTGGTCTAATAAAAGATATCAGATTCACCCAAATAACCTTGTCTGCAGTTAGATTGGGTAGCCTTTTTAAACCCAATTGAACCTTGGTATGTGCCCGTAGTTTGGGCTGCAGACCACACCACATTACGTTGCCTGTCCTTTAGTATTGTAGCCATATTTAAATAAGTTATGGGCCTTGATTTAGTAACTATCAAAATATGTCCTTTTCCAAGGAACTATAGGAAACCTACAAAAGACAAACTTTTGGAACAGTACTCTTCTTGGCTAGAAATCTTCAACCAAGTGAGACAGAGCAGCTGCCTTTTTTCTTATTTGCTGAGTTCATTCCCTGCTTAAGTTTTAAAATGTTCTCCTATAAGTGGTGCATGTTCCAAAATTAACTAAGTGGTGTTTGCCATCAGATCTCTGATTTATTTTAATCACTTTTTTAAAGCAGCTTATAAAACACCACTCACGGGAGAAAAAACTTTTGAAATGTCACAGAAACAGTGCCTTGAGTGTTAAGCACAATAGCTATTAGCAGCCATTCAGGAACATGCTCAGTTATCAGGAGAATGAAATATAGGTTGTTGCCATGAGGCAGAAGAAATCAGCTTGCAATACTGTAGCAGCAAACGTATCCATTCCAAGGTACTTTTTCTACCTCCAGAATGAAAATGCTCTAATTCTTGGCATGATGTCCAGTCTCTTTATAGTGAGCTCACTGAATTATGAAATTGTCTATCAACAAGTTAATTCAAAACTTCTACGAATGCACTTTTAGTGGGGTTTTTCCTTGTTACTAAAATTTCCTCTAAGTAAGGATGCAACACTTGTTAAATCTGGGACATTTGTCTTTCCTGCATCTTACTTTTGTCTCTTTCTTAAAATAATTTCACCGTGAAGTTCCCCTTCTTACATTTCCATTCATTTGACGCATCCTCCTATCTACAAAACTTCAGATAAGAAGAAATATGGTAGGAGAGATTATTCCTTCTTGTAAATCTCTGTTTAGGAGCTGTTGCCTTTCCCTCTGGTCTAAGTTTCATTGTATTTGATGCGACTGCAATCTTCTCTGCAGATCCCACCATCTAGCATTTACTCTTTCTGAATCCCTCTGCTACTTAAAATTTCCATTTAGTTTTCAGAAATCTCTTTTTCCATTTTCTGTGCCTTGTTCCTTTCCCCTCTGACCTTTATGTTTTAATTTTTCTACTGCATTATATAATTATAAGCATAGGTTGCAGTGGAGTATGAAGGAAAGATGCAGTGAAATGTAGGGCCCTGGACCCTCCAATTACCTAAGTGTACATTTATGTTCACTTAACTAAATTTCTGCTATGTTAATTGTGGTCATTGTTGTTGGTTGTAGCCATGTTGGTCTAAGGACATAGGCAGGCAAGGTTCTTTGGGTAGATCTTTTATTAGATCAACTGGGTAGTTGTAAAGAAAAGTTCTTTGCAAGCTTTTGGGTGTAATCACTCTTTGTCAGGCATAGGAAGTCTTTGCAGTTCCTTGGAGTCTCAGAACAGCAAAGACTCCCTATGCCTGAAGAATGGTGATTGTGCCTGAAAGTTGCCTTTTTTCCAATTACTTAGTTGGTCTAATGAAAGATATCAAAGAACCTTGCTTACCTTAATGGTAACCACCGACTTGAAACTGAATTTCATTTTTAATATATTGTGAAGAAAGTAAATTAAACATTGAAGTTTCCTGTAACTGAATTCTAGAAAACAATCTAAAATGCTTTTTTTTTTTTTTAACTTGTTTAGGTTCCTAAGGGTTTACCGTATTTTTCTGTGGACTTTGGTCTTCAAGGAGGTTTTGCTCATGTCATCGAAGATCGACACAAGTTCCCTCATTATTTTGGAAAGGTATTGAAGTGTACATAACAAAGCGCAAATCTTTTTAATTTGTATATGGACATATTAGAAACAGTTAAATTTGTAATGGTCAAAATTGAGTTATTTGAACTACTTAATTAAAATGTATGAGATGGCAATTGAATTTCTGTATAGTGGACTTGTATTTTAAGGCCATCTCAGAAACAATTCTTCGTAAGGGGAATTGATTAAGCTTTTATCCTACCTGATTGATATTCAGCCTGGTTCTTAGCTCATCTGAACCTACAGTTCTTTATTGAAACAAAGGGGCCTTGGCATTAATTTTATAAATTTTATTAAAGCTATTCAAAAAATAAAATCTGAGATCCTACCACCAAAACTAAACTGTGGGTAATTATAATCAGTACAACTAAGAGTAAAGCATTTATCAAGCATCTGTGCATCTATCAGGATCAGATCAAATCAAAGCAAATATGTCTCAATTTTGAATTGGAAACAAATTAATTAAACCATTAAGTCAACACAACAAAAATCAATCTTCCTGGATAGGAAGAAGGTGTCTAAGGAAGTAGATGCACACTTAATTGTAACTCCCAAATAATTTCACCTGGGTCTGTGAAAACTAACTTTGATCTGGATAAATATTTTGAGATGAAAACAACTTTGTTATTGAATTATTGTCGTTTCTGAAAGTACAACTTTAGAGACTATTTCAAAGCTTTCTCATTAGAGATCAGTTCTGTTATGGTGGCTAATCCTTTCTTCCCCATGTTCCTCTAAATACTTATAATATAGATTCTAACAGAATAATTTTATCACCAGTGATCCATTCAATATATTAAACATTTACATACAGAAATTAACATTTCTTAGGGGTTTGAAAACTCAAGAGTATAAAATATACTTTAAATATTGTTGAAACTATGTTTAGAGCTCATTTTAAACCCAGTTAGCTTTTTATGGCACCTTCTTTGTCTGGACTTTTGCAGTTGTTGAGGCCCAGAAGCATGCAAATAATTGTACTTTCAGGCAAGACAAAAAATAGAAAAAGGATAAAAACAGATAACTAGGGAACCAACTTCTGGACTCCTGTAACTCAGGAATTGGAGTTGCCATTATTCAGATTGCAGTGTGACACATCTCATCTTGCTAAGAGTCTTCCGTTGGGTGCAGGAGGAGACTGGTAGGAGGTTGGCAGTGACTTTCTATTAATTTCATGATCTCTTCTCTCTGAGGTCATAAGCCTTTGAGGTTTTTGAATATCAAGCTTCCTTAAATATTAGGCTTTGGCCTCATCACTCAAATGATGAGGCTTTCTAGCCTTATACTTCTTATCTTTTTGGGCTCATGGTATCGGTAGTATCTTTTATTAGACCAACACAATTTTTGCAAAAAAAATTTTTTAATTGCAAGCTTTCAGGCCCAAGCAACCTTCATCAGGCATTGGAGAAAAGATTGTAAAAGTTCTTTTGGGTTGAAATGAAAGTTCTTGTTTCATAGGATTTCACAGAGGAGTCAATAGCTGGAAAGTTCCTCTGGGCAAGCAGCTCTTAGTTGTTAAAGAGTCTCTCATCTCTCTTGTGAGGGCCTGTGATGATGCAAATTAGCTTGAAAAAAAGCAGGAACAGTATCTCAGAGTTCAGGTGGTCACATTTGCTTCCTCCTTGGGAAAATATGAGGATTTCATTAAAAAAATTAGTTAAAATGTTATATCTTCCGTGTGTCAGGTTTCCAGGTTGTAGCCATATTGGTCTAGAGGAAAAAGCAATCTGAGCTCATGGTAGAGGTGAGAGACTCTTTAACAGCTAAGACCTGCCTGCCCAGAGGAATTTTCCATCTGTTGACTCCTCTGTGAAATCCTATGAAATATGAACTTTCATTACAACCTGGGAGAATGTTTTCAATCTTTTCTCCAGTGCCTGATAAAGGGTGCTTGTGTCTGAAAGCTTGCGATTAAAGTTATTTTTTTGCAAAAATGTTGTTGATCAAATAAACGATATCACCTCTATCATGAGCCCAGATTGCTGTTTCCTCTAAACCAGTGGTTCCCAACCATTTTGTGCCGCAACCTACTCTTGGGAATAGAGTGCGGCAGTGGCCCAGGGGTGGGGGAGCTCCCAGCTCGGGTGCGGTTCATCTTTTGTGTGTGGCACCACTGGCACTGCCCCCATCACACTCATTTGGGTTGCGACCCGAGGTTGGGAGCTGCTGTTGTAGACTAATATGACTACAGCATGAATACCTGACTTTTTATGTTTTGCAGCCTTTTGTTACTGTGCCTCTCTTCAAGTCCTTTGGATAAATCAGGTCTGAATCAAGTTTGTTAGGTCATTTTTAGCTAGCATCTATTTTGGGACAAAATCATACCCTCAAAATGTTAACAGTGTATTCACTATTTGCATGCTGCAGGGACTATAGGTCTCTGACTTCACAAAACATGGCTAGGGACAGACATTACGCACAAACCTGTTTAAGTGATTAGAAATGGGTTTAAACCTGTAACAGAACAGATGTTCAGTGCATATAAACAAGTTTGAAAAAGGCCAAAATTGGTTTGTGATGTACCTGGTTTAATGTAATATCAGAGAACTGATTTGGTTCAAACCGGTTTATGCAATGTCTGTCCCACGCGCCTTGCTGTTTTAAGTTAAATCAGATTCTCCCAGCATCCCAGCATGCTCTCTGGGCCGGGCAGGGTTCTCTGCTCCAGCTGGAGACTTGCAGGCACGTTAGGGTCTGCTGGCTTCCCCATGCCCTCCTCTCAACTCCTCCTCACCACTCACTGCTTAAGCAGGGATCCCTTCTTCCTCTCTCCCACAATATGGATTGTAGCCAGCATGTGTTATGCTACCTAATGCTGAGATGCATCTGTGTAAGGCAGATAGAACAGTGTCTGCTTAGGGCTTTTTGGAGCTAATCAGCAGGTAATGTCCCTGCATTCCTTTCTTTGGAAAAAGCTTTTTAAGAAGAGTTTGAACTAATGATCAAGGCTTTGTTTTCGGATAGGGTTCTAAATGCTGGTAACAGAGCTGATAAGTGCTCTGTCCTGCCAGGGCCTGGCCACCCCTCCCTCAGCTCAGCAGTGGAAGAGTGGGAGGGAGGGAGATTGACTCAATTCAGGCTCAGACTTACGAATGTCTGTCCCTAGCCCAAAAGTTTATGACATTAGAATACTTTTAAGGAAGCTAATGTGGACTTGTCTGGGTGTAAGTATCTTGATGATACATTACCAGTTTTTGGAGTGTTCAATCCACACTTCTATGAATATAGCTAAAAAGTTTAGCAACCACTCAACCAATTATCCATTAGCGTATTCACAACAGATACAATATTTTTATCATCACATTTGTTTATTTTGCTTGTGAATAGGGATAGTGCCATAGTCTTTGTATTTTTTTAAATCAGAGTTTCTTTGAAAGTTTCATCCTGGTAGAGAAAAAGTACATTAAAACTTCTTGAGACTAAATCCCATTCAAGAAATAAAAATAATTAAAGTTTTTCCATAAACATTATTTCTCCCTCACACAGCTGCAAATATTACTGAGAGAAATGTTATTACATCCCTGCATATTGTACTGAAAATGTACCACCTAAAGTATGAATTGCACCAAGAGCTGCCTTTATTAACCCATAGCAATAATTTCTGGAAGAATCAATATTGAGAAAACAGATAAGGTGACTTGGGGAATAATATGATTTTGGAGATAGTTGGATGTATGTTTGTTTCCTGCCTAAGTTATAAAGCTAATAATGCATTTATATGTTGTATAATACTTGTATAATGCAATTAAATGTTGCGTTTAAAGGGTGCTTGACTGAGTCATCCATCTGACAAGGTGGGATGTGTTCTTGCATTTCTAGTTTTAGTTGTCAGAATATACATTTTAAATACTGTATTTAGAATATTAAAAGTTTTTCATTCCTTAACTAAGATATTCAAAGAAAACACTAATGAAATAGATTTCAGAAGTCTAAAGAATATATATTTCTAGATTTTGATGGTAAAAGACCCTTTATTGAAATAATAAAATCATTCAAGTATTATTTTCTCTTTGTACTTCCAAAGGAAATCATTGGTGGCATGTTGGACTTGGAACCAAGGCTTTGGAGAAAAGGAATTCGACAGAACTTTGATGATCAGAGGAAGAAAGTGTTGCAGTTTGCCCAGTGGTGGAAACCATATGACATCACTAAAACTAAGGAGTGAATATATGGTCTCTATACCTGGATACGAACATGCCCATCTCTTTTGACATAGCACACTTCCCCAATATATCAAGCTAAGCTATCAGCTGGACTGATTGGAGATATACAGAATTTGTTTTGTGCACTTAAGGTCCTGTGTGTATAACTATTGAAATTCAGACAAATGTAATTCAGTTTTGTATTTTTTATGACCTCTGGAAGCAAATAAGTTCTTAACTTATTTCATACAAAATCAGCATTTTAATCATTGTAATGATAGGGATATACTTCGTCAGGATGTTTTGCACAATATGCTCTAAAACTTGGAAACTTTGTATAGTTTCTGTGTTTTATTTTGTACAGATGCTTTTTCAAATGAAGATTATTTTATGCACCAGTGCTTTCTGCAAGGTGATTTCAGCCCTGTAATGAGGATGCAAACCTTAACCTTAAATGCAGTTTATGTGTTTCACGGGCCTTGTCCCAGCCCCTGCAAAGGTGGATTTCACCCTGTGCGTTGTTGCCCAAAATAGAGCAGTTTCTCTAAACAGCATTGAAATAACAAGTTTCTAGCACTTTTCTTGATGAATTATTTTCTTGTACAGTTCAGCTATCTATTTTGACCCTCATAGGTCAAGAAATGCCTTGCTAAGGACTGACAAAAGCATTGATATGGGATCAGAACCAACTTACTATGGTCCAGCAACCCCCTGCCTTTTCAATATTTTTTTTCCAGAATTAAGTAAGCATGTCCACCAAAAATGACATATCCATTGTTTGCTTTAGTACATTTGCAGATTTGCCTCTTTGTATTACTACTGAGGGAATAATTTTCTAATAAACCTGGTGTCTTTACTTTTATGACTAGCATACCATTTTTTAATATTTGTCTAACAGTTTTAGAATTTACCTTGGCTACCCGTGACCAGCTCCTCAGCTAGTAGAAATCAGTGAAGGTCATCTGATGTGTGAGGATCTGGATCTATATACTTTGATGCATTAAACCAGGGGTCGGCAACCCCTGGCATGTGGGCCAAGCATGGCGCACAAGGCCGTTTTGCTTGGCACACCATAGCCAGCCCCGGCTCTGGGTATCTGCTGCCAGCAACGGAGCCCAAGCTGCTCCCGGCAGGGTGTACAGTCTCGCCTGTCTGCTGAGAGCAGCCCAAGCTCCCAGCTAGCAGCAGCTCCCCAGAGCCGGGGCCAGCTATAGCCGGGAGGCTGCAAACAGCTGTGCCGGGCTCCGAAGCCCAGGCATCAGCCCTGTACCGGTGCGTGCACATGCACCTCAGAGCGGGCAGTGGGGAAGAAGCCTGAGGCAACACAACCCTGGTCTCTCCCCTGCTTCCAGCAAAGAGCTGGTGATCAGGCTCCGGAGCCTGGCACAGCTGTTTGTAGCCAGCCTGGGCTCTGGGCAGCTGCAGCAAACAGCAGGCAGGCTGCAAACAGCTGTGCCAGGCTCCACAACTCTGGCATCAGCTCCATGTGTGTGCAGTTGATGCCAGTGCAGAGCTGATGCTGGGCTTCAGAGCCCAGCACAGCTGGCTGCAGCCAGTCCTGGCTCTGGGTAGCTGCTGCCAGCTGGGAGCCTGTGCTGCTCCCAGCAGGCAGCTGAGATGCTGGAAGCTCTGCTGGGAACAGCACAGGCTCCACCAGCTACCCAGAGCCAGGGTAGCTGCTGACAGCCACAAAGCTCAGGCTGGGGGACAGGGGCTTTGGATGGGGGGCACAGGGCAGCAGGGTTGGGGGACAGGGGCTTTGGGTGGGGGGCATGGAGCACAAGCAGAGCATCCTGCCATGTGCCCCCTGCCCTTTTTTTGTTTTTCTGGCATGCCAGCACTCTGGCACCTTCCAAGGTAGGCATTGTGGCGGTTTTTGGCACTCCGACCAAAAAATGTTGCCTACCCCTACATTAAGCACTTGACAGTCACTTTAAGCACAGTTCCCCTTTGTACATTTCAGGTTTTTAGTGATGCTTCCCAAATCCATAAATCACTCTTCTGTGTGAATTCGTCATCTCTTACCAAGTGTAACTGATCCCTTTTACCTGCTTACAAGAAAGAGGACAGTTATTTTTCATTAAAAATTTTTCAGTGTTCTCTAAACTGAAAGATTAAATAAGTAATTTTACTAGTCTAGTAAAGCCAGGAAACAAGTTTGGCCAATGTTCATTCTGTGTTGTTTTCAATCATGCTTGTTTTGACCAAGTTTTTTGCCCTGAAAGCTTAGCTACTTCTATGACCACCCCAGTCTGCTAAACCAGTGTTTCTCAACCAATGGGTCACAACCCAACTGGGTCGCAAGAACACATGAAAGGGTCATGAACAAACTTCAGAAATGGATCAACAAACTTAAAAAAATAGATTCTCCTTTAAACTTGTGTTTCCTTTACAGGATGGCCGAGCTCCAAGCGGTAAAGGGGCTGTTTGGGAGTACCCATGCCCCTCCCCCACCAAATGTGCCACACACCGGGGGGTTGGGATCTGGGGGTGCAGGCTGACAAATCTGGAGTGAGGGGCACTGGGCCGGGACTGGCCATTGATGTTTACAAAGAATCACTGCATTAAACAGTATCCCTGGGAGGAGCAGAGGTGTAGTATGTTTGGGTTCAAAGGAAAAGTAATTTTCATTTCCTCACCAGAAGAGAAGAGGGGGCAAGAATGTTTCTGAATACCTGGTGATCTTTAAGAGTATTTTTCTGAAAACCATTTCTCCCAGTTCCTTCCTTTATCAAGCTCTATAGGCTGTGTCTTTCTTAAGGAAGTTCTGCTGTGCAACTAGATTAGTCTTTTCTCCAATTCTGGGGTTCTTATCATTTATTTAACAATTCCTTATGGCTCCCTATGCTTGCTTATGTACAGAAAATTAGTTCAACCAGAGAATATTCATGTTCTGGATGAAAGTCACTGCCATTTCTAAGCCTTTGTTGTAGGCTTACCTAATACTTTTGTTTTCTGTTGGTCCTAGCAACAGTCTACATCATGGTCTACATTCTCTCCCTTGTATTAGGTAGAATTTTACTCCGCAAACAGTCCCAAATCAGTGAAGTAAGAAAAAGCTTGACAGAATCTGGTACCATAGATTCATGGATGGTAGGGGCTAGAAGGGACCTTACAAGATCCAGCCCCATTGCACTTGCTGTATCTTTAAAACATCAGAATGTTCTAGATGGGAAAAAAACATTTAATATGTGCCACTGATAATGCTAAAATATGTTATCATCTGCTGTAAAAAAGACAGATATTTCCATATCTGCTGTTCAACCCTGTATGATGCACTGGGCCATTGAGTGAGAATAACTGACTCTAGCCTCAGTAGCCCACACCTGGGAGGGCAGTATGCGAGGGTTCCCATCTCTGTTCCAAGTGAATATTTAAATACATTTATAGTGTTGGAGTGATGTTGTAGCTGTGGTGGTCCAGGAGTTACCGTATTTACTTGAATCTAAGACAAGGTTTTTCTTTTTCCTCCTTTAACATGGGTCATAGGGAGCCTTGTCTTGGATTCAAGTACGGGGCAGTGGGGGGACAGGCAGCGACTCTGGTTCCAGTTCGAGTCCCAGCCCTGGGTTAGGACCAGTGCCATATCTGATGCCTCTGCCCCCCATCTCCCTCTGACAGCCCCAGAGCTGCTGCCACTGCTCCTGGGCTGAGCTGGGCTGGGGCCAGAGCAGTCAAGGGGTCTGCCAGGCTGCTCCTGCAACAAGGGGAGGAAGAGGGGGAGAGCAAAGAAGGGGGCATTTGGAGGATTGAGGCTGTGTGTGGGGGGCGTCAGTTGAGGGAGAAGAGGCTGTGGTGGGGAGAGGTGGCATGGGGGCAGGTGGTGGGGGGGAGCAAGTGGGGGCTGGCAGGTACCAGGGGGCAAGGGGCAAGAGTCAAGCTACTTGATTTCCTCCACCTACCCCCCACTACTTTCCCCACTACAGCAGTGCCTGGAACAAATTTAAGACAACCCTCCAAAAATTAGACTCCATGAGGAGAAAAAAAGGAGTTTTTGGGGTAGGAACTTTCATTGGACCACTGTGAATATATATAACACTGTACCTCTAACAACCTGTCAAGTGACCACTGTGGTTCACTTGGTATTTATATATACAGAAATATTTTTTTTTTGCAAAAAAAAAGCATAGTTTGTACTATACATAAGAGGGAACACAAGTGCTGTTTAAAAGTGTGTTTATGGAGTACCTGTGCAGCAGTTTCAGAAAGGTAATATGCATCAATTCTGGTTGAGCTAAGTCTAATGGTACCTATAGAATATGCACATTGCTACAGGCATGTTTATTTCAAGGTTGGTGTTTTCAAATTTGCCCCTCACTTTCATATGCTCCTGGAGAGCAGGTCCTGTGTAACCGAGCCAGAGTCTTGTGTTTACTATAAGGGAGAAGCAGTGGCTGAGAGCTCCCCAGGTGGGGGAAGCATTGCCCATCATGAGCTGGCTGCAGGGGAGTTGGGCAGCCAGGGACTCATAGCTTACAAGTGCCTATTGTTAGGCTAGAGGCCCAGCAATAGGACAGTAGGGCAGAGTCCTGCTTGGTCAGCTAGTGCACAGTTAAACTAGCAAGGGTAGCAGCCATAGGCTGCCCTGGAAGCTAGCCATCAGACCCGAAGTGGATACCTCTGTGGGTGACTGGGGAGACACTTGACCACAGAAGGGGCAGGGCTTAGGAGGCATATAAACCCAGGAACTGAACCAGAGCAGGGAAACTGGCCCTGCACGCGGCAGCGAGAGGAGCACCTGAGCAGGATGGCTACAGGAGGCAAATAAGAGGCTTATAGCTTGCAGGGAGTAGGACCCATAGTGGGGGCATTTTAGTTACAGCCAGTGGCCTAATGTTTTGTTTAAGCTTCAGACCAGTGGACCGGATGTGGCTAAAACGGGTGATGAGGAGGAGCCACAGGTGACTGAGGGCACACTAAAGTTGAAGTCACAGTGGGGTGCCTGAGGGGTATATGCAGTTTTGGAGCTCTGCCAGGGGCTGGGGCTTAAGATCAGGCAGGCAGAAAGAGGGACACAGCCAGGGCCTGGGGCCCAAAACCTCAAGAGGGACAACACAGGGGCTGGAGCCTGGAAACCAGGTCCAATGCAGTGGACCTAGGTTGAGAGCAGCTCTGCCAGATAAAAGGGTCCAGAGTTTGGAAGGCAGAAGCTCCAGCAAGGGCATGGGGACCTGAAGAAGCCTGAAGTGATAACTGGTAACATTTGCAAGGCATGGGGATGGCTGCAAGGTCAGAAGGAGGCTGCAAATAGCCCTTAGGGCAACAGGGTCATGGTCAGGCCAGGAGGGTCCATTTAGCACTTGAGGGGCAGGACCAACTGGCTGGTGGATGCATGAGGGCTCACTCGGGGACCTAGGCAGTCTCTCTTTTAAAAATCAACTAAGTACACCAAAGCATAGCAGATGAGATAGGAAGGAGGTTACCCAGGAAGCTTGAGTGGGGCAGGAGCTGCATAGTCACCAGGGGGCAGCACGGCAGCTCCCGAGGGCTTGAACCTGCTACAGCCTGACAGTTAAGAGGAGGCAGGGAATAGGCTGCAGAAGGAAGAAGTTTGGGGGGGCAAGGGGGCCATCTCATCCCCCAGACTTATTTTTGCTACTGTAGCAGTAGGAGGGGGACAAATGCAAGGCCCACTTCCAATAATTAGGTAAAAAAAATAAGGTGTTTCGTCTACCCATTTTAAAAAAATTACAAAAATTCCTACATCTTCCACCTCTGCTAGGTCTATTGGGGGGCAAATTCTGATAGGACTTGAAGTGCAAATTCAGGGTTGTTCCATTGTCTTCACTGGAGTTCCTTCATTTTGCAGTCTTGTAATTGAAGTTGGAACTTTGCCTGTAGTCTGTGTCAGTGGTGGAGGGTGGAGGGCATGTCCTTACACATGCATTAATTTCTGCTAACATTTGGTTTATGGAATATTCTAATTACACCTACTTGTTTTCGTGAGCTGAATAAGATGAGTGTAGCATTACTCTATTTGGAATAGGAAGCATATGTGCTGTCACTAGCACCATTGCCTGAGACCTAGATTACTGTGGGTGGATTGCATTAAGATATGGACTTTTATAGCTGTGCTTCTGCTGCTGCTGCAATGGCACGCTAACCAGAACACTGCTAAATGTCATTCTTTAGAGATGCTGAGTGAGGTCCCTCCTGTTGCTAGCTGGTAGCTTGCCACAGTAATGACATTTAGATGCTTTATGAAAATAGTAATTCCTCCCTTATGATTTAGCCAATGATTTGGCCAGTTCAGGCCTTGTCTATTGGTGTTTTCCTGGACTCGTCCTCCTTTTGATCACTCTGATCTCTGAACGGGCAGGTTTTTTAAATCTGACCAAATATGTGTGATTTTGCTTTGCTCCACTGTTGGGAGCAGGGGCAGGGCAATTGGAGGCAGCAGGGAGCACAGATGTACCTGCCTGCAGTTGCAGGTACATGTAGCGCTGTACAGATGTACCTGCCATGTAGCACTCCCTGCTACCTCTGATTGCCTTCCACTGCTCCCAACAGCTGAAAAAAGCAAAATCCCAGACATTTGGTCAGGGCCGGGTGTGCGGGTGGGGGACTGCCTGCTCTTCCAGTGAGGGAAAGGGACACGGGCCCTTTGAGGGCAGCAGGGAACTCTGTGGCCTGATGTTAGCACAGGGTCCAAGCAGCCAGGAGGAGGAAGTGGGTAGGGGTGTGTGGCCAGGCTGCCCGGCCCAGTGTGATAGACCCAACTTAGGATGGGAGGTGCCACAAGGCTCCCCTTCTCTTCCTTCCAGCCTGCGCTGGGGCCCAACACTTACCGCCGCTGCTGCCTGCATGAATCAGAGCAACCATGCTCCGGCCTGGTTAGGATCGGGACAGCTGAGACACCTGGCAGGGCTGGGGGGCAGGGGACTGGGTTGGAAGGGTTGGGGGCACTGGCAGTGCCAGGGGGCTGTGGGTCAGGACTAAGGGGCACCAGCAGGGATGGAGTGGGGAGGCATCAGGTTGGGAGTGAGGGGTAACATCATGGCCCAGGGGAGCAGGGTACTGTGGTTTGGGAGTGAGGGGTGTTGGCAGGGCTGGGGTCAGGAGTGAGGGGCAACAGCAGGGCTGGGGGGGTGCTGTGGCTTGGCCGTGAAGAGCAACAGAATGGACGGGCAGGGCACCGGCATGTCACTGCCCCCCACAGTCAATCCCCACACCACCCTGGGTGACAGGTATCCTCTTTTTTGGAACTGGAAATATGGTGAGCCTAGATTAATTAGTGTAAAAACAATGTAGACAAGCCCCTCTGTGTGAGTGTGCCTGTATGTGTAATTCCCTACTTTAGAAAACTGTCTTGAGAGTAACCATTCCATTTTGAAGGAATTTGGGGGGTTTCAATTGATTCCTTTCTGCGTTGAAATGAGAGACATTTCAAACATTTTCATGGAACAAAATTGTCACAATGGCATTGCTCAGTTAAGAAGTTGACCTTGCACACTTGGTGCTTCCTCACTCTTGGGTCAGAAATAACAGAGTACCTTGGATCTCAACTGCTTTCCCAATTAAATCGTTATTGAAACTAACTGGTTTCCATTGTCAGGGCGAACAACAATAAAACTGTACATTTGGCTGAAATTTTATTAAAAGGGGTACTGAACAGCCCATTTATTTTATTTACATGGCATTAAATTATATGATATACCTGTATTCAGTGACTCGTTCACACAGAGTGAATGGGGAAATAACCAGGGTGGCAAAACCAGAACAGGGAATGGGGAAGTCTACATTACATTCCTAGCTTGACTCAGACATCTTGGCCATTTGTAGATGTGCTGACTGTTTTCGAAACCATGTTAACTGATTCACATCACACAGTTGGAGTCAAATTTCAGTTGGAATTAAGGGTTAATAGACAATCATTGACCATCAACCCCTAACAGACCCAATTTGCAGCCTCTGTGTGTGGTCTTATGTGTTTAGCAGTTGCAGTTGAAAGTAATTAGGAGGTGATAATAAGCCTGTTTAAGCAGTGTAATATTGTTGCAAACCTACTGACAGTCATGGAAAGTGCTGTTCTAAAAGTCCTAATGGGTGCATTTGACCTGAGTGTTGATGATTGTCTCAGCCCATGTGTTGGGTGAGGGGTGGCAAGGGTGTATGCCACCTTCTTCAGAGCCCAGTAGCAGGTGTGCGTTGACAGGCCTGGGGCTTAGGCTATTGATGCTTAGTTATGGTGAGGTGTTGTTGGGTTGTTTGGCTTTGTAATGGTGCTATTTTGTGCCAGATGGACTCTCTTGTGTTGCAAAAACACAACTGAGTTTCCCTTGTAGGGACTGATATCTGTCGAGTTCCTAAGGACTGTTTCCCCTAAAAGTAACGCCATATAAACATGTTAATTCATAAATTTCTAGCTGCCTACTTCAGACTCTAGTAGTCTGCATTAAGTTTAATTCTCATTCACTGAGAATTAGTTAATTTGGACTGGAGCCAATTTTAATTTGTACTACAGATATTCACATGTATATAGTGATGGTTGTAGTCTGGATTAAATTTAATAAAATGTAACCTCTATAAACGATCTTTGTGACACTTTTAACTTTACTTTTCTGTACCTCCCTGCCTGTAAAGCTGTGAAGTTACTGCTTTCTTATCTTGCAGGGATGTTGGAAGGCTTGGTTCATTCAAACCAGCTGGCATTATCAAAGGCCATTATAGATGGATTACGAAATGCAGCCTAATACTGTTCATTCTTGCCAGCTGCAGTAAAAATGTGATGTATCATTTGCACAATTTATGAATATGCTTCTTCAGGGTGCAGGATATGCAGGTTTTCTCACCTTCTTGCAAATGGCCTTTATATTCTCTAAATTTCTCAAGAGATTTCTGTGAACCAGCTCTCCAGTTTTGCCTGATCTCTGGCCTTTCCTCTTAACGTGTTTTCTCGAGAGAGCGATATTTTGATCACTATCAGTACAGAAATAGTTTGCAGGCTGTCACCCTGCACCTGTGTGAATAACCCTTGACTCCAGACGCAGCTGGCTGGTGGATAGGCTGTGTGAGAAAATAAAATTTCTCTTTCCCATTAAAACTGCAATGTTAAAAATAACTCTTAAAAATACTTGCTCTTAAAAACAGACCCTTGGGATCTCATTCCTTAGCCTTTTTATCTTCAAAGCACTTTGCAAACATTAAAAGCCAAGCCTAAAGCCTCTCAGAGCCCATGGCTCTCATTGACTTTTATGGTGTTGCTCCCCCATGTAGCCTAAATTTAACCCTTCAGCATCATCCCATTGTAGGCACGTCTGTCCTCTGCCCTAACCTTTGAGACCATCAGTAGAATTCAGAGAATCTATTTAGGCCTCAGTGACACATTCCTTATGCACCTCCAAATTCACAATGAAATCCATTTTGTTGGAACATGTCTCCTTGATATGCTTTTTGTCTCTTGTAAATAGATCATTTATGCGTGCATAATTTTGTGTGTATTCTGGACTTTTGCCCAAGGATTTCAATTCAAAGGTTTGTGGGACTTAGGTAATGAATAATAGGTAAACTTTTATCTTTAATAATCCCATTGTCTTTCTAGCCATGAGTGAAAAAGCAAATCTAGTTTTACAATTAAATTGGACACGCAGTTCTCCTAAATGAATTTTTCATAGGAACTGAGGAGATGAAACTCTTAATATGCTTGTGGTATATTGAATATTTGATATTAACAGTGGTTCATAAGAACATAAACAAGCACATTCTGTGAGTCCCAATGTACCACAATGCAAGTTATAGACAACTTGATGTTTAAATTAGCACAAAATGAAGCATATTACTGAAATTAACTCACTCTATACAGCGCTTGGATATAGACAGCTCTGTATTTCTCAGTTTTCAGTGGACAAAACCTGTTCATGTTGTGGAACCCATTCATGTGAGGAACGGTGTGTATTTTCTTTCACTGAATGATGCTGAAGCATCTTAAGTAGAGCAGTCAGGGATGGCTCTGCCATCCCTAAACCAATGACGGTTGGTGCCAGGAAGGCTATAACAGGGGTGGATTACACTCAATGTTCCTTGTTCATAGCCACCTCCCTGTAAAGCATCTACTACTTGCCACTGTCAGAGTTAGGATACTGGGCTATATGGACCATTGCTTTGAATCAGTATGGCACTTTTTATTTTCCTTGAACTGAGATGATATGAACTGTATACAGTATTCCCAATGAGGTCTCCTCAGATCATTAGAGAATGGTGTTCAATACTTTCCTCTCTCTACTAGATAAAGATAGCTGGCCTCTTAGGATTGCATTTACCATTTTCATGGCTGTACATCTATAGTTTTATAGTCATCCTGTGATTAATGTGCCTAGCTCTTCCTTCTTTTTTCTCATTTCCAACTGATGAGCTCCCAGCTTAGAGTGGAAACACTTATTACTCCCAAAGCTCATCATCTTGTGCTTTATATGATTTAATTCATCCCATTTTTATTACTCCAGTCTTCAAGGTCATCCAGTTCTTTCTGTATTATATTCCAAATTCTCCTCTGAATTTAAAGTGCCTCCCAGTTTGGGTCAACAACCAACTTTCTTAGTACACTCCTACTTTTTGTGTCAGGATCATGAATTAAAACTTAAGATCATTTCCAAAAACGTTCCCTCATTGAAACTCCCTTAGTAAGACCCCATTCCTTCAATTGGATGGTTTCTTTTTGAGTACAACTTCATTTTACTTTCCTTTAGGCTGTTCTCACTTTATAAAGGAACATCAGCTACAGCCTCGCTCTTGTGTCAATCTTTTATCTTGAACAGCAGATTGTATTTATGCTTATACTACACCACTGTTTCCCCAAATTCAGCCCTCCAAAACTGAGGTGTGCATTTTAAGCAAGGATGCTGATTCCCCTCCTCCAAATTGCAGTATGCAGACACTGAAATGGCTGCTGTAGACTATCGTTTTCTCTCATCACAGGTAGTTTTAATACTTTCACAGCTGCTGCCAAATTGACAGGAGCTTCTGGTTGAGCAGTCAAAAGCTGCCTGCAATTCAGGAGTGGTTGTGAGAAGGTGAAACTAGCTTTTGCTTAAAGAAATAGGGTCTGAATTCAGTCATACAGACAGGATCCCCTGCTGTCTTAGGGTTCAGCCATGACTGACTTTCTTCATTTTGCCTTCCCAAAACAAGGTGCGCGTAGAACAGTATATATGAGAAAATATGTATTTTGATTCCTTTTCTCAGCACAGTGCAGGGCAATGTAGAGATACGAAGCCAGTATGGGTGCCAGAAGTATTGGTATTGACTTGAAGCAAGGAAAGTAAATTAACCTAGATGGATCTCTGAGCTACTATGACAGCCATTTTCTTGCTCATTTGGGTGTCTTTAAGCTGTACAGTGTTATGGATTGTAGGCAAAGAAGAATGCATTACATGTTAGAGGCAGATCTATTGAACATGTGCAGAGAATCACAGTTTCTTTAAAAAGGCTTATTTTTAACCAAACTAATTTATGTTTGTGTCTATTTCCTATGGGAGAAGGACTCTAATGTATGATCTTGGATGCAACCACTAGCTCTTATTTAAAGCACAACAAAAATGATCTCTCCCATGTCTCTGTGCCAGTTTTGTTACAATACATTTCTCTGGCATTTGGTAGAATTTTCCAAATACATAACTGTTCCCAAATCTCTACTTTTCCTTTTCCCTAACTTTCTGGGGGTCATATGCAGCTAATTTTGTAAATACAAGTAATACCAAGCAGTTCCATCTACTTGAAATTCTTGGAATTAATAGCATTATTTATTTTGAATGGGTCACTCGTGATTTTCATATTAGTTTGTTCCCAAGGTGAAAAACTCTTCATGTCTTTGAGTTATGAGAGTCTGAAGAATATTGGAGATAGTTGTAATATTTGGGGTGATTTTTGTCTTTATTCTCCTATCATGCTGTCTGTTATGGATGCAATGAGTTAAATCAGGGTTTTTCCACAAAACCCTTTCAAAATAAAGTCTTACTCTTGTATGTAGTGTGGGGTATGTAGGAGACTGTCTGCATACTAGGTCCTGAGAGCGGGAGGAGGAAGAGAGGTGGGGAGGGCAGGGAGTGCATGCAGCAGTACTCACCTGGGCAGTGTAGTGCAGGTGAAGGTGCACTCCCCTCTCCCCGATCTGGCCATTGGCAGCCCCTGAAGCCCTCTGCATGTGGCCGAGCCCCACCTGCTTGCTCCCAGGGCAGCCCACATTATGCTCCTCCCCATACTTACCTTGGTATCAATGGTATCAGCCTGGCCTGGCTCTGGGCAGAGTGCACAGCTTTCCAGCAGGACTGCTCTTACTGCTGCAATTGCTCAGGTACTGTTCGTCCCCCACCTGCCTCCAGTGGCTCCTGCTTGTGCTTCTGGCTGTATTGCACCACTCCAGGCCAGAGGGAGGCTGCAGCTGGGCGGCTCCTGCCCCAGCATGTAGAGCTCCAGCTCTAGCTCCCAGCTGTCTTGCAGCCACTTACAGGCAGCTGAGTGGGTGGCTGCTTATCATGCTGCCTGTAAGTGGCTGCTTATCATGCTGGGGAGGCAGAATGGGTTGGAGCTGGAGCTGGAGCCCTGGGCACTGGGGCAGGATCCACCCAGCTGCATTTCCCTCCCTCTCCACCGCTGCCATCCAACCAGGCTAGACATATGGTGCCCAACATGTGTCCTCATGGCCACCATCACTTTCCTGCACTGCCTGCTGCCCCGGAGTGGCACAGCAAGGGCAAGTGGAGCCATTGGAGATGAGGGCAGCTGAGCAGTACCTGCCTGTGGGCGGCTTGTGAAGGAGCAGCTCCACCAGGAAGTTCTGCGTACTGGCCGGAGCAGTACCATTGGGAGCATGGCGCAGTCTGCCCCAGGCAGGAGCAGAGTGCTGCTGGGCCATATTTCCACCCCCCCGCCCCCAAGCGTCTAGAATCACTGCCTTTCCATACTGCCCACATGTCTCTGAAGGGAAGTCCATGGCAGCTACCAAATCCAGTTGGGCTTCTTAAGGGAACACTGGTAAACAAGGGTTATTCAATCTAGGAACCCAGATAAAAATGGTGTGATTAATGGAACTCTACTCAGAGAAAAGTATGGGGGCTGAACCTGTCACCTGGAAGAGTTTACTCAGAGACTACACCCCCCTCCCACCCCTGCATAGCCCCATAGAAAGTCTAAATTAGTTTCCCAGTAATAAAAAGGCAGTTATATTTTCCTTATCCGGTGCATGTTTCCAACAGAAATTATGCTACTAGAACACTTATGAACTTTCATACTTGTCACTTGAATGGAGACAAGCATTATAACTTACCTAGAAAAAAACTAATGGGCAATGTTTCTGTGATGACTACATTGGTTTTGGCTCAACCCAAAAAACCCCCAAGAATGTTTAAGAGCCTGTTGATAGGGAAGGTACTGTTCAGTCTGTGCAGTCTTTCAAAATAAATCAACAGCTGCATTTCAGTTCTTACGATAATACAGTCCTATTCTATTAGTAGGGAGGTCTGTCTTATTTCTCCATTACAGCAGCCCATTCCATTAGAAATAAGTTTCTTTCCATTGTCTTTTACAAAGCAACCATGAAACATTTTGATAGTATTATAACTTTGATAATTATCAAAACAATACAGGAATGCCCACCAAATATTATTATTATGGCTCATTTTGCACACAATGCTTAATACATTTAGTGCAAGAAAATTGATTTTTTTTCTTAGATTGTGCCAATATTACTTAGAGTTTCTGCCCAATCTTCTTTCAAGTCCAGACTAGTGTCTTTCTAAACTGTATCGTTTCAAGACGTGTCATTTTTATTGTGTTTTCCCCACTATTTGTATTGTATACATTAAACATTTGAGTGTACTGCTAGGCCCTTAACAGCTTGAACATTTCTGATCCTTCCTTATTTGTCCTCCTTCCCTCTCTTTCTTCCTTTTGTCTGTCAATTTTTGTACTTGGCATCAATGTGTTGGATTTTTCTTTAGGTTAATTAGAGGGCCATAGTTTGGTCCCCAGGTGACTTGCTGGAGACTGCAGCTCTTCTTCCTTTCCTAGTCATTGAAATCTGTGCCTGGAGTGAGTTCAGTTTATAGGCAGCCCTTGGACTTATGACACAATTGGTTCCCGAAAAATGTGTCCTAAATCGAAATGTTGTAACTTGGAACCGATTTTTCCCATAGAAAATTACATTATAAATGGGGGATTGGTTCCTGAACCAGGGCCCAATACCCTATTTTCACCAAAAATAATCCAGAATTTTGTATTCAATCAATTATAGGTGATAGCACCATTATAGATATAGCTATATTAATATATTTATATTGTAAATGTGGGGGCCAAGAGTGGCTGGATGGGGCTGCTGATAGAGTGGAATTAGGCACAAAAAACTTGTCGATTGAATTCAAAAAGAACTTTACTTACAAACTGGAGTACAGTGTAGGCACGCTCCGTAAAGTTGCAGAAATAAGTAGAGAACAGAAACTTGGTGGCACACCGATGTTGTTTGAGCATGCAGGGCACAGGGTATGTCAGGATTTTGGCGATGGGGAGTTATTAGTGGTTTATCAGGCCTCCAAGTCCGCTCCGAGATGCACATGACAGTTGCTTCTGATGTGCGTGTGGAGTTCTCTCCAACTTGGGCGGAAACTTGTCCTAACTTTTATACAGCTAGTGAGCCAATTGCCAGCTGCCATGTATGAATAATTTACGATAAGCCAATCGAAAGCATGCCTGCAAACAGTGCAGATGCAAGCTTTGGTGGGACTGATCATTGCACCAAGAGTTTTTCCCACCTTACAGGGGAATCCCTTGCAACCGAACACTTGCATTGTGCTGGGAACTCAGCTGTGCCGAGGCACTTTTACTCTCTCAGCACAGACAGTAAATAGCAATCATATTGATTTGGAAGGACTTCTTTGAGGTGACTTTGCTGGACTCTTTGAAGAGCTCTTGGTTGGACTTTTTGAAGGGATCTCTGGAGTCTTTTCAGGAGTCTTGCTGCAGGTTTTTCTGGAGTCTTGACTGCTTTCTTAAAGTGTCTAAGGAAGTTTGGACAGATGTCTAGGGAGATGGGTGACACAGTGAACTTGTTTGCTAGCATAGCGTTGCATCAGATCAAGCTTTGTAAAGTCAAAACTGAAGTCAGAATGTTGAAACGGTGTCAATTTATAAACATTGTAAGTGCAAAATATTATAACTCACAATAAGTTGTAAGTTGAGCACTGCCTGCATTTGGAGGTGGAGATAGTTGTTAATATTACTCTGGTTTTAATGGAAAAACTTTGCAAGATATTTTCTCTTGGCTAGAGTGACCTAAAACTCATCACAATCAGTTTGGTCTAATCTTCCTAGGAAGTTTGGTTTCACAGCTGGATCCTCTTATTGATGATATTTACTAATGAAGCTCTACCTTGGTGATATAACAGCCAATTATTCTCTCGTACTGAGCTCACATTTGTTTTAAAGCAGACAGCAAGGTCTTTTAAAACCACAGGTCTTACAACCTTGTGCTAATTCTGTTGTTTCAATTTAGTTATTACGAGGAAGGCTAAAAAACTCCTAACCCCAAACTGCATCCTCAAATGTAGTCACATAAC
The DNA here is from genome assembly GCA_030014935.1 of Caiman crocodilus. Taxonomy (NCBI): domain Eukaryota; kingdom Metazoa; phylum Chordata; order Crocodylia; family Alligatoridae; genus Caiman; species Caiman crocodilus. The sequence goes on from JAGPOW010003316.1 coordinate 171,330,366, forward strand.
AAGCCAATTATTTAGCTTGCTGAGTCATTCTGTTATTAGGACAACATGCCTGGGCAGAAAACTTCTATTGCTATTCATTTTCCTGATTGAAGAAATCAATTAATTCAGCATTTTCTTTTATTTAGAGACTCTAGGGTCTAATTCTCTGGTTAATTCACTGTAGAATTATACGCACAATTCCTGTTAACAGTCACTAATGGGATTTGTTCCCCTACACTACACTTTGACATATGAATAGATGTCTTACAAGGTAAGGATGGGTGGGCTGTCCTGGGTGCAGTACATCCAGCTTTAAGGGGGCTGAAAGGGCAGAGTTCTCATCAGATGGGAAGTCACTGTCTTTCCCTAAAAAAGTGCAACATTGCTAGTGCAATGGCTAGATTTAATGAGCTCTGGAGAGAAAAGGTTTTCATAGCTTAGGGAAAACTATGGAGATTGGAGAGAAAATGGTGGAAGCCAGAACTATTTCAATAAATGAATGAAACTAGCCACAGCACAGAAATTAAAGTTGGAAAAGAATCTGTTACATCACCTAGTCCATCTTGGAACCGGGACATGCTTAACCATGACTGGAATGGCTAGCATCCTTTAACTGGGAATCTGCATCTCTTAGTGAGTATATTAGGAGCTCTCTGAAAAGAAAAACAGATATTCACAAACATAATTATAGGCTGGCTACATCTTTTATATGCTTTTCTTAGGTTAGTAGAAGAATATGATAACTCTTCTGGTATTTTGAGTCCTTTCCTCAGTATGATGAGGACCCCCTCTTTCGAATCAATTACTTAACGTTGTTAATAAATTATTATTTGTACTTAAGTAGGGGAGCCATTGTGTTAATCATTTACATTATTTGTTGAAACCCCAAGGAGAGATGATAAGGAGTCCTCTAGTCTAGGGGTATTAAACATACATCACAGAGAGACCAGAATTTTTTAAGTGGGGAAAGCAGGGACAGGGCCTGCCTATGGTGCCTCCAGCTGTGGAGCCCTGCTGGAAATGTTTGTTAGCAGTGGGGGAACGGGGAGCTTCAGATGTGTTAATCCCCATATTGCCAGTAGTCCCACTGCAGTGGTTGGGTCCGGATGTGGCTCAGGATCCTTAGGTTTAGAGGCAGCTTGTGAGGAGTTTCACAGTCCCGATCTTGTGAGGTGAGTATGACACCCCTACGTAGTTCTTTTGGCCTCATCACAGGATCAGCTATACCTAACCTATCTCTGATAGACATGTCTTAAAAAGTCTTGCAGGGATGGCAATGATTAAGAAGAAATCTCCAGAGATGGCAATTCCACAACACCCCTAGGCTATGTTTTCTATTCAAGTGCTTAAGGAAAAGGGTCTAACTGTAAGGATATGTAATGTCTAACTGAATGAAATCACACTTGCTTCTATGTAAGCCCATTGCATTTTGTCTTATTTGGAGCACGGTCTGTAACTTATTTGACATATTTGAAGACTGTTATCATGTCTCCCTGAAGTCTTTAAACAAATCCAATAGTCTTTCCTTATTAGACATGTTTCCTAGACCTTTCATCATTACTGCTGCTTTCCTCTTTCCAGTTGGTTCACATCTTTCTTAAGGTATGGTGCCTAAGATAGGCCCTAAAGCTATCTGAGGTCCTTCCAGAATTTAGAAGAATGGAGATTTTGCTCTCCATTGCTGAGATCAGCTGGATAGTAAAGCACAGGTTTCTAGGCTTACCATGGAAACACAATGGCTTTGATACCTAAAGGTATTTAGATGCCTAATACCAATTAATGTCAAATTACTGCTAGGCAACTAAAATACTTTTTAAAGATCTAGCCCCACTACTGAAAGAGTGAGAGGGAGCTTGGTCTTTAAAGCCAGATAGTTCTGGAAACTGTGCCTCCTATATATGCACAGAAGCAAGAAATGCTAGGCAGAAGGGCTAGGTAGTGAACAAGAGAGAAGGTTGTGAGCAAAGTCAGAACTGAAGATGGGAAATAGGCCTGTGGAAGGGCTAGAGCTAAGAAAAGTCCAGCAGTGATGCAGGGGGACTGAGGAAAGAACTGGAATAAACCCAGCAGAAAATGTCTGAATTTGGAGGTAAGCTGACCACAGGAGCCTGAGCAAAGAGACAAGGGAGCGGGGGAGCCACAGAGTCCAGTCAACCCAGTGAAGTTACCTGTTCGGGAAAATGAACAATGTGGACTATTTTTCTTACTTGGGAGCCAGTTTTCATTTTTGGGTGAATGAGTGTTTTGAGCTATTCTGAACAAGGTAGAAAGTTGGACTAATTTGGGGATATTCTGGTGTGTGAGCCTTTTGAACTATTTGCCAGGTGGGCAAAGCCCCAGAGAAAAGGTAGGAGCTAGCTGAAGGCAAGGGCCCCATGATGTAACAGAGAACAGGTACCCAGAGTGATTGCTCTTTGACTAAGCTGAGGGTTTGTGTTAAACAATATCATGGTGTAACAGGTGGGTACACTAGGTGTCTGGGTAGTCAGATGGAGAATCACGCTAGGATGCAGCAGTGAACCCTAGGGCCTCAAGTGATGCACTGTCCTATGTACCCGTATCAGCAATTTAACACTCCCTAAAAATACTGTGGACAACAGAGAATTCATATTTCATGAGAGCTTGTTACTCTATGGGTCATGATTTGGATTGTATAGCCACTGGTGCCCCAAAGGGACTGAGTTATGCCCAGGCTGTTCCCAGATGTGTCTCCCTCCTTTCACTCCAATGGGCATGCTCCAAATCCAGAGAATATCCAGAGGTGAGATATCCCTTTGCAGCCACTTTCAGCTTTGGTCTCTGGCATGCTTCATAGATAACCCTGAAGTAGCCCAACTGGTGTGCTGCTTAGTTTGGACTCTGTGTGTGTTGAGGAAGACCTGAGGGGATGCACTGCTGTCACTGTCATATCAAGACACCCAAAATAGCTCTCCTAACTGTCGCACCTTGAGAGCCTTAATTTCCACAGACTCCTAGGGCGAGAACGAACGCTCTCTAACTAATTTCTTTTTCCTGCACTAGGCTTTGATTTCCCT
>JAGPOW010003316.1:171348443-171363903 GCA_030014935.1 Caiman crocodilus
CAACCTTCCAGTCTCGCTGTGTATTCTGTCTTGGGAGGATGGCTCGAGGCCATTTATTAGGCCTTCAAAGAAATGGCTCGGGGTTATTCACAACAAGGTGACACATCTTATTATTGGTTAATGAAAGTATATTTCTAATTTATCTCGATCTGTAGGTCACAGTGTCTGTGAAATCATTATGCTCAATTAATTATGTTAACAGCCTGGTTAACTAGAGCAAAGGGCTGCCTTTTGATGGCACAGTATATGGTCTAATTTCTTTTGATGTGATTCTCTGAAATAGGACAATGTCTCATTATTTCCTTTGAATATTCATGGTATAATCATTCTTTGCAAGATGGTGCTAAAAAGGGTTTCGTAAGGTTGTTAAGCAAAGGAGATGGAGGAAGACAGCTGCTAGCTGACCATGAAGTCAAATTAGAGCTTTTTATGGCTCTTTACAACATAGGTAAGATGGCCTCCTGTCAACAAGCATTTCAGGTGGCTTGGAAGGTGATAGATAGTTCTATACCTTGGTTTGTTTTTTCTGCACCTTATTGCAATAACTACAATATCAATAGTAAGAATTTGCATGAACCTATGAAAATCACATTTAGATTAAGAAGGCTCATCATCAGAAGTGTTAAACAGATGGCTTGCCAGCTGGATTTGATGTGTGGAGCTGTGTCATCTGCCTCAGGGGCCTCCTAGAGGGGCAAGAAATTCAGGGGGAATTCCTGTCACCAAAATTTGGAGTACGGAGTCTGTGGAGGATGTGAGTTGGCAAGAGGGCATGATATGACTTCCTGATGCCATTCACCCCACCTTCAGATGTGGGTCCAGGTCCAGTCCGTGAGGAGCCCTGTGATCTGAACCAAGCCTGGTGGGGAGCATACTAGGCTAACTGCCCTGCTTTGCATGAAAAGGAGTGATGCAGTCACTTTTACAAATGATCACTCAACTCAAGTGTGACGAAGCAGGTGGTTTTGTAATGTCTGCTTTGTTTGTAGCAGTTCTATGGACTCTTCCTGGTGCATTTCTCTGTTATTTCTTTCATCCTCCCTACCTCCTCTCTTTCCCTCCTCCCCTCCCCAAAATCTCTAATTCACCCACTCAAAACTGCATCAGGCTGAAGTTGAGTATTTGTGGTAATGGTGAAAAGTCAACCCCAGTAATTACCAAGGAACCCAGTTTCCTAGAGTTCCACTGAAGAAAGAATGTCTCTTCTGACTCTTGACACCTTTCTTTCTCTTTTTCCAACAATGACTTGATTTTCCTTGGAGATGTCATCCCTGAGGGCCAGGTCATGCCTTTCTAAAAAGCCTGCCAGAGGTGAAAAGGAACAGAACATCCATAAGGCATAACTTGCGTATTATTATTATATCAAAAACTCAGTCCCTCACCCACAGGACGCTCTAACTTACACGAAGTATATGATAATCCTTGCCCTAAACAGCTTGCAATTGAAAAAGAAAAGAGGTGGGAAAAGAAATGCAGGCCCAAGGAGATCAACCAACTTGGCAAAGGTCACAATGGCAGAGACATGAAAAGGACCCAGGTGGCCTAAATACCAGTCAAGTGTCCATTCCCTCAACTCACATCCCAGCTTCTTTTCAACCATGAGGAGTCAAGCCTATATTATGTTCTTATTTTCATATGATTGCCTTCTAACCACGTGTGCCTGAAAGCTTGCAGAAAAAGATTTTTTTTTGCTGTTTCTTAGTTGGTCTAATAAAAGGTATCATCTCTGAACCAAGAGTTCTAGAGTTTTACATTTATTTTTGTCTCAGACTGACACAGCTTCCAAATACATCCCTGAGCCTTTCCTTTGTGTGTTGGGGTAACTGGAGGGAAACACTGTCTTTCTGAAGTGTACAGGGATTTTCTAGCACAAGGAACTGTGCCATCAAAATCATCCTATGTTTGTTGCTACATCCCCTCCTCCCCAACTCCCCTGGCTCTGAAGAGCTTGTGAATTCTGCAAGCTGATTTCTGAATAGTGCTTACACTAAAGAAAAGAGAGGTGCAATAATGGCATCAATTTACGTAAAAAAACAAAACAAAGCAGCTGTACTGAAGTAGAAAAGGTGAGATGACACAAAGCAATTTTGAAGCCTATTACCTTATTACAGATGACAGAGGTACATTTAGACAAATCTGTAAAGCAGACAAGCAACGTTTTGAAAGGCAGGAGAATCAGGTGCCTAGATATTAGTTGTTTTTTGACAGACCTTTGTGATGAATCAGAAAAAAACACCTGCATAAGTAACCTTTGGAATATGTACTAAGCCTATGTATGAGGATACAGATTTTACCAAAGCATTATAATTGTGCAGTCTTTTCAGTCATGCAGACTTCCTCTAGACAAGATGTTATTCTAAAAACCCCAGATGTGGAAACATTATGATGAAGACTGAATGGCCCATCTCCAGTGGACCTTTTTTCCCCTTTGCTTGTCCTAGTATAATTCAATACCAAGCTAGATAAAAAGAATATTGAGACATTTATTTCCTATTCCTTACAGGAGTCTAATCCAATATTTTGGACATCACAGCCATGTATTAGGGGGCTTTCAGAGGACACTGATGTCTTCTGTAATAAGAGAAAAAAACATTGAGTTTTACATCTCAGAAATCAACTAAGTGTATTGACAGAGTATCTTAGAGAAAAGCTCTGCTCAAAATTGTTAAAAAGGTCCTGATTATTGTGTGGGTAAATGTTTCACAATCCTATTATCCATTTTGACTTCATGAACCTAAAAAAAAATCAATTCTGTTTTAATGTCTTAAAATGGGTTTGAAAAGTGATCCCATAGACAGGGTACATTGATTTCCTCCCAACATGCATCTGCTGACTTCACAAACACTATTGTCAGCCTTGTGGTGTCCTCAAAGCTATGGAGGGACAAAATTGGAATGAAATCCTAGCTTCATGGAAATTGTTAGGACTTTTGCTATCGACCAGGGATGTCAAAGACATGGGCATGGGCTAGTTATGGCCCCAGAGCAGTGCCATCTGGCCCCCCAGTGCTGCCTATGGGTCTTGGAGTTGACCCGCATGTAACATGTGGGGCACACTGGATGGCCTCACAAGTTGCATGTGGGGCCTGCTCCAGCTACTCTGGGACTGTGCCATGTGTGGCTCCTGCTCCAGTGCATGTCAGCTCCATGCCAGATCCAGTGGTATGTCCTGGAGCTGCTGCTGCATGTAGCACAGCCCTGAAGCAGGAGCCACATGCAGTACTGCGCACAGCATCTACTTCAGATTCAGCATGTGGGGCTGGTCTATGAATGCAGCAAGGCCTGCAGAACAGCCTTGCGCGACCCACAGGCAAGGCTGGTTGAGCTTGGTACCCTTGCTATAGACTTCAGTGAGGCCAGGATTCTGCCCTCTGATTTCATACCAGGGAGGCAAAGGCAAACTACCTGAAATCAGGAAAGGGGCAGGACATTCTTGCAGATAGGAAATGTGGGAGTTACAGTCTGCCTTCCTTACACAGTGGCTAAGGAAGTATGACTGGTCAGGAAGTAGAGTCCCTCTTTTGGACTGCCTCTCCAGACTTTGCAAAATGGTCAGTCCTCAACTTACACAGTTGCTAGTCTTAACATTGCTATGCATAAATAGGAGTGGGTGAGTGGGGTATCAGCCCCGGACACTGATTTACAGGGAGTACCAGACTGGTGGGCCCCTGTAGATCCTGAGCTGCAGGGCTGCTGCAGCCAGTGCATGGGGAGTCCATGCCCCAGCTACAACAGCCTGGATCTAGCCACAGCAGGTAAAACTCTGCCCCAAGGGGCAAAGGAGCAATCTACAGCTGGCCTTTAATTGCTCCATAATGCTGTTTGTAATGCTGAACATCTATTCTTGATCTGGCCTTTGGATTCTGTCTCTACGGTCTAAAGAGGATGGTAGGTCTTGGGCAGCCTTTACTCTTCCATACTCCTGCCAAGACCTATGCATGGTCCTGGTGATGGTCACAGGACTCCTACAACTGGATTCATCAGGCTCTTACATGTATACCATGGACCAGAGGATTGATGGTTGCCTACTAATGCTGTTCCATATTGCACTGGCGCTATTGTAGGTGAACTGCTCAAAATTTGACAGTTGCAGTGAAGCAGAACCTTTTCTAGGCGTTGGTAGATTGACAAGATCAGAAACTCCAAGCCAGAGTGGATAGTGCCAGCTTATACATAGCATTTCCTTTCTGGTATTATGCTTGCTCTTGCTGAAATAATTGGATGGAGTCATCAAACTGTTACTTTTTACAAAAACATGAAACGGTAGAAATAGGGGAATCCTGATTTTTTCACCACCAGAGGATCTGGCCCCATAGTTTTTAACACTGGGTCTCTTTGATATAAGTAATTATAACAGTTAATTCTGAAATGACATTAGAAAAGATTCAAAGCATTTATTATAATCTCATTTCATAAAATTGTTCAGCCCACTTAACTAGGCTTCCTGTGAGCTTTCGTCATACTGTAACATGCATTCTGGTGATTCATTAACCTCCTTTCTAATTGCATGGAAATAGATGCTACTCTGTTGTGACCTGGAGATACCAAAACCCACAAAATTCTGCTTACTGCTCAAAACACACATCTGTTTCAGAAAAGGGGCAAGGAAAGGTCAGCAAGGAATAGCTAATTTGTCCCATGGGATTTACTATACTAATAATGTAGTGGTTCAATTTAGCTGTTGCTTCAACAAGGACCTCATCATGGGGTGGGTGGCACAGATGTATTTATGGAAATAAAAGCAAACCCCTCAATCATATAAACAACCTATCAGACAGAAGCTGGCTCACTTATCCCTCAAGAAGCATATTCTGTAAGATTTGGAATCCGTCCAACCAAGAGACTTTCATCCTCAGATGAAAAGGGCTAAGAACGAACAAATTTCCAAAGAGCTTTTTAGGGTGGTTGTATGTTTTTACAGGTATCAGGAATTCCCTGTGGTACCTGCTTTCTTACTGCTGTGATGAGGGACCTAAGCTATGTGTTAGATGCTCACTTACCAATGGAGCCAAGACCTCCTGAGATGTTCTCTTTTCTGTGACGGATGTCCTTTCATTCACTGCAGGGGACAATGCTTCATTTGTGTCCACTGTATCCGCTATCGGCTGTAATGTGAACTGCTGATCACATGGGTCCCCGTTACTTTTTCTCAGAATGGTTGATGGCTAGAACTTGGGGAAGGGTGATAAGGATGGGACATGCAAGAGAGGCATAAGTAACAACTTCTCCTGGAGCTCACTTTCAAAATATTGCAGGCCATCTGCCATTGTAGCTCAGTGCTGTGCCGTGCCCTTGGCCTTGATTATACCAGTGCTTGTTTTGTGTTCTAGAGCTACACTCAAACATTAGACATCATCACTCTGGAATATCCCAGACTTTTTTCACTGCTAGAGAGGTGGAGAGGCTAGTATGACATGACCAAGTAAAAGAACAGACAAGTGAAGTAAAGGTGGACAAATGTGCATATAAAGACTATGGTAAAAGTTAGGAAATGGAAGAATAATTGTTGCCTGGACAACCTACATATTCTTTCAGTGTTGTTGTTATTGGGGTTTTTTTTTAACTTGTGTAATTTAGTACCAAGCAATGAGTCAGTGGAGCAGGGAGTGCACTGAAGATGGAGGGCAGAATGGCAAGCCAGGAAGATGGTCTTTGTGGACACATTTTGAACAGACTGTAGAGGAGGCAAGGTGAGTGACAAGGAGCTTACTGAGGAGGACCTTACGATGGGAGAGACAGTAAAAGACTGGGCGCGGGTTTTGGCTGAATGATGGGGTATAGAGACTTTACTCCAGCAAGTGACTAAGTGGGCATTTTGCCTTCCTCCAAGGTTTTGTGCTTTTTGGCATTTACCAACTTTCCTTCAGAAGCTCTCACAAGCAAGGGTCATGGAGCAATGGCCGTAGAGCCGGGTATGTTCGCTCACACAGTCTGGAGCCTGGGACAGAAACAGACAGCTCCAGTTTGGAGCGAGCACACATGAACTGACAAGAAGCTGAGAAGGAACTACAGAGAACCGGGCTAGGACACGGATGTAAGGCCTCCCCTCCAAATCTCCCGCCCCCCAACCCTTATCTCTGTGCTTCCTGCCTCATGTCACTGGGAATGCTGAGCCCTTGGTATACAAGACAAGGTCTGGCCACTGAGTGCCTGGGTGCAGGGACAAGAGAGAGAGTCATTTCCCCCATGGGTGTTTGACACCAATGGGTGAAAAACACCTGTGTGCCTTCTCTGGGTATTATTTCCCTGATGGCCAGGATTTTTGCTGAAGTATCAGTTTCTCTCCCTTTGCACTTAGCTGTGTTGTCATGTAGCCCTGTATCAAAACTACTGCCTGTGTAACTCCTTCCTCACTGCCTCCAGGATGCGGAGGTACAAAACCTCTCCACACCCAGGGTGCACAGACACTGTGGTGCCCTTTGCCGTTGCTAGCTTTGCAAATTACTTTTCTCTTGTGATTTTTTGAAACAGTCCCTGGAAATGGGTGAAAGCATGCCAAATATTTCTCAGTCACTGGTGGAGTCCACCTAGTGATGACTTCTAGCTGGGAAGGTGAGTTGTAATAGCATAGGGTAGGAAAAGGAGCTTTCCATAAGTCAGAGGCACTGATACTTGCCCTCCTCAATCTGAGTTGACATGATTTTTGTTTTCTGCCTCCATAGTAGCCAGGAATCAGCAGTACTGAGACTTTCTAATCCTTTTTTGTATAAGTTCCTGATGGCTTCCCCCCTTCATTAGAAATAGGGTAACTGGCAAGGAGCTAAATATGGGGAACTGCCCATGTGCAAAGAGTTGCAAATGCTTTGATCTCTAATGTCTCTGTGCTGTATAGCAAATTATCTCCATGGAATAAGACAGGTGCATTTGGTTGTATTTGACAATTAATTCAGCATGTAGTAGGTATTGGAAAATTGACTTGCAGAACACCCAATTTAGTTGTATTCTCACTGCAAACAGCTCTTAAAATACTGCTTTTACCACTGACAGTAAGCCTAGATTTTTTTTTTTCAATTATTTTTTGAAATCTATATTGTACAGCCTTGCCTGTTATAGATCTATGCATACTGCACTGGAGGAGGTAGATAAGATTAGAAAATTCAAGCCAGAATGGCTGCCTGTCACAATATTCAGGAAATTTCCTTAGACTTTGTCATTTAGGTTTTAGATTAGCTTCTACCAATGATTGGAATCGCTAATTAAAATCCATATAGGTCAGGTAGGCTCTTACTTTATGTAAAATAGTGCAGTTTCCCTGGTAAATAGAGACCTCCACTGATTGACACCAGCCGAGGATCTGGCCTTATATCTTTAACTATACATCTGGCTAAATAAGAATATACAATTAATTCTGAACCAGTATTTGAAAAGACACTAAGTACCTGTTATGACCTCAATTAATAAGCTGCTCAGCTCACTGAAACAGGTTTTCTGCATGCTTTGTTGCAAGAAAGGAATGCCCATATTGAAACAGGCAGTCTGATGGTTCATTAACCTCCTTTCTAATTGTGCAGAAATAGACACCACTCTGTTATGACTGTCAAGAGTCAAATGCAAGAACTTCTGCTCTACTGCTCAACATATACATCTGTTGTGGTGAATGGTAATGAAGAGTCCAAATAGAAGTGGGGAAAATGGGGAGTTTGACAATAACCTGGATTAAGTGTAGTTGACTATTCAGAATAGCTGTTAATTCTGGTATACGTTATCACAATTGACAATAAAAAAATCTATCTCTGTAAAAAATTAAAAAATAAATAAAATCAATTAAAATATTCTTCAGACAAGATTCTTTGGGTGATTCTGATATTCTTTTATTAGACCAGCTTAAGTAGTTGGAGTATTTTATTAGCAAACTTTCAGGTTTAAAAATCCTTTGTCAGGCTGAGAAAGCATCTGTAGTTGCTATGTGCTCTTCCTGGATGGAATGAATAGTAAAAAGGCCAAAGGCTGGTAGGCATGCAAGGAAGGCAATCAGTGAAGATGTAAATTGAGGAGTCAGTGGGTGAGAGAGAAGCTGGTGGAGAGGGGGGAAGGAGGATGAATGTAGCAGGTAAATAGCAAGGCTGTACAAAGCTTTGGTAGCTGATTTGAATTGGAAGAGATTTGGCCCAATTCAGGGACTGAATCTCCAAACCTGAATTGAATCGGGAGACCAGTTAAAAGCTCCAAATTGATTCAAAGCATCCAAATTGATTTGGAAAAGATTCAGCCACTTTGGAGGTTTGGCCATAGGTTAAACAGGCAGCTGAGCTACGACAGCTGCCTCCATTTGGTAAGTCTGTTTGAGTTGGAGAAGGGGGAGGAAAGGGTTGTGGGGAAGGGAGGGATTGGGGCTGGGACAAGCTGCCCAGCCAGCGTGAGGGGTGTGGGATGTGGGGGCTCTGCCCTGCTGTCGCTTGCTCAGTTGGGGTGGGGGGTGGGTGGGTGTGGGATGCGGGTATGGCTTGTTCCAGGTGGAAGGGGGCAAACAGCAGCAGGGCAGAGACCCCTCTCCCAGTGATGCTACGCCTGCATCCTGTGCTGGCTGGCAAGTGGCAGCAGGGCAGAGCCCCTGCTCCCAGCGCTGATGTGGGTGTGGTAGCACTGGGTGCAGGGGCTATGTTCTGCTGCTGCCCAGAGATACACCTGCATTGCCACACCTGCATTGCACACCCTGCCGTGCCAGCAGGGCAAATGGCAGCAGGGCATAGCCCCTGCTCTGAGTACTATCACGTCCACATCCTGCACCCTTCCACCCTGGCTCTGTTAAGCACTTGCTCCCCCACGGTGGCAGGACAGAGTCTCCATTCCCAGCGCTGATGTGGGAGTGCTACATGGGTGCCTGGTGTACGAGGTGATCCCTATTGCCACATGCTGCATGGGGGGCCTCTGCCATGAGCCCTCAGAGGCCCTGATCCCTGCTACTGCAGCTGGAATGTGGGATGCTTTTTTTTTTTTTTTTTTAAGTGCCAGAATGGGGTTGGGGCCAGGTGGGGGGGGAGGCTGGACAGGGCAGCCACGCGGGCTTCTCCTGAAGCTCCCTCTGCCCAGGGAGAGGCAGGCAAATCCAGAGGAGCAGCAGAAGAACCTGGTCTGGCTGTGCCTGCGTCTCCCTGGCCAATCCGAATCTCTGAATCAGCACCAAATCTCCAATTCTGATTTGGCCAAATCAAATGGGAACAGTGATTCAAATCACCAAATCAAATCACTGGCTTTTGAATTGGCCAAATCTGGATCGAATACTTCCCTATTCGCACAGGCCTAGTAAATAGTGGAGAGGTACTTGGTAAGTCAGATGTCAGGCAGGTTATAATGTGTCATAAATCCAATGTCTATATTTAGTCCATCATTTTTTGTATCCAGGAGGTTGATGAAGTGAAGTTCATAGGCTCATCTATGAAAAGTGTTTTGTAAGTTCCCTTTGAGGATTAGAAGTGAGACAGAGAGAATATCTGATATTTAACAAAAGATATCTGATTCACCCAAAGAACCTTGTTTGCCTGTGTCTTTAGACCAATATGACTACAACCTATACTTCTTAAACTATTCTTGAAAGAGGTGATTGAATATTAATGGGACTTTTGCCAACAGTAGCTGAGCAAATATTAAATATTACAGTAAATTATTATGTTGATAAACTTTGGGATTCGATAGATAGCTGTTCAGTAGAGATAAAAGGCTGCTGTTTTTTCATGCTTAATTTGTGAGGATAAAATGCATGTCAGTAGGCATGCATGTATTTTAACTCAGAGAGAACTTTGGAAGGTAATAATATTCACTCATCACAAAGGTGATCACATCATTCTGGTTTTACAATTTTTACACAACATTTTATGTCCCACAGATTTCTTTTTGGACTCCTAACGTATCCCATTTTTTCATTAATCAGCCCATCCTTTGTGTATTATTATTATTATTATAATATTACAAAATATTTGCATTGTGTATTACTACACAGTAGAATTTAATTTGCATTTACTAAGATAAAGGCTCCAGGTTTTCAAAGGTGGTTAATAATTTCTGGGTGCCTAACTTGCTACATTTTAAAGGGGTCTGATTTTCAGAGATCAGGTTTCTCTGTTAATAATCTTTCAGTAACTGAGGCATCTAAAAGTATGGTTTGCTTGAAAAATTGGACCAGACGGTTCAGTGGAATGACAGTGCACTGTGCTGAACAGTGTCTGAAGTGAAGATAAAAATCAAAGAAGAGACCTCATCAAAACTGTTGTGTCAATGTTGTATTCTATCAATTTTTCATTAATTGTTAATGTTAATGATACATGTTTTAATTAATATCCACCAATGTTTCTGGAATATCCATGTTTTAATTAATATCCACCGGGCAGAGGGAGCTTCAGGAGAAGCCTGCATGGCTGCCCTGTCCAACCACATTAATTAATATCCACAATAAACTCAATGAGGTAAATAAGTCCCTGGGAAGTATCTTCTATTTGTGAAATATGCATATGTTCTTGTCCAGTCAGAAACTAGCAATAGCGATTGTTGCATATATCTATTTAAAAAAAACCAAGAGTTTTTGACCCTTCAGGTGCATTTACATGTCGCCTTATGGTGGCATAGTGATGGGCTACATCATTGTACGGCATGATATGGCGTCGTAACAAACAATTATATGTGAATGCCAGCTATGTAGCCTGGTGGCATACTCCCTGGGTGTAGTGCACAACTGTGGTGACATAGTGGTTAAATCTACCTGTGCGCCACTCTCATGGTTCAGTAACTGCTCATACCGCACCATGCTTTGGTATTCCAAAAGGAAGTGCTAAAGCATGGCACTGTACCAATGTCACCATATGGTGACGTGTAGATGTGCCCTTTGAAAACTTTGTAGCCATAAAAAATGTCACAAAAACAATTCCAGATTGTGATACATTATGTAAAATTCCAGAAACATGTTCAAAACCACAGCAGATTATGTTCTGGACTCTGCTAATGAGTCTACTAATGTGCCAATGTGTAGCATACTTTGTTTCAATGGAAAGTTTTGCTATGGTTGCCATAAAGATAGAATACAAAGCAATTAGTGATGTGTACTCTCAGTTCTGATATGCATATTCTGTTTGTTACTTTCATGTTCACTTCCAAAGCAAAGCACAATTTTTTATTGTAGACAGGTGACATTGTGAACTATAGCTCTCTTTGAAGGCCAAGCATTTGAACAGAAAGGAGATGAATCACTGACAATAGATATAATTCCTTTCTGTCCTAAAGGTCTCCTTGAAGTTGGTCATTCTGATCCACAGGATTTCTTGTGGAAGAGATGCTGCCAACTAGATTCAATCCCCTGTCTTTGACTCTGATCCTACCAACTTGCTTCTGATCCGTATCGAGCTGGCCTAATTTACTTTTCACTGGTTGAGACGGACTGAATGAAGAGGGGTATCAAGGTCTGCTCCATGTTATTGTGTCTTACAATCTGTAGCCATACTCTGGACCTCTGGAAGACCTAAACAGAGGTAAACAGGAAAAGAAGTTGCCTGAGGAGATGAGGACACTTCCAGTGCAGGGCAGAAGCAGCAGCTAGAGCTCCTTCTTGGTATGTCATGAATACACACAATGTATGTGTGAACATACCAACACCACACACACAATTTTCATATCCCACAAAGAGGCAAAATCTACTCTGCAATTTCACCTCACTCCCCTCAAAAATAAAAAAAATTGGGAGGCCGTTTCCAGGAGGCAGAAAGGTGTTGAGATGACCCGGGAATGAGCCAATGTCATGCAAGAAATGCTGGCTGCTCTTTGGTATTGCATTTAACTCTTATTGGTTGGAGTTTGGGCCTCTCCCATATTTAATACACATTATTTGGACCCTGCTCTGAACACAAAATTGTGAACTGCTTTATGGGCTTTTCTGTGGTGTTCATCACTGCAGAATCCAAGTGCTCTATAAATATTTAACCAATTAATTTTTCAAAATCCTTGTATGGGATGTGGGTGGTATTTTCCCCATTTTACAAAGAGAAGTGTAACAGTGCCGCAGCTGCATTGCGGTTATTAAAAGAGGGGAAACAGCTGCTGGGGAGGAAGACAACGAGGAAAGTGATGAATAACCTGGACAGCCAATAGGAAGCCGGAAGAGGACAATAAAAGAGAGGAGACTTACGGAAGATGCGTTCGGGCATGCATTTACGGAGAGAGATCGGGAGAGATACTCCAGACAGAAATAAGAGAGTGTGAGAAGAATTGAGACGGCCTTCCCCTGCTCACGCCCGGTGGCGATAGGAGACTGCCTCGACTGTGAGTTGTCTAACGAGCCGCAGAGCGGGAACCAACCGCGGCTCCAAAGGGGACTTAGCACGGGAATTCCCCGAGCGAAGTGGGGGGAAGGAGAAAAGAGGAGACAGAGAAGAAGGGTGGCAAAGCCCTGACGGGGTCCTGTAAGCCCAGTAACTACAGGCTCTCCTCGGAGAAAAAGGGAAAACAGAGACTGTGGAAAGGGAAAGAAAGAAAAACGAAATTGACGAGGCCAAGCTGAGAAGCCAGCAGGAACTGCAGTCCAGAGGGGAATCCCTGTGCCGCAGCGAATGGTGTTAATTTGTCTCGTTGAGGACGGATTATTATGTATCACGCCAACCAGTAGCCCTACGTCAGTCCAAGAAGGCAGACAGTGAGAGTGGTGGCAAGACAGAGCTATCTCAGTGCAAGGGAGGGAGAAAAGAGCCTGATTTACTTTAATAAAACACCTGTGTTAAAGATCTGAGCTGTGTGGTTGTTATTGGGGTACCAGGATCTTATGACTCATACTCCCCCCCCCCCCAAATCTCATTTAGACCAAGTCGTGGCAGGTGTGAATTGCGGGGAAGTTATCTGCGTACCAGATACCCAGGGCAGGCACTCGCTCACAAGGAGCAGAGATGCAGAGATTAAGATTGAAAGTATTCTCTAATGTCATGTACTCAGTGAGAGACTTCTAGGACCTGATGTCAGAGTTTCATAAAGGCACATAATATGCTCAAAGCAGAGCTCCCACTGATTTTGGTTGTAGTAGAGAGGGCTCAACATTGCTGCAAATCAGACCCTAAGGTCTTGAGGCACAGTAGAAGATAAGTTGCACATGGTTAATAACCATGGATGGAAAATCTAAGTGCCTTTCCTAGTGTTAACATACGGACTCTGCAGCAGAGAGAGAACCCAGCTAGTTCCCCGGGGTGTTGGATTCAATTGCCTGAATAAGGAGATTCTCTGTTCCTGCATTCCTCTGTCTCTGCATGCTTTCCAGTCTCGCCAACAAATAAGATACTAAACCCGATTCATCCCACGAGCAAGGCCGCATGCATATAACGAAGCAACAAGATTCTGTGGAAAAACCCGTACCTGCTCATGTAATTAAAAAACGGTATCATAAAGCATTTGTACAAGGAGGCTGGACTAAGACTGCCCAGGCAATTGCAATGCTTGCAGCAGTCAACATTACAATTGCATGGAAAATCCTGCTTAGCTTTGATCCCATGCCCAGGGCAGAGTGAATAATCAGTGATCTTGGATGCATCTACATGAGACACTAGAAGCACAGTAGACTAATTCTGCTGTGCATTAGTGTGTTATGGCAAAAGCCATTCTAACGTACAGTAGAATTAGTCGACTGCACATTTGCATCATGTAAAACAGTGTTTCTCAACCTTTTAAGTTGCAAGTACCCCCTAACTTCTGAAAATGTTAATAAGTACCCCAACAGTCAATTTTCCTGGGGATTTTATATTTACAGATTAATGTATGCCATATGTTGGAAGAAGGGCTGTGTATATAAGGCCGTGATATGACAGATGCCTGATCTGGTGTGGGTAGGGTTGCTACTTTTTACACCAGGGGTGCTCAAGTATGTACCTAGGCTAGAGGTGATGTTGGCCAAAGCTAAGAGGGCTGAGCTCAGTGTCACGCAAAACATGGTATGCCAAATTATTGCTGGGTAATTTGTTGCCATACTTTTGAGAGGACGAAGGGGTGAGAGAGACAGGTAAAGAGGGTGAGAGAGAGAGAGACAGACAAGGATGTAGGGCAAGAGAGAGAGAGTGAGACAGGGAAGGGGGGAAGGTAAAGAGAGAGAGGGAAGTGGGGAGAAAGAGGGGACAGGTAGCAACCATAATTGTGGCGATGATCTTCAGGAGGAGAGAAGATTGTGGATGCTTTTTTTCTAAAAAAGGGTATATCTGCAGGAGTACTGTGGTGGCAGTGGGTGAAGGGAGTGTTTGGATCTGTAGTTCAGAGATAAAAAGACACAAGGACAGTCAGACACATGCAGCGACACGCTGAGACACACACATGCAGGCAGACATGGGGACAAATGCACATAAAAAGGTGTACAATAATTCAGAATTTAAAATGCATTCTTTTTTATTCAATTTTACAACAGTTTTTGAAACAAAATCACACATGAATCCTAAATTATAGAACAGTAAAAACAATATATAACTCAAACACTTATATTCATAAAACTCTAAACATAAGTATCTTTTTGACTGGAACTGACACTTTCCCTCTCTAGAGTTGTTCTGCAAATCGGGGATTGGACTGGGCTTTTTGGTAGTTTTTTTAAAATAGCATAAAAATGAGTTCTTGTAAGAGGTGGATTTAATGAGACACTTGGGCCTGTTTGGATGACATAAGCATTCCAAATCTTGGTTTTAAACTACTTATGGCTACTATCAGATCATTTTCCGGACACAAATGATTTCTTATTTTACTTTTTAGCCCAGTTTTTTTATTTTACTGGTTTCTCACAAATATGTTGAGGAAAATGGGAAAGGCATATTCCTTTCCCTGTGGGTGTTCCCATTTCATTTTCTGCCAAAATGCAGGGATGTCATCCAATCCCATGCTTTGCATCCTTTGCAGCGTACTATCTGTGAAAAGCTCAAAAAGCTTTTCCTTAATGCTTTCTGGAATCCCTGCTTGTTCAATAGCGCTGTCATTAAATGGATTCAAAATTCACAGTTTCTGTGGATCTTCATGCTCTTCAACATTAAGGAAATAATGTTCAAAGTTTGACTCCAAATATACCAAGTGTTCTTTAATATTTGCTTTCACACTTTCATTCAGAGGGATTTCATGTTCTTTACAGCACTCCGAGACCTGTGGAAATTAACCAAAATTTCCACATAAAGCTCTATTTTTCCAGAACCTCATTTTTTTCCTAAAAGCTCTTACTTTGTCATGCAAGGTAAATATATTGGTGTTGTATTCCTTAAGCTGAAGGTTCAAATAATTGATTTTATCAAAAATGTCACAAAGATTGGCTAATTTGCAAATTCATACTTCATCTTCAAAGTGCTGTAAGAATTCAGATTTCATCTCTCTGAGAGAGATGGTAACTTTATATCTCAACTGGAACAGGCGATTCAACAACCTTCCATGTGACAACTGTGGCAGAAATGCCACCATGGGTGCCCCTCTCCAGAAACCTCTCCCTGTGCCAGCCTGAGAGGCTGCTGGTAAATCCCTCAGGGCAGGGATTTCAA
>JAGPOW010003316.1:171378404-171392843 GCA_030014935.1 Caiman crocodilus
GCTGGGTCATTGGTCCAGGTATTGGTGTTGATGGTTTGGTCATTCAGAGGGAGCTATTTTTAGACCTACTGCCATTGTCTCTCAAGCACCCTCATTCATTCCATTCATTCAGGAACCAAGTTACATAGGAGGGGTAGGTGTGAGTCATGGGTTACACAACCAGGCCTTGGGACAGGATGGAGACTTGACAAACAAAATGGAAACTTGACATGACTTATGCTAACTTACATATGTAGGCCTAAATCATATACTACCAGTGAAACAGTAATATAGAACAGTAAAAATCAATATGATCATAATAATTATACAATATAAAGAAGGAGAAAAAACAAAACAAATACAACTTGCTACCAAAATAAAATACTGAAGCTTATCCTATGTCTTAACTCACTTATCTATAGGGAATAGAGAGGGAAAGAAAAAGTCAGAAATGGTTGGGGAAGGGAAGGGAATACATTTTAAAAGAAAAAAAAAGAAATACTGGGGGTTTTGCTACAGTTGAATATTAAACAATTTTTTGATATCAGCAGGAAATGCGGTCACTTTTCATCATTAGTTATAGACTTCTGAAGGGAAGAATTACAAGTTGCCAAACCCAACTGAACCTGCTAAGTAACCACAATCAATACACAGGCCCCTGTCAACTTGGACTTCCTAAGAACGAAAGAAGTGTATGCCTTTACTGCAGGAGAGGTAGACACAAAGCCTGATCCTTAAGGGAAGCACTCAGGGAGTCAAAGAGATGATGGAATCTCAGTTACGTCTGCAGCTGTGATAAATATACCGAACATGAATGTCTGTACTAACCCCATGTAACACCCACACAACACTTTGGGTTGTGTGTGGTAAAATGTGTGCTTTTGGCTGTTGTATATTGTGGAGTTTTTGGGGGTCTGGAAGAGAACCACCTTCCCTCCCACTCACTGTGTCCAGACCACTGTCTTAAGATTCCTTAAACGAACCTGTAAACCCAGTTTAGTGACTCTGGAGCAAAGCCTGGGGCACTGACCACTTTGAATTGATTGGTCTGCATTAGCAGTGTTCAAATGTTGCTGTTTCTGGTTTGGGACCCTGTAGTGATGTCAGAAATGTTAAAGACATGTTCAGACATCCTGGACTGAGGGCTCTTTTATCCTGGGGCTGCTGAGAGCTTCACCACTGAATTGGGAACCACAAAACCTGCTCCCCATGGGAGGGGTGTGTGTCTCCCCCACCCTTTTCGTTGGAGAGGCAAGCAAAAACTATGTGGCAGGAAAGCCTCAGGTATAGAGAGATAAAGTCTGTCTCAGGGATTGAGACCTCTGTTCTCTCCCTCTTCTTTCCCCTTTTGTTTTTTCTGGGTTTGGAGAGGGATGAGGTCAGGAAGATTGGTGTTGCTGCTGGCTCCAGGTGGCAGAACCAGCCTGTTGTTATATGGCAGGCAGATCAGAGGCCCACTTGCACCCCCAGGAGGGCTGCAGGGGCTGTGCCAGACTCCTCCCAGGGGTGCGGGTGGGCCCTCAGTCTGCCTGCTGAATGACAGGAGGCTGTTGCAGCCAGCTGGGACTGGTGCTGGATGTATCCTGTGCTAAGTGCCAGGAAGACCGGTGCTGCAGCTGGCTCCAGCCAGCAGTGACAGCATGCTGTCATCCGGTGTGCAGATCTGGAGGCCCACACTCCAGGAGGGCTGCAGAGCCTGTGCTGGACTCCTCCCAGGGGCTGTGGGCCTCCCATCTGCCTGCCAGATGACAGGAGGCTGGTTCTGCTACCTGGGGCTTGTGGCAGTACCAACCTTCCCGGTGCTGGGTGCAGGCTACACTCAGCACTGGTCCCAGGTGGCAGCAGCAGCCTTCTATCATCCATCAGTCCGATTAGTGGTCTGAACCCCTGGAAAGAGTCTGGCACAGCCCTGCAGCCCTTCTAGGGGTGCGGGCAGGCCCCTGATCTGCCTGCTGGATGACAGGTGACTGTTGCTGCTGGCTGAGACTGGCACAGGGCTTCGATCTGCCTGCTGGATGACAGGAGGCTGGTTCTGCCATCTCAGGCCAGTGGCAGCACCAATCGTCCTGGTGCTGGGTGTAGATTGTGCTCAGCACCGGTCCCAGGTGGCAGCAGCAGCCTCCTGTCATCTGGCACACAGATCCAGAGTCCCACACCCCTGGTATAAGTCTGGCACAGCCACACAGCCCTCTTGGGGGTGTGGGCCCCCAAATCTGCGGGCCGGATGACAGGAGGCTGCTGCTGCCAGCAAGTGACATGAGTTTTGCTTGTCAACATCTTAAGGTGCATTTTCCCAGAAACCTCTACACCTATCTCTGTGAAACTTGGTAGGCTTAATGCTCTCAGAAGGGGCTACTATCCCTGCAAGTTTAATCTGATTCAGGGAAGAAATGACAAAGTCCTAGGCATTTTCATGATTCCCCATTATAGCCTATGAGCAAAATGGCAAAACAGTTTTGATTAAATGAAACCGAACAGTGATTTTGAAACAAAACTGAAAATGAAACACTGTTCATTTGAAACAGAAGTCAAGGTAGAAGGGTGCTGTCTCGCATACAGTCCTTTAGTGGGATGATACCATGAGTGTATTATTCCCTAGTGCAGACTGACCAAGAATAGGGTCCTGGCAGTTACTGGCCCCCTGTGTTGGAGATTGTAGTGTCTCAGCATGGTGGTAGGGCTGAGACTGGATTCCCAGACTGCAGCTATGAGACTGGGCTCTCTTTGCTGATTCACAGCTATTGCATTTCAGCCCACCTGTGGGCAGCTGAATCAGGTATGTTTGGCTGGCATATTTGGGCCAGGGTGAAGCCCTGGCACTCCTTGTTGTTTATCCAGGCCTCAGTGCAATATAGACCTGGCTGGCTTGTTGTTGACCAGTCCAGACACAGAGAAATAGGCCTGGGCTTCCTTTTGTCCCTTTTGCAGTTTATGCCCCAACCAAGCAGTGTGGTTGGGTGCTGGTTGTAGTTTAAGCCCAAGCCAAGATAGGCCTGGCCCCTTTTAGGCCTTGTTTTGTACTATATAGTGTTTAAAATTATTGTCAGTATTAATTATAGTTAGTATTTATTTTTGTAGGTTTTTTTCTTTATTCTTTGTAATAAATTTAGTTTTGTGTTTACAGTGCTTATGGGGCAAGAGTTGTTGGTTTTGTTGGACACCTTAGTGGTTCATTTAGTGTTTCCCAGGTGGTCTGGATCGGCTCTTTAGCTGAGGTGAAATATATTTAGTATCCCAAAATTGAACTCGGCCCTTGTTACTGGTGACAGGTGCTCAGCAGAAAAGTTACACCCACAATGATCCTGCCAGAAATGTTAGACTTTGTTATTGATTATTTTTTTATGTTCTTCCAGCCAGATTTCAACTCACAAAACTGCAAACTGCAAGCTATTGGAGTACAGGCAATCCCCGCTTAAGATGGTTTCGATTAGCGCTATTTTGCTATAGTGCTCATTTAAAATTGATACCTGATTTCACTGAACGCTCAGCCAGTTTCGCAATAGCACTCAGTGGAATCAGCAAGTTTTGGCAGGAAGGTTGGGAGAAGCAGCGGTGGTGGCAGCAGGAAGTGTGGTGAGTGGCAGCAAGTGGGGGCGGGCATGAGCATGGGGTGCGGGGTGGGGAGAAGCCAGGCACGGCTGGCGAACACAAACTGGTGGGGCAGTGGAGCATCTCATGGGAAGGGGGGAGTAGTTTTGCAGTTGGCCGGGAGTGAAGTGGGGTTTACATCCAGCCTGGCACGTAGAGGGAAGGCTGCAACCCCCACTGCCCCTGGCCGGTTGCAAACATCCACCCTACTCCTGTGGGATGCTTCACCACCTGAGTTTACCAGCCAAAACAGCAGACATGGCAAGGAGTGTGGGGCCTGCACCGGTGCCCAGGGCCGGGGCCAGCAGGGGCCTGCACCCAGCATTCAGCAGCAGCGTGCAGGCTCAGGCTGGTATGTGGGGCCAGTGTGGCCAGCGGGTGGGTGGGCGGATGGGGAGAGGCAGTGGCAGTGAGAAATGGTGAGTTGAGGGACGGGCATCAGCACAGGGCCTGTGTTGGTGCCTGGGCCAGGGCTGTCAGGGGCCCATCACGGGGCAGCAGGAGTGCAGGCCCAGGCTGGCATGTGGGACTGGAGTGGCCAGCAGGCTAGTGGGGAGATGTGGTGGTGGTGAGAAGTGGTGTAAGAAGAAGCAGCAGTAACCAATATACCTATATTATTATATAAAGGAACACGGGTGTAAGGTACCCAGTAGGAGGGACAGAACAGAACGGTCACTGCTCTTCCAAGCCCGGACTCCAGACGCCCAGTGTGAGCAAGGACTAGATCCTGACTGAGGGAGCTCCCTCTGACGGCATTAATCAGGGACGCCTGGCTTCATTGGATCAACTTGGCGTGTACCTGACACCCAGGGACTATCGATAAGTTGCTAACCAAGTGGCAACTCTTTGTCAATTTGTCTGTCTGTTCTTATTATCACTGCCAATTTTTAACTTTTATTGTTATATTGTCTGTTTATTAGCTTAACCTTTTTATTAACTGTTATACAAGTAAACTATATTTTGCCGTTAAGACATATTTTGTTGCTATTTTGCTGCTATAAGTAACATTTTTTCTTTATTGTTATAAGTGAAATTTATCTTTGCTTCACTCCCAACTCTGCCGCCTCAATCCCGTACCAAACAGCCCACTGGCTGATGCAGTTGCAGTGCCCAGTCAGCCTGCAACCTAATTGGTACACTCACAGTACCCAGTTGGCCAGTGACAGAAGTGTGACTCTGCTGCCATTTTGTGCAGCAAGTGCAAGTGTGACTGTGCCTGTGTGACAACCTTTCTGGGGTGCTTATTTGCATGCTGTCATTATGTAATGTTGGACAACAGGAGACTGTGTCCCTTATCTGCATATTCTCCACCAGTACGCATGGACAAGGAAGCAAGAAACTATTTTATGTTTGTTTTGACTGTGATAGCATGTTTTAACTGTTTTTAACAGTTTGTAAATAAGAGGCCAGGGGAATCTGGCTTGTGTGCACTGGCCCTGACTTCTATAATGGTAAAGTTTATAAGGGACTGATGCTGCAAGAGGAAGTTGGGTAAACATTGCTGAGGGGTCTACCATGACTCGTGTAGAAGTCTAAAGTGAAGGGACCCTCAGCTCAGGAAGCATACTGGGAAGAGGAAAAGCTCTAGGTGGGAGCTTCTCTAAGCAGATGGCTTTTTAGCTAAGGGCAGGGGAGACTGGGGGACATCTGAACTACTAGACTTCTTGTGGCTTGCATACAGGATGCCTGCCATGGATTTGGGAGTATCTGAAGCCTGAGACTGAGAAGTCTGGGATGTAGGATACTTGCTGCTGGTAGCACCATACAGACTTGAATGACTGAATTCTGCTCAGTCGATAGACTTTGGAACTGATATGATTAATTTGGCCTGAGACACAAAACTAAAAGAAGGGGATGGCATTTCTTCTCAGCATCTAGCTGTAAAGGGATAAGTACTGGTGATGTACAAATCATTTTAGAGGGTCCAGGCGGAGCCTGTTACCCACTTATTTCTAAAAAGGTGAAATCTTTGGAGAGCAGGGGATCAGATAGAAACCTGTGCCTGCGAGAGTCTGAAAGAGCTGAACTCCTTGAGGTTGCTTAAGGTCTAAAAGATCTGGGTTGCTTCTGCAACCAGAAGAGGTGCAGTACCCCCAGTGGTGATATAGTAGCAGAACAGTGCCCCAGTTCCCCACACTGGCAGTGGTGAGTAGCAGCTGTTCAATGGAGCCGGGTGGTGGTAAGCAGCATTGGGACAGTGTCTGCTGCACAGTGGTGGTGAGCAGTAGAGCTGTGTTCCCCTGTCGCAGTGAGAAGCAGTGACAGGAATAGAGGAAATATAACCCCAAGTGGTGGTGAGGAGCGATTAAAAGTACTGGTGAAGCAGTGCTCCCACAGTTGTGGTGAAACTATGGGCTAGCAGCTACACTGTTCACACTGTGTTGGACTAAGGGAGAACTCTGAGATACTGACTGTGCTCCACTCTTAATAGTTGGTTGAGGTAGCTATTGATTATTACAGATTTCCTAAATCCTAAATTCCTAAATGCTGTGCCATTTTCCTTTCCCCATCAACAATCCCTGTCAGAGTTTAAAATTGCTTGCAAGTGGGGAAGTTTGTCACGTTGGAAAAGCCACGCGGAAATTATTTTTCCAAGTTTCTGGCTGGGAGCTCGAGCCAGGGCAATCAATTTGTGTAAAACCCCTGAGCTGAACTCCTCCCTTTTTACTCCTATCCGGTGCCTGGCAGAAGGATTACAGAAGTATCCAGCAGTATTCATTGATGTTTCTTGTAAAGGTAACCAAGGTCTTTTCTGAATTTCAGAAGGCTTTATTTTATGAAGCAAGAATTGCAATTTCAACAAAATGAAACAAAACAAAACAAACTCCTAGGTCTGTGTATTTTTTTTTATTAGGTATGGCTATGGCTTAAATATACTTTGCACCTATCTCATTAGAATGACTTCCTTTTCATTTTGTCTCCAGCATACTGTGCAAATATTGCTTGATCCTTATGTCACCAAACACAGTACTTACTACAGTGAGGATATTATATTGGAAGAAATGTGATTTGTGGGATTGGAGGTGCTGCTGGAATGATAAACTCTATGAGTGCTACCAAGAAATAAGGCAAAGTCAGGCTTCTGCAGTATCCAGTGAAATGGATATGTGTCCACAGTCCCTCAAATAGAGCAGGTCAGTATCTTTTGGGTTGGACATCCTGGCTGTGTCCAGATGAGTGCAGACATTTGGTTATCCAGGGACAAGTAGCAGCGGCGTACCTTGCACTGCAGCTACTTGTCCCAGGGGAATGTACTTGCATATAGCAAGTTACTCTGGGGGCAGTAGGGGAGGCTGGAGCCATAATTGTGCTGGCCCCAACAGCCTTACCTGGGATCCTGGGGGCCTCTTGGGGCTGCAGCTGCAGCGATCCTGCCAGGCAGAGCCTGGCCCAACTCTGCTTTTCAGCAGTGTGTGCTGCCCACGCATGCACTGCTTTGTTTTGTTTTTACAGGTTTTTTTGACATACTTCACTGTGCGGTATATGGCTCTGCAGACATGTTTGCAGGGCCACATACCACATGGCCACGTTCATCTGGACATGTCCTCTGTGTCTGTTTCTCTGCTCATGTTTCTTCTGTGTACCAAACAAGCCTGTATCTATTTGTCAAGAATGTCCATTCCTGAATTTGTAGCTGTTCGCTAAGTAAGATAGTACTATATCTGCTTGTGTGTTCTCTCTCTAACCCCATTTTTCCAGTGCCAGTGAGATGTTATTTTTTTCCACTGCTTTTCTTTCATTAGATTATTTCCTGATTCCTGATAATCTGATAAAAGTACCTTTCCTTGTGTTACAGATCCATGGCAGAAACCCCCGCAAAGATCTTCTGGCTCCCTGTAGATAGATGGTGGAGGAGAGGCCTTGTGCAATGTTCTGGAAGTGGTGACTGGTAGGAGGTGGCTCCTTGTGAGGAGAAGGGGGATGGAAGTCCCCAGTTGAGGAGCTAGCTGTGACTATGGGGAAGTTGACCCTGTGTTACCAGTTTTGCCCATCACTTTGAGATGCGCTCATTTATTAGGGGTATGCTTCTGGGGTCTCTGTAATTCTATCTATCAATGTGCTGCTTGTGTCACTTGTGTTTCTCTATGGAGCTATATCTCTCCCTTCTTCAAGTCCTTACCCCCAATGGAGCTACCTTGCAAGACTCAGTTTCAATGGGCCTGGGTTCCTCCAACCACCGAATCAGTCAACACATGTATGCACATGCACACACAGATTAACAGGTCATGCCTGAGTCAAGCCAAGTTATTCAGCACCCTCATGTGCCTTGAACTCAGTTCATCCCTTATTTCAGCAGGACAATAATAAATGCAGTTAGACACATATACACACATGCTAACAGAGTACGTCTGAGCAGGCTGGGTCTGAACAGCACTTTCAGCTGATACCCTCATGCGCCTCAAGACTCAGCACGTCACAATCTCTTGTCACAGTGGTACTAGTGGTAACTCCCTTAATGAGCAGACTCCACCATAGGTTTGGGCATTACAGGGATCTTTGGCTTCAGTAAAAGAACTGTGGCTGCAGAGCAAATGGGGAGGTCTAGGGGAAGGAAGAGTAAGTGAGGTTCAGAGAGAGAGCATAGAAACCAGCTTGACCATAAAAGTTATTTATTGCCAGGTATATAAATTTATGATGATACCAGTAGTAAAAGCCATGCAAAAGAGACAAATAAAACAGTTACAATATTACATAGTTTCAGTTAGGTATTTGGGGAAGTCTAGCTCAAGTTTGATCAGTAAAAGTCTGGCTTAGAAAGCTTTGCCTGGAGTAAGAAAGCAAGAGACAGGTTCCTGGAGTTAGAGAGAGAGAGAGAGAGAGAGTTTGGGGTCTCACCACTCAGTGAAGCTCAAACCATTCGGGGTTCCCAGGTGTTTGCTGGAGCTGGCAGACAGGCAGAGCCCTCAGCACAATGAGGGGAGGCCTTCCAGGCAGAAAAGGAGTGGATCTGGTGCAGGTTTTAGATCCAAACACCAGGACAGAAACTTGAGCTTGGGTAGGGTTTTTGTAGAGAGCTAACAGTGGCTCAAGGGAGAACAGTAGGCTTGTTTATGTGTAAACAATGGTTCATATGCTGGATAACAGGAGCTGATCGCTCCTGGCTATGGATGAAATTGCTCTGAGGGAGCTTACCAGACAGACAGGCAGATTCAGTGTTTTGGGTACCAATAAAGGAGTCATTGCTAGAATTGGTCTGACAAATGCTCAGCTGGGTGTGTGTAGACGTGGGTTGATTAGCATTTGGAGCAGGGATTCTCCCATCATGCAGTGCTCCCCTGATTCTCTGGTCCCAGAGTTCGGTGCAGTCCCTGCCTCGGAATCTCTGTTCTCCATCCTGCATGCTAATGAAGGTGCTTTCCTGTCCCATCTCTCAAGGAAATGAGACCAGGGGAGTTGCTTCACTCCTATCAGCCTTGTCTGGAGGGCTTCACACGTGTCTCCCACTGCATCGTCATTGTCCTTTGTAAGTCCTTCCTCTGGTCAGTTCTTGTTCAGGTCGGGGGGAGTCCTTTGTGACTCAGACAGGCTGTGTCCTGCGGCAGGGTTCCCCAAGAACACAGAGCTGAGAGGTATTACCTGGGCGATTTTATGAGGGCTAAGTGGCAGTCTGGACATAGCGTAAGGATTTTATCTGTTTTGTTTACCATACTCTGTGTCAAAGTGTTTATCATTTTTTCTTTTTTATACCATTTGTTCTTCCTTGTAAGACACCATTTTGTTTTCCTGTTACTTTACCCAAGTGCCTTTGGTAAATCATGATTTCTGGGCAAATTAATAACTTGGGCACATCCATTCAGCAAAGTTGGAGACCAAAAGGTTTATACAAACCCAAGGTGTATATCTGGGAGCACCCCAGTACTCTCAGGTTTTGTCACACCTCATTTTCTCATATTTCAGACACTGGAGTAGAAAATATCTTTTCATCTCAATCTCTGTCTGACAGACTGGCCACATGGGTCTTCCTCTGTGAACTGAGGGTATAAACTGTGCCTTTTTCTTTATCCCTTTTCAGTCTTATGGTCACCAGTTCTTTATTTAGTTTTGCACATTATTCTGCTGATGCAGCTCTCTCTGAACAGCAATGTATAGCAATCTAGCCGATTGCTATTTTGACTTTTTCCTGTCCACCAGTTTATATATTGGTGCCTTATTTGCTAATCTAGAATCTTACCCAGTTTTTGGTTTTGAACAAAGGCTATTTTTTCCATTAGTCAGGAAGCTGGAGCTTTTAGGCCTGAGAAGCAATGATAAATAGGAATGGAAAATATTTTCATTTGAATCTAGATTTTGGACATGTTGGACTGCAGTGGAAGAAGTGTTTGAAACTTTGGTTGAGATGGGACCAAAAGTTTCTGTTCTTTTCTATAAAGTGTTTAGCAGACCAATCAGTTCCAATGTGATGCTACTGTCGTTTTTATTTTTTTTGTTATGATGACATTTAGGAATACCAGTCAAGGATGAGGGTCTTCATGGTCTAGAAAAATTAGAAAGAGTCCCTCAGAGAGCAACAGAAATGACTGTAGGCTTATGAAATGATTTACAACAAAAGTTTGCAAGTAAAAGGGATTACTTAGTTGAGAAAAAAGAAGACTTGTGAGGGAGGGACCTGATAACAGTCATCAAATGCATGAAATAAAGAGGTTGGTGATAAATTATTCTCAGTGGCCCCAGAGGACAGAACAAGAAGCAACAGTCCTACATATGCAAAAAGGGAGATGCAGAATCCCTATAGATTGTGCCTTGTGATCTCTGTTCCTTACCATCTGCAAGTGAGAGTGCTTTATTCACCTCCTGCAGGAGTTTGCTGTACTACTTAACTGCACTGACTGCCAGAAACTTTTTCAGATATTTAAACTCAACTCTTCACTTCAAGCTATTCCTCCTTGTCTTGAGGCTGAATAATTCCCTATCTACTGTCATCATGAATAATTCCTTTTTTACCATGCATATTGTTATCTTGCAGGTATTTATAGATGGCGATTGTCTTCCCTTGAGACTTCAGTTTTCCAGACAATATAATTTTAGCTCTTTCAGTTCTACATACAATGCGCTCCACCATATTGAATCAGAAAAACATGATGTGGACTTAAGTTCTGTTACCTCTCACATTTTTGCAATTTTTCAGATGTGGAGAAGCTTGAGAGAGTTCGGAGGAGAGCCACTTGCATGTTTAGAGGTTAAGAGAACAGGCCGCATGATGAGAGGCTGAGAGGCATGGGACTGTTCAGCTTGGAGAAGCAAAGGCTCAGGGGTGACTTGGTGATGGCTTATACATATATAAGGGGTGTGCATCAGGAACTGGGAGAACATCTGTTCACCAGGACACCCCAAGAGAAGACAAGGTCTAATGGTCACAAATTGCTGGAAGACAGTTTTAGACTGGACATAAGGAAAAGCTATTTTACTGTCTGAGTCTCCAGAGTCTGGAATAGACTCCCCCCAGAAGTGGAAGGTGTACCTACTCTGGATACCTTTAAGTAACGCTTGGATGCTTATCTAGCTGGTGTGATCTGACCCCAGCTGACTTCCTGCCCCTTGGGCAGGGGGCTGGACTCAATTATCTTGTGAGGTCCCTTCCATCCCTAATGTCCATGAAATCTATGAAATCTATGACTATTTTTAGAAATAATAAAGCACCCAATTAGGCCATTATGATTATCTCTTTCCATGAATGAAAATTGACAAGCTAGATAAAGACAAGTTACAATAATCTTCATAAACCAATAGAATGATATGAGGATAGATATTAAGGATGGTCACAATGAAAAAATAAGAATAGATTAGAATATGGAAGCCATATCTGCAGCTATTATAATACGTGATCAAGGGAAGCTGTGTCAATTGACACTAGCTGAGGATCTGGCTCTTGGAATTCATAAGTGTTTCACTATCCAAGTGTCATGGGAATAATTGTGTGGGTTGAGAAATAGACAGCTCTAGTATGAATTCCATCAGAAACAAGAATTGCAGATTCAAGTAATGGGTTTGAATTTGGAAAGTCGGAATGAGATATGGAAAGGAACTGAAGGACCTAAATTTAGTTGTCTGCCGTTTCAATCTTATGGGTAATGTGAACAGAAAACTGTAAAATAATCCAAAGAAAAATCTTTGGCTAATGTGATTGCAACTATATGAATGTTGTTATTGCTATGAAGTAGATATGTGTTCCCTAAGGCCTCAGCTCAGCAAAGTATATGCTTAATTTTAAGCATGTGAGAAATCCTATTAACTTCATTCCTTCAAAATTAAGTGCATGCAATGCTTTGCTGGATCAGGATCAAACTGAACTAGTTGAACTATTTGTTACAAATGACAGTTATTACAAACATGGTCCCTTGAGTGACTAGCTAATTGTTCTTGAACCAATCCTTTTTTTCCTTCAGATATATTAGTTTTCATTCATATTTAATGAGTACTCTGAATGAGCAGCATTTAGATTTCAGGTTGTTCAGAAAGTATTCTTTTCAGACATTCCCTATTTAGTATTAGTAGCAGGAGATTTGTCACCAAAGTTGCATACAGTTTGGACAGACTTCACACTTGGACCATTCCAAGATTGGCACTCGTTAGGACCAAGTTCACAATTGTTCCTGGATAGAGGTGTCTGCAAATACACTGCTAAGCATTTGAAGTGGAACTGTCACCTTTTAGGGACAGTGCCACCAGACTATCATGCCTTCCTGGGTGCAGTGCCCAAAGTTTCCTCAGGCTTCCTCTAGAAGGGGAAGAAGACCCAAATTGGCTGGATGCCAAGAAAGAGAAAGATGTCATTGCCTTCAGTTGCGATTGTCTGCTTCTCCTTCTCAGAAGCAGTGAATGAAAAAAGAGTGAAAAAAGTGGGACTGAGTTTAATGAAGATTATTGTTACACTTTCCCAAAATCTTCTATGGAAAGCATGCAAATTGCCAGTACTGGTGGTTGTGTGGCAGTGTTCTTGCTTACTACATGGGAGATCTGCGTTCAAGTCCCAGCTTTGGTGACTTGGGGTGAGTGAGCTAACAAGGAAAAGTTTCTCTTGCAGTAGACAGGGGCCATTGTGTTTTCTTCTTCACAGTTAGAGTGGCCAAGGTCTGGAACGGGCTCCCAAGGGAGGTGGTGCTCTCCCTTACCCTGGGGGTCTTCAAGAGGAGGCTAGATAAGCATCTAGACCCAGCACTCTTTCCTGCCTATGCAGGGGGTCAGACTCAATGATTTATTGAGGTCCCTTCCAGCCCTAACATCTATGAATCTATGAATCTGTGGTCCACTGGGGCGACAAAAGTGTGTAGGTTGGGGGGGAGGAAGGGGAAAGACTGGTCCCAATCAGCGGTATCCCAGGCTCATCTGGGGAGGAAGTCTGGTGGAGGGTGGAAGGGGTTGCTAGGTGTCTGTGTTAGAGGGAGGGGAGCTATTTGGCCCACCACTTGTGGTGCCCTGGGGTAGGTGCCCTTGAAAGCATGTTGTCAGTTTTACCTGTCTGCTATGGACACTGTGCTGTGGCTTCAGGTTGGGGGAGAGGGTGTGAGTGGAGGGGTAACCAGGTGTAGGGAGGCACACCCCAATAATTGCCTTTTTGCAACACCTGCTATGGAAATAGCTTATTTCACTTTGCTTCTCTGCTATGGACTCTGTCCTGTGAGATCCCAGGCTCATTTGGAATGGGGCTGGGAGTGGAAGGGGTCCCAGATGCTGGGTGGCTGGGAGGCGGTGAAACCTTGCTTGCAGTGCTTAGGGGACTTCTTTTTGCAAGACTTGCCTGGGAAAGCAGGAAGCTATATAGTACCCTCCGGCACCTGGCAACCCCTCCACTCATACCTCTTGAGCACCCAGCCTCCTGAGAACCACAGACAGAGGGCCACACAGCCCCTCGAGCACCTGGGATCTCCTTCACTCCAACCCCATGCACCAAAAGAGCCTGAGACCCCAAAGGGCAAGGTCTACAGCAGAGAAGCAAAAATAACTAAGTTCTTTCATTGGCAGGTCTTGGAAAAAGATGAGAGTTACTGAGAGGGAGGTACCAGGGGGTAGAGACCATACAACTCCCACCCTAGCATCTGGCTACCCTTCAACCACTCCCCACCCCAGCTACAGCACATTGTCCATAACAGGGAGGTAAAACTGACAAAATGTTTTTCAGTGCAGGCAAAAAAGGGGAGTTCTTGGGCCACCCAGGAGTACCCACTCCCTGGGGAATCAAAAGGAGGGCCACATAGTCCCCCTAGCATCTGGCTACCAACTTCCCACCCCAAATGAGTATACCTGTACCCAGGGTCCCTAGTAAGAAAAGTGTAATTCTGAAATATTCCAGCAAGTTTAAACTCTTTTTAAGTGGCCTGTGCATCTAGACTACTGGGATTTCAAGTGTATTTACAATGGTCTAAGTGGTCTAAGTCTGTCCACACACATAGGCTTGTTTCTTTTTCCTGACTGAATGATAAACTTTAAAAACAGGAAAATAATTAAAAGTGAGCTACTGTATTGCAGGCACATATTTTTCTATTAATGTTTATGCTAACTCATTTCAGAATTTTTAACCCCTCTTACCCTCTTGTAAGTAACTACCAGCTACCTAACTATTCCTGCGAAATGAATAACGAAATCTTTAAATCATTGCAAATCAAATTCAAGCATTTATTTGTCTGTTGTTCTTGTTGTTGTTCTGCACTAATCCCTAAACCCAAGAGTCCAGGGTAAATTCGAAACAGTCTGCCTAGAGAAGAAATTCTATGTAAGCAACTCCCCACAGAAAATATTGGTGAGTCAGAAATCATAGTATCATAGTATCATAGTACTTAGGGTCAGAAGGGGCCTAGAGCAGGCCATCTAGTCTGACCCCCCCGCCAATTGGCAGGAAACGAGTGCCAGGGTCACAGGACCCCAGCCAAGTACCTA
>JAGPOW010003316.1:171392943-171430956 GCA_030014935.1 Caiman crocodilus
TTCAGCATAAAGTCTCTTGCCGGTCCCTCACAGATATGAGCCTTGAGAATCTTCTCAAATATCTTTCCCGGGACCGAGGTGAGACTGACAGGCCTGTAGAAATTCCTCTCTTCAATACATTTTAAATAGAGAAAATTACAGCAGTTTGAGAGAAGGAATAGGTGTGGAAACTTGAGTTCCTTGGTTGCAATATAACCCTGATTAAAATGTTAAAGAGTATCATGGAAGCTAAAATCTGGCAGCAAATTTGGTTTATAGTAGTGGTTTGCAAATTTTTTAGCCTCAAAGCACATCTGCATTACTTTTCTGAATTTTGTGGCATTTCCAGCTGAGGAGTCCTGAGCTAGAATCTAAAGTCAGAAAACATGGAGGATGCCTAAAAGCTAGAAAATTTGAGAACCATGCTCATGTACACACCATGATTTTTTCCCTTTCATGCAGTGCAATGGCATGTCTGTTTGCTTGAGCAGGATTTCCCAATGCTTTAAAAGTCTTTCTGTTGTGTTAAACTAAACTCCTCAGAAGTAGTTTAGTTTGGCTTGCTGGCAATTAAAGCGTTGCGCCCATGGATTTGTTGTGTGCAAACACAAAAGCACTCAAAAATGTGCAATGAGCCTCTTTGTCCACCAGATGGCGCTGTGACTTTTTGTAGTACACCCCTTCAAATTTCTTTGGCTTTCAAATTGCTTCCACTTTTTTTTGTGTATTTTTTTTTCCTTGTGTGGTTGTCTTCCACAGCTGTGTGGCAGGGCATGGGAACAGGATGGTTGGGGGGGCCCTCAGATGAGGGGGGCAGTGCTGGACCATCCTGCCCTCCTGTGGTGCCGGCTGGGGACTGGGCTTAATTCGTTTGAAAACCTACTACGTGCAAACACATATGCAGTGCTCCAAAATAAACTAGTTTAAATGTTATAAACCTATTTAATTTAATGAGGATTAAAACCCATGATGTATACAGGTGCTCTAACCGGGGCCAGGGAAGGGCAGTGAGGGCAGGTCTGTGGGACCTAAACCTGTCATGCCCTATTGTTTCTATTGTTTGTCCTTTCTCTGCACCTGGTCTGTACCTAAGAAAGCAAGGGTGGCGGTGGCCTGTAAGGCTGTGCAAGCAGGGTCTCATACCCCTGGTGACTGCCCTCGTAGTTACTCCTACAGATCCCAGGAATGTGGAAGGAGTGGAGGGAAAGAGCCAGCCTGCGAAGTGCAGCTCCAGCTCCACATCCACCTTCTTGCAGCAGTGTGCTGCAGGGAGCGTTGTAGGGTAGAGTATGGCTGGCACGAGGGTTGCTGGTTTCAGGGGAGAGTGGGGAAGGGCTGCAGTGGTCCTTAGTGGAGCAGCTGCAGGTGCCACTGGGGCAGGTGTGAGGTGCTGGACAGGGGGAGCAGAGCACTTATCTCCTCACACAGGGGCCAGTCAGTGTGTCACCCCAGGTGTTAATCACTGCTTTATAGAGAAGAATGGAGGCATGAAGCATTCATGGATTGTGGCTCTGAGGGGAATAAAAGTTTAATGATGAATCACACTCAAACAAACTGTTCCATCATTTTGGTACTGAACTTTTTCAGAACTTTCCATTTCACAAAATATTTACTTCTTTCACCCTGACTTGATATGAACACAACTTTTGAAATATTGTAGTAGTTTCCCGCAAGATGGAGATTTGGGTCAGAGGTGTAACAACTGTCAGATGTCCAGGGCAGCTGCCACATGTAGGGGCAGTGGCAACTCTTAGTTGCCACTGTGATGATGTGGCTGCGGAGGAAGACATTTTTTCCCATCCCCTGCATCCCTACCATTCAGCATCTGGGGCTGATGCCCTTGTTGCCCTGCCCTTGTTTTGCCTCTGCTTTGGGGTTTCAGCCACCTCTAATAATACCTATAGTGTAGTTAGGCAGCAACAAAAATGGAATGTGAAACCAACCTAATAATATTTGAAGGAGATAAATAGCAATCCATAATTTTCCTACTGGAAAATTTCTGGCAATAGGTTTAAACAGTCTCTGGGACCCTCTTCCTATTATTCTCAACTACTAGCAAGGTTACCCATAGTCAATAATAACATTGTCCAAAAATCTGGACAAACTGGGAAGATGAAAATTGAAAGACAATTCTGACCTATCTGTTTGGCCCCTAAACAAAACATATATATATCTCCACTTTCACAATTTCTATAGCTTACAAGGGGATTCTTAACTCTAAAATCAGTTAATGGGATTCAATTATTGAGATTCATTACTATTAAAATAGACATTATCTTAAGTGAATTAAAGTGGGTTGCAGAAAAGGTGATTTTAAGATTACCTGGCTAATTGTCTATAAAGAAGGATTTAAAGCATTATGGAAACCAACATAGTTTTGCAAAAGCATTTAGTGGCTTTACAAAGTCATTAGTATTGCTATCTATACACTAGTGTTTGACAGAATTTTTCACAAAGCCGAACTGCTATGCCAATCACAGCAGTTCTATTAGCTTTTAGCAAGGAAATGGAACCTCAGGCTCCAGTCAAATAATTCACATCTATTCACTTGAATCTGATTTATGATTTTACGTGGGTAGTCAGATTTTCTCTTTCTGTATTTTAATCATGACATTAATAAACCCAGATGTTTAAATATTCAACCTATGTCATTATTGTGATTAGACACAACTGGTAGCACTTGGAAACTGAATGCTGGTCTTTAATCGTAGAAAGTTTTTTGAAGCTTCGGCAACCCCAATATGCCTTTATTATTTGTGAGAAAATGATCATTTTAGTATGCAAACAACAGTATCCCCTTTTTCAGACAGCCTTTTTGTTAGGTAGTATACATTTTAGAACAAATAACCTATGGGCTCATGTAAACATCACAATTTTTGCTCTTTCATGCACTGCAACTATGTGTCTGTGCACGAGTGGAATCCCAACACGTTAAAAGTCTTTCTTGTGCATTAAACTAAAACTCCTTGGATGCAGTTTAGTTTGGCTTGCCAGGAATTAAAGCGTTGCATCTGTGGATTCATTGCATGCAAACAATAAGACATGTAATGAGCCTCTTTGTCTACCAGATGGATCTGTGACATTTTTGTAGTTCGCCCCTTCATATTGCTTCTGCTTTTGAATTGCTTCTGCTTTTTTTTTTTTTAATTGTGTGGTTTGCCAGCTCCCTATTTCCACAGCTGCATGGCAGGGCACAGGCATAGGCATGGGCACAGGGTGGATAGGAGGCCCCGGGCTGGTGCGGGGGCAGCGTTGGACTGTCCCACTGTCCTGTGGTATCAGTCGACTTAATTTGGTTGACAACCTAGTGCATGTAAACACAGATGCAAGGCTCCAAGGCTTTATTTGTTTGAAAACCTTGTGCATGTAAACATAGATATGACACTCCAAAATAAACAAACTTATATTTATAAATCTATTTAATTTAATGAAGATTAAAACCCCTGGTATGTACAGGAGCCCTATAACATCACTGAGCTGTATTGGCTGGTCATAGCAAGCCAATTTCTTTTCTGAAGTTCATAGTTGATTAGACTTGTAGGCATTCAGTACCTCACAAGATAAAGCCTTGTCTTTGCCTGATCAGAGCCAGATGCTGTTCAACACTGAGAAGTGTAAAATGCTCCATCTTGGAGGAAAAATCCACAACAAACTTAAAGGCTTGGTGGTCCTATGCTAGGTAGCACCACGTCCAAAAGGGACCTGGGGGTCATAATTGACCATAAAATGAATATGAGCCAGCAGCGTGATGCTACAGTTATCAGAGAAAACAATATGATGGGAGATATCAATCGATGCATCTCAAGTAAAACCAAGGAAGTTATTCTTCCACCCTACACATCATTGGTGAGGCCATAGCTGGAGTACTGCATCCAATTCTGGGTGTCACACTTCAAGAAGGATGTGGAGAAGCTTGAGAGTGTCCAGAGAAGAGCCACTCGTATGACGAGCGGCCTGAAAAGCAAGCTGTTTGAGGAAAGGCTGACAGATATGGGACTGTTCAGCTTAGAAAAGAGTAGACTTTGGTGGGGATTTGGTAGCAGCTTACAAATATATCAGGGATGAACATCAGGAGCTAGGCGAACAACTTTTCATCAAAGCTCCCCAGGGGAAAACCAGGAGCAATGTCATAAACTCCTAGAAGAAGGTTTCAGACTGGATATAAGGAAAAAAATTCTTCATGGTTCATGTGACCAGACTCTGGAATAGACTCCCAGCAGAGGTGGTGCAGGCACCTACCCTGGAGATCTTCAAAAGGAGACTGGATATGCACCTTGATAGGGTTATTTGACCATGCAGCTGTATCGGACAACTGCTGCGGTCATGGTGCAGCAGGAACTTACAAAATTCTCCCTTGTCAAAAACTCCCCAGACCTCCCTCCTTGTCCAGGAAAGGGGCACATGTGATGGAAGGATTCCTATGTGAGAACCCTTATCTCAGCCACTTGGCTCTCACTGCCAGGTGACTCCCAGGTTCTGCACCTGGGCATGCTGTCAAGCGGCCCAACAGCACTTTCCCCCCTCCTCTCTGATTTGATCCATGGATGAAGTCTAATGGGAACTGCCTGATTCTGATTCTCACAGCGCAGGCAACCCCCACCCCCTTTCTGCAATCATGGCCCCATCATATCCCGCAGCCTCCCCACTCCTCTGGACTAGTCTCCCCCACGCCAGCTTCTGAAACCCTTTCTTCTTTTCTGCAGGCTCCACATCTGTGTGTGGAAGTCTAGCTTATGGTGGCCAGCATGGTGGTACCAGAGTCTGAACACCCTTAGAGAGCATGAGAGAGATGTGCAGGAGGCACCAATGAAATAAAGATGAGATTTTACAAGCTCTGGTAACAGCCTCTGAGCTCAGACCCTGCCCCACAGAGTCCCGGTGCTAGGAGCTGTGAGACCAGGACAAGAATGACTCTGGACAGGTAGTGGGGAAATGGAGAGACTGGAGGGTGCTTATACCCAGGCTGTGAGTCACATAACTAGGGGATCCAGGTGGCCACCTGCTATTTGGAAAAGACACCCTGCTCTGCAGCAATGCTGAGAGAATCACAGGAGTGATCAGGATTGGGAGTTAATGCACATGGTCCTGGACTGCTTGGGGATCGCCTATGGCACCGGTGACTGGTGCCACTTCTGGCTTCTGTGGAGAGCCTGTACCCCTCCCAGGCTGGACTGGTGGGACAGGCTGCTGCACAGCCCCCCAAAGCCTGGTGAACTCCTCTCCAAGGGCTCTTCCTGGGGGAACAGAAATGGGGGTCTAAGGGGGAGAGCCCAGGATGGCAGCTGTGGGGGAATGCCCCCCAATGCACCCTGACTGGGTGAGGGGGAGCCAAGACAGGAGATGTGGTTTGTGGGAGCCATCGATCTATTGTCCAAGGAGGCAGGAAGGTGTCTGGTGGGGCCCACTCCAGGGAGCAGCGGTGGGTGAGGCGAATGGGACTCAGCTGCCCAAAACCTAATATCTGAGTTGTTAGGGACCCTGTCCCCCTTCCAGGCCCAACTCACTACCCTGACCGCTGGTGGTTGCCTGATATGCCCTGGCCCCCGAAGTGGTTCTAGACCAGTCCCCAAGGGATGTACTCAGAACTGGGGGGAGAATGTGGTCCACTGGGGCAGCTCCTGGTACCAGGTCAAAGAAACTTTCACTAGATGACATGTTATCATATTCTGATTATAACCATTTATACTGTCTATTACTTGTATAAGAATCATGTAAATTAGTTACTTGGATGATGATCTCAACAGGTACGCATCTGGCATTGGCCAAATGAGGCTGAACCTGCATATCTGTTGTGGGGCATATAATACTTTTCTATTTTTATTGAATCTTTGTGCATTCTTTTAACTCTCAGCCAGACCCTGGAGTGATTCTAATAATTATTGTGCAGCTGGTTTTTACTTCTGTATGGAAAAATGGGATTGAACTTTATTGCATATCTGAGGCGTGTATGATCTGTTTTTCCATCTCCCTTCCACAGACATGCCTTCAAGGACAACTGGACACAGATAATGATGTTTTAATATGTATCACGTAAAGTACAAAAGTGAGTGGAATTTTGACAGCTGCCCTGGTAGGTTCTTCTTTGCTTCCTGCCCCTTTTGGGTTTCTCTGTGGCTTGCTTCCTTAAATGCTTGCAAAATAAGCTAATAAAAACCTTGGCTTTGTTTTTCAAAAGCTGAGTTCTCATAACTACTTTTTACTTAATGCAAGGTAAAGGGAGAAGGCTCTCCTTTCCACTTTGCTTCATCAGAAGTCTAAGGCTGTTTTGCCCACACCAGGATGGCTGGATAGGACTTTGAATGAACAGGAAGTTACGAAGAAAGGAGGGACGATCTAGCAGTTCAGTCACTGGTCTGAGTACTGGGGAAACATATATCCAGACTCACTATAGATTGACTGTATGGTCCTGGATTAGTCACTCTATGCATCAATTCACCTACCTGCAAAATGGTGGAATACTTCCCTTCCTCACAAAGGTTTTGTGGAGTAAGTGTATTAATAGTCATGTGATCTCTGGGTAGTATGGAGCCATATATTTCAAGATCAGGGATGTCAAACCTCTTCTTCTGTTTAATGCTGTTTTCCTATATCTTTACTACCTTACTGAAAAACATGAGGGCTACACAGATCTGTGGAGTACTGTGATTCTTCTATAGCAGCTGTCCTTACAGCAGAAGGGATAATGATGATGAAGAGTAGATCATGAAGACAGTGCATGAAACCGTTCAGCAGCTGTGGAATGGTGCGTCTCAGCCTTGGAATTCAGTACCTAGAGCTAGCCCTGATCATGATAGAGCAAACCAGGACCAAATATCCATGCTGCAGAACGTTTGGAGGCAGAAGGCCATACTCTAGAGTCGTATACAGAAATCACCTGAGCCCTGCTGCAAAGGAAGACCTACTCTCTTAGTGGAGGAAATGATGAATGCTGCTTTCTGGAAACACATTTTCTGCTTTTGCAATCATGAATTTTACTGGTTAATAAGCCATCAATTTGATGCCGAGAGATCCACCCTAGAAGTGGTCTTTCCAGGATGCAAGGCCAGTAAATAGGTCCCAATGCACAAGATTTCATATGCGCATGATATAAAATGGAATAAATGAAATGGGATTTTATTACTGCGCTGTGTAGTAGACTGGATACATATTCCAGTTCTGTACTCCTACCTTCTACGTCCACAAAAGTGTGCTTCTCTATGTGGGTGCAGGCCTTGGTGGATCCCTTTAGGTGTTTCCCTGACATTAATGACTCCTCCTCCTATATTCTGCTTTCCTATGGTGTCATATGAAGTGAACTTGGGTTGGATTTATGAAAGCGTGTGCTTTGTATTTATACCTTATTCTATAAAGATGCGTATCTCCCCTGTCTTCTGTTCAGGGAAAGTCTGTCATTCTTGTATCTTTAGAAATAGAGCATGTTTTGTCATCACAAGGCTGAGGGGGGATCTTGTGGCAGTATACAAATTCACTGGGGGGAGAGGGGAAGAGGAAGAGGCAGCAGGGAATAGGAGATGCTCTGTTTACCAGAGCACCCTGTGGAATAACCAGAAACAATGGCCACAAGGTGATGGAGAGTAGATTTAGGTTGGACATCAGAAAGAACTTCTTCATGATTAGGGATGCCAGAAGCTGTAACGGGCTTCCAAGGGAGGTGGTGCTCTCCCCTACCCTGGAGGTCTTCAAGGGGAGACTGGACAAGCACCTGGCCGGGGTTACATGATCAGCACTTTTTCCTG
Source organism: Caiman crocodilus (assembly GCA_030014935.1). Lineage (NCBI taxonomy): Eukaryota > Metazoa > Chordata > Crocodylia > Alligatoridae > Caiman > Caiman crocodilus. The sequence goes on from JAGPOW010003316.1 coordinate 171,400,659, forward strand.
CCACTGGGTTGGACTCAATGATCCTTTGAGGTCCCTTCTGACCCTAGCAGCTATGAATCTATGAGTGGAAAAGGTATGTCAGTCCTTCTTGCACCCTTTTTGTGACAGCTTTAGGGATCCAATGATGGTGTATTACAAAAGTTGATGAATTTATAGATTTTCAGGGACTTAAACAGGATGGAATAGAATTGGATTTGGGTGCCTAAGTCCAGCTAGATGACTAATAGGTAAAACTGAGTCTGTTCCATAGTGCATTACTTTGTGTTATTGTACATATGGTAATTAAATGGTTTATCAATTAGCTGGTTTTGGAGAGGGGGATTATTAATTTGGAAGATTTGCCTTTCTGTATTGAAAGACATGGAAAATAGAGCATGATATTTGCAAAAGATAACTAGAAATGCAACAATACCAAAAAATAAAGTGGCAGGGGCTTGTGGCTCTGAGCTGTGTCATAGTAGAGGAAAATTCAAAGATATTCCTGTTGGTCACTGTGGAAGAATGAAAACAATGCTGCGAGCAATGTAAATGCCTTAACAAGGAGGGAGATGACACTTAGGAGAAGGCATTATCTACTGTACAGTGGTTGCTGGGTTTTGTGTTTTAAGCCTATGTTAATTGTCAGAGGAGCTACTGGACACCTGGCTACTTCTCTTGATACTTAACTCTTCCCCAGAATCTCGCTTTTCCTTTAGCGTGAAGTTTGTTTTCTCCTGTCTGTTCTGCTCACAGAGATAAACAACCAGACAGACAGCCATTGTTAGATATAAGGAGCTGGCGTAGAGCAGAAGATAAGTAGTTCAAATCCCTAAAACTTTTCCAATATAGAGCTGCATAAAAATAAGGACAGGCTTATAATCACTACAGGACTGTTTAACAGCATACAGCATGGTGAGTATATAAGGGAACTTCTTAATCCCTCTAATGATGAGATTTGGGGGCCTGAGTAACCTGCTGTTTGCAATGTATTGAATTTTTGTGGGTCATATAAGTGCAGAAAAGTATTGACAGAAAGTATATATCTGGGACTAGTTTTTGGCTGCTTTTTCCGGACAGTTTTGCCTGATATTGAGACAGGAAAGAGAAGACAGGAGAGGGATTGAAATTTTAAGGAGCTGGTGCAGGGAGTCAGAAATGCAGTGCACTAATGAAGCAGTAAATTACACAGATCTGAGTTGCCTTTCCTTTCCACAGTGGGTTTTCTCTCTGGATTTGGCTAGGTTTTGAAAAGTTCCTGGTTCATGCTCAGCCCTTCATCACCCATGTTCCCTCATCAATGAGGTCTCTTAAGAGAAGCACCTTTGCTCTTGAGGGGTGCATCCCCATGAGTGAACACATGCATGGGCATGTGTTTCCCATGGGACAAATAGCAGCAGCACATATTTATGCTACTGCTATTTGTCCTTGGGCGCACCCCTGCATGGGTGCTCTGGTGTACACCAAAGGGACCTGGGTGGGATAGGGAAGGCTGAGGCTAGCCCCTGTGCTGTCCCCCACAGCCTGATGTGGGTTCCTGGGGGCCTCCCAGGGCAGCAGCAGTATGGAGCTGGCTGCTCAGAGACTGGTTGGTAGCCAGAACGTGGCTCTGGCTGGCCAGGCTCTGGTTCTGGCAGTGCATGCTGCTGACGTGTGTCATGCTAGTTTTTTAGCGGTGGTTTTTGTTTGACAGCGGGATCTCCCAGTATACTCCCCCATGCTACTAATTAGTAGCACAGTACATGGGTGCATGTGTGCCATGTGCAGTTTGCAGTGCCTCAGATGGCTTTGAGGTGCCACAAACTTCATGTGCATACTCATGGGGACGTGCTCAAGATATCCACCCTCATTGAGAAGTTGGTGGTGGGATCTAGATGTTACTGAATTTTGTAAAAAGATGTCTTTTACTGAGCCCTTTGATGATTTGATAAGCTTGCCTCTATTCCTTCCCTTTGCCCAACATCGCTATTCCTTCAGCTGCAGGTAAGACACTTGCTAAAGGGGAGATGATGATGACTAATTTTGAAAAGGGAAGTATCTGGCTTGAGGGACAGTACTGGTGTCGTTTCCCAAGGATTGGTTCGGACTTATTTTATTTAATATTTTCCATAATGATCTTGGTACAAAAAGTAGGGGCAATTTTGCTGATGATTCAAAATTGGAAGCCTTTTTTAATATAGAGGAAGATAGGGATATCATATAGATGATTTTAAGGACAGAAATAATAGAAAGAGGAGGAAATTCAGTAGTACAAAATATAAGGTCATACATTCAGGAATGAATGACACTTTTTTGCTATGCTCTACAGGCTTATTGGCTGGAGATGGCTGAAGAGGTGTTCTAGTTAATCCTAGGCCTGGCTGCTTGCAGATGTTAACCTCCGCAGTGCTTTATTTTAAATTTGGCATGTTTCCACATCAAACTGAGTGCATGTCCAGAAGATGCAGTGCATTAGTTGGACCTGGCTTTCCCAACATCTGTATGGATCAGGTGCTTTAGTGGGGCTTTTTTGATTCAGCTTTAGATAGAAGTGCCGAAAAGCCCTGCTGAAGCATCCAACTTATACAGATGCTGCAGAGCCACATTGAAGTAACGTACTGCATCATTCTTTGTTTTTTTAACATCTGCAGGCAGCAGGACTGTGAGCTTGCTCATGTGACATATCTGTGAAAAAAGCAAATGTGATCCTAGGTTATATCAAGTAAGATATTTCCAGTAAGGATAAGGAATAATTAAGACCATTGTACAAGGTGCAAGATCTCCTGTGGAATACTGTATAAAATTCTGGTCACCCATATCCAAGGAAGATGAATTTTAACTGGAGCAGGTGCAGAGCAGGGTACTTGAATGATCAGGGGACTATTTCTCATGACTAATAGGGCTTAGTTGGTTTTGTCTAGCAAAGTAAAGGCTGACAGGGGGTATGATTACTGCCTACAAATACATCAGGGGGCAAGTGGCAGGGAGAGAAATAATTATTTAAGCTAAAGGAGAGTGTTGGTACAAGAACAAAAGATTTAAACTGCCCAGGAATAAATTTCAGTTGGAAATCAGAAGACGATTTCTAACTCTCGGAGCGAGGCTCCTGAACAGCCCTCTAATACAGTAGTTTTCAACCTGTGGTCTGTAGACTATGTCTAAGGGGTTCACGAAAGTATGCGAATACCCACACTTACAATTCAAAGGGGTCTACACCTCCAATCAAAATTTCCAAAGGGGTCCTCAACTCCACTCAACATTTTTAGGGGTCCACAAATGAAAAAGGTTGAAAACTACTGCTCTAATATGACTGGTGTAGTCAAAAACCCCAAGCATAGATAATATGGCACTATATCAGTTTCTGAAAAAAAAGGTAGGATAGCAGGGCGTGGTTCAGGCTTGACCTCTTCCAGCTCTATCCCTGGGGGAATTCCACAGCTATGCTCATGCAGCTCCCTCCCTTCACCTGTTGAAATGAAGGACTGTGGGCCAAAGCACAAGGTTCAGCTGCAGTTATACTTGGAGATGTAGCAGGCAAATTAAAAAGCATTTTCAAAACAAAAGGATTTGAGATGGGGAAGGCTTCCAGTCACTGGAAGCACCTGTACATGTGCATTGAGGCTGCTCTGATGTGCTGTAATTATAATGTGTTGAAGCAGACTCAATTAACTAGTGGTAATTACTGCACTCAAGCAGACTCCAGTGTTATGTGTATCAGCATCCTTGTGCTGAAAAATGGTGGTGGTGGCATTTTAACTAAAGCTTGTTTGACACTGCCATTTTGATTTTGAATTAGAGTGAGAGCTGCTCTTATTAAATCATCACCCCCTTGCCTCCCGAAGCACATGTATAAACACCCTGAGAATTATGGGCATCAAGGTTCAAAACTTCAACCAGTATGCTCACTGTTGTATTGAGTGACTGTTGCTAGAAGGCTGCTTTTCCTGGTATAGGTATTTTTGCAGCCATGCAGCAGAACTGGACCAGGTGAGAAATTATGTTGTTCATGTAACTGATTTAAATTGAACACTAAGCATTTAGACTTTTCTTTCAGTAGTACCCTAAACTGAGCATGGAGGCAAGCAAGCCTGGGCTGACAGAGGCAGACTCTTGACTCTCAGTTTTTTAGTTCTCCTTTCTAGTGGCTTAAAGATGTGACCAAAGTGAATCCTAAATTCTCAAAAACCAAGACACAAGAAAACAAATCTGTCAAATGTTAATTTTTAAAATATGGTTTTAAACAAAGCTCATGATTTTTTGAGGTCTAACTCTTGATTTTTGACTGTTTGGGCTGGAAGTGTTGACAGTGTCTTGATGCTGCATAAGACATAATCACACACACACATGCATATATGCATTCCCCCCCACACCAGTCTTGGAACAGAGGTGCTCAAACACCATACAGGACAATTGTTTCTTCTAGGATTTCAGTCCAATACCAATACTTTGTTTTTAGGGAGTAACTATCTCAATAAATAACTCCCTATAGAGCTGACTACAAAAAAAGAAATTCTCAGTGTCTTCAAACAGATGCCTGTATCCAAAGCTTTACATAAGAAAACTAACACCACATAGTATGCTTTCCCCAAAATTAACATTTTTTATACACTAAGAAGGTCAACTGGAGGACTATGCATAAGAATGCCATTTTATGGCTTCTACCATAACACTGTCTACTGGGGCCTGACCCTATCTTGAGAGCTCTACTTGATCATGCTCCCTTCATTTTTTTATCTGCAGAACTTCAGTTGGTCAAACAGGATGAGTGGTAGATCACTGACCAGAATCCTATTCCCACTGTGTGTGCTCTGCCCATGCTACTACATGTGTATCTCAGAGTATCACTGCAAAAAGTATGCCAGTGCAAAGCACATGAAAAATACAGAATGTGATTGCAATTACAGCATTATACAGTGACATAAGTATAATGTGACCTTATAGTGGGCAGCATAAGATGAGATTCTCAAAAGGTCTAAGTGATATAGAGAACCAAATCCTGTCCTACAATAATTATTCACCAACTCCCAAGTTAATGGGAGCTGATGACTGCTTCCTTATTCTTGTGGAGCATCTCAGACTTGGACATCAAAAAAATCAAGGAATTTTCCACTTGGGTTCTTCCATCAATAGTTCCTGTCTACATATTAGCTAGAAGCACAAGAGCTGGGGAGTAGATGAGCACTTGTTTCCTCTTAGGCACAGAGGGTGCGTCTACACATGCATTTACATGTGTTTTTGGGTAGGTGTCTATGCATGTGAGATAAGGGAGTAAATTTGCTACCGGGTCCCTGCAGCCCTGCAGTGCACCCCTGTAGCCACTGTGGGGAGCTCCAGAATCCAGCTGCAGTTGCCAGCACCTGGCAACCATCTTCAGATGCCAACCTCACTCTCTGGCCAGCCCCTTCCCTGCCCAGGTGAACTGTACCCAGTGCAGAGGCAGCGCACAGCAGCTCCCTCCTTGCCCACGCTGCTTCCTCATGCCATGACTGCTCCAGCCCCTGGTAGTGATGATTAGTGCCCCACTGCTCCAGCCTCTGCCCCTGGTGGCAATGACCAGTTCCCCATGCTTCTGCTGGCCCCAGCAGACACCTGCCACCCAGGCCCCAGGAAAGCTGCACACCTGCCAGCAGGGACCAGGGCACCAGATATGGGATGCCATGGCTGACCACCTTCTCCAGCACTCCCCACTGTAACTCACTTGCACCACTGCCTATGGACCCCTCCATGACCCCTGCCTACCCCTTGCACCATGCTCACTGCAGACACATGTCAAAAGAACAAGTCTTATTTCCCTCAAATCCAACAGATTCTCCCACCACCCTGTCTTCCTCCCCAATACACAGAGCTCCCTCCCCAACACACAAAGACCCCTGCCTCTTCCTCTTCCCTATGGAAACTATATATAAGGTGTATTTTTTGTGGAGTCTCAGAGTGGTGGGCCTAGGAGTGTGCCTAGGGGGCGGAATCAGGTAACAGACAGCCAGCACCCTGGCCTCTGGCCATTCCCCTGTGGGTCTGTATGCCATGGCGATTGCAGCAGGTGGGTGGCTTGCCCAGGGGTGACAGTGCCTGGGGATCCTTCAGAGTGGGCTACTCCCCTCAGATGTCAGAGTCCAGGCTCAGCAGGGACAATGTCCAGTCCTGGTGCCACTTGAGGCAGCGCCAGTTCTACATCCATGTGGTACCAGGGCAAGTGGTGGATCTGGGCCAGAGTGGGTGGTGGCCGACCCAGGGTAGGAGCCAGGCCAGGGGTTTCTGGCAGTGGGAGGCAGGGGAGAAACTTCTTCCAGGCCCAGGAAGGGGCCCACTGTGGGGCTAGGGCCTGGAGCCGGGCAACAGCAGGCCTGAATGAGACCACCAGGCCCAGGATGCTATCCAGAGTCTGATGGTTGTCATCTATCACCTGCATGGCTCAGTCTAGGATGGTATTTTGGTCCCAGAGGACCTGGGTCTGTCCCTGCTCCAGGGCCAGGAGCTCAGCCTGGAATGCCTCCTCCCAGGCAATGTCCTCTATCCACCACCTATCCTGGCAAGCCAAGTCCTCCTCCCACCATGTCTTCTCTCAGGCTGTGTCCTCCTCCTGCCAGGCCTGTGTGGTCTCTTCCCACTTCTTGGCCATCACCACAGCTGCTAGAGGAAGAGGGTGATGTCCATGCTGTGCCCTGGCATCCAGAGGGACCTAGCAGTGCGTGGTGGCATTCCTGAACTAGCATCCCCATTGACCCCTCTGGCCTCTCCCCTGAGTGCAGATGCTGGACCTGCAGAACCATGAGACAGAAGCTTTTTGTGAGAGTTTGCAACATTTCAGAGATAAGATGCTCTGCACCAGGGGCTGCGCACCACCCAGCCTCAGATCAGGGGGCGACTGTGCACAGGTGTCCAGGGACCATGATAAGCTGGCCAGGTAGGCCTGGACCCAGGCAGGTGCTGTTGTGGGGTGGGGCAGGGCTTGGGCAAACCACCTGTGTTGGTATAAACTGCATGGTTGCATCCTGGGTCCCAGGGCACAAGAATAGAGGTCAGCTGCTGCATAAAGAGCATGGCCTTGTGGGCATGGCAGGACTGATGATTGTGGTCAGTCACAGCCACCCACTGTGCCCACAAGACTTTGACCTTTATGTGGCACTGCTGCACCAACTGGGTGTGTGCTCGCTCCCACATTCTGCCTGACAGGGCCTCATAAATGTGGGTGTTGAAGTGCCCACTCCACCCAAACTCATGCAGCATGTCTGTCAAAGGGCACCCCGGTGCCTGTGCCTGAAGAGGAGAAAACTGCTAGGGAAGGATCCTTAGCAGTGACTAAGCAGCACAGCTGTGGGTTGCCAGGGCAACTGCAGGCAGCAAATTGGCTCACACCTGACATGGTCAGCTGATGATAAGGGGCAGGGCCTGGCTCCTATAAAGCCTAGAGCCAAGGCTAGGCTGGCAGTTTGCTGCCAGCAGCTAGAGAGAAAGGAGCTCTGCTGAGAGGGAGAGAGGGAACCTGAGACCAGAGGCAGTTCCCTGCCAGCAGCCGGAGAGGCAGGAGCTCCCTAAGCTAAGAGATGGGAAGAAGCTTGTCTGCAGGTACAGCTTATGGCAGCTCTTGAGGCTTGAGCACTGTTGTTATAGCCAGGCAGCTTATGTTTATGTTATAGCCAGAGGCTTGTGTTTTTGTTGTTGTGGTTATAGGACCGGTGGCTTGGGTGAGGCTATAAAGGGTCAGAGGAGGCCTCAGGGGAGACCCACAGTAGCGTGGGGATCCTGGTGCCCTTGGGGGTCCAATGTTCTTATAGGTGCCAGAGAGGGCACGATATCCTCATCAGGGCCCACAGGGTGTGGAGCCCTAGCACCCAGGAGGGTGCAGTCTAGTGCCAGGGAGGCACAGCTGAGTGCTAGTGAGGGTGCAGCAGCACGGGGATGCATAGACCCCCAACCTCCAGAGAGGGGGCATTTGGTAGGAGGCCCAAGTTGGGCACAGCAAGCCCCAGGAAAGGGGCAGCATTGAGAGGTCTGAGTCTGACACAGTGAGCCCCAGGAAGGGGGCAGCATTGAGGAGCCCTAGAAAGGGGGCCATTTTAATGAGAAGCCCAAGGTCAGGCACTGGGAGTCCCTAACAGGGGGCTGCATTAATTAGAGAGCCCAAGGTGGGTGCAGCAGGTCCAAGTTGGGCACAGCGAGCCCCAGGAGAGGGGCCGCATTGTGAATCTCTGAGGAGGGGGCAGTCTTATTGGGAAGCCCAGAGCGGGCATAGCAAGCCCCAGATCGGGAGCAGGATTTTAAGTAGCCCTAGAGAGGTGCAGCATTAGTGTTTGAGAAGCCCGAGAGGGGCAGCACATTGAGAAGCCCCAAGAGGGGCAATATTGAGAGGCCCAAGTTGGGCACAGTCAGCCCCAGGAAGGAGCAACATTGAGAAGCCCAAGTTCGGGCATTGGGAGTCCCCGACAGGGGGCTGCAATTATTAAGGAGACCAAGATGGGCACAGTGGACCCCAGGAAGGGGGGCAACATTGAGAAGCCCCAGAGGGAGCATGTCAAGCACCAGAAGGAGGGGTGCCAATATTGAGAGGCGAGCCCTAAGAGAGGGCTTTGGGATTGAGGAGCCCAAGTAGGGCAAGGACTAGGAAGCCCAGTGGGGGCACAGCAAGCCCCAGAGAGGGGGCGGTACATGGAAGGAATCCAAGTTGGACACGGTGAGCTCCAGGAAGGGGGAGCCAAGATTGGGAAGACCAAGTTGACATCTGCGAGGCTTGGGCTGCGGTATTGAGGAGGAAGGAGCCACAGATAGCGCCCCCTAGTGGAGGGGGCAGTACAAGGACATGGGCAGCCTCCCACTAATTAATTAATTAGCTAACATCAAAGTTGTGGCAGGCGAGACAAGGCAGGCAGTTGCCTGGAGACAGGTGCAGGGGCCATATTGAGGGCGGCCCCGAGTGACGCCCTGTCACAATGTCCACATCACCTTAGAGTACCACGAGGTTGCCAACCTCCTCCTGGCTCCAGCTGGGCCCCGGGGTGGAAGGCACAGGTGTGGGCACTAGGGTGGTGCTGTGCCTGGGTGGTGAGGATGAGGCTATGGTGGGTCTTGCACCAGTTCTCTGGGCCACTACACAGCTATCCCACTTTTGCCAGTCCTGAGCAGCTGCCAGCAGTGCCCAGTGCGGGGACGCAGCAAGGGACTGGGAGCCACGTGGCAGAGACTATGTCCTGCAGCACCTCCAGGCACAGAGCAGACTGCTGGGAGTAGGCAGCAGGCAGGTGGCCCTGCTGCCAGAAGCAGCATGCAGGCAGCCCTGGGGGGCTGACAGGGTTAGGCAGGGGCTGCAGTCTTAATTAGGATGCTGGTCCTGATGGCAGTGCCCTGGCTACCACGTGACACAGCGATGGTTAGTAGCACTGTTGGGGTGCTGCCAGGAAGGCACAGCAGGGCTGTGGTCTGCCCAGGGGGACACAGTAAGGGCTTGTAGTGCCCTTAGGTTCCCTGGTGTGTGTGCACCCCAGGGCACGAAATGTCTACAGGCTTTAATAGGCAGACACGGTTCTTTGGGTAAATTCAATATATTTTATTAGACAACTAAAATAGTTGGTAAAATTCTTCTTTGTGAGCTTTTTGGGTACAAATATCCTTCATCTGGTTGAGGAAGCATCTGCTGTGCTCTTTCTGGGTGGAATAGAAAAGAAGTCAGAGGCCAGTATACATGCTAGAAATGCAAATTGAGACAGTCAGTGAGTGAGAGACAGGTGGGAGGAGGGAAGGAAGGTTTATATTACCCCTCCTCCCTGCTATTTCTCACCCTTTGACTACCTCAATTTGCATTTTCACTGACTGGCTTTCTCCTGGTGATGAGAAATAGCCTGACAAAAGGTGTTTGTACCCATAAGCTTGCAAAAAAGAATTTTTCTAGCTATTTCAGTTGGCCTAATAAAAGATATCAGATTTACCCAAAGAACTGCATCTGCCTGTGTCCTTAGACCAACACGGCTACAATCTATACCCCTGCAGCCTTTTATAGCCACCAGATAGGGGCTGCTATAGAGGCAGCCCAGCCCTGGAGCAGGACAGGATCTTAGACTATATCCCTGGGGCTGGGTTTAGGCCAGCCCCCAGTGGCTGGGGAGACCTGGCAGCAAATTTGCTTCCGGGTTGCATCTATTTGTGCATTACCATGCAGTTACTAATTGTGTTTAAATTTGTTACCTGTATTTGCAGGTAGAAAATTTATTTGTGATTAAGGAATTTTACTGTTCAGTAAGCATGTGAACATGTAGATGCATGTGCTTACTGCACAGTAAACTAGGCAACTGTGAAATACTGTGTCTTATGTAATGTGCCTAGAGAGTTGTAGTGTGACACCTTGCTAGTCTACCTTTTATAGTTAGGCAGATACTTGGCCCTTCACCATTGTGGCCCTTTATGTGAGGAAAGGGAGTGAAAGATGCTGCCTTTTCACTCATAGTAGGTAGATGTCTTGTCTTTCCAGACTCAAAGGCCCAGGTTAAGGGATGCCTGCTCCTACCCCCACAGTGGGGGACTCACTCTCATCCCTGCTGTGGAAATGAGAACCATTCCAAATTTGGAATAAAGATGTGTTCCGGAGGCCATGCCACAGGGCAGAGTGCATAGGCTGTCTCCTCAATTCCATCCGCTTTTAGAGTGGAGGGGATTGTTCCTGGTGAAATGTATGTTCTGATATACATATGCCTGGGTCACTTGATAAGGTTAAGTCCATGTTGCAATTATAATCTCTAGCTCATTCTCACCTCCTGGAATATTTGCTAGTACAGAAGAGATGGCTGGTTATGTAGTCAGCCCACATCTGAATTGTTCACCCTGACTTACAGGTAGTTTAGGCACTGTGTGTTTGTTAGCTGGAGCTTCATTTTCATTTGAGTCAAGATGAGGATTTGGATGTTGTTTTCTTTAATAATTGTACTGTGTTCCTCTATTTATACTCACAGCAGTACTTTGACAGCTAAGTCCATCATCACAGATTTCTGCTCTGGAAGGTGCTCCACAAAATTCAAGATTAGTTACCAGGGAGACCAACTAATCCATTTCAGAATTCAGTGCAGCTCAGATTAGTTTCTTGCTGTCTAATATATGCCTAACTTTCTTCCACACATTGAGTGGTACTGAATGCCTTCTACTAGGTACAGAGTACAATAAACTTGCAGGTTTCAGTGAGGGATGAGGACACTCATTTGTTCTCAAGATTAGGTCCTTTGCTTGTTTAGCAGGAATTGGTAAGGAAAAACGACAATGGGATTTCCCTTCCTGTTAAATCCTATTGTTAACAAAAGAGATTTTAGCTTGAGTTTATCATTTTCTCCTTCCAGTGCACTTGTTGACATTAATGGGAAGTATAGGAATCCACTACCTTTGAAAAATCAACTCCCTTGTAATATAGTTATTCACAGGCACCAGGGCTGGAAGGGGCCTCGGAAGATCATCGGGTCCAGCCTCCTGCCCCAGGGGCAGGAATTCAGCAGGAATCATAGGATCCCAGCAAGATAAACATCTATATGTGTCTTGAAGGTGTTCAAAGTAGGTGCTTGAACCACCTCCAGCAGCAGTCTATTCCAAACCTTGGGGGCTCGGACAGTAAAGAAGTTCTTCATTATGTCCAGACTGAAACGGTCATGGAGGAGTTTGTGACCATTCAAAACTGTCATCCCTTGGGGCACTCTGGTGAACAGATGTTCCCACAGATTCTGGTGAGCACCTCTGATAAATTTATAGGTGGCTACCATATCACTCCTGAGCCTATGCTTTTCCAAGCTGAAGAGTCCCATGATTCTCAGCCTCCTATCATAAGGTCAGTTTTCCTGACTTCTGATCATGCATGTGGCTCTCCTCTGGACTCTCTCAAGCTTCTCCACATCCTTTTTGAATTGTGGAGTCCAAAATTGGATGCAGTACTCCAGCTGCGGCCTCACCAAGGCCGAGTACAGTGAGAGAATGACGTCCTGTGATTTGCTTGAGAAGCATCTATGGATGCAAGCCAGTGTTTTGCTTGCTTCACTAGCCATAGCATCACATTGAAGGCTCACGTTCATCTTGTGGTCAATCATGACCCTCAAGTCCCTTTTGTCCGTAGTGCTAGCCAGCGTAGCACTGCCAAGCCTATCAGCATGCTGCAGGTTTTTCCTCCCGAGGTGGAGAACCTTGCATTTTTCAGTGTTCAACACCATCAGTTTCTTGTCCACCCATTTCCTGAGCCTGTCAAAGTTTGCCTGGATCACCCTCCTGTCCTCATATGTGGACGCTTTATCCCGGAGTTTGGAGTTGTCTGAGAACTTGGCCAGTCCACTTCTGACACCAGTTTCTACATCATTAATGAAGATGTTAAATAGTATAGGCCTAGGACAGAGCCTTGAGAGACCTCACTGGTCACAGTGCACCACGACAATTGACTTCCATCAACCACCACCCTCTGGGTCCTACGGCAGAGCCGATTCCCCAGCCAATGGATCAGGTTGAGGCTGAGGCTGCAGTTAGCCAGTTTTGCTAAGAGGTGATCATGGGATACCAGATTGAAGGCTTTTTTTAAAGTCAAGATATATGACATCTATCTCTTTTTCCTTATCCAGGTGATAATTAGGTGCTATTTTTTATAATCTGGTAGTAGTTAGAGGCCCTGACTGAAAATGGCACCTCACTGAGTGCACCTCATACATGTGCACTTTACTGCGCATTAGACTAATTTAATGCACAGTAAATTGTCACTGTCTGTATGTGTGTCACAATTAGTGTGCAGTAGATTCATTTACTCCAGTGTAGGATAGTTCCATCAGACACAGGGATCAGCCTAGATTTGGATGTTGTTTTCTTTAATAATTATACTGTCTTCCTCTATTTATATACTCATAGCAGTAAATTACTGCGCTTAAATGCAAGCATAGACAATGATGTTGGGATTAGTTTACTCTGGCTCAATTTGAGCAGTATATTAGGTAGCATTAATTGTACATGTAGGTGCACCCATTGTGTTGGGTATAATACAGATGTAAAGTTTGAGGCATCTTGTCCTATCTTAAACAGATAAGTGAAGTGTTTTGCCCAAGATCACACAGTAAGTTAGTGGCAGGGCTGGGACTAGAAGTTTCAGGTCCATTCTTTGCACCTTTTAGCTTCCTTATCAGTAAGCTTCTAACTAGGGATTGAAGAACCTTACACTAGCCACCTAACTTTGAAGTGATTGTTTCCTTGTGATATCCTCTGTCCCCCTTTTCAGATCACTTAAATGTGGTGCTAGAGAAAAGGAGAAAATAAAACCTATGGAAATTAGCCTAACCTGCAGAAGCTCCTCTGTAGCATGCCTGCTTTGCTAGTTTGTTGTCTCCACCTCCACAAGCTGGCATTTTGAAAAGACGAGCATCAAACTTCTGGTTCAAACAGCTGTCTCAGTGTTGACTAATTCATTTGTCACTGATGACTGCGAATATTGGAGCACATTTGTGACTTATGAGCTAAACTGTCACTGAATAAAATGCTGGCTGTTTAAATTAACAGGAGATAAGCAAATAAATATATAACTCCTCAGCACAAAGAGGCTCCATTGCTTTGCAATTCCAAATGGATGTGGGGATCCAGAATGAGGGGACCCAGCTTGCACAAAGAATGCTGCTCCTTACCTACACTGAAACCTGAAATAGGTTTCCCTCCCCTGCAAAATGCAACCCATGCTGACAATTTACATGACACACAATCCCTGCAGGCTGCAATCCTGCCAGGATTACCAGGTAAATGTTACCTAAGATGTATTGTGACAATTTCTCTAGGGGCCTGGCTGCAAACAGGCTTTCTGTCACTGTTCAGTGCAGGGGCATTGTAAGGCTTTGTATATGGAGGGCAGGGGGATTTGGCCTTTTCTCAAAATGAAGTTTAGCTTGGGTTGGAAAGGCTGGGTTTGCTCCTTGCATCCAGTGAGATATAAAACTGTAGGGCTCATCTGTTTTTGGATTGCACACAAAGTTTCTTGCATTCGACAAAAACAAACCATGACTTTCTGCTTCTATTTGGACATCTGTATGCCTTTCACATGGGATCCAAGAGTGACAGAAAGATACTTTCTTTCCTTTCAGGAAACTCCAGTGGCACAAGTAAACAAATGCCATAAGCAACAAGACACAAGTGAGATATGAAGCAGAACACTACAAGCACCCTGGTACCCAAGACAGGCACCAATATAGTAGTTGTTAAACTTTTCTAGACTCAAGAAACACCTTACTAGACTCAAAACACCCTTTGGAAAATGCTGACTGAAAAACTTTTTCTTGTTTCCTGACTATGAAAAAACAATAGAGCAATTCTTCTGTTGCATGGAACTCAGAAAGACCACAACAGGTCAGAAGTTTTTGACACTATAGATTCCTATTTGAAATCTTTGGCTGCTTACAGACATTAACAGCCCCCCCCCCTCCCCCACTGGTGCTTTACTTTGAACTTGGCACTCTCACACATTGAGCCCAGCACATGCCCAGAAGAAGCATCATGTTAGTTGGACCTGGCTCGCCCAATGTCTGTATAGATCAAGCACCTTAGTGGGGCTTCTTTTGGTGCCAAAAAGCCCTGCTGAAGCACCTGATCAGAAGCTGTGGAGTACATGACACACTGACTACACAGTCATTATTATGCAGTCATTTAGTACTTGTATAAACAAGTGAATGGCTTTTCTGTGATGCTGACTGCAGCAGCCTGAGACTATTGCACAGTAGTGTTGCATCACACTTGCTGCCACGTGACACTATTGAAGTAGTAGTCTCAGGACACTGGAGTCAGCGTCTCATGTAGATGTGACCACCATAGAGCTAATTAGCCTACTCTACAGTGAACGTCTCATGTAGATGTGCCCATTGAGTATATTTTTGCTGCTAGGTTATAGCTTTGTTGAATCAGGACAGGGTGGATAAGTTTTATGTACTATACCTTTTAACATGATATCAGATAATAGAAGGGAGAAGCTGAAGATTGTAATTATTGTGTGAATGTGTGATTTGGAAGAAGTGTTGTCTAGTGGATATATCACCCATCTGGAAGTCTAGAGCCTGTGTCCTATCACTAGTTCTGCTACTGGTTAACTGGGTGAGTGCAGGCAAGTAATGTCCCCTGTCTGTCCCCCTGTTTTCCTCTCATCTTTGTGTCATTTAACGTTAATAGCAATCCTACCCATCCTACATCATGTTGCATTCCCTTTAGGTCTTGATATAAGCAAGGAATACTTTTGTGGCTGGGTAACAGTACTTATAATAATGCTTCCCCAGTGCTTCTCACTCTTCTTATCATGACTAACCTCCCACCTAAATGAACAAAGTTTGGCACAAGTGCTTTGATGGATTAGTTCTCTTCTGCCAACTGGTTTTGAGGAAATTCAGTTTTCTCTGACTGTTGCATGTGTGTTAGCTGTAGTCTGTGTCTCAGACAGCTAGAGCCAATTTGAGGAGTGCTGATTGATTGGCCATCAGGTGGGCTGGCGGATGAAGAGGCAGAACAACATATTGGTTGAAGGATAACTTTTACCTACGCCGCTGGGGTGGCGATGCAGGCAATAAGGCTGCTTACGTAGTTACAGGTAATGGCAACAAAATGAGTCGACGAGTTCGTGGATGAAAAGAGTGCACGGGAAGGGGTACGTCGGGGCCTGCCGGTGATGGGGAGATGTTGGTGGGTGATCAGTCTGCCAAGTTTACTCTGCCACGTGTTCACAGCTCTCTGAGGTTACTCTGCAGCGTGCTCAGAGCTCTCGTCAGAGCTCTCCGACTTGGGCGGAAGCTGCACAGACTTTTATATGTTTAGAGTAGCCAATGACAGACTGCCAGGTGAGAATAGCTAATAAGGCAGAACGTGACCAAATCTGGAGATGGCGGCAGTTGCTTAGGGTGGTTCTATTGTGGCAGGGTCACTTAACTCACTTGGTTATGACAGTCTGTGCCCCCGATCGAATTCACAGAAGGGTTTTGTGCCTCTTTCTCTTCTCAACAATATCCTTGTGAACAGGACACTTTGGCAGCAGTGCTTAGGGCACCAGACACAGTTACATCCTACTGATTGTATTAGGAGAGAATGGGGAGGCAGCTCTCCCACATCAGATGCTATGCGCTAGGAATAAATACGTGACTGCTGCCTTTTTACTGCAGGACAATGTGACCTCAGGATTCTTTTCTCCGTGGCCTTCTGTGGACCAGTCAGGAAGATCCCTATCATCAGTTAAATTCTACCCAGATGTCAAGACACAGTTGAGCAGTTCACATGGTATTTGGGGGTTTGAATGGTGACTGTCTAGATTTTCAAACATACTGAATATATAGCCTATTAAGTCTTGTTGCTCTGAAAGACACAAATGGCATCCAGAAACCCTGTGTGCATACTAACATGGCATCACTGACTTTAAAGAGTATTAATTTGGCTGATGTTCATAAAAGCATTCACATGGATAGGACTCTTCATGGACTAAAACTGCAATTTGTTTTGTGAAATAAACTTGAATGGGATCACAACTTTGACCAATAGAGGTGAGTGCCTAGATGAAATATAACTAGTACCTGGCTAGTGATGGCCAGCAAATAATATTTAGAGGTTTGCTTTTGGGAATTGGTTTGTAGGTAAAGTAGATATGCATTAGAACAATGGTCTCAGGCAACAGCAAGTGTTAATTGATTTCTAAAAGCCTGTTTGTACCTTCAAGACTCACTGCATCTGACAGGCAAGCAGACACACAGGCTGGGAAACCGAAGACATGTATCACATTGTTCCATAACAGCTAGGTGTTTGCTTTGGCATTACAATGAAAAAATAGTGCTCTGAAAAATCGATGAAGTGCACGTTAAGTAGAACAAGAACCAACTGGATGTGTTTACTCAAGGTGTTTACTATGCAATAGACTCATTGCCCAGTAAACACCTCAGGATCTACACATGCACCCCTATTAGGCTGGAATAAACTAATTTACTCCTTAGCAGGATAGTACTTGTAAATACAAGTACTATGCACTCTGCTGTGGAGTAAAATCTCTGCATGAAAACACACTGGAAGGGCTGGCTGGAGCACAAGAGTGTTTCAATATGGGGGCTGCCTGCTAGCTAGCCCCATGCTGAAGCACACTTGTGCCCTGGCCAGCCCCTCTGTAGCATGTTAAGCCAGGGGGAACAGCCCTGGGCTGGCAGGCTGACCCCTGGGACCCGCTGCCTGCCAGGGCTGCTCTGCCTCAGATCAACATGCTACAGTCCTAGGTGCACATGCAGACACACTCTCAGCACCAATACGTTTTGGATCTGGAGCTTATTGCTGTGCATGAATAAGTACATGTAGGTAGATACACCTCCTGAGTGATACATGCCAGAAAGTAGGAGGGATGATCAGAGCAGGGGTGATTCTGGAGCAGTGGTCTCCAACCTTTTAAAATAGGAGATTACCTGTGGCATTTAAAAGCTCACCCTTCCCTGCCCTGCCCAGCAGGTAAGTCTGTGGGGCAAGAAGGGGGAGGGGGCAGATTGAGGCAGAGGAAGAAAAAATTATTTTGGGGCACTCCTCCCCAGCAGGTAAGTCCCACCTGGCCAGGGTCCCACTCAACTTATCCCTGCTTCTGCCTCTGTGGCACTGTCCCTCACCATGGGGGGCCTTGATCTAGCCCCTGCCCCTTCCCTCCCCCATGGACTGACCTGCTGGAATGGGGTATGCATGTAATTCATGTGAGCACTCAGCCCCCCATCCCAGCCTCAGATCAGCTCCAAAAGTCTCCGAGATCTACTGGTGGATTGAGATCCCTTGGTTGATCACTGTTCTAGAGGGATTCCTTGGGAATCAGTACTATACCAGAAGCTATTTAATGCTTTTTTTTCTGGGATCTAGGAATAAACTATGGCAGATAGCATTTATGCAGAACTGGAAATAATGATGAGGATATGGTAGCCACACAGAGCGATCAGGATCTTTTGGTAAGCTGGGCCAGATTGAACGAAATGCATTTCACAGTCAAATACAAATTTGCATATCTAATAATATGGAATGCGAGTCAAACCTCCAGAATGAGGGACTGTATCCTGGGAATCAGTGAATGATAAAAGGACTTAAGGGTCATCAAGGACAAGCAATTTAAGATGAGCTTCTAGTATGATGCAGTGACTAATATGATCCTTGGATGTGTAAATGTGGGATTAGTGGATATGGGTGTGAACAAGCATCTGAATCACCTGACTAAGGCCAGGTGGCTTGCTTTAAGCTACCTAAAACTGAGGCAGCTTCTCCTGCATGCAAGTGTTTTTCCAGGCAAATGGAGTTGAGTAAGTCAGGGAGGGAGGAGCTGACAGGATTGTGGGGGCTCGCAGGCTCGCAGTAGGGGTTGGAGCATCCACAGGAGGTTTGCAGTGGGGATGGCAGTCTACAGGGGTGGGGTTGGATGGGTATTTGGGGTGGGGTAAAACCAGGCTGGGACGAATGGCTGAGCTTTCCCAGCTCCTGAGCTGTGCTGTGGACGTGTTCAGGTGTTTGTTGGGCTGGGTTAATTCATTTTAGATTGGGTTAACCCAGGCTGATCTAAAATTAGGTCACCTCCTGAGATGAACTAACCTAGGTCAGGCACACCATTTTTTGGGTGATTTAAACCCTATAAATACTTGCATGACCAGGAATTTAGATTGCCCCAACCTTACTTAGATTGATTTAAATGTAACACTTGTACATACCCTAGGAGTGGGAAGATTTTACCTGTGCCTATGGTTTTGCTAAGGCTGGAATTGGAATACTGTATCTAGTGTACTGTATGCAGAAAACACCAACAGACATGATTCAAGGACTAGAGAAAAGGGCTTCCAGAGCTCAGTCTATTCAGTCAATTGGTATGATCAGTGCATGATTTGATTATGGTATATAAGTACCCTCATCGAGAGAGAACCAATTAGTAAATGGTGTTTTAAGCTAAGGTCAGAGAAAACTTTAACAAGAGCCATTGACTAGAAGCTTAAAATAGACAAACACAAATTCGAATTTGTAGTATTGTAATGGGGGCGGGGAAGGGGCTAGGCTGACATCAGCCCTGGGCATCAATTTAGAGGGTGTCAGTGTGGCTGCTGCCCTACAGAAGTCTTTGCCATTGCCATTGGAGCTGGGCAGATACAGACCCTACACCCATCAGTATATCTGGGAGGAGGGGGGGTGCAATGCCCCCCCCCCCCTCAGTGGAGGCTTTGCCTTGAGATGCACAGCTTTGTGCCTGGGGTGGGGACGGGGGATGGGGTGGGGAGGGGATTGAATCCAGGGATCCCACAACACTACTTATTTTTCAGCAGTAGCATCTTGAGCGTGCATTGCTATAGGAGCAGCCTCAGGCATGGCAGCTGCCACCCTAGAACTCCATCAGGCAAGACTCGACTTCACCCCCAACACCCACCACTGGTCAACAGAATTTCACACTCCACCCCTCCCAATGCCACTGGCACTGAAGAAAATTGCTATGCCTCTGAGAATTTGAATTAGAATGTGTGAGATTAATTACTGGAACAACTACCAAGACAGGAAGTCGATTCTTCCCCTCTTGATGTCTTCAGATAAAGACTGGTTGGCTTTCCTGAAGCTAAGCTTTAGCAGGACACAAATCATACTTTATTCAAACACAAGTCATTGGGCTCAAAATAGGGTTGACAAGGTGAAATTAATGGTCTATGATATACAGGAAGTAAGACTAGATGATCAAATGGTTCCTGATGGCATTAAACTCTCAGAATCTGTGAATGGAATTACAGCTACTATGGGGGCGTATGATTTAGTTCTTAGTGAATGGAATTCTAGAAATCTAGAAATGATCATAAATGGTTATAGATTAATTCACTTCATGCAACTACCAATATTTGGTATGCAAATAAAGCTGATGGAGCTGTAAAAGGCTAGTTATGCACCTAGCTGGTCATCTGGATATACAGCAAACCATATGTGCATGCCAACACATTAACTGATTTCATCTTATATTGCTTTGGCTTGCTTTACAAAATAATATCTTTCTTGGAAAAAAATATAACTGAACTGATGGTGCAATATTTCTGTGGAATATCTTGGTTCCAAGTGAAGAATTCACTGACCCCATGCAAAAATATCCATTGAAAGAAAAGAAAAATAAAATCCAGGAGCATAACTCTTTATTTATAGATGATAAATTTTGACTATGCTTAAAACCTAATGTTTCTCTGTCTCTCTCTCTCTCTGGGTGCGTCTAGACATGCACTTTACTGCAGAGGTAACCAATTAGCTCCTCTGTAATGTGTTAATGTCTACACGTGTGCCCGCAGTAGGGCTCAGTTATTAATTAATTCTGCTATAGGATAGTACTGTCCGGGGTAAGTAATTTGGTGCATGTAATTGCAGTGGAGTAGTTATGTGCAACAAAACGCATGTGTAGACAGTGGCTGGGGTTGGCTGGCGAATGAAGATGCTACAGTGTGGGGGCTGCCTGTCAGCTAGCTCTGCACTGTAGCACCCTTGTGCCCTAGCCAGCCCCTGCAGAGCAAGTTGAGCCAGAGAGGAGCAGCCCTGGGTTTGCAAGCTGACACCCCAGACCTCCTGCCATCTGGGACTGCTCTGCCCCAGCTCAACGTGTAAATGCTGTGCCCAGGAGCAATAACTGCAGTGTGAACTGAGCTGGAGTTTATTGCTATGTGGTAATTGCATGTGTAGATGCACCCACTGTATCCTTCTTTGCCTCAGTTTCTTCATTTGTAACCTGGGGGTGGTGATATTTATTTATCTGACAGAGACACTAAGAAACTCATTTTAATGGTGTTTTGAGATCCTTGGATGTAAAGTTAAAAATACAAAATCGAGTTGCTATACTAAAGTAATCCTGGGGGGATAGTGATAGAGCGATAGGCATTTTTTTTTTTTTTTCAGAATATGGCCTTTCTGTTGTAAATACAGTTTTTAGGCACAAAAAAAGCCGTTTTGTGCAAATGAAGCTGTTTACATGCATTCATCCATCACATTACTCTGATGTAGCCTACATCAAATGCCTAAATTGCAAATGCCAAAAAAGGGGCAGTTTAATGAAGACTAGTTTGAAAAGAATGGCATTATACTGCATTTAAGATTAAGGTACATGGGGTTCTGCAGGAAAAGGATGTTTCTAGTGGTCAGAAGTGCCAGAGTCAGAATGCTTGGTGTACCATCTTCACCACACAACATACCACCCCAGTTAACTGGGATGACTGGTGCTTGGTGCCTGGAACTGAGCATTTGGGTTAGTCTATCCCATGCATTAGCATTCCCACAGCAAAGCCTTACTATGCTACCATGTTATTATTCTTTATTTACTTGCCTGTGTTTGTCTGGGGCATATTCCATTGTCTCTTTTGCTGAGATACTGTAGGATTCTTTCCAAGTTGGTTGGACCAATTGCAGGAGAACGTCTGTTCTTCCAGGATGAACTGAAGGAGGGACAGTGGAAGAATATTAGTGCTTGAGTATCTTTACCAGCAGCCAGATTTTCTCTGAAGAGTTCCAGCATGAATGAAAGCAGTAGGCTCTAATGTACACCTCCAGCTCTGAGCTTTCTTGTTGGGAGAACAGTAAATTGGCTAAGATCGGTAAGAGCCAGAGGTAACTCTGCAGCAAAGGCCTACTGCTGGGTTCTAATCTTAAATCTGGCATTGGCTTGAAGTGTGCAACCTTGGGCAAGTTACCCAGGCCTCTTTTTGTCTTGCATTCCCCCTCCTGTATCTACTGTCATAGACCTGAAATGCTTTGGGATCCTCAAGAGAAAGGGGTCATATAAAATTACCTAAAGTTGCTTGTTTTCAAAGAAAACTGGGAAAGTATTTCAGGTGATCAGTTGAGAGTTTAGAAAATATACTGCAAGTGTTATTCAGGGCCAGACTATTAGCATGGATGCCAGCAGGCACTCTCTTCATCAGTTACACAGAGAATGAATGATTTCACACGTCAATGCCATCTTTCCATCAGTGCCCTATAAATGGAGCCATAACAACATCTTGCAGTCTTGCTTGGATGCTTGCAATTGTTTAAGAATCAGAGCAGAAACTGGCACTAAATCATAATCTTTACCACTTGAAAATAGGGTGTTTTTTTTTCTTTAAAACAGAGCTAAATGTAAGTCTAGCCACTTCTGAAAGATACAGTATCTCACTGCTGTGTAATAACATTTCCAGATCAGTTCATCCTAATTCAAATGAACATTTTAAGAAGACAGGAACAGATCCTCAATAATTACAGGTACACCAGCTTAATTTTCAGACTTCCTGCAAATCTGTTGACACCTGGTAATAGTGGTATTTGTTCATCACACTGATTTTAGATTTCCTTGCTGGATTCGTACACAAAATGCATTGCATTGCTAATTCCATCCCAGCCTCCCTTCCTTTTTCAAAGGCAGATGAGAAAACATTTTTCCTTGACAACTGTCTGCCTGCAGATGCACCCAGACGGTGTATTTGCAGGCATTGTTCTCACTGAAGAAGGCATTGGTGGCATTAGAATCTTAAATTTTGGGATTCCTCATAAAAATAGGCCATTTTAGAAATGGTGTTAAGAACTGTCCATAAAACCTTATGGCTGAGATTCTTAAAGGGTGTTTAGGTACCACACTCCCATTAATGTTAGGTGCCTCTAAATGTCTTCAATGATCTGGGCCTGGTTACCTGATTTTTAAATCCAAGCCCTTCCTTTCACAATCTCAGCTTGCTTTCTGTACATATCAGCAGGCATATTGATACGTGGGAATAGTGGAGGGCAGGCAGGCAGGTAAACACTGGACCATAACTGAGGCATGTCTAGTTCTGCCCCCAGTTTTTTCTCCCCAAATACAAGGACAGAGATCAGGTTAATGCTTCAAAATTAGGCTCTAAATCACTCTTTCTCTTTCTTTAAAAAACACCATTACTACCAACAAAAAAAGTTCCATCTCCCCTTCAAGATGGGCACAGTTTTAGCAGGGTTAAAATGGCTATAGCAAGCAAATCTATCTTTGCTGTCTGGGCTGCAAATGTTAACATACCCATGCTATCCCCAGAGCACTACTGAGACCATTAACAATGCAGATCCCCAAACTGGGAGGAATATTGAAAGGGCACAATAGTTTCAGCTCCAAATGGAGCTTGTGGAAGTTGGTTGTTAGGGAGAAAAGAGACCAATGATTGAAATGGCCCAGCTGGGTAGACACTCTGGGAGAGAATCTTTTCCTGCATTAAGGCAACCACACAGCTTGCCACAGAGTGCCATGATCTCATTTAGTCAGCCACAGTAGAGGAGAGTCCTGCAGAGGCACTCCAGTGACTCCTATACCTTTCCCTCCGACTGTGAGAAAAAGTGAGGGAAAAGCTGCAATGAGACTGGCTGGTGGAGAAGAGAAACTAGAGCACTTGTTATCGAACTTTAGACTCAAGATGCTTCTCATTAGATACAAGGCACCCCTCAGAAAATGCCAGCTGTTAGCTATCACTTGTTTCTTGTCCATGAAGAACTAAGCAATTCTTCTGTTGCAAAGCCCTCAGCAAGATTACAACTGGTCAGAATGTTTTTAACACTGGATTCTGGATTGGGTTTATTTTAATGATCAAGTAGCTGCTTGTACACCTAAAAGTGCTAATATTGCATGGCAGACCACAGCACCTGTAAAAAGATTTCACTGCAGCCTGGGGTGCCATAGGGCCCTGCTTGAGAATCATTGAACTAGAGTGTCCCTGCCCACTGACGTTTCCCAGCTGCCATATAGACTTTTCTGTCTTGTATCTTGGCACCAGTTGCTAGTAAGTGCTCTTTACGTTAGCAGGGATAAGGTCAGGGTGTTTAAACCTCTCCAAGATGATACTGGAAACCACTGAGAGATGATAAAGAATGAATTGTGAATATAAGCTGTGGCTTTTGAAATATTTGAGCTACAGACAAACTGTGTGTTCAACTTTTCCCTATATCCCTGAATTTGATTGACATTTTTCCTTCAATGATTCTGATATTCATTGTTAGAGCCAAATACTTTAATTTATTCCCACTCACCTTCAATATAACTCCAATCTGGTAGCCCTATCAGTCCACTTTCTTTCCAGTGTCTGTCCTCCATATTCCAATTTATTCACTTAATCAGTATGCAGAACTAGTAGTCAGGAAACCTATATTTTTTCCCTGCCTCTATAGCATGTTTGCCTATGTGTTGCCTTGTACATTATATATTTTCTCTCTACCTCTGTCACATTTGCCTCATATGTTACCTGAGGCAAACTAGGTGCCTCAGGTTTGCCATTTGTAAACTGGGGAAAGCAAAGATGAACCATATACAGAAAACTTTCAGTAATAAGGTATTATTTTTTATTATTCTGTACAGGATTATCTGCTGCTGAATATCCACATGAAACTTGTTCAACTCCCTTTCTAGCCCAAGCAGCTATTGGGCAGGAAACATCGAATTGGAGCACTCTCCTATTTTGGAGTAAGAAGAATAAGAAAATACATGAAAGCAGCCATAATCAGAACACAGTGCTATTAAAAGTTTAGCTGCTAGAGAGAACAAGAGGCTTTTCATCCCTTTCAGCCTAGCCGTTGCAGAGCTGCGTTAAACAATGAATTTCTATGCTGGTGCTGTAGAGGTGTCAGTCAGCAGCTCTGTTGCTTCTGGGCCTGAAGGTAATAGGTTGACTGAGAAATCTGGACACGTTTGTTCTACCAAGGGATGGTGTGCTGTTGGAGGTAATGCACATCAGATGAGATGTCACACTTTCAGAAGAAGTACAGAGGCATTAAGACAGGGCAGATTCTCTGCTGCATCTATTCCCCATCCCCAATAAGAATGTCAGGATGGGAACTGAATATATAAATGCCGTAGCAAGGCTTGCTGCATGACAGAAGCTATCGGAGAAAAGAAAGAGATTAGACTATTTGCATTGTAATGTTCCAAAGAAACTTGATTATCAAGGTTCATCTATTAACTTAAATTAATGTATTTGGACAGGAAGCTATCCATTGATTTCACATAATCCAGAGGGCTGAAATCCCACATTCTTAAAGCTCTTGCATTTGAGACAGAGAAGGTAAGAGATTTTTAAGGAAAAAAGGATGAATTTTCAACAACACAGATTCACCCATGTTTTAAAACAGCTCTTTGGAACTTCCTAGGCCCTTCATAAACAATGATCTTCAATAAGCACATAATTATAGGTACCACTAATTTGTGAAACACATGTGAAAATATGTTTAGTTCAGTTTTAACTATGGACAATCTTTCTCAAAGAACAAGAAGGAGCAAAAATCTCCATTGGAGAAATGATGACAGGGAGAATGATTCCACCCTGGCAAAGAGATGTGAAAATACTCTGATTGTATTGCTTCTTCTAAAAGCCATTAGTGGAACGGAGTAGAAGAAGCCATTAGTTTGAGTATTGTTTTAGCATGTGGCCAAGGGGAGACTGGACACAGTTATCATATAACAATTTAACATTCAGCTCCATTTCTCTCTGCCTTTCAATCTTTTTGTCTATCTATCATGGTTTGACTAATCCTTTAAATATATTTTTCATTAGTTTCTCAGATAACCAGCAGACATATGGTGCTAATGAGAACTTGAGATTTTTTTTCTTTCCTGAACAAGAGCAGCTGGCAAGCAGAATGTAAAATTAAAAAGGAAAAAACTAAGCCCAAGGGAATAGAGATAGTAATTAATCACACTAGAATTCTTCAGCTCTCATTTTTGATGAGGACAATTAGGTTACATGAGGGGATATTGACTTTAGAAAAAATTCAGGACAGCCTGTGTAAGAGATCTAAATGGGCTAACATGAAATGAATGTCTGATACTTCAAATGGTACCAAAGCTAAGGATGCTGTTAGCTGTGGAAATGATCAATTTCTTGCTCAGACTTTGCTGTAAAGTAGGCTTGCAGGTAATGGTAGGCCCTATTCTGATGCTGGTCATGCACTACAGAACAGCACATTTGCTATGCAACATAAAACAGCAAGAGCACTTCCTTTGGATTCATGGATTTTAAAGTCCAAAGCGACCATTCTGATTCTGTGGGCTGAATTTCTGCATTCTTTGGGCCATAGACCTCCACCAAGTCATTTTTGCATCAAGGCCAGATCTTCTGCTTGAACCATTAGAAAGCTTGATTTCTAGAGGTTCTGATTTAGTGTGTGTCTCCACTCAAGTTGGGATGTGACTGCAGCTCAAGTAGGCAGACACAAGCTAGCTTTAGACTAACTTGGTACCAGGTACTGACAATAGTGTAGTGGTATTACTTTAAATTTCAATTGCCAGATAATGAGCAAGACCTTATAAAGGGGGATAAGGCAAAATGCCACGTTTATTGATTACGTGAATTAGACACAGAGGTTTGAGCACACCAGTCACATGGACACACACAAATCATCATGCACAAAACTTACACACACACACAAACAAACACAAAACAACCATTCCATTCAGTCATTATAGTTACCAGCAGCAGTTGTTCAATAATAGCACTGGGTGGCTGGCCTTCACCTTACTGAGAGAGAGAAAGATCTTAGAGATAACAGCTTGGATCAGGGTGAAACAGATGTGTCTGTGCTCTGACGAAACAGCAGTTGAGAGGGAGACTCACCCAACTTGGCATTTTCAAAGTTCTCTTTTATAGGGATTGGTATCCTTTGTTTCAGTGCTTTGGGGTTTTTCCATACCCAGCTTCTGTTTTTGCAGTTGTTCTTCATTCGTCTTCAGCTTATTTCAGCCCGAGGTCAGTTTGGTTGTCAAAGTTGGTATCTCAGTCTTGGAGTGTCTTTGCCCTTCTGGCAGAATGGGTGTATTTCTTCTCCTCATTATCTTCTTTGTTCCCTAGGCATGAAAGGGATTCTTCAGCCATTAATTAATTAGTTTACTGACTCGTAACTTACATTTGGCCCCTTGTTACATACATAAGCAATTAAATCTTCTTTTCCTATCTCTTTGTCATTCTCTTACTATTCACCTTTTTACACATCCTCATACATCAAGCCTATGCAGAGTTCATTCACTTATGTCAAGCAGAAAGATACAAAATGGAGTTTTCAAGTTACTTACAGGACAAAACTAACATGTTTACATTTTACTACTATTACACTTTATGTTAACATCAGCTACATTAGTTCAGTTCATGCTACAGTGGCAGCAGTACACAGCTCACAGGTGAGTACTTAGATGTTTTGCCCCTACTCAGTTGTTATGTCTATGTGGCTAACTGCCCTCACTGTTAATAATATACCCATGAATTATCTAGCATCAGCTTGTGCCCATTGCAGCTCATTATATCTTTTTCTGGTTATTTTAACAGACATCTCCAATAAAAAACTTTCTCTACGTAGATACTTAGAACCTAAGATCAAGTCACCTTTTAACTTTGCTTTGGATAAACTGACTAGATAGAAGTTAAATTGATAATGGATGGGATATTCAGTATGCTATTATGGCCCTTTGTCCAACATCAGGTTCTTTAAATTTTGTACTTTAAAGACCTCAGTTGGCTGTGCCATTAATATCTCAACAGACTTTCATTCTCTGATTTGCCATGTAACCCCTGTCCACCAGATTTCAGGTTGATATTAGATTGTTTGTGAGAACTGATGGGTCTAAATGTGTTAAACTCTCTGAAATACAGCTTAACATCCTACTGCCTCAAAGTTCATGTCATTTGCACCTCTGTGCACAAAGCAAATGGTAAGATGATACCATTCTCAGTTGGTAGTGTTCAATACTCATTTCACATTTGTTAAAAAAGACAATGGATAATGTGCTAGATGCTGGAGAATCATTTCCTTAGATCCTACCAGTGTTCTCTGAAAGTATTTAGAGAAATGTAAATGCCAGCTCTGCTCTTTTCTTTTTCAATAGTCCTACAAAATGTCCTGGTACCACTTTCCTGTATATAGAAACTAATAATAGAGTAATAATAGTGATAATAAGATTGATTAATAATAAACCCCCACACATCTTTAAGTGAGAAAGGCAAGGAGAGTATAGGCATTCAGGCAGATGATGTGAATAATATAATTTTCTTGGTGCTCTGATATCATAGAGAAAGGTCTGTTAGAGACTGATTAGAGCACTCATATGTAAAAGATTTGACAGAACAGTAGGCCCACATCAAAACAACATGATTTTTCCAGCACAAGTCTTCACTTTTGACAACCACACCTCATATATAAATCTGTAGCAAGGAGCCTATGAAAACTTGGCTCCAGTGCAGCAAAAAGGAAAATTTCTATTTGTGAGGAGGATTTGGGGTGGGGGGGATTAACCCCTTAATTCGAGCAGACCGGGGACAAAAGGGTTCAGGAACATTTTGCCCTGTTTTCTCTTCCCATCCAAAAGAATCCGTAGGCAATGTAAGAAATAAATACTTTACTTACAACCAGAACACACTGTAGATAAACTCCGTAAACTCTGCCACGAAGCACTTAAATGTCTCGTATCCACATCCGCGCCGGCAGTTTCCTTTAAACCAATCTCCATAACCGTAAAACCTCAACCGTAGGGAACTCGAGAGCTCTTTAACACCTATCCGTTGCAACCTATCCAATGGGAGCTTCTGGGGGGAAAGGGAGCCATGGACGCAGGACCTTGGCGAGGGTGATTAGTCCTCTCCATTGTCGTGTAGGTCCCGCCTTTCCTTTTCCCGGGCTTTGTTTTTATACTGCCCCAACAGCCAATTAGCTCGGGTCTTACATTTGTGCGCTTTTCAAGCAGCTGAGCTGGGGATTTTGCTGCATGCATGCTTCGCGCAGCTAATTGGGCTGCACCCGCTGTTTCCCCATGCAGCGAGCACAGTTTGCTGGCATTTGGTCACGGTTTATCACCACTTATTTATCACACTATTGTCTTCAGTAAAGCCGAGTTTTCATCCTAAAGCCATTTATACAAATGACCATGCTGGCAAGTGCCACAGTAAAGCACAGCAAGTGGAATAAATGTACAGTTACCACCCTTTATACAGTACTGAGTGTACCCTAATAAGCACACCCAAGACAGCTTATTGACATGCTCCTAGTACTGCTTTGAGGGTAGCTATTTGACATCCCTTTGGTGTGTTCCATGCTATACTTCATTAGGAAACTTTGTAGTATGACCCTTTGGTGGGATAGACATACCCAAAGGTCTGGAATGGGAAGCCACTAGTGGAGTTTGCCCCTTATATTTTGAGGAACAGTAGCTAGTGCTATTTGTTGCCAGATGCATACCATGCCAGCTACATTTCAAGGTGAGGCAAACTCCCTCAATACCCAGTGACCTGTGAAGGAGTTTTGTTTATATGGCCTCTTTATACTGAGGTGTATCAATTACATTTTTCTTATAGAGCTAATTGTTCAACCATTTAGATCCTAAACTTTCTGTCCAATTCCTACTCATTCTACAAGGATTTGGCCTCTCTTCATCCAAGGAGTAGCCATCTGCCTCAAAAGGGTAATACTAGTCCTCCCCAAGTAATTCATAGTTTTCCCATTCTTTCAACGGTGAGATTTGTACTTTTCCAGAGATGCATCCTATTCTACCTTCCAGAAGTTCATAGCACTCTCATTCTGACATTTAAAAGTCTAATGAAACTATAGAGCTAGATCCTACTCTGTTCATGGAAGTGCTTTGCCCTCCATTTGCTCAATAGGCAGCCTTAGAACAGCCATAGCTAACTCCATGACATTTGGATCCTTCTGACATAGGGGATACAGTGCTTCAGCACCAAGATGTCTACCTTACCCAATACATTTAAAAGACAGACAGCAGTACAATGACCTCAGCATAAAGAAATGCCTCCCATTGTGGTTTGTTCTACTGCTCCTCCAGTAGTCTAGCAGTTAGAGCGCATACCCAGCAGGAGATGTAGCTCCTAGTTCCAAGGGATCGGGGGTGGGAGAGGTATTTTAATTAGAGTGGCTCCTGGGAGCCACTCTAAAGTGTTTGCAGTGTCTTGTCTATTCAGTGTCCCCTGTTTCAACATGGTGGTGGGGGCTTGTCATTTGACAAGCTTTAGTTAAAGCACCCGCCACCATTTTGACATGCAGGAACACTGAATACACAAGATGCTGTTAGAACTCCAACACATTTGAATCAGGACATGTTGGAGCATGCGTAAAAGTACTGTTAGTCTCCACCCCCATATCCCTAAAGCAGTTTGAACCTAGCTTACACTCTTACCAGAACTGTGCATCCTTCACTCTTCCTGCTAAACGTCACTATCTGGGCAGGTAGGACTGAAAAGATTTGTAGGGCCAGAAGGAGAGCAAGCAAGCAGAAGCCTGGCCTCTGGGGTCCAGTCCTGGGAAGAAACGATCACTCATAGTTTCATAGTTTCATAGTAACTAGGGTCAGAAGGGGCCTAGAGCAGGCCATCTAGTCTGACCCCCTGCCAATGGCAGGAACGAGTGCCAGGGT
>JAGPOW010003316.1:171436983-171451282 GCA_030014935.1 Caiman crocodilus
GAAATCCCTGCCCTGAGGGGTTTACCAGCAGCCTCTCAGGCTGGCACAGGGAGAGGTTTCTGGAGAGGGGCACCCATGGTGGCATTTCTGCCACAGTTAGTAATTAAGCAAGTTCTTTTCTTAGTGCCTGAGCAAAGGACTTGCTGTAACATATGCAGTTTGTGCACGTACTTGATTTTACTGACTGTGATCTTGAGAGCTATGAGAAAAATATTGACTCACCAGGATTTAAGCACACAGAATGATGTCAGCAGAAGTTCACACTGTTGTATTAAAAATGCAGTGGCTACTGTGCAGGGGGCTTATCTTGCCAACGCTTCTTATCTCAGCTAAGGCAGTAGATGAACTCCCTAAAGGAAAAAAAAACAACGATCAGAAGATTTGGTGACAAGTGTAGTGTCCCTAGCTGATCAGTTCAGTATATGCGGGAGCTATGGGATTTTGCCTAACTTTAATTGGGAGTTGAGAGAGGGTTACAGGTCTTGTCATGCCCCATGGTAGAGACTTCTTTTCTCCTCATTATTCCTTCCCTGCAGCTGCCTGGTTAGTTTATTCTGGAAAATAATACTCTCTACTTAACCAGACTTTTTCCATGAATGTTTTAGGCCCAAGTGCTGTAGTAAGGCTGTCTAAGAGGTCTGGTAAATTAATTTTGGACAGGTAATACAGGATACCAGAAAATATATGTTTACATTGACCAAAGATTTTTATGGATGACTCTTGTTTCAGTACATGCAACAGAGTCTACCATCAGATCAGTGCACCGTGTTTTGGGTTCTTTTAGGAGGGTAGTCATAGATAAAGTCAGATTGTTACCATGGAGTTGATAAAATTATCAGCATATTTTTTGCCACGAAGTTTGTGATTATGCTATGAGGTGTCCATTAGGGGACATACAAACTTAACAGGCCCCATGAGCTGTTATACTAATATATATATATATTTAGTTAGGAGTTCCAGGGGAAATACTCAAAGATTGAGGAATAAATGTTTACACACTGAGTAAGGGTGTCCCTAAATAAGGAGATAGGACAAAAGATGTACAATTGACACTAGCCATTTTTGAGCAAGTAGTTTAGGGGGAGTTTTGTCAGACATTTCCATGCTATGTAGAGATTAGGACAAGTGTTTACTTTTTCTGCTATGTTCAAGCAGAAACTTTTCAAGTTTAAATGAGATTTCTTGTGTTTAAGGTCTGATAAATTTGGGTGAGCAGGCACATGTTTGTAGTGATATCAACCAAACTTTTGTAAGGTAAGCTGATTTTACTTTATATGGGAGATTTTCAGTGTAAAATAACCTTGTTATAGCTATGTGAAGAGACAAAAGGTGCCCCAGAAATTCTTTGCTTCTTCACGTCACTGCTTTAAATGCGTCTATGACCCGCAGTTCTGCCTGAGAATTGAAGTGTGACAGTATGTGCTTCCCTAGAGCCTGCTGGCTGAGTCACAACTCCCACTGCTTGGGAACTCTTCACCACTCTTCCCAAATGCAGGCTGTGCCATAGCAGCCACAACATAATTCTTTCTTGATGATATGCAGGCAATGGGAAAGAGGCCAGTATCACCTTGGGTCTATTTGTTATTTTTTCCAGTGAAAAGAAATTCTCTTTTTTTTCATTGCCAAGTGACTGTATGTGCTGTACATTGCACCTATCAGTCTTCTGTCTATATTACCTGCATTAATCTAGTAACATGTGGGATGCCCCTGAGAACAAGCATGTACGTTACCACCTGCCAAGGTGGATTCAAAGTTACCTTTCTCAGCTACATATATAATCCGTGCTTGGTGACACTGAACTGCTATCTATCACATTTGTGTCAGCATGTTGACAAGTCACTATATTTCTTAGCTGAATAAACTACAGCAATGCTATGAGATTTTGTTCTAGGAGCATGTCTTGTGTTCCTAGAAAACAATGCAAAACAGGCTGCAAAAATGGGTGTAAATACTGTAACGATGAGTTATTTCTGTCTGCTTCTTAAGCAATAGGCTGCATCATACAGAGAATCCAGCAAGTCCAATCAGTATTATTTGCATTGTATATGATTATACCATTCATTGATTAATAGCTTTATTATGCTGTAAGTAGGTATCAAGCTGATCCTGGAACTGTCTGGAGTTGGTTTCAAATAACCAAAAAGAAATATTGGAAGTTAATGTAAGGCAGCTGCTATAAATGTGGTAAAGAATCAAGTGAAGATGGTTCTGAATGAGCTACAGCCACCTTTGTTCTGGCATTATATTTTTGTTTCTGTTCTCCCTATTTAATCTTCTTGTCTCCCAGATTGTGAGTTGATTCTGGGATGACTCTGCTCCAGGAACAAGGTCTTGTCAAGGAGACATGTAATACGTACAGACCTAAACCTCAGGGCTGAGTCTTCTTTGATGTTAAGTAAGATGCTCCACAATCCCAAATTGCTGCTACAAATTCCCTGCATTGCAGATTCTGGAGTTTTGTCATGGACTATTCAAGTAACTAAAGGCTTTCTGTGGAGATTATCTGACTTTTCATATATTTAAAGGCCAGCAAAGCAGTTGGATAATCTAGTCAGATCTGCATTTCACAGACCATTATATTTTACCTTGTTCTTCCTGTTTTGAGCCCCCAAACTTGTGTTTGACTAAGCTGTGGCTTGTATTTAGCTATAAGTTACTTTTGAAAAAGATTCAATATTCAGTTGATGACATTCAGAAACAGAGAACCCACCATTTCACCTGGTAGTTTTTTCCTCCTTCCATGTTAAAAAGAAAAAGGATCTGGACCTTATTTGTATTTTTCTGATATCTGTACCAAGCTATTGGGTCCTGTCCTGCTGCCACCTTGTTTATGAATTTTACATTAGGCAGGCATGAGGTATAAGAGAGGAATAAGCCTGGCAACAGACATTAGAACAGAGGTGGCCAACCCATGGCACATGTGCCACAGGCAGCTGGGGGCGGTGGGGGGCGGCTGTAGCTCATTCAAGTGGCGTGGGATGTCATAGATGACAGGAGCCAGGGGCAGTACGACCTAGGGGGAGCCGGCAGCAGGAGGCAGAAGCCCAGCCCCACTCCATCCCTACCCAGTTCCCTGCCCCAATACTGTTCCAGCACCACGTGGCTCCAGACTATGGTAGTATGGGGCTGCACCAGTATGGGGGGGTGTGTGTATGTATGTAGGGAGAGTGTGTGTGTGTGTTTGTAGGGTGAGTGCCACTTGCACACTGCACCATACACATGCATCCACACCCCTCCTTGTACTGCCATATATGCAGATCCTGACACCCACACCCCCCCAGACACCCCAGCCACCCTCTCCCCCCAGGCTTCTACAAACCCCACATATCCACACCTCCCGCATGCTCCCTTACCGCACCCCCACCCCCCCACACCTATCCACCCCCACAGACACACCCACATGCTCCCTCACCCCACACACCCACACAACCACAGCTCCCCACAAACCTAAACCTACCCCCCAACAATATACAAGAGTAAGACTTCATTTTGAGCTATTACATACAATCACCTCTACGTACACCACAAAAATATATGTAAACCAGGACAAAATATTTTTTAAAATCAAATTAATGTTTTAGATCTTCACTTTTTAGAGTATAATTTGGTATTTTTCTGGCTCTTAGATGGCAAAACCCCTGGCTGAAAGGAGTACTTGCACGGGTAAGGGGAAGGACTTCTGGTGCCAAGGTTGGGGGTGGAGCTTTTGGTCCTAAGATGGTGACCATGGGGCAGGGCACCTGTCAAGCGGTGGGGCTACCAATGCAACCCTCGCTTGCCAAAACTCGGTAGGTGGCCTTTTGCTTGAATTAATTGCCTGCCCGAGTGAAACTGTTTCAGTTATGCCTCTGGGGACAGGGATCAGAGAGCTACTTGGGGAGCATCAGTGTTGCACTTGTGGCATGCCTGCCAAAAAAGGCTCACTACCACTCTACTAGAACCTAAGATCTCCCCTCCCTGGGGAAGTGTCCAGTCCTGGACTACAGAGTGCATTTTCTTCCATGTTGTCCTCCTGGCCCCACGACTCGCATTCTTTTCTGTCCAATGCCCCAGCCTCAACAGTGAGGGAACAGGATGAGGGAACCCCAGATTCTTCTGCCTGATGATTATGGCAGTCTCCTAGGAGGTGGGAAATGAGCATTTGGATCTAGTCAGATGAGAGAGCTCTTAGACCTCTAGACTCCTACTTCCTGGGAGAGGCTATTATGCAAAAAGTAGTTCCTCCTCCAGCTGTGTTTTTGAAAGACTAGTTTACTTCTGTTTAAATCTGAACCATTGTGCCTAAGTTCCCCACTATATTACAGGTTATGAAGTGCACAGGTACTGTGATGATGGGGGAGGAATATTTTTAGTAAATCATATATATTTTAATACAGATAAAATTGTTTCTGGCAAAAGCTGATTTTTTTAAAAGATGACAAAAGGCTGTGATTTTTAATTGCATATAATTAGCCATTATGGGCATCTATATATATGCTCCGGGGTGAGGAGTGCTTGAATTAAAGTGGCTCTCAGAAAACTATTCAATATTTATTTGAGGACATCCAGAAACAGATAATCCACCATTTTACCTGGCAATGTCACATGTATTCAGCATCGCACACTTCAGAAAGGTGAAGGGGGTGCTGCTTTAACTAAAACTCATTTGACAAGCTTTACTTTAAGCACCCTTGCTGCCATTTTGAAATATGTGGACGCTGAATACATGTGATGTGGAGGCTGCTGGAGTGCGCTAATTAGCATGTTCCAGCAGACTCAATTAATTAAGTCTGCTCTGTCCCATGCTAATTAGTATGCATGGAAGCAGAGGTCCATTACATGTATAAGTGCCCATTAATTTTAATAGCAAACGTAGGACCTAAGTATCTTCTCATGTATGATAGTATAAGTCTGTAGATTTAAATGGTGCACTAGTGACATGAATGACCAAACTTTAGCCCTCAGCAATTCTAGGTCTTCAAAAGTCATCTTTGCTCTTTCATTACTTATTTCTTTGAGAGGCAATTTCTCCAAAGATGAAAATGAAGGGACCCCTGAATGATCAACTTGTGACCAATGGCACACAGGATCCAAGCATTCATGCATTAAAGTGTAATAACCAATGTGCACTGTAGTATGTCTTGTAAAACACCTTTCAGTGTAACTGTAAAGATAAGTGACACAACAACTTGAAAGAAGAGAAAATTTCTATATTACACATTCTGCTGAAGAAAGATGGAAAGTGACATTTCAGGGGTGTTATTGATATAGAATTACAGAATTATGTATATTGAGCCACTCTGCAGTTTCAATAGAAGAATGTTCATTTTGTCTAGCCAAGTAGAATGAGTAGATGTGGAAAGTAGGCCTTAGTTATTTAAGGCTTACATGTGCATAGGAAGTATTACTTGCATGGATATGGCAGAAAGATGGATCTTTATTTTTGAGTACTATTTAGCATTTTTCTCTTGTCTTTCCAGCTTCCAGGGGAAGAATTATTATCTAGACAGCTAATTTAAAGGATTACAATGTTCCTTTTATCTCCTATATAACCAAATCTCTCTAGCTGTGTTCAGATTTCTGATTCATCCAGTCTTGTCTATATGTGATTTTTTGTTAGTTTTAACTGAAAGCAAATTTTAAACCAGGTATAGTCTCTTAGGTGAATGTTCTTAAATTGGCACCAGGCTTTCCTGCACCAGCAGTAAGAAGTGATGGGATATAATGTGCTATTACATGATTGTGCCTCTTGCAATGCCTGTGTAGCATGGCAGGAAGCACGATTGTTTGAGTCACACATTAGATCCCAACACACCTTTAGCTTCATGTATATATGGGACCTTAGTGACTGAACTGCTTGGTTTTTTAAATGCTTTATACTACATCTGTCTCTCCATACAGGTACACGTATAGGTACAGCTGTATCTCCTTCTTTCTCAGACCTGAGGAAAGAAAGGCAACTTGGGTGCTGACAGATGTGGAAAAAAAAGGCACTTTACGAGAAGCAGCAGTGCACTACTTTGACCCAGCTGTGCAGCGTCTGCATAGGTCGAGCGCTTCAGTGGAGCTTTTTGGTTCTTTTGTCTAATAGCTGATTCAATGAGTGCCTAGTCTATGCAGTTGTTGGGAAAGCTGGGTCCACCTAATGTGATGCCTCTTCTGGGCATAGGCTGGGCTTGGCATGGGAATGTGCTGAATTTAAAGTGAAGAGCCGTTTTTTTTTTCTGAATCTACAAGCAGCCTTTATGGGTACTCCTGTCTAAACCTGATAATTTCTTGAACAGTGGGAGAGATTTTTATTAGAGTTTAAAAAAAAAGTGAAAATAATTCCAAGCACAATTTTTTCCCTTGTATATTTCTTCCAAAAATAAATGAAGTTACAGAATAGTACTCATTAACAATGTTAGCAATATCTTGCTTAGCAGTTGTCATCTTTTTACACATAAAAAAGCAAATGCTGTGCTGATTTATTACTGTATAGACTCAAATTTCTATGTGAGAGCTGTAATATCTTTAAACCCTTCTATGCAAATATTAGTATGTCATAACATGCTGTAAAAATGTGCGTGTGTGTCTGTGAAAAGGACACTGTCAAAGTTATTAAGCACAGGTTTTGGTTGCAACCATTTTTCCCCTTATGTATTTTTAATAGGCTCCTCATATGGCAGCACTAGTATTTCTTTAACTCTCACTAGTCCAAAGGAGACCCATTACAAATAATTTTTAAAAATTATTATATATATTTTTTTTACAAAAAGGCCCTAAATGTTCTGCAAAATTACAACAGGGAAGGGGAAAACCCACAATATTTAAAAAATATCTAACAGCTCAATTTTCAAAAGTTTATAGAAACCTAAGCCATTCTGAAAACTATTATAAATGGCATAAGAGCTTGAGTCCCAATGACTTTTTGGCATTTGTGAAAATGTTTTCCTTGGTTAGGAAACATGATGAACCTTTTGAGCAGCTATTATAAATAAGCCTTATTGAAAAACCTCAGAAACAATATTTGGAAGCATTTGCTCAGTTTGTAAAGGATTTTTGGACTGGGCATGTAATAACTCTTTTTTATAAAAAATAAAATAATAATAATAATAATCATATCTAGGTGGAACAAGGAGGAAATAAAGGCTAATGTAAGTTCAGAGCGTATTAGGTGAGATGGTCAGTAGATACAAGGAAACACTAACACCGTTGTATAAGGGATTGGTAGGACCCCACTGAGGATCCTGTGTGCAGTTCAGGTCACCAATGTTCAGAAAAGATGGAGTCAGATTGGAAAATGTGCAAAGAAGACAATTAAAATGGTTAAGGGAATAGAGTCAGGTATCCAGGTTGTAGCCATATTGGTCAATGGACTTGGCTTAGTTATGTCTGCATTGGATGTCAGGGCTCCTCCTCCCCTACACCCAACCCCTTTCCACTCAAATGTTGCCACTGAACCCTGATGGTGTATGCTTTCCAATCGATTTGTATCCTTCCACATGCTATGTAAGAAGCAAAGTTCCTTAGGCCATCACCTGTGCCTCTGCCTCAAAGGGATTACAACATAGGCAGGTAATTAAACTTACTCAGGCTGGTGGCCAGGCAGGCATCAGTGCTTGGCATTAGCTGAGCCCTCCCAACTGCGGTAATGAAATTAGTCCTGGGGTGCTTGGTGCCTGTAATAGGGAACCCTAGCCCTGTTACCAGAAGGCAGGTTGGTCCCTTTAAGACCAGAACTTTCTAGGCACAGCCTGCTGGCAGGGTAGAGGTTAAAAGATGAGTCTGGCCAGCTAGTCAGGTGACCAGAAGGGGGCAGGCCAGAACTATAAAAACCCTGAGACGGAGGTTTTGCTTGAGAGCTCCACAGAGAGGCTCAACTACTGAGACAAGGGAACCGCTGGTGACTCAGAGAGGTGGTGGCAGCACCACAGGGAGGAGCATCACAGGCAGCGGGGAAGCAGAAGCACCAAGACTCGCAGAAAAAGTAAGCTGGCATGCTGCCTTTTTTAATTGCTATTTTTTTGTTGTTAGAACCAACTGACTTACTGTGTGTATGTGTGTGTGTGTATGTATATATATACACACATATATATGTTGATTAATACACCGGTGGTTTGTGGATGAGGCTTTAGGGGAGGAGGCAGCCTCATCAGCCCCTTGAGCATAGTCATAAACGGCCAAGGGGGCTTGCTGTACCAGTGTGTGCTTTTGGCCTGGGCCAGTAGATGTTTGGGGCTGCTGCCCAGCCTTAAACTTGAAGCTCTCTGGCTGCAAGGCTAGTGGACAGACCTCTAGGACGGAGAGCCTGGGCTCCATATTGGAAGAAAAAGGAGGGCCACGAGCCCCAAGATTAAGGTGCTAGAGCCTCAGAGTCAAACCCTATCTCCTGGGCTTAGACTGGTAGGACTAGCTAGAGAAAGACAGGGGGGCAAGGCCGTTGGTGGCTGAGAACCCCAACATAGAAGTACAATAGGCAGTCTCCTACTTGTAAGAACAGCTGTATAATATTACATCAAGCCACGGCAGGAAAGTAAAAGTGGTATATGAGAAGCATTAAGGGACTTCAAGGGTGCCCCTCATAGGCCGCAGATAGCAAACAAAAGAAAAAAATGATGCTGAGGAGGGTAACCTGTTACAGTGCCCCATTTCTAACTGCCCTTGTCCAAGCTCTCTGCATATGCTGGCACACTGTTTCTCCCTGTGCCCCTTCCTGTGCCCCTGGCAGGATCCTGCACTGCTTAGGCTGGCCTGAGCTGGCTCTGTTGCTCTAGCTCACTAGCTCCCAAGGCACTCCTGGTCCACAGTCTTCCCTACCAGTCACACGGCACCAGCCAGCTGTCTCTGCGCAGCTCCTCTGGCCATTCTCTCACCCAGGTTCATGTGAGGGCCACTGTAAAGGCAGTGGCCTGAAGATGTCTGCAGCAGTGAGATCCTATGCTCTAGCAGAGGGGAGGGGGAGAGGGGGGATGCACGGACCCCCTTCTTGCATCCCAGCACATTCCATCTCCTCTCTCTTTGGCCCATATCTTAGTCTTCTTCCTTTGGGCTCCAGGCCAATCAATGCATCCCTTCTGGCTGGCGAGCCAGTCAGATTGCAGTGTGGCCCCCTAGGCCTGGGCTAATCTAGAACAGCTGATCTTGCATTCATTCAGGTGGAGCCACATGCCTGTCTTCTTCCCCGGGCTCACACTGACCACGTACCATCTAGTAAATCAGCAGCGTGGGCAGGGTCCTGTCACAACTGGGCACGGCCTATTTCTCAGGATCCTTTGAGTGCGTATTAATCAGCTACTTTCCTGTCATTCCAGTTGAAGGGTATTTGTAGTACCCTTGTCTCCACTGTTTTTGTGGGATATGTTGTTTCTGGTGTTCCCAGTTTTATGCCTAGCAGGAAGTGATTGTCTGAAGTGGTGATGTGGGGGAATCCTTGGATAATGGCTGCCCACAAATGCAGAGGACTGGACTTGGTTACTCAGGAGCCCCTTCACATTTCTGTCTTTCTATTTAATGTTTTTTATGTGAATGGGGAGGAATTATCTATGGATAACATTCACTCCTGTGCAGGAGGCCCTTACAAAGCATCACTTAAACAAGACAGGGCCATGAGCTGGTTCTCTAGAGAACAGTAATCACATTCACATATTAACAAGAGAACCTGGACATAAACCAGAGTCTTTTCTTCCCATATCTACTAGTTGTTATTTACTTATTTTTCTTTTAGATGTGTCCTCCAGCCAGAGAACAGAAATGCCATCATGTGACTCTGATGGCCAGCAACATACCATGAAGATCAATTAGCATTTAGTCATGCACAACACTTAAACTAGGAAATTATTTACAAATAGTGAATTTATTCAAAGAAGTTACTTTACAAATTTGTGAGAGGCAAGGATTTCTTTTACTGGCCCTTCTATGCAGTTGGGATAGTTAGACAAGCTGTCTAATGCATGGCATTCTTTCTCAAGCAACAGATGTCTATATCTTCCATGTTTATGGTAGCATATAATTTCTGGACCTTCACAGCTACAACATCAGTCTTTGCAAGCTTGCTAACAGAAAAAGGGCAGGAGTGACTGGATGTGTTTGTTTGTTTGTTTGTTTGTTAGCGATTGCCATTCACTAGGGATTTCCTTGCATTACTTTGAATATGGTTATCACAGCCCTGGGAAAACATCCTCATCTGAATGTTTACCAGGCTGCTCTGTTTGGGTTCCAGCATGATAGATCACTGCCCTTAAAATTTACTGGCTGTGAGCCAGCAGCATCACTGGACTTTCCATGCATACTTCCCCAGCTCTCTGTTACCCTGTCCACAAATAGGATTTTGAAGCTCTGGTTCCCTAGGACCTCTGCTGACCCTACAGACTCGCCAACAGTTAGTGATCTTCTGGGTTTACCATTCTTCTCCTCAGTAACCCACCATGGAAGCAAACAAACATGCAAGTTTTGCAAGGGATCAAAAAACAACTCCACACTTGTTAATAGAAGAAATAGAGATATATCAGTAATAGAACAGCTTTATGCTTTTCTCTGCACGTAGTTTCTTCACCATGCTTGAGTACTGTTTGGTCTTATGTATTAGCCTGTAGGAAGTACAGGACCCTTCTGCTTCTCCACAGCCAGATTCATGCTGTTTTGGCTGGCTTTATACATTACATTGAAAAAGGACTCATTTGCTTCAAATGGATGCTTTCTGCACCTGCCCAAGTTTCCTTTATCTCTGAGCTCTCCTGATTTCCTTTTTGTCAGTTTCACTAGGTGACTTATTCGCTGGGTTATCATCCTCCAGATTCAGACTTTGGTTGGAGCCACTTTGTCTAAAGATGTTCCATTTGTTAGCATTGTGACACATGCAGGAATCACTCTTATTTCCTTGTGTGGGTTTTTTCCTCATCATGGGAGTCACTGAAAGACTGAAGAGAAGGCAGTCCTCCTTCACACCCAAAATGGAGATTGTGGTCTGACATAGGTGTATATAAAAAGTGTCAATAAGAATTCATATTTGTACACAGACAGATTCTCAAAACTATTGCACCATTGTACTGGGGGCTCTGGCATCAAGGGTACACCTAGGTTTTAACTTATGCCCTGTCCTGGAGCATCAGCCCTTGCAAATGTTTTGTGAGCCTCTTGCCATCCATATGCTCACTGAAAATCCTTTCTTATTTGGTCATATCTTATCTCTATGCCCTGAAAGTCTTTTGGAGCAATAAGCTTCCAGCCTTAGCATTCGAAAGCTGTCTGGAACAATATGCTCTGGTTGGCTTCTCGTCCGTCTCCTTGTTACTGGAGTAACGCCCCCACCAAAAATGTCTGGCATTTACTGAAATGTCTACTGACTTGAAAGCAGAATAAACGCAAATACTGGGATATGGTCAATGGATTGTTTAGCTCTGTTAGGTTTTCTAATTCACTCCCCTGTTTCATCACAGTTCTACACTGTTCATTTTAATCAGGTGATGACAGTGTTTGCTTTTTGAGGACAAATTGGGTATGAGTTTGCGCTAAATTTTATTCAGTTGAGAGACGTAATCAGCTCTGAGATATATTTAGGTAGTGATGTTTTAACTGTGGCTTTGACTTTCTCTGGATAGTTCTTCACTTTTTACCAGTCACTTGATTCATAAAGAACCCCTGGCTATGTTTGATGTGGCATATATTTTTCTCTATTTAAATCCATCAGCCTCAAATGCAACAACCTTTTTTGGCCACACTTTCTGTATGCTTTTAGGGCTGTGTAGAGAAAATGATTGGCAAGATTTCAACCCTGAAAATTCTCCACTGACAGGCTGTATCGATGAATGCCTTAATTTTTGCAATTGTTAGGTGTTTAAAAAATTAGTTCTAAACTGCTGAAGGTACACCAGCTCCCTGTAACAAACAGGGGCCACTTCTACATGTTTTTTTTTTTCAGACACTACTGTGCAGTAGCAATGAGCTGTTGTGTCGCATCATGGGTAATGCCCATCAGTTCTACTGCACAGTAGCAATGAGATAATGAGCAGTAGCTTGTTGCTACACAGTAGCATCTTGTGTAGATGTGTCCCATACCTTTTTCATTATGCATTCTTGCACAGCGCTAATCTTCAAATTTAAAAAAAAATGGAAGCATAAGCAAGACAGAAATAGACAATATCCTTCAGTAGTCTTACAGACTTTCATGCAGGATAGGCTTTCTCTCCTTGTTTCCCAACTAGACTGACAGAACTAATGCAAAAACAGGCCCCAGTAACCTTTGATACTCTCTATAGATTTCTTCTTTTTAAAGAGAAAACCATAAGAACTTTTCCACAAGAAGTCAGAATTGTTGTTTTCTGCAAATGTTCACCTCCTGATCTTCTCCATGGGAATAGAATGTGTATGTAATTCCCTTTTCCAGACATAGCACAAAACTTCTACTGGGGCCAGAAGGTGACAGGCTAAAAGAATTATTTCCACGAACACTTAATTTAATATTTTTAGGAATTTTTCTTTTGGAAACAGTTGTACAACATAGAGAAAGTAAAAGGAAAGGGTACTATACCATTTGTAACTCATGACAATATGCACAAGACATCTGATAAAAACGAAGATGAGACCTGTCATCTCTATTGTGTTTTCCAAAAAGCACAATAGGGTTCCCTCTCGTAGAAAATGCTTTGAGAGTTGTAATAACCATGACAAAATATCCAAGACCTTATCAAGTATATCTCCCTTGAAAGCTGACACTTTGTGCAAGTTTAAATATTATACTGAAGCATTGGTTCAGAGTGCCACCTACAGAATCAGTGCTTCTACTTTATAATAAATTAATGTTATACTATTGGGTCTTTTGCCTCCTCCCTCCACTTAATGCTATAGAGAAGTTATTCTCAGGAAACTAGGATACATGAAAGTAGCACCTTAAGTAGGATACAGAAGTCATCACCTAGGTGCGGTGGTGACTTAACTGGGGGCTCAGGTTTGGCAGCTGTTGCTGATGTTCAAAATGCAAAAGCTGCTAATTTTGCCTCTTCATAAAACTAACCTTTTAATGTTAAAACTGCAAAGAATATAATAATCTTTGATAGGGGATGAATTTGTAATCCTTGCAAAAATTTGATGGACCTTGGCTGTGTTTCATTTTGTTGTCCTCCTCTTGGCCACTATAAGAGCATCCTCAGTTTGGAATGGGGGATGGGGGAAGTAAGTGGAACATTTGCATTCAAGTTTAAGAATTAAAAGATAGGTGGAAGGATGTTCTATTACATACAATGAAAGTTGAAGGAGTCAAAGATGTACATGAACTTGGATATCAAGTGAGAAAAAGAAATAGACTTGCATTTCCTTTAGGTACATCAACTTGCCTCATCTCAAAATCCTGGGTAATGATTGTTTTAATAAATTGGAAAATTAGGCCACATTGATTTCTTCTCTGAGAAGTTCCATCTTCTTGGAGAGGGGGCCCATTGTTCCAGGTTCGATACAAACATAAAAAGAGATAGCCAATGCCCCAGCAGGATTTACAGTCTAAAAGACACCAACAGAGGTAAGGTCAGAGACTGAGTCAGACCACAAACACCACTGAACATGATGGAAATCAATACATATAGAGAACGTGAGAGGTACCATAAGAGATAATGACAAATGACAAGTACATCTGTCTCAGTATTATGTATTCCACAGTTGCTCTCTTCCTTTAGGGAATCCAACATGTAGAGACCTAGGAAGTCCACAGGTTGTAGCCCTCCTATTATGTACAACAAAAGCATAAGCACAAATTGCTGCCAAAAGAACATACAGAGACAAGGTTCTGCCCAGCATGACATATCTTCTTTCTTCATAGTTTTAGGGGAATTTTGCAAAGATGTTGGTTTCCCAATGATAGGGTGGCTTCTGCCTCAAATACCTCCCCAAACTCCTATATGCCATCTGAAAGAGGGTGCAACAGGGAACCCTATTGGCATGGTGTCACTGAGGAAGCAGAGTGGCCTTGTAACAGGGAACCCTAGCCCTGTTATCAGGAAACAGGGTGGCCCCCTGTAAATCCAGAACCTTCTGGGCGCAGCTGCCTGGTTGAGCAGGGGTTAAGGATCAAGCCCTGCCAGCTGGTCAGGTGACAGGAAGGGGAAGGCCAAAACCATATAAACCTCAAGTGGAGAAGGCCAGGGAGGCAGCAGAGAGGGAGACTCCTGATGACTACGGAGCAGCTGCAGCAGCCTTCTTGGGAAGAATATGTAATGCTGTGAGACAGAAGTACAATCACATGTAAATGGGCACTTTGCCTCTCTTATATTTTTTATTTTCATTATATGGCCATAGCGGCTTATGGTTTATGTTTAATATTGAAATGCCAGTGGTTTGTGGCTGTGGCTGT
>JAGPOW010003316.1:171451382-171468902 GCA_030014935.1 Caiman crocodilus
TAGAGCC
Source organism: Caiman crocodilus (assembly GCA_030014935.1). Lineage (NCBI taxonomy): Eukaryota > Metazoa > Chordata > Crocodylia > Alligatoridae > Caiman > Caiman crocodilus. The sequence continues at coordinate 171,451,390 of JAGPOW010003316.1, forward strand.
TTGGAGTCAAGCCCTAATTAGTGGGTTTTGACTGACAGGCCTAGCTAGAGAGAGATGGGGTAAGCAGCTGAGAACCCAACATAAAGAGAAATTTATAAAACATCTGTGAGACACGGGGCATGTGAAGGGGAAGTAGGAGCGTGCCCTTAAGGAAACAGCTCATTATCCTACAGGTGGTGAGCCTGGAGCCCGTCTGGGAACCTGTGGGTCAGCCTCCCTCTTTTTTTAGAACCAAGTAACATCAAGTTGTGGCAGGCGAGTAAAAAGGGGAGGTGGGTGGGGAAGCTGATCCCCAGAGAAGGAAAATTCAGCAAGACTTGATGGGGGGCACACTCACCAACATATATATAAAATAAATGCAGCCAAAGACAGCACCCTGTCACAGAGGGGCATACCTTGGACTAGTGCTGGGAAATGAAGAAATATCTGAGAACTGGCACCTCCATCATACCTTAGAAAAGGTTTGAGGTGAGGCACTGGTTGGCATTGTCCATACAAGGTTCCTGTCCAGTAGAAGGACTCCTTTGCATGACCTGATGCTACAAAGTAAAGTGAAAAAGCTGAAGAGATGCTGTGTGTGTGGGTGGGTGGGGGGTCTGTTCTGTTTGTCACAAAGAACCTTTTTCATTAAGGTTTTCTTTCTGAGATCACTTTAAACAAGCAGGTATGGACCCTGGCAAGCAAAACAAGATACAGTTATTCCTTGACTAATTCAGTTGAAGAAATGGAGGCAAAAACCCTAATTGCTTTTAAAATAGCACTGAATAAAATGTATTAAATGGATTATGTGACATGTTGTGTGTGACAGGAGAGGACTAGTCTCAGTGACATGGGAGGTCCCTTCCAGTATTAGCTCTGTCACAGGCTAGAACTAATCCTGAATGTGCCATTGTAGTCTGACAGAGGTGGGGAAGTACCTGCTCCATCTAATGCTAACATTGAAATGTATTTTAAAGTATAAAGAATTTTATCAACTGAATTAATTAGCATGGGACTCTTTTCATTGTGAAGTATATTACTAAGTAGGAACTTGTTTACAATGGGCTGACTAGGGGTCAGAATGCTGTATTTGACTGTAATTATTTTTAATTTGGGAAACATTATTAGCCCCTTCAGAAAGGAAAATAAGGTTCCTTGAGTCATGCTGTGTAGTTGAAGCCTGCTTGATGCATATTGGGAACAACTGTGTTGTATCAGGTAGGCAGTAGTGAGAAGGAAAGATTCCTTTAAGTAGCATCTCTTTTTATAAAGAATATATTGCTATAAAGTTGAACTGAGAGGTGGTGAAATGTAAAACAGAGAGAACCAGGTAGAATAAGACAACATAATTCTCATTCACTTCATGATCTCTGTATTTGTTTGTTAACTCTTGGATCATCCATGTTGGACCTGTATATTGGTAAACATCCAATTCAACTCTGTTAGGTCAAAATGCTCAGCCTAACGTATGATGAAATATAAAATCAGAATATCAAAAGAATAGACTGATGTTTTTTAAAAGTTCTCTCCTGCCATATAATGTGTAGAAATTGCATATCTATTTTAGTATTTGCCCTTTAGTTTCTGATGTTCTTAAAATTTATAACAGTGCTGAGCTGAAATGAAAAATGTGATGTAGATTCTGGAAGATGGAAAATCTGCATGTCAGGTTGCATAATGTAAATAGACAACCAGTGAAAATGATTCAGTTTTTAAATTTACTGTCTGCTGCTTCTATTTTTCTCTTTAACGTCCTTTCTTTTCCTGAGGTCCTGTGTTACCACAAGATACTTGTTCTGCATCTTTATGTATGTCAGCATTAAAGGGGGAAATTTCCCCTGATTGGCAGTTAAGCCTGTGCAGTTTGTGCCTGACTCAACATAAAAACAGTGGTTGACCTTTTCCAGGGCAATGTGGCACCATTCTTTCATCCCTTTAAGGTTATTAACAGTAAGCCAGAAAAGGAATTTAACAGAGCCTTTTCATATTAAAGGGATGCTGTAAAGTAGGCAAGGACTCTATTTTCTCCTTTCTTAAAATTTATTATATACTTGTGAAGAACGGCACTTGAATTCTAAATATTAGCAACCAGCTGACTCCAAACCCCATTGCTCAAATGACAGAAATAAAAGCAGGCAAACAAACGTTGGGTAGTGCAAGAATGTTTGCAGTATTTTGTCTGCTGTTATAAAGACAGTGTAGAGAGCTGTGTTTTAATAATTATGTTTTGTTTTGCTTTTGTAGTTTTATCTGGCAATCTTATTTTTTGGCATTGGCAAAGTAGGGGAGAAAGGGGAGTAGTTTTCTCTGTAGCACTGCTGGTAGAACAACTGTACAGGATGTGGGAAACTTGCAGTCAGTTCTCTGCTTATGTGGTTCAATCCCACATCTTCCACCTCGCAGGAAAGTGTCACATCCTTGGATGGAGGGCTCTCTCTTGGGCAGAGAGGGAGCAAACGTTAGCAAGACTCTGTAGCCTAATGGTTAGGGCTCTCACAGAAGAGGCAAGTCTTAGGGATCTGGTTCCTATTGCAAAGACTTATTCACTTCATCCAAAATTTAATGAAAATGCAATAGTCCTTGGAGCAGGAATCAGAACTCACATCTGACCACCCATCCAGGGGGAGTGTCCCAATTCCTGGTCTACAGAGCCATGCTAGTATGAATGAGCTGTCACAAATAGAAAGACTGTATAAGAAATTCACTTGGGTGTGGGAAAATTGGATTTAAATCCTCCTCCTCCTGATTCTAAGTATGGGTTTGAACAACAGTCTCTTACTCTCTACAAAAACTAACCATTAGGCAATTGGATGTTATGGGAAAAGTATTTCCTAATAAAGAATTTTCCATTTGGCATAAATACCAGGGGTCAGGGAGAGTAAGAGAAAATGAATCCATAGTCTGGTGGTTATGGGATTCAGCCTGGGGGTTGGGGACACCTGTGTCTGCTCTAATGAGCACTTCAAAAAATTTCTAAGTGCTTTGTTTCAGTAGTTCCAGTGTTTTCTTCATTTATTTAATTACAGCTACTGAACATGGCTTTATGTTTGTGTCGTCTCAGAGCAACTGAAACTGCACTTTTGGTGAATAAACTATTTACCCAAAGAAGCAAACAAATAAAACTCACTCGGTTGTATTGCTAGTCCACAATTTTACAGGTGAGGCCTTCCTTTACTCCCTCAAATCACAAGAGCACATTACAAATGAGATTCTTTTACAAATAATAGATGTTATGTTCTTATTACTTGCCTTCTGGTTTTGGATACATTTGGGCCACATTTTCAAGCATTTTTCTTTATACCCACATGGTCTATAAATGTTCCATTTTTATTTATTTATTTATTTACAAGAAGCTAGGATTCTCATGTAATTGCTTGTCTTCAAGACCTGGGGATTTAGGAAAACAACAGGTATTACAACATGCTTTGTAAAATCACAAGTTGGCAAAATCACTTGTTTCAGGAAAAAACTGAAAATGCTGTAACCATCTCTTCACCTCTTCCATCTCTCTGCCAGGCCCTCAACAGAGGCTGAAGGATTCATACGGGGTCTTGTCTTCCAGTTTTGCCTGTGTAAAGTTGCTTACATCATAATTCTAGGAAGTCATTGGTAATTATTTCTTATTCATATGATATGAATCAAGGTTTCAACAGACTACACAACTATTATATAGCAGGAGTCAGTATTGGCTGGAGTCAGTGGCTGCTGTGTTCCCTTTCTGCTTACAGTAGGTGTTTATTCTACCTGATATTGTCCAACACTACAAGGCTCTCTCCTTTGCCTCATGTTTCTCACTTTTCTTTCTGCTCCTTCTTTGAGCTATGAGCTCTTCTATGAAGTATGAGACCCCTGGGCATACACTTACTATCTTGGTATAGGCTTTGGCATTTTTGATCCTGGAGTCTAACCTGCACTGAACAAGCTTCCCACAGCCTTTCTGTGAGGAACTTGGGGCTGTCTAATTCTAAGTGCTAAATGACAGGGTCCATTAGCCAGTTTCCAAGCTAGTTAGCTCACTTGTGCAGCTTCCAGTTTAGGACACAGCCTCCTTGGAGCAGGTCAACATGGCTGAGCATGCCACTATTGGGAATGGCAAGTTTACCATGTAGGTAGAGCCTTTATTTTGAGAACTTTTCAATTAAGTAAAAAATTGTCCTAAATTGCTGTTGATCTGGTTCTATAAACCTGGCTCTGAGAAGAGGAAGAGCTCTGTGGATTATCTCTGTTGCATTCTTTGGTGTCCCTTGGTACCAACTGAGAGTTAGTAGGGATAGGACTTTATAAAGGTTGATATTATAATCTGTCCTTACAGCTGCTGTCAAGGGATGTGTGCACCTTGATCACTCACCAGAAACTCCATGGTGTGTGGGAAACAGTGCCACAGAAAGTGTCTCCACATCCACAGAACTTTCAGGGGGGTGGACAACCTCATGGGGCAAATTAGGGGAGCCAGTGCTATGGCAAAGTGTGATAGAAAGGGTCAAGCCTCCAGTGGAAGCCCTCTTGGTTCCAAGAACAATTCAATCCCATTTGGCTAAAAGGACTATTCAGTCATTCAGCAATGCAGGGCACTACTGTACTGATTTCTTCAAACATCCTGTAACCCTTCTATCAAGCCATTGACTTTCTTAAATTCTGTAGACATCCACCTTCTTCAATGTTTTGTTGGTTAAAAATGTTGCTTCCCCCAGTGGTTTAAGTACTAGTAAATTGGAATTTAAATAATTATAGTCTTCTCAGAATATTTTTAACAAAGATCTATCAAGTATAAAGTTGAATTTTCAATGCCTCATTTAGTAGCACTGCAAAGAAAAAGAACAGAAAGATATTAAAATATTTTGAGCTGGAGGTTTAGAATTACAAAGGAAGACCCTGAGCTCTGATTGCTAATTAAGTTCACATTTAGCACCAATAAAACATGCAGGGATGTAAGGAAGTTGACAAGGCAAAGCCTACAGCGCTCTGTATAATTCCATGCTATAATTATATTGGTATTTTTTTATACTATTATAATTATTATCTTGCCAATATTGTCAAAAAACCTAAACCGTACATAGGTTGTGGCAACTGTATGTGCTGTATGTATATGTCTCTATGTGTAAAAATGTTAACGGCTTTAAAAATATTGAGCCAGTTTTTGATGTTACCTTGATCCTGCAGCTGCTTCACTTAAATCACTGCAACATGAATTTTGTAAGCTGTTCAACAGAAGTCAATCCTCTTGCTACTTATCCTTGAACACATGTCCCACTGAAGTCAGTGGAACTACTCATAAGCTGAACAACATAGATGTATATTACTGGTTGCAAGAGTGTAAGGTCTTTCTGTTGTAAGAACAGCATAACCTAACAATAACCCAATTGTAATTCTGGGTTTAGCCTGATGGGTGTAAGCTGAAAACAAGATCCATTGTGTTTCTGATAGCTAACTGTGCAAGATGAATTATTAAACAGGTTCTATCAAGCTTGTTGTTTCAGATTTTTGTCAGCACAATGATCTGTGTTTAACTAGAGGGGATAACATTGATTCTAAAACAAGGCATGTCACCAATTTCACAAATGGATTGGCAACAAATCTTAATGAGTGTTTTCAAATTTTCCTATAAAGGCCGCATTATTATTCAGCTTTAGACAGCAATGTTACAATCCACATTCAGAATATAGTTTTAGTTTCAGTAAGGAGAGACAGATGTAACGACATGAATTGGTGATAAAGACTTCCTGACTAATGCAGGCAGAGGATTCCTTATCTGTTGACTGAACCGAATTTGAAGGTTAATTGGAATCTGGAGATTAATTTGGAAGTGGTTATACTGATTTTATTTCCAGGTACCTTTACACACAGAAACCACGAACAAACAGAAACCAATGAAAACTGAAAGAAAAGGTTTGGGACGAGATCTCTCTCTCTGTCTTTCTTTCTCTCTCTCCATACTATTTTAAACTAGTATTATGATTTTGGAATGATTCTCATGCAAGATGTAACAAATCTAGTGGGATTTATTTGCAGAATTTCTACATTCATGTCAAGCTGGGTTTCATTTATCCAGGTGACCTACAGAACTGGGATTCACGTACTGTATGCTGCAGAAGGTACTTGTCCTCTTTAAACATTCCCCCACCAAATCTTGCCCTACTTGAAAAGGATAATCAAGTTTGATCCACTATGTTTGGGCCCTTCCATGTGCTTGTAGAAGAGGTCAGATATGTCCTTTAGTGAAGAACTGATTAGAATTAAAGGAACATGCTGTTCAGTAGCTGCTATTGCTTTACAAACATCATCATTTCCTGACAGCTGGGTCCACATAAGTAATTTACGAAGTAACTGAGAACATGTTTATGTGCAGTAACATTTTGATTATTCTGGTAGCAAATACTGAATACTGCAATTTGCATTTGCTTTCATGGCCGCTTTGCAAACACACTTATGAAGGAGTAAGGGGTAAGTGCAGAAAATCCTAGCAATGAGGAAAGTAGTACCTCCAGCAGAGTGCTTCCCTAGTTGGATTTTTCACATATGTGGAAGCAACATATCTATTTGGGTTAGCTACTGAGCACTATCCACAGTAAAGGTCCAGTAATAAAGTACATTAGTTTCTGCCTCCAGTGGGCATACTGCAAATCCCACTGGCTATTAGGGTGAGTCACATCTATTTGGGAACCTTGGAGAAGTAGGTGACATACTTCTGAATTTTGGCTGGGCTGAGTCATGGCAGGCTAGAGTCCAAAACCTACCTACCCCTGCTGCTGTTGGTATGAGGCAGGGGCATGGCCCTTAAGAGGGCTCTGCCTCTTCCATTTGGTCCTGGTAGGTATGGAGCTTTAGGTCAGAGCTTTATTGGTGTAGGCCTTGTTCATGCTGCACCAATTCTGCAACAGGTTGTTGGTCATATGGGACTTCAAATAAGATTCTCATATGGACAGGCATTCCAAGCATCCATGCACTATTGATGAAATCGTGGATGAGGTGGGTAGACCATGTCACCAGGATGTCAAATGAGTGACTGCCAAAGAAAATCTTCTATGGTGAGATAAAGAAAGGAAGATGCTTTCAGGGACGTCAGAAGAAATGTTTCAAGGACTCCCTCAAGCCATCCTTGAAACATTTCACCATCGACTTGAAGTCTTGCTCATGATCGTTCCACCTGGTGACACCTCATCCATACTAGAGTTACAATCTGTAAGCAGAGGAGAACTGCTGAGGCAAAGCAGAAGTGCAAACGGTGTAAGTCTTGCAACAGCAGCACATCTGCCGTTGATCAAGCAACTCAAAGTGGCATCCCTTGCTCATTGTACTGTAGATGGTTCAAAGCAAAAATTAGCCTGATCAGCTACTCCCATGCTCACAAAAAACAAACCAACCAGCTGTCATGGTCATCTTCAAATCCAAAGGATGAACAACAACAATTGGTGGAGAGAGGCAGCTCTCAGCCCTTACAAGCAATCATGGCTGCCTGGACTTGTGGCATTGGAACAAGCTTTCCTCCCCTCCTTTTCTTGCTAAGTCTCCTGGCAATGATTTACTGTAATAATAATAATAATAATAATAATAATTGTGATTATCATGGATGAAAAATCAAGGGGCAAAGCCTCAGGAGGCCTTGTGGAGCCTCCAGGAATACAGGGGGCTTGTGTCTGAGAAATGGCTACACTGTTTTGTGAGCTCACTCTCCACTGGCCAGCCACAGACCAGTTTTGTTCTCTGAGTGCCCTGTATTCCCCAGGTACAGCCAGGGAGCTTCCTAAATCTTTCCCACAGTTTGTCTTAGTTCTATAATGCTGCTCGGCTCTTCTTCAAACTCCAGAAGGTGAGAGAGAGATCTGCCAAACCTCCTTGTGAAGGTCAGCACAATATGGCCTAAAGTGAAGTGTGTAACAGATGTTAATGCAATGTATGAAATACACCTTGAATGCACATGTTGTATGTGCACTACTGCCCTCTACTGGGACCTTTTAGAACTGTTTGAAAGCTTGTCATACTTCCTATGTTTAAAGGACCATTATTTTCGAAATAAAAAAACCCAGGACACAATTCTGGTAGCACTTTAGATGCAGTGTATTTATTCAAAATACAAAATTAAATTCTAAAAAAATTACTACTTGTACATAGTATTAGTGCTTATGATTTGAGCATCATATGTCATTTCTCAAGGAAGAAGGGTTTTTCAACAAATTGTGCTAATACATTTGTTATGAAACAATGACCATATGGCGGTAACATTTACTTTATGCAAAAGAACAACTTGATATCATCTATACTCATTCACCTGCTTACTCCAAACACTGTTCATCATGCTGAACATTTGTTCTGTTGGACGGTTTTGTCTTTGGCAAACACAGAGCAAATTCTTCTTGGCATGAGAACACATTCCAGACAAATGATTTGTACTTACAGAAGCTCTAAATGTGTTGCATGATGAGATGAAAGGCTGCCTTGGTGAAAGCAGAATGAGTAGTCATAAAAGCAACCAACTTCTGGTCCTGGTTAGTGTAGCTGCCTGAATGCAGAGCTATAAGCATACTAGTTAGGACTGAGGGGAGATAGAGCTAATTCGTTCAGGTACAGTATTGCTTTCAATCAGCTAGCCTGTTTGTTTCTTAGGAGTCTGCCTGCAAGCACTTTGCTGGAGCAAATTAGCTCTGCCTCTTGACTGTATAACATTGTGTGAATGCAATGCAGACAGCCTACAGCTGCATTTGTGTGGAATGCAGTAGTGTTGTGTTGCATCTTCCAGCTGACCCAGCAGGATACTGCCTGATGCTGGGTAAATGTTTAAGTTGGGATCACTGGCCAATTTAGGGGAAAAAAAATTCTAATTTGGGACAAAATTCCCATTTTGGGGATTTTTCAAGAGCACTGCCCTGAAATTTAGGATTGTCCTGGAAAAATTGAGAAGTTAATTCCCTTTCTGATCTACCTAAGAACTAGGGGATGTAATTTTTCGATTGATAGGAAAGCGGCCTGTGCTTTTGAAGTAGCAGGTCATGAGTTCTAGTCCTGATTTCGCCCTGGGGCAGGACTACCAAGTGTCGTGGATTTTTAGGGATTTCTCATACCTGTCTTTCTGTGGCAGACAACCTGCCCTTCACTGTGGTGCTTGCTGAAGGTCTCTTTTGTCTCATTACCTGCCACCAGTGCTGATTCTGTGCCAGAAGAAAGAGGTGGCAGTGGCATGTTGCAAGAGGTGCAGGGGATACCTTCTCATACTACAAAGCCAGCTACCTTTTCCACTCTATCTGCACTTCCTCCCTAGAGACAAAGCTCTTATGGAAATCTGGGAGCTTGGTGCATCTGGATGCTTCTAGGATCTGTCTACACTGCTCCCCTACTGTGAAGCACCCCTTGCTTTGGGTCCCCATGCACTAAAAATATGAACTATGTTAGTGTACTGGTTTAGAACAGTTCTAAATGTGCACTAAGAGACATATCCAGGACATGGAAGCTGAAGCTCATACTCAGAGCAGCTCCTAATCAGCTATACCGACTCAGGCCTGAGTTGGGTGCCTTCTGAGTGGGGTCATATGGGTGGAGCATGCTTTCTCAGGGGTGTTGCCAGGTACAGCAGTTTGGACCAGCTTCTGCAATCATAAGGTTTGGGATAGGCAGCCAGACTTTGCTTCCTACTTTCTTCTCTCCACCTCCCCTGTTGGCAGAAAAGATCTCTTGGAGGAGTGAAAAGGAGCAGGAAAAGCTGGGGGTGGCTGGTTGACCAGGCAATTACAGAGTCTCACTTGATGTCACATGAGGGCAGGAAACAGGGAACAGAACCAATGGAATTAGAGAAAATTGGGAAAACCAGAATTTGGAGGAACAGTAGAGAGGGAAATTTAGAGATGGAGAAAGGAACAGAGGAAATTGTAAAGAACTGGGGGAGCTAACCTTCCAAGAACAAAACCTTGTGCTTGATACAAACACCAAGTGAGGAGTTCCTCATTCTGTGGCAGCTGTAATGAAGTGTCATTGCTTCATTACACTGAGTGGCCACGAATGTGTTATGCTACTAGATTAACTATTGCCTGAAGTACTTAGAGCAAGTTAATGGATTCTTTAAGGCAATCTCATTGCTAAGCATACGTAAATTCATACCTCAAATGGGGCAGAGCACTATGTCTTTGTTTGGTTTGCTCTTTTTTTTTAAAAAGCATCACATTATTTACAAGCATTGTGCTGAGATAAAGAATAATAAGTTTTCCTTTAACATATCATGTATCACTTCTTAGCTCATTATCAGCATGGTTTAACTAGTGAGTAGATTCTTTTTAAAGGTAATTATATGAGGGGAACCGGATATTGCTTCACAGAGAAGAGCCAATTTTAAACAGAAAAAGAAACGTTCTTGGCATCCTTTCCCAAGCCTAGGAAGTTTCATTGTGATTCATTGTGCTAGTTTTGGACTCTCGGCTCTTCATGTGTGTGTGTTTAACTTCTGGAGGCAAAAGCTAGATCAATCTGTTTTAGGTGTTTGCTTCATTGTTGGTATTCTGTGCTCTGTCACAATTGCAAGGGCACGGGATGCTTACTGAGAGACAAACAGCTGATGGTAATTTATGGTGTGCCAGATGGGGGGTTGTGATTCAGTCTCAATGGACAATGAAATTACTAACTAGAAAGGGTATCGAACAAAAATGTAGATATTTTGTTGTATGATTAATTGCATTCTGTCAGAGCACTGCCAGCCAAAAATATCTACAAATTTGATATAATTTGCATTTTGGAATGTTTCTTCTTTGTCCAAACAGGAGCCATTTTTCACATGAACATTTCTTGGAGAGTAATACAGGTGCTAGCTGTCAGACTGCAACATGGGTGAAAACTCAGCAGTATTTTGGCACAATTGAACAGTAGTTCCTGATTACAATTTTTCTTCAAGAAACCTTATCTGAATGAGAAAGATTAAGCTTTTGCCTTTCCTACAAAGAATTTACCTTGTTTAGAAGGTTAAAATTGTACTTCATCTTTGAAATCCCTAACAACACCATCATCAATATTAAGCTTATTGGATTTAACTTGGTCTTTCTTTCTGAAGGAGATGCACTGGGCAGGATTTTCTCCTTTGTTTTTATGCTGGTATAATAGTATTAACTTCACTGGTGTTGCTCTTAACACAGTTAAGGACAAAATCCATTAAGTTCTGTGTTGTAGGTTTTTATTATTCAGAGACTGTGAAAACTGAGGTCGTTTTAGCTAACTGTACGTGTGCCTACATGAGATGATTTACAGCTCTGTAGACTAATGTACTGTGCAGTAAAGCATCACCATGTAACTGTGTGCATCAGCTACTGTGCAGTAAGTTAGTCTACTGCTCAGTTAGCTAGTACCTGTAAATACAGGTAGTAAACTAACTGTGCAGTTATTACAGTGCAGTAGTGCTCATATACATGCTGACTGGGAGCAAATTTGTTGCCAGTCAGCCACACCAACAGGGGGCCCAGTCATGGCACTGCTTAGCTCCCGGCTCCCCCCATGAGCTGGGAGCCGATCACATGGGGACTGGGTCCCTCTCTGCTTTCCCTTATTCTGGTGCTGTGGGGCTTCCAGCTCCCCACAGGAACAGGGAGTTGAGCAGCTCTGTGACTGGGGAGCTCTTGATTCCCTGCTCAGCCAGGGACTGGCCAGGAGCTGTCACACCTGTGGGATAGGGGGCTGGGAAACAGCTTTGTGGGAGGGGACCATTTTCCAGCCCCCTGTCCATGGCAGGAAATAACTTTCTTCTGCCCCCTGGAGCCCGGACCTGACCTGAGTGTCCGCTGCCATATGGCAGGAAGAGCTCTAAGCCCTCTTAGGGCTCCTCCTGGCTGCCATATGGAAGAGTATCCTGCCCTGAACCGCTCCTGTTGGAAGCAAATTTGCTCCCAGCCAGTGTACATGTAGACATGTTCTCATGGAAAGCTTACTGCACAGTATTTTATCATGCAGTAAGCTTTCTGTGCATTAATTGTGCATATAGATGCATTCTGTATTTATTTAAAAAGCAATTCTATGGAAAAAGTTCATAAGTTCTTAGCTTGTGATCGGGCAAGTTGTTATGGATGTCCATGCTATTTCATTAATGATCTGTTACCTTTACAAACTCATTTCCTTTGCAGTGTCAGATCAGCCTGGCAGTATTCAGAAAATATGTATTCTGTTATGAATAGAAAATATGCTACAGGAGATGTGCCCTGGAGTTTTTAAACAGAAGAAATGGAATAGGACACATTGCTCTGGGGAAGTGGTAAAATGTAACACTTTCTTAAATCCCTCCCTCCTCTTTGTCTGCCCCAGGAGAAGTCTTCCATACCAGGGAACTACCCAGTAAAGGTTGGCCTGATGATGGAGTGCTGTAACTTTTGTTCCTTGCAGCTTCTGAAGAATAGATTGTTTTTCCTTAGGGACACAGCATCTTCAAAGTGCCTCCCACAAAATTGTATGGTGAAATTAAGTGGCTTCTGAAGAAGCAGATGAACCTGCCACAAGCACAAGAACCTGCCACTGCATGGCACCTGCTGGTAGAAGGTGCCAGTGTCTCATACGTGGGAGACGTATGCAACATTACAGTAGTAACCCATGTCTTCTATCTCTTGACCTGCTTTAATGAATTGGTTGACTACATCATAGTGCACACCCAGGATAGTTGGGACAGCTGTATTGCCAGAGCTTTGTATTGCCCCGAAATAGTGTAATCAAAAGAAGAACCAAGGAAGAGGTTTAATATTCAGGGCTTGAAAGATCCTGCTAAAAGTGATCATATCCAGCAGTGCCTTAGTAAGAAATTCTCTGACTTCCCTGATTAATCTTGACACCATTGACACTGGGAGTGCCTCAAGAAAGGAATCCATGGGCAAATCCAGATGAGCATGCACGTGCCTCATGCCCTGCCTCAAACCCCGTTGATGCAGGACAAGAGGCACCTGCAGGAATGAAAAAATGTTCCCTGTGCTACAAGTTTGCAACATGGGGAGAAAATTAGACCTCTGGATATATTAATTAGACCCCTGGCTGCCAGAGTGTCTCCATGGTTGGCCCCTCACCTTAGTGCTGAAACATGTGGCCGGTCAGACCATGTGTTCAGCACCAGGGCTCTGGTGATGGTGAGTAAGCAGTCCGGGGGGCTGGAGGAGTAGGTGGGGGAACCATGGGGGAGACCCCCGTCAGCCCTGGCTACTCCCCCAGTCCCCTCGGTCTCTGCTTTGCCCTCCCCTTCCCCCTGCCAGCCCTCCAAACCCCTGATCCCTGCCTGGCCCTCCCCTGCCAGCTCCCCCGACCCCCCCCCCCGATCCCTGCCTAGCTGGGTCCGGCCACCCTCAGGAACCCTCTGCTGCCTGGCCAGGCTGGGCCCAGGGCAGCAGGACCCAGCACACGACGGCGGCAGGACCTGGCTGGGCCTGGCATGTGGTTCCTGCATGCCACAATGGGTCCTATTACCCTGGGCCTGGCTTGGCCAGGTGACAGAGGGGCCTCGGGGGTAGCAAGACCCGGTTGGGCCCAGCATGCAGTCCCTGTGTGCTGTGCTGGATCCTGCTGCCCTGGGCATGGCCCAGCCGGGCAGCAGAGGTACTCCAGGGCTGGCAGGACCCAGCTGAGCCCAGCACATGGTCCCTGCACAGCACACCAGGTCCTGTTGCCCTGGGCCCAGCCCAACCAGGTGGCAGAAGGCCCTGAGGGTGGCAAGACCCAGCTGGGCCTGGCACATGGTTCCCACGTGCTGCACTGGGTCCTGCCACCAAGGGCCCAGCCTGGCTGGATGGCAGGGGGACCCCAGGGCCAGCAGGACCCAGCTGGGCTCGGCGTGCAGTACCCGCATGCCACTCGGGGTCTTGCTGCCAAGTCTGGGACCCTGGGAAGGTGGGATGTGGCCCTCCAGAGGAAGATGAGACTCTGGACAGGTGGCAGGGACTGTTGACCTCCAGAGTGCCTGGGATTCTGAGTGGTGAGGCTGTGGCCCTCCAGGGGGAGCTGGGACCCTGGGCAGGGGAGCTGTGGCCCTCTAGGGTGCCTGGGATCCTGGGTGGGGAGGCTGGTGCCATCCAAGGTGCCTGGGGCCCTAGGCAGGGGGGCTGGGGCCCTTTGGGGAATAGGGGCTGTGGCCCTCCAGAGGGGAGCTGGGGCCCTGTGGGGGGGTTGCAGTCCATGTGCTGTGTGAGGGTCTACATCCTATGGGGGACCAGGGGACCCACCCCTCCTGAGCAACCCCTCCCACAAGGTCCCCCATACCCACAGTCCCCCCAACAATCACCCTACACCTACCCACACACACACCCTCCTTCCCCCACACCCCTTCCCACCTCCTTCCTGCAAACAGCACATCACACACTCATCATGTGTGAAGAAAACCAAAAGTACACATCAAATCATATAGGTATTTAGAATTTATTTTATCATGATGCTAGAGACACTGGTAGGCATCCACATTGCTTTAACATTGTAATTATACCAATAAAGCCCTGCCCAACTGAGTGCGCGCGCGTGCGCGCACTCTCTCTCTCTCTCTCTCTCTCTCTCTCTCTCTCTCTCTCTCTCTCTCTCTCTCTCTCTCTCTCTCATATATATAGAATGTAGAATGTGTGTGTAGAGTGGTCTTTTGTGTTAATTGTGGAAAAACATGGATTTTGGCTTATTTTTAAAAATGGATTTGGGCTACTGCTCCAGCAGTCAAGCTGGCACAAGGGGTAGTGTCCCCAGGTACCAAGTGGCCAAGCCCCAGAAGCTCCAGAGAGTGAGTAGCCCTGAGCTGCTTGCCAGGGCAGCTTTTTGTATGGATGGGGCCAGGACAGGATAGCTTTTTGTACTGCTAGGAACAGCACAGGTGCTGGCCCCAGGCTCTAGCTCCCCCTGACTGCAGATCTGGGAGGAGCCAGGCAGGGTTATTTTGCCCCAGGTGGCACAATTTGCTCCACAACAAAGTGCACATCTGAGCACATGCACTGAGGCAAAAAGCCCTGGCCTGCAAAGACTCTTTAAGCTTCTTCTCAAAGAACTGGTTTGATGAGAATGATAGGGAAATTTAAGCTGTCATTTGCAGAAAAAGGAGAACCCTCATAGCGTGATGGAATAATGTCAACCATGAACACCAGGTGCCCCCAGAGACTGGTGGGGACAGGGCATGGTGAGCTCCTGCAGGTGGCAGTAGTGCTGTTGGTAGCAGGGTGGGGGTGAGGGGGTGGTGAGTGCTGACCAGGGGTCGCTGACCACCTGCAGATGCTACCGGCAGGATTGGCGGTGGCCAGTGGCAATCAGAGCCTGCCTGCAGATGCCACCACGCAGGTGGTGGTGGTGGGCAGGGTGGTAGTGGCAAGAGGTGACCATCCACAGGTGCTGCCAGCAGCATTGGCTGTGCCCCCCCCGAAAAAGTGCCACCAATCTCAGGCGGGTGCATGTGCACCCTTATGTACCCCCTACACATCACCAGTGATGTCAACTCCAAACAGATGCAAGGTATTTATTAATACATTAAAGCCAAGACCTAGAGGAAAATTCCAGAGGGAAGGGAGAAGTGGTAGAAGGGCAAAGCAAAAGAGATTCAAAAGTTTGCTGACAGCCACAGTATACATAGTTTCTTCAGTTCAGTCAAAGCTATCTATGGGCCAGGCACACAAGAAGCCATTCTTCTGAGGTCCAAGGATGGAACAACATTCTTTAAAGACAGCTTCATCATCAATATACAGTGGAAGGAACACTTTCAAGAGCTTCTGAACCAAGATTCCAATGTCAAAGACCATAAAATTAAAACCTTTCCATGATACCTCATTAAGGGCTACCTTGAAGATCCACCAATTTATCAAGAGGCCTTGAAACTGTTAAGCAGGTAGCTTAACAAAAAGCATGTGGTCTTGATGGAATACGAGATGAAATTTATAAGCATGATGGAACAGAGCTCTCTCACAAAATACATACCATTATTCTGAAAATCTGGAAACATGAACAGATTCCCAGTGACTTCAGATATGCCAGAATCATAATCATATTCAAGAAAGGAACTGGATCAGATTGCAGTAATTACCATGGCATTGCACTCCTGTCCACAGCTGGGAAGAATCTTGCCCACATTCTCCTCAGATAATCATTCTCCTCACCAAGGAGGTTTTATCTGAGTCTCAGCGTGGTTTTAGACAATTCAGAAGGACTATAGGCATGATCTTTGTTGCTAGACAAAGCAACAAAGTCAGCAGGATAAGTGCCGTGACCAACACTAAGCTCTTTATATTGTCTTCATTGACCTGACTAAGGTATTTGATTCAATCAAAAGAGAGGCCTCATGGAAGATTCCAATGAGATCTGGATGCCTACAAAATTTGTTACCTTCATCAGACTTCTTTATGATGACCTTATAGCAATTGTCCTAAGCACTGGTTTGGAAACAGACCCTTCAGTCTTAGTACTGGAGTCCAGCAAGGATATGTGATTACATCAATTAACTTTTTTATTATACTGAAGCTGTTATACATCTCATTGTTAGACTTCCATATAGAGCCAGCATCCAGTACCACATGGCTGGGAATCTCTTTAACATCAACTTGTTAAATTCCAAATCCAAGATAACCAACACCTCCGTTATTGATCTGACAATTGTGCTGCTTGTTACCACTCAATTGCAGAGTTCCAGGTTACCACTGACTACTTCTGTGAACCATATGAAATCCTTGGACTCCTGGTCCATGTGGGTAGAAATGATACATCCAAGGACAAGCTGGATACATCATAGAGGACTATAAGGCCTTGGGACACCAACTGAAGAAGACAAGGGTCCCAGGTGGTATTTTTCCTCCATTCTCCCAGTAAGTGGACGGGGTAAGTGTCATGAGGCCTGCATTGACGTGGTTCACCGGCAGCTTTGGAGCTGGTGCCATAAGGCAGGCTTTGGGTTTTTTGACAATGACCCATTTTTTTGTAAGAAGGGCATGCTGTGGTGGGATGGGCAGATGTATCTTTTCCTCTAGGTTGGCTGATCTCATATGGCAGGCTTTAAATTAGCTTTGCTGGGGAAAGGGGCCACTTCGAGTAGAGAGGATGCTTCATCAGCACACAGAGTGACAAGAGGAAGGGAAGCCCAGGTAAGCATCAACATCCGGGGAACAGGGGGCCATAACTGTCCTGGGAGTCGGAGGGAGGCATGTGCACCCTCAGGAGTCCTCAGGTGCCTCTACACTAATACTCGTAGTATGGGGTGTAAGCAAGAGGAACTGAGCCTCCAGATTGTGAGTAAGAACCCAGGCTTAATAGGGCTTATAGAAACCTGGTGGGACCCTACCTACGACTGGGCGGTGGGCATTCAGGGGTACACCCTGTATAGAACAGACAGGACAGAGAGGAAAGGTTGGGGGGTTGCGCTCTATGTCAAAGAGCACCTCACATCATCAAGGATTAGCTTCGGGTTAGAGGAGGGTTGGGCAGAGACACTATGGGTCAAACTACAAGGGGGGTATGGCAAAAGGGACCTTACAGTGGGTGTCTACTATAGACCACCCAACCAGGGGGAAGAGCTAGACCAGGACTTCTCCAGTCAGCTTATGGAGGCGGTTAGGTCAAGGGATGTTATTGTCATGGGTGACCTAAAC
>JAGPOW010003316.1:171469002-171487557 GCA_030014935.1 Caiman crocodilus
CAGCAAGGGCATTCAGCAATGCCTGAGGACTAAAAGGGAGGTGTACAACCAGTGGAAGGGAGGAGCTGTCACCAAGGAGGAGTACTCCTTCTCGGCCCGAGAGTGTAGGAGGGCTATTAGGAAGGCCAAGGCAGAGATGAAACTCAGGCTAGCGGCCAGGATTAAGGATAACAAAAAGTCCTTTTTCAAGTACATTCAGAGCAAGAAGAGGGCACCAGGCAATGTAGGGCCCCTGCAAGATAGAAATGGTAATCTGGTGGCCACGCCAGACAAGAAAGCTGATATTTTTAATAGTTTCTTTGCCTCTGTTTTCTTGAACAGGGGCTGGGATATCCCACCTACCAAAGGTAGGGACAATCTTGGGGATAGCTCTATCAAGCCTTCAGTCAGTGCAGATGTAGTTTGGGATCTTCTGGAAGGGCTGGACATTTTTAAATCTGCAGGTCCAGATGCCCTCCACCCAAGGATGTTGAGGGAGCTGGCAGGGGTCATCGTGGAGCCCTTGGTCTGGCTGTATGAGCATTCATGGTCATTTGGCCAGGTGCCAGGGAATTGGAAACTGGCTAATGTGGTCCCCATTTTCAAGAAGAGGAGGAAGGAGGACCCAAGTAACTATAGGCCTGTAAGCCTCACTTTGGTGCTCGGGATGATCTTGGAGATGATCATCAAGGAGCACATCTGTGGGGAGCCTGCAGGGGAGAGCATGCTCAGGGGCAATCAGCATGGATTCATCAAAGGCAGGTCTTGCCAGACCAATCTGATTGCCTTTTATGACCAAGTAACTAAATCCATGGATGATGATGTTGTTGTGGATGTAGTCTTTCTAGACTTTAAGAAGGCCCTTGACACTGTCTCACCCCATCCTCATCAATAAATTAAGCGACTGTGGCATTGATGCCTGCACAGTTGGATGGGTAAAAAATTGGCTGATGGGGCGCACCCAGAGAGCAGTGGTGGGTGGGCTGTATTCAACCTGGCGAGATGTGAGTAGTGGGGTACCCCAGGGTTCAGTCCTCAGGCCCGCACTATTTAACATCTTGATCAGCAACTTGGGCGAGGGGATGGAAAGCACGCTGTCCAAGTTTGCTGATGACACTAAGATGTGGGGTGAGGTGGACACACTTGAAGGGAGATAGAAGCTGCAACTAGATTTAGACAGACTACAGAAGTGGGCAGACGAGAATAGGATGGGGTTCAACATAGACAAATGTAGGGTGCTGCACCTTGGGAGAAGGAATCCACAGCATACATACAGGCTGGGGAGTTCCACTCTTGAAAGCACAGAGGTGGAAAGGGATCTTGGAGTCATTATTGATTCCAAGATGAACATGAGCTGCCAATGCCAGACCGCAGCCAGCAAGGCCAGCCATACTTGTCATACGTCCAAAGGTGCATCTCAAGCCAATCCAGAGAGGTGATACTCCCCCTTTATGTGACTTTGGTCAGGCTGCAGTTGGAGTACTGCATCCAGTACTGGGCACCACACTTCAAAAGGGATGTGGCCAGCCTGGAGTGTGTTCAGAGGAGGGCCTCCTGCTTGGTGAGAGGCCAGCAGGACAGGCCCTACGAGGAGAGACTGAAGGACCTGAACCTGTTCAGCCTCAGCAAGAGGAGGCTGAGAGGAGACCTAGTGGCTGCCTACAAGCTCATCAGGGGAGATCAACAGCAAATAGTCAGAGCCCTTTTCTCCCCAGCACCACCTGGGGTGACAAGAAACAATGGTCATAAGCTGATGGAGAATAGGTTTAGGTTAGAGATCAGAAGGCAAGATTTTACAGTTAGGGTGGCCAAAATCTGGAACCAGTTTCCCAGGGAAGTGGTCCTTGCCCCTACCTTGGGCAAAATGAAGAGGAGGTTGGATGATCACCTGTCTGGGGTCTTGTGAACCCAGCATTCATTCTTGCCTGTAGCAGGGGGTCAGGCTAGATGATCTGCTCAGGTTCCTCCTGACCCTAGCTACTGTGAAACTGTGGGTTAGGTACTTAGGATTTCTGTAGTGATGGCTCCCTAGGTGATTCAGATTCCCTTTTGTTTATCAGGTAGGCACCTACAGCTATCCAATAGAAATGCTATACAGGGATATATGCCTGAGTTTCCAATCTTTGAAGTTTAAATGTATGACTCAGGGCTGAGACAGTGACCATCCTCACTTCAGAACTCAGATTGTTCAGAGACTAGATTCATAGATTTTAGGGTCGGAAGGGACCTCAATAGAGCATCGAGTCCGACCCCTTCATAGGCAGGAAAGAGTGCTGGGTTTAGATGACCCCAGCTAGATGCATATCCAACCTCCTCTTGAAAACCCTCAAGGTAGAGGAGAGCACCACCTCCCTTGAGAGCCTGTTCCAGACCTTGGCCACTCTAACTGTGAAGAAGTTCTTCCTAATGTCCAGTCTAAATCTGCTCTCTGCTAGCTTGTGGCCATTATTTCTTATTTCTATTTCTTTAATAGTACCTATCTGAATGAGTACATCTAATAGATTGCAGTGTTGAGTTCAGTTTAAAGTACAGCATTTTCTGTTGACTCTTGAACAGTAGTGCACCTTTTGTATGGTAGTCCTAGTGGTTAGAGAACTTGCCCTGGAAGCTGGAAACTTGGGGATATGAGTAGGAGATCCCTATCTACTTTGCAGGAAAGTGCCCTAAGCACTAGATTTTGTATTATGATGGGTACTGCTTCCACCCCCTCCTGTTGAAGGTGTCTAGAATTCAAAACTCAGGGGTGAGAAGGAAAGCAAATGATAGGGAACTGTGACTCTGTATCTTAGTGGGTAGGGCACTCCCTGGTAGGGAATCCTGTCTTCTGCTGCCAGTTACTCCTGCTATTTAACAAATAATTGTCTAATGTAAGATACAGTCCTGGCTTTCCGCAAGACTATCTTCTTCCTTTCTTGCTCTCCTTCCATCCCCAGGACTCTTGCAACATTGCAATTGGTCTGTTTCAACAAGGTGAGGTAGGGCCATCCAACCTTGTCTAGGACCATGTTGTACAGGATACTTAGCACATATTAAATGCAAGCATCCAGGTGTTCAAGTAGGAAAACATTTGTTAAGTGTTCTCATACATATTACAACATTATGATTAATTATATCATAATACAGGTATACATTTTCCAGTGAGAAATATCTCCAGATGGTATTAAGTAGTGTGTTGAGCTAGCATCAGACTGTTCTATGGAGATAATACGATCAATTGTGGTCCCAGGGCTTGCACCCACATTTGCTGATTGTTGGTCTCAGCACTGGGATCACACTAGAGTCTCCAACCTGCTCTGGTGCAGGGCACTGGTGCAATCCAGTAATTAAAACAAAACATGCACCAGCTCTCACCACCATCCACTATGTAATTGCTCAGAACTTGTTTTAACTTTAACATGTGCTAAGTGTTCCATGTAGCAAGGCCTCTAGAGCTGTGGTTCCTAACCTGTTCTATACTGTGGATGGGCACGGGAGTGGGAGGGGGCATACGGATCCAGCTGCATCCCTCCTGGGGCTGCCCTGCTGCTCAGCTTTAATCCTGCATGTGACTGCTGGCAGAGGAAGCTGCTCACCTGGGTGGACAGATGGGGTCCGAGCTGGGGGCTTGTGCCACAATCCAGCAGCCAACCTTTTGTGGCCCAATACTGGGCCACAGCCTGGTGGTCAGAAACCTCTGCCCTAAAGTCCGAGCACTCACTTCGGAAGTTGGAACCTTGGGCTTAAATCTCCTCAGTATGAGAGAGGCCTAGACTCTGATTTTTTCACTTCCTAGACAAGGGTGTTTGCCACTAGGCTATTGTGCTAGAATGTGTGTACATCCACTTACTGAGCTATACAGGTATTCTCAGCAACAAATCTACTCTTAGCTTCCTGTCTGCAGAAGGAATTAGGGACTTAAGTGGAGGCTGTGTGATGTATATCACAACAGAACTCATGTAGTAGTGAAGCATTTAGGCAGCTGGTCTGGATTGTTTCTGTGCACAGCAGATTAGCATTCAGTGGCTAGGGATCTGTTCAAGCCAAAATTGAAGAACTTAATGAATCTACATGCTAAACTGTTTTATAGCTGCTGAGCAAGGTTGATTTTAATTACTTTCTGTAACTGGGATGTCTAACCCCCAGCTGAGTCCAGTTTAGGCACCTGAGAAGTTGATTGGAATCTGCCTCTTTGCCTTTAAACTCCAGAGAGGGATGGGAGTTCAGAAACATCCCCAGGCTTACTATTTCCTATTGCTGAGCATCTAGGCCTGTGGTTCTAAACCAAGGTGCTCTGGCATCCTGGGTTGCTGCAAGAGCCTTTCAGGAGTGCTGCTGCTACCACCACAGATGCAACTAGGTGAAGCTGCCCCATGTGCCTTGTGCAGAACCAGGCTAAGAAGGTTTGTGGCCTGCTCTTGCTGTAGCCATTTCTAGTCCAACCCTCTGTGCTCTTTTGGAAAACAGATATGCACAGGGGAGATGGAACAGTCCTGCACATGTGTTTCCTGACAGGGCAGTGGGGGGATGGAGTCAAACCAGGAAGGGTTCAGGCAAGAGTGAGCACCTTTTTCTGCTTTAGGTTTATCAAATAATGTTATTGCAGGAAGGCATGCATGGTTCTGCTCCAAACTTTCCTAGTCTGGCTGCACGTGAGGCTCTTAGTTTCACTTGGTCACAGCAAACGTACTCCAGATGAGAACAACTTAGGTAAGGTGAGACAGTACAACAGTGGTTCTCAACCAGATAGACACCAAATTGAAAAAAATGTATGCAGGGTTGCCCCCAAACTAAAAAAATTCTAGAACTATTGATCTTGATTCTCTGAATTGCTATTTGAAGGTACCTAAGTCTTCCAATTGCCTCTACAGGGAGTTTGGTTCCTACCCTTGCTTTGATTTATCCTCTGGAGGCTAGGGCTATCTTGCTATCTTGCAAGATATCTTAATAGACACCTGGATCTCTTGAGTGTATATTAACAATCTTTACAGAAGCAGGACATTGGCCACAGCGGTCCCTTTGCTTTACTGGTGGCAGGTTAGAATGTTATGTCTTGTGCCGGGCCAGTGTTGACAGCTTGGTTTGTTAGGAGGTTAGACAATGGATTCTAAAGATGGTTTGGACAGAGATGATCCTACCTTAGGCAGGGGATTGGATTAGATGACCTCTGGAGGTCCCTTCCAGCCCTTGTTCTCTATGATACTAGGATTCTATGAGTTTTAGACATGGTAATGCCTAAGTTAGAGATTTTGCCCTCAGTCACACTGGTTCCAACTTTAGTGGCATTTCACTTTAAAGTCTGGGTCCTGGGGCATAAGGATCATTGTCAGTTGTTGTATAAAGGGCATGGACTTGCGGGCACTCCCAGACTGATAATTGTGGTCCGTCACAGTGATCCACCATGCCCACAAGGCCTTAACCTTTATGCAGCACTGCTGAGCTGACCAGTTGTCCCCTCACACCTGCAGCCAGCCTGACAGACACGCACAGACATGGGCGTTGGAGTGCCCACCCCTTGTGAACTGGCACTGCACCTCTGCCTTGCCCCAAAGTGCCATGAGATTGTCAGTCCCCCTTGTAGTCAGTTAGGGCACTGGGTGATGGACATGGGTGTGGGTGAAGAAGATGCCATTGGGAATCCCACGCTGGGTTTCTGGGTCTTTCTACAGCTGTTCCTGTGCTGCTGTGCCTGGGCAGCTGCCTGTAGCACCTGGAGCAGAGGAATGGCATGGGACTGGCAGCCACACAGCAGAGGCAATGCCCTGCACCACCTGCAGGCTCTGGGTAGGCTGCTGAGGGTGGGCTACAGGCAGGTGGAGCTGGCCCTGCTGGCCAGAAGCTACCTGCAGCTGGGCCTGGGGGCTGACAGAAGCTTGTAGCACCAGCATGGGCCTGACAGCTGTGCCAGGGTGCAGGTAGGCTGGTGAGGCTAGCCTGCAGGCTTCTCAAGGGGGCACAGGGCCTAGAGTGCCCTCAAGCTGCCTGCTGTTGTGCCCCAGGGCTCAGATGCATGTAGGCTTTTACGGGCTTGAGGCAGGGGCTGCAATAGAGGCAGCCCAGCCTTGGGGCTGGAGAGGCTCCCAGTCTAGAACCCAGGGGCTAGTCTCAGGGTGGCTCCCTAGTGGCAGGGCTGACCTGGGAGCAAATTTGCTCCTGGGTTGTATCTACATGTGTGTAACTGTGCAGTAACTAATCACAAGTGAATTTGTTACCTGCATTTGAAGGTAGAAAATTTACTTGTGATTAGCCAATTTTACTGCATAGTAAGTGTGCACACATATGGATGTACACACATAAACTAGGATACTGTGCAGTTAAGTATCCCATGTATATGTGCTCGGTAGCGACAGCATTCCAAATAACACATATATTCGTGTTTAAAATGTGTATTCTTTTCCTGAAGTAAAGTGATGTAAACTAAGTGGCAGGCAAATAATTTACATTAATATTAGATGGAAGAAGTGTTTATTAGTAGATTAATGACACTTTTGTTTGTAACAGGTTTTAAGAACTAAGGCAAAAGTGTGATTAAATTTTCAAGACCAAAATGTGTGGGAGGAAATGAGGAAGCAGAAGGGGAGATTACAGGCATGACTACTCCATCAAAAGACCATGCTAGGAAGTGCTGCATTGACACTTGTTACACTCCTTTTGAGTGATACGCTCCTGAAGGATGTAAAGTAGCATGTCCCAATGAATGTGAATGTGCAGGGGCACACATTTCCTGTGGGACAAATGGCAGTGGCAAACTGTCCCAAGTGGTGTAGGAGAGGCTGGAGCCAGCACTTGTGTTAGCCCGATCAGCCTTACCTGGGGACCTGGGGGTTTCCTGGGGCAGCAGCAGCACCGAGCCAGCTGCTCTGAGCCTGGCTGGCAGCCACAGTGTGGCTCTGGCCAGCCAGGTTTCCTTTCTGGTAGCACACGCCATTCCTGTGTGTGCCATACCACTTTATTCAGCAACGCTTTTTTTTTTGATACTGGGATCTTCCACTGTCAAAAAACCCTTCCACACTGCTAATTAGCAATGTGGAAAATGTGCGTGTGTGCACTGCGTGCAATTTGTGGTACCTCAGACTGCTTTAAGATACTGCAGAGAACATGCTCATCAGGATACCCCCTCTTATTTTGGAGCCAGGGATGCACCAAGAAACACACTTGAGACACAATGTTTACTGGTATTTGTCCAGTTCTTTACTAAGAAGTGGGCATGTCATGTTTCAATGCTGCACTTCCTACCAGTTGTATAACAATTTAGATGTGTGTGAGGCACCATGCTTTTAACAACTAGATGCGTTGGTGATAAAATTAAAGTCTTGAAGTTTTATGGCTACTGTAAAATATTGCTCCATAAGTTACAGTTGTTAGTTTGCACCGGTAACTATTGGGAAGCCAAACTTTATAGGCCAGTACTTTACAATACACAAAGAAATTGCTTTGACCAGCACTAAAATGCAGCTACCTCTGGGGTAAAAGAGTAGATTTCTTTTAAAGGCTCATTATTCTCATTCATAGGCAAAATTCTAGCTGACTGTCCCTATGTCCAATGAATGACACTATGTATGCGTTCTGGTTAGGAGGGTGGTAGTTAAAGAATCTGTCTGGTACATATTTGGAACATATGGTGATTTGTTGTTCTTTAATACTTTCCAGCAACTTCACAATCGTATTCTTTCTTTCTGTCTCCCTGTCTCTGTAAGCAAGCTAACAACACTCTATCTTTCCTTTGTGCTCCCAAAAGAATAGGATCTAACAGACAACTTTCTCACCAATTCCTGTGTGCTATACAGAGTGAAAAAAAGATTCCAAGGGAAAGAACATGCACTCCATCTGCACTATGTGAATTTCCTTTTCAGGTTAGCCTGAGACAGGAGTGTGGTTAGGGCCAGATTTTCTGATTATATGTGTAAGTAGGCTTAAGTACATAAGTGTGATTCTGTTTGATTCTCTGAAAAAGAGTAAATGCAAGTGGTCAGTGGATTATCCTCCTTGCTGCTTATGACTCAGTTTTAAGTGTGTGTTAAAAAATGCATTAATGGATTTTCAGAATCTGAACAGGGTGGGATAGAATTGCACTTAAGTGCCTAAAAGTGCTTATACACTTAATAGGTGTAATAGAACATGGCCTGTTGTGATTTTCTAAATAAAAGGAAAAAGGTAGTTTGATTATATAAAGCTGGTTAATGAGTAATAGATGATGTAGAATTCAGCAAGGCAATTTAATGTAAGCAACATTGCTCATGAATTTAGGAATGTTACATTTGTAAGCTATTGATAAATAGACCAAATGTATTTAATTTTAAAGCAATAGAGTTACATCAATAGAACAGTAAAAATTACATAAAAAGTTACATCAATAGAACAGTAAAAATTGTTGAAAGGACTGGCAAAGATTTTTGTGGGTGATGTATTTTATTAGACCAATGGCATGGTTAACTTGATGAAAAATGCATTGCATTTGAAAGCTGATTTAAATCTATCTCAACCATGGACTATGCAGTTGGTCCCGTAAGTTATTAGCCACAAAACTCCTTACCTCTTATTTCCTGAACCATCACAGCTACAACACCACTCCAGCACTACCAAAATTTGAAAGGACTGGATTAATCAAGAAATGCTAAAGAACATATATATCACAAAGACATCTGTCTCTCTGTAGTGTGCTATAAACTACACTAAATGGAACTTCTACCAAAGAAAAGGGGTGCTGAGAATTTTGAAAAGTAACAATTAACCAGTAATAAAATAATCTGCTCATAAAAGCCAATATGTTGCCAGGACATCAATGAAAGACCTTACAAATGTTCATTTATTTTAAACTGTGCTAAGAGCTTTACAGAGCAAAGAGAAAGTCAGCATTTCTACCCTGAAGAGCTGCACTGTCCGGAGGGACCACCAAGTTTGATTCCCTTCATGGCTAGGGACAGACATTCAAAAAGCCTGAGCCTGAATTGATTCAATCTTTGCAGGTTAGTTTAACCTGCCTAGGTTGAACTGGTTTGCAGCTGCACAGACATTCTCTCTGGACTGAGGAAATGCAGGCACATGCCTACAGTAGCTCAGTCTAGAAGGTGGAGGGGCGGCAGCCGGGGAGAAGGTGTGCTAGAGCATCTGTCCCTTCCTTTTCACTGTGCTGAGCTGAGGCAGAGCATAGCCAGGCCCCAGAAGGATGCTTTGATTAGGGAGGGGTGTAAACCCCCATCCTGCCTGCACTGTCCTGGGCTTTTCCCCACTCAGTGCTCAAGGGGTGGGAGTGTTGCCAGCTCCCAGCTAGCACTCTGAGGCAAAGGTTGTGTGTGTAGTGCATGCATCTGTTGATGATACTGAGCTTTTCAATTTCCCTCTCCCTGATTCTTCTTATTGTCTGCAAACCTGACAGGTGAGGAAGCCAGCAGGGAGTTGATAACACAGCCTTTAATAGCTCCAAAAAGCCCTGTTCTGTCTGTTTGTCCCAGTGAAATTGGAGACACAGACATGCTTCAGCATTAGCTAGCATACCACATACCTAGGGTCTGTGGGGCTGGGGTTTGTGCTGTGGGAGATGGGAGGGAGGGAGTGAGTGAGGGAGGGGGGATTCCTGCTTGAGCAGCTGCAGTCTCCACTGGAGCTCTAGCTAAAGAGCAGAGGGGCAGGGCCAGCTCTGCTCTCTGGAGCAGTGAGCACAGCACAATACAGCCCAGCCCTGGACTGCAAAGCATTTGGGATGCTGCGGGACTCTGGTTTAACTTAAACCAGGAAGAGGTCTGGGACAGACACTGCATCAACCATTTTGACACAAATCAGTTAAGTCTGATACTACATTCAAGCAGATTTATCTTGAACCAGTTTCAGCCATTTTGAAGAGGAGACTGCCCCCGGAGATCACCAAGAGAGAGGGAGCAAGAGGACAGTGAGGGACAGGAGAGAGTCCTGACCTGGAGGATGCTGAATATAGAACTGATTATGATAGAGCTCCAGTGCACTGGGAGGTGAGAGTGGGGATCCTACTTACCGTGGTGGCTGACTGTGGTGAAGATGGCTCTGGGAACAAGAACTGACCCACCTGAAAAGGCAAATTAATAAGGGAGGGGCGAGCCCCAGCCTAGATGTGTTCCCCAGTGACGGGGATAATTTTGGTTACTTCTGTTTCTCAGTTATTCGTTGCCTGGTCCAGTAAAAACTAATAAATGAAATGACTATCAAAATAGTGCACACAAAGACCACCTGAATTGTAACTCGCTTCCAATCAATTTTTCAGTTTTCTCCCATCACAGCATGGCAGATGAGTCACTGAATGAGATGTGGAGAGACAACACCCCATAACAGTATCATAAACTCTTGGGACTGAACCATTTTATATCATTTAAAGATCCTGATGGAAATGGTGGAAAGTTTGTCAGAAGAGGTGTAATTGGACATTTGAGCAGGGCTTGTGCCACAGTTGTTACCCCTTCTTTACACTACTGTTTGTCAGGAAGCATGAGGTTGAAATGTCCCATAACTCTGTGCTCCTGTTAGGAGTTAATGCAATGCAAAGAATGAATAGAACTGGCTGGGACGGGGGGTGTCCTGGAAACGGGTAGCTAAGGAATGCATAATTCAAAGCATCACACTTTGCTGCTTCTAGGTTTGGTATTCTTATGGAGCTACTGATAGAGTTGCTCAGGGTAAATCTCCTAGAACACAGAGGATCTGGCTAATGTAAGGAGGACTGGGCTACTCTACTTGGCATCAAGTTCAAGAAATCTGTTCTTCTGAATAAGGCAAATAAAACAATACTGTATCTTTGACTAGTCTATAATTTTTCTCCTACATTTTACAACTAAATGTGATAGTTTATCCAGTCCTGTGATCTTACTAGACCAGAGATGTTAAACTCAAATCAGTTGGAATCTTTTTTGGGTGATTGTGGGCCATATACTAGAACTCACACTGGCAGCCCCTGTAGCACCACTATCAGGTCTGCACAATAAGCAGAAGAGCTTATGGGTGAGGGCCGAGTGGGGTATGAAGGACTTCAATAGCACCAGACTTCAGTGATTTTGAATGCTCAGGAGGGTAGGGAAGGTCTTAGTGGGGTGTGAGGGATTATGAGGCATCAGAGGGGCTGAGCCATAATGGGGATGCGTCTGTGCAGGGTGCAGTGGGTTCATGGTGGTAGTAAGGGGGTAGAGTAGTGTCATAAGCAAATCAGGTGAGTGCCCCTGTCACAATAGAACTGCCCTAAGCAATTGCAGTTACTTTTAAATTTGGTATGTTCTGCCTCATTAGCTATTCCTACCTGGTGGTCTGTCATTGGTTACTCTAAAAGTATAAAGGTCCGTGCAGCTTCTGCCCAAGTTGGGGAGCTCTGAGCACGTGGTAGAGTACGGAGAACTTTGCCACATGGCAGAGAAAAGCTGGCGGACTGATCACCCACCTACCTCTCCCTGTCACCATTTGCTCCCAACGTATTCTTCATCCTGCATGCTCATTTCTGTCTACAAACATGCCGGCTTGTTCCGTTGCCAGTTATCTGTAACTACTCAAGCAACTCGTTACCTGTAACTGCGTAAGCAACCTTACCACCTGCGTCGTGGCCACCAGTGGCGTAAGTAAAGTTAAAGTTGTTTTTGCAACCAATACGCTGTGTCCCGCCTCTCCACCACCAGCCCGCCTGATGTCCATTTAAATTAGTGATCCTCTGGATGGCTCCGGCCTCCCGAGACAGGTAGGACTCAGTGGGTGCATGTGCTTGTGTTTAATGCAAATGCAGGTAGCAAATTTAAGTGCAATTAGTTAATATGTAGTAGGACATGTGTAGCCATGACCCGGCAGCCTACCCCAGGGATGTAGCCTAGGAGCCTCCTACTCCAGGTCTGGGTTTCTCATTGGCAGTCCCTGTCTGCAGGCTACAGAAGCCAGCAGCCATTTTCTGCCCTGGGGCACATACCAGGGAGCCTAAGGGCACTGCAGGCCCTGTGTGTCCCCCTTGGCAGGCCACAGCCCTGTTGTGCCTCCCTCCTACCACCCCAGCAGTCCTGCTCAGTTTGTGGCTGCTGGCTGGGGGGTGTTTTGCTGGTGAATCATCAGCCTGTGGCAGGATGGCCATACCCACCCTCACCCCTGGCCCGGACCCCTACCGTTGCCCCCCCCCCAGCCTGGCTTGCCTACACTCCCCTGGCCCTGGGTTCCCCCTGCCATCATGCAGAGAGGCAGGACACAGTGCAAAAATTTATTGCACAGCCCGTGCCCCCACAGCTGGGTGGGCACAGACCCCTTGCACCCCAAGGAAGGTGTCAGTGCTGGTGGCAATGTCCTTCTCAGCAGTGGGTAGCAGGGGCATGTAATGCTGACACAGGTAGCCCTCAAGGTTGTGGTGGAGGTTGTGGGGCACCCTAGGCTTGCCCCCCATGCCATCATAACTCAGATTCATATCAGCTGTGCAGGGTCACCCAGAGTGTCAGGAGAATAAGCAGCAGCAGGACATAGTGGGTCAGGCACCCCTACACAAACAGTTCATCACACACTGGCTAGGGTCTGCATGGCAGGGGCAAACTCAGGGCATAGCAGTGGTGTAGGAGTGGGAGGCAGCCCCTGGGAGGGTAGAGGCACAGTCAACTCCTTGTCCCAGTTCTCTGGGAACTCTGTATGGTCCAAGCCTGGGTGTTGTGGGCTGGGTGGCAGCACAGAAGGGTGGGTAGCCTGCAGCAGGAGTGGGGTGGAATGGGATCTGGAGCTGTGGTGCTGCCAGTGGCCAACACCCACTGGGCCACTGGCCCCAGGGAAGGGTATAAGGATGGGGGGTTCAGCCAGCAGCCACCTTGGCCCAGACCTGCCCAGCCTGACTTCCCTGGGCACCCATACATGGCTGACCCCTGATCTGAGGCTGGTGCACAACATCTGATCTTTGAAATGTTGCAAACTCTCACAAAAGGCTTCTGTCTTCTGGCTCTGTAGGGCCTACATCTGGATGCAGGGGAGACACTGCAGCGGCCAGCAGGGATGCCAGGTTGGGGATGTGGCTGCAGAGCATTAGGGCTCTCTGGATGCACCAGCTACTCCAGACGTGCACCCAAAATGAGACCCTGCTGGTGGAGGTGGCTGCTGGTGGAGGCCTGCTGGTGGAGAAAGATGTGGATGCACATGCCTGGCACCAGGAGGTCTTGGTCTGCTAGGAAATGTGGCACCAGGAGGACATCACTGGGAAGACTTTCTGGGAGGAAGCATGGGAGCATGAATAGCAGGGCAAGCTCCTAGCCCTGAAGCATGTGCGCATCCAGGGGCTGTGGGAGCAAAATGACATCCTTGGCCAAGCAGTGGAGGCCACAGATGATGACCAGTGAATCCTGGATGCTGTCTTGGGCCTGGCAGTCTAATGTATTCATCTACACATGCTATTAATGTGAAGCAATAGACTCCAGAGTTTATTGCTTCTAGCACGACATTTGAATGTGAGTGCCTGCTCCCCCTGGCTCAACATGCTGTGGAGGGGCTGGCTGGGGCATGCGGGTGCCTCAGTGTGGGGCTAGCCCGTAGGCAGCACCTACATGTGTGCTGCTGTAGAGTTTTTTACTATGTAGCAGGTTAGTATTTTTATTTACAAGTATTTTTATTTTTATTTACAAGTATTTACAAATATTTGTGTTTATTTGTAACTAATATTATAAATTAGTTTACTCCAGCCTAATAGAGGCACATATTTGGATACTGAGACATTTATTGTACAGCTAATTAGCATACTGCACAGTAAACTGTCATGTAGATGCACCCAGTGTGACACAATCTGGTTTTATCTCTTTTAAACAATTCACCCAGTCAGAATCCAGTCTACATTTACAAATTAACTTCATTTTTGACTGGGTGAAGCTATTTTTGACTGGCCTTTTCTCTAGGCCAATTAGAATTTCACAAATTGAAGAATAGCAAAGTCTTTCTGCTCTTGGTCGGTTTTTGTTTGTTTGCTTGTTTGGTTGGTTGGGTTTTTTTTTTTACTCAAAGCTTCCTATAGAAGCCATCGGACAGACTTGAAACAATGTGACAAATGAACAAATTTGTGACACATCAGGCATTCTGTTTGACTGAAATAAAATAATTCTAATAGAATGTTGTCACAGGATAATGGACTCCCGCTGGTTTAGAAATGCTTTGCAAAACTGAGATGTTTACTTTCTCAGTAGAAGATATTGAACCCATGACAACAATCTTTTCCATTAGAGAATTAACTACTGATAGGTTCAGAGTTTAGATTTTGTAATAAAAGAATTACAAATTTGTAATACAATGTATTTCCTGAAGTACACTTTCCCCTAAAATACTGTGATTGGCACTGTGCTATTGGCTGAGAACAGCTAGTGAGAATGACCAAAAATAATGGTGATGGACTGGTCTTTTTTAATTGTTTAAAGTGGAATGGTTTGGGAAACACAGCAACAAATAAACAAAACACCTGAAGGAATATAAATGGCGAGAATGTATTCTTAAAAAAATTATGGTTGTAGTAGTAACAGAAATTCTTTTAAAAAATCCCTGTTGGGTTTTACTTCAAATATTTCCTAATTGCAAGCTTTACTTAACAAAACACCGGGAACAAAAACAATGTGGAATCTAACATTTTTGCATTTTAAAAATAATAACCGTAAAAAAACTGATTATAGGGCATGGATTTTGAAGGCAACAATTAAAGAACATTTTCCAAATATTTGTAAAATTGCCTGTAAAATACATGTGAATTGCATTATGTTGTTCTGACAATGTGAAGTTCTTGCTGGCATTCTTTTTTTCCAGCAAGAACTACACATAGGTAGTAAACAGCTACATAGTGGGTGCATCTCCATGTGTGCTTTATTGCGGAGTTGACTAATTAGCTCCACAGTAAGGCATCACAGTCTACATATGCATTGGTATTAAAGTGCAGTAAACTCATTAAATCTACTGTAGGATAATACAGGATAATAATGCTGTTGGGGGCAGCACTATGTTATGGCAAAGAAATAAAAGGTGCTGAAACACAGATGTAGCTGGTGACTGGACAAGCGCCAGATTCCTCCCTACCCCCAGTCACATGACTCTGCAGGTTCTCTACCCTCATGCCCCAGCCAGCCCCTCTGGTGCCACCCAGAGCCCGGGGCTGATCCCCCAAGCCTACTGCCAGCCCAGGCCAGCTCTGCCCTGGCTCAGAGTGCTGCTGTTCCAGGCAAACGTGTAGCCTGGGAGCAGTGCACTCTGGCTCATAGTGCTCTGGAATTTATCATGTTTCCTTAATTGCATGTGTAGATGCACCCGGTTAGTCAGTAATGTGGAAACGTCAACACATTCCAATAAGACTTTTATAGCAGAGCAGCTTATATTCTCTATGTACTGTAATTATGCTTTCATGTTGTATCATTGTCAAGAAAATCATTCAACTCCCAGATGTAGCTTGTCCCTGTAAACTTATAGTTAGGTCAACTTAAGTCAGATGAATGTAATTGAGTAACCTTACCTAACAGGCTCCAGAACTCAAGGAGGTCCTAGTTTTTCTAATATTTTTGTTTTCCTCATATAAAACCACCTTTTGGTTATGATTCGTACTTTTCCAGAAGGTCCCTCTATTTTGTTCAGTTTATTTTTAGCCATTGTGGACATCAAATAGAATTTATCATGCCCTAGACAGACCACTGATATGTGTCCTACTGGAACAAACAGGTATTGGGCCTACTAACATGCATTCAATCTTTGTTCTTTGCAAACTAACAGGTGATGTTGCAACACTAATTTTTGGCTAGCAGTTAGGTTTTCTCAGTGTGCTGTATCAGCTGGAACAATAGCAGCCTTGAGGTCCTAATTGCATTTTTTTATACTGAATGAACTTCAGTTGGCACATTATCTAAACAGTCAAGGAAACCAGGTTTTACATTTTTTGTAAATGAATGATTTTTGTGCATGAGTAAATCCAGTTATAGTTGTGTTGACCTCAAGGACTGGAATTTAAAATGAATGATTTCCTTTTCCATTTTAATTGAACTCAATGTCATATAAAAATGTTACAAGGCCATGGATTTTTTTTAATATAGCAAGGAGTTTGCAAGAATCCAGAGAAAGTTTGATAATATTTGTTAGAAAATGGTAGTTTAGACTTTATTGTATGAAGAAAAAGAAATAGCCATTGAAAATTGTTGAAAGGATTGTGTGCTCTCTTACCGTTTGGTTTAAAAGTGAGTTTCCAATGCCGAAAACAAAATGTAAATACTCTGACCAGCAAGGCACTTTACTTGAAGTCCTACAAACAAACTGTGTGTATGATATAGAAACAAATGACTTGTATATACTATTTTCTTATTCAGCAATAATGGCTTTATGATCCACAAATAAGTTTTCACTATGGAGCTGAATCTTGTAGTTCTCATTCAGTCATAATTCCCACTGAAGTCCATATGAAGTCAGGAGGAGTATGCTACACTAAGACTGCAGAATAAAAAAGAAAATGGAAAGCAGCAAGGCAAACCTTAGGAAGCAATCACAAAAACAGACCTCTGAACGCATCATGTTCCCACCTTTGATTTACTTCTTAAACACAGAATATACTATTCATCTCTCTCAAAAGTGCTTGTTCAGGAGATGCAGCAATATTGGATCCTGTGATTGAAAGTGGTCAGGATCTTGAAAGGTTGGATAATTCAGTGCTGTTGGCATTGGTATAAGTGACTTAGTCCATTTTTATCAGGGGAAGAAGTAAAAGAAGGAACATCTATCCTTCCTCTAATTTTTAGGATGCAGAGAAGTAGCTTTTGTGATTCAGTGAAGAAATTAACCTTACCAGGTGCAGCAAGTGAAGGACATGGAGTCTCAGAGGAGCTACAGTGCTAAACTAAACTTTTCAGGCCTCTCTGTTCCAGATTAGCTGAAGGAATAATGAAGACTGTGCAATGAAATTCTGTTTCTACCCTAAAAATCATGCTTCTTAAAACATGTCAGTGCAAGTGTTTTAGTTCTTCCTAGCTCTGGTGTACAAGCTTTGATTAGAAAAGTCCAAAGAAGCACAAGAATTGAGGTGGCAGGGGATCAACTTCCTTGTTTTAATGGAGAAAAATATTTCATATACATTTTTATAGGTTTTTAAAATTAAACTTGGTAGGCCAGGGGCATCCAGATGATGGAATTGAAAAGAATGAATGGAGTTGCTTTATTTCTCCCCTTTTTAGGGATTCTAATTAAATGAAGGAATATTTATACCCCTTTTCCCATCGACCTTTTCCCCCCAGGCAGACACCAGGACTCCCTCTGTTATAGTGAGTGGTGTATTTGATAGGACACAAACATCCACTGAAGTAAAAAAAAGAGTCTACATTTGTTTCCAATGGGTTTTGGATCAGGCTGCATTCAGAAGTTTAATGTTTGTTGGTAAGAAGAGGGTGTGAAATGTATACCAAAACATCACTACATAAGCATAAAAATCGAGACCTTAAACCCACCCTACCCTCAAAATTAGCCTAAGACGACCCAATCTGTCTTGTTGATAGCACAAAGTAATAACATTCACATCACGTTTGCTTGGGGCCTTTCTGCCTGGATAGACTACAAGCAATTATTAAGCGGTTCATGGCAAAAATGTCACTTTTTAAAAGCAAATGCATGGCTTGAAGTGGTGGGGTGGTGGGGGGATGAAGATTTAGGTGGCTTATCTTTCATTGTCTTCAAAAATGTCATCCTTCCTCAAAGCTCTAGTTAGCTTGCTTTCTTCTTTGTCTTTTGTTGTTGTTGTTCTTTTGTAATAAGCTGTATTTGAACAGCGATACATTTTATCCTTGCTGTTTCTTTCTTGGATGCAGTATGCAGTCAAAAAAAAAGTAGGACACGAGTGAAACCCTGAACTGAGACATTGCCAACAAATATGACACGAACACAGCTTTTTTTTGTGTGTTTATGAAGATCTCCCTTTCTCAGCTTTGGGAGTGAGCATCCAGAAAAAGGGTGCAGGGGCAGTTGCTGCTAAACTCCTCTTGATTGTGGAGTGCAGAGCTTACAGGAGTTCATTTTAGTGAGAAACTCTTTACACAGGGCGGGATCTTCTAGGTGTCCATGTGGAAGACCTGTTCTTTGGATGGGGCATGTTTCCTCTGCCAGAAAGCGAGCTGGGCGCCTTCCTGTTGTTAGGCTCTACAGGGAGAGCAGTAGCAGACACAACCCGCAGCCCTGCTACTCAGCTGCTGCGGCTGTGTAGACTTGTTGAGCTGGGTGTAGCAGGCATGGAGCTGTCCAGCACTCTTTCAGACAAGAAAATAAAATAAAGCCAAGCGTTTCTATTAGAGGCAAAAGTAGGAACTGGCCTAGCTGGGGCCTGGGGAGGGGGTCTTAATCAGCCCAACTGGAGGGAAGGTGACGGGGTGGGGGTGCGTTGGAGCAGGTGCCCGCAGCCCTTCTCCTGTGCCAAGGGGCGCGGGGCGGCGCGGGGCAGGGGCAGGCGCGGGTGCGGGGCGGGGGGAGCGGCACGTGATGCGGGTGGGGGCGGCGCGGGGAGGCGGCGGCGGCGGCGGCAGAGCCGCGCAGCGGCGCCGGCATCTGCTTTAAAGCCTCCCGGGCAGCGGGCGCCGCGCAGGGCCATGAGTCGTTGCA
This sequence comes from Caiman crocodilus, assembly GCA_030014935.1. NCBI lineage: Eukaryota > Metazoa > Chordata > Crocodylia > Alligatoridae > Caiman > Caiman crocodilus. Next base: position 171,487,507 of record JAGPOW010003316.1, read on the forward strand.
GCGGCAGCAGGAGCAGGAGCAGGATCAGGAGCAGGAGCAGGAGCAAGAGCA
>JAGPOW010003316.1:171487657-171499784 GCA_030014935.1 Caiman crocodilus
GAGCAAGAGCAGGAGCAGCGCCCCGGGCCCCCGCGTGTGAGCCCGGCCGGCCGAGTGGCCGGCCGCGATGTCCCGCCGCAAGATCTCGTCCGAGTCGTTCAGCTCGCTGGGCTCGGACGGGCTGGAGACGAGCCCGGAGGACGAGGGCGAGTGCCCGCTGGCCCGCCTGTGCTGGAACGGCAGCCGCAGCCCGCCCGCGCCGCCCGCCACCCGCCGCGCCCCGCGCCGCCGCCGCCTCAACCTCGACTCGCTCGGCGAGAGCATCAGCCGCCTCACGGCGCCCGCGGTGAGAGCCCGCCCTGCCCCAACTCCGCCCGGGACAAGCGCATCTCCGCCGCGCCGCGCCGCGCCCCCCTCCCTCTCCTGCCGCTTGGCCTTATTTTGCATTTCTCGTCTTAATTTGAAGCCGCTTCAACTAGGAGCACCCAAGTGCTGAGACCCTCGCCTGGGGAGGGGGAGGGGGGGGATAAAAATAGGACCCCGGCTGCCTCCTCCTTATTCCTCCTCTGCCCGCGGTGGCAAGGGCTGGAGTGAGGCTCCTCCGGTCTCTGCGAGAAGCGCGTGAATGGACGCGTCTGGTCCTGAGCCTTCCCGAAAAGCTGAGCACCCATTCCCAAATCTGTGCAGAAAAGGGCTCCTATGGGGCTTTTAAAGGATGGTTTGGTTTTTTTATTATTAAAAAAAAAAGAGTAATATTTTTAAAGCAGGTGGCACTTAACTAGTGAATATGATTTTCTTTAAATAAAACATTGATATATCCCCCTACATTTTTATTGTGTCTGCCTGATACTCCCATTTTTCCTCAAAGAGGAGACGTGAACTACTTTTCCCTGTCAGATTTCCCTGCCCCCCCCATTAGACACAGGGAAAAGTTGTTGAGTTTTCTCACTGTAAAATAGCCGGAGTTATAGGTCTGCACCTGTTCTACCACTCTGCCTGGAGATGTTTGTCCTTTAAAAATGTTCTTTGAAATCAACGGTGTATGAGTACTTGAGTCAGCATACTGAGGATTCATGAATTGCTGAACAGTGCGTGTCATACAATGCTGTCCTTTTCTAAGACAGTGAAATTATTGCCCCAGGCAAGTCTGGGTTAGTTTGTTTTGTGCACAGTAGAGGAATTATACTTACTTTACTACAAAACTGTTGAGCTCCCATAAATACATATATCATGATGAGAACATTTCACTTGGGTTCCAGTTGCAGATGAACGTGTTTTTGGCTCTAAGAGGCTGAGATTGTTTTGGCAGGTGAAGGTATCAATTTTGAGTTGCAACAGGTAGCATGTTAATATGTAACCCGGTTTGTATCTGCTGAATGATAAGGCAGTCATTATGCCTTTCTATATTCTATTATACACCTTTGAATTAAACAAACGTATCTGTTTAATCTCCAGTCATGTGCAATCAAGGCATTGGTGTGCAAAGTGTTCAACATGCTCTTTGTTCAGGATGACTTGGACTAAGTAGATAGCGGTAAACCAGTTGTTTTTAATAAGGAAAATGAATAATGCATCACAGCTGTATGATTTCACTAAGCAGTTTTCCCTCTCCAGGAGGAATAAATTCAGCATTGCAGAATCACAATAGAAGACCTCTCAGGTGTCCTGTCTTGTATTATTATAAAATAAGTAACTTATTTGATACGGTAGTAATACAGGTGCTATAATTAGAGCAATAGATCCAATATAGTTAAACCATTCTGAAGTAGCTCAGTACAGTATTTTTAGATATTTAGCATTACTATTGTTGATAACCTCAGCATTTGTATTTTCATAGCTTTGACTTACCTTCTGTAGTGGGATGCTTTAAAAGGCAGTTTTAGAGGTTAATTTTAGTTAATCACTGCATCATTTGAAGACTAAACAAACAGAACCTAGAGGCAGAGAAACACTGCTGGATCGTCTTATTCACCTTCCTGTCATAGAGGCAGTTTTGGAGGGAGGGAGATAGTTATGTTAATCTGAAGTCAGGCAGAAGGCATGGTAGATTTACACCTCAGACTAACAAAATCGTATAGTATAAGCTTTCATGAGCACAAGATCATTTTATCACCCCCACTACCATCCCCAAGTTTAGTCATTCAAAAATGATTGGGGGAGTGTTGTCCAATCTGGCTTTTTGTTCCAAGCAACAGGGATCCCACTGGTTTCCTTGAGAGAGAATTACAACAATTCTTACTGTTTTGAAGTATTTTTCTTTTTTATATGTGTTGCCTAAAAGTTCCTATATTAATTGCATCTTGGCATTCTACCACTAGAGATTGATTCTGATCTTACTCTGTTCTAAGTCGAGAAATGCAGCTGCAGGCATTAAATCACACTGGCACAAACCTGGTATGAGAGAGAGGAGAATGAGGCTTACTGTCTAGTCTTGATATTGTATGAGTAGTAATTATTCCAAGTCATTATTTTGGTGGGTACTACTTAATGAAACTGTTCAGTGGTACTAACAAAACAGCTACAGTTGTGGGTAAGCACAGTAGAGTAGCCTTCTTGCAGACAGTCAAGTTATCATATCATATTTAATATGGCTTTATTCTCACATCCACTAAGTAATTACTCCATATTTACTTTTGAATATAATAAAGTTATGTGGATATAAAATTAGTATAAGAGGAGGTCCATGATCCTTATTTAATTTTGAAAGTCAAATCCCAAGTAACGCACTCATAAAGACTGAGGAAGATGTTGAGTGTTTTCATTCCCAGAAGGAATGTAGTAGCAACACATGAACACGTAGTGTTAGATGCTTTCAGAGTTGAAAGATGCATTAGGGTTTTCAGGTTTATGTACAGCTGTAACCTTCTGCTCTGCACTTTTAATACAGAGATGGCTCAGTTTCATGTTCAGAGTAGTATCGTTTTTCAGTTTTCATGGATGGAGAATAATAGTATTTGTGAGTAATACTGTTGTGGCATGCAGAGGGCTCCCTGTTGTGATATTATTTCAGTCTGGATGTAGCATTAGCTATAGAGAGTCAATCTGTGAAGACAAGAATACAACTTGAGAGCTGAGGACAAGGGAGCATCCAAGGAGCAGAGAAGCCAAGTGCAAAAGAACGTCCAAGGGGCAGAGGTGCTGAGTGAGAAAGAGCACCCAAAGGGAAGATGGAAAGAGAGAGCTCTGCAGCACTATGGAGTGAGAGTGCTGTGTTACGAGGAGTGCCAGGAAAAAAACCCCAAATCATAACTGGCCATTGATGGTGCTTCTAAATAGTGTGGTTAAATCTTGCCAACTCTGGCTTATCCTGTGTGTGTGTAACAGATAAGCATAAGTAGAAAAGTGCACACTTATTAAGGAAAAAATAAAAGCTATCCTGAAAAATACGGTCACAAGCTACTTGTGGTATTTTATACAAAATACAAAGAAAATTAAAGCAAAATTCAAGTCAATACCTAATTATACTATCAGTGAGAATTGCTATTTAGTTGAAGGCTGCCAGATGGGTATTGGTTTGGGTGAACTTCTGAAAGCTTTGCTTTTTCAATGTATTTTAAAAACTCTGAAATTTAACTCAATTCTTATTGCTCTCTTCACTTCTTTGACTTTCAACAAAGAATAGTTTTTAGTGCTTTTGAGTCATCTGAGTCTATAAATTCTTTTCTAAAACTCCTATTTACATTTTCCGTATTGGGGATTATGAGTATGTGAGTTTTATTATAAAAACATTTAGGGGTTCAATTTTTATTAATTCTAAGGCTGTCCTTTATGACTAAGTAAAAACACCATGAAATGCTAACTTTAAGGTCCCTTTTCATTGCTGTAGTGAGGTAAATTTGCTGTAATCAAGAAAATGTTTGATTCCTGATATTCTAATATCCTGGAACCTGAGTCATCTCTATTCTGCTTTCAACATACTAACATTTCAGTGCAGGCTATTGAATAGTTTAGTGGGTTTTAGTTGGGGCACTGAGCATTTAGAATTTGTTCAGCATGGGCCTAATCCTGTTAATGAAGGTGAATGGGAAAAGAATGAGGCATACCTGCAGAGAGCTTTCTAGAGAAAAGTGGATAGTGGTAATAACAGGAGCCAACTACTATATCTGCTGTTATCTGCAAACTGGTGAGTTATGACTCTGGCTGAAGGGAAAAGAAGTAGGCTGGGCAGAGCACTCAGGTGATATGAGAGAAGAGAGTAAGTAGGATGTCCTCGGAGCTGTCCCATCCAAGGTAATGCAGTGTATGTCAAGCACTTCCATTGTTTCAAGATGCTGCTCTGCTTGAGTATTGCTTTATCAAATATATCGACGATCTAATGGTATAAGAAAGTGGTAATAGAAGCTATTGTAATAGGCAGACACAGATTATGTAGTTCCCACAAAACCTAGTCTTTCGTGCTTGGCTGCTCAGTGATTTGTAGAGACTATTTTGGCACCTCAATGCAAGAGCATAACCTGGGCAGCAGGTTCTTGTTGGCCGTTCAATCTGCTTACTTCATAAGTTTATTTATTTATTTTTTTTCATTCTCTGGATCATGTCTAACAATGTACCTTTTCCATTAGCCCTTGACTTGGTTCTGCTGTCCCTTAGGAACTTCATCCATATGATATCCTTGTTAATTATATAGGCAACTTCTTTAACTCTAACCACAGTTGTATCCTTAAGCCCGCGTTTGCAAATGAGAGGAAAGATCCCCTATGCTGTTGTGCATCTGAAAAGAAGTTGGAAGGATATTTCTTCAAATATTCAAAAATGTGAAATGGGAAGTGTATCAGATCAGGCCCTGAATTAACAACTTTTATCAAAACCAATTGGACCTTTCTCACTGGATGTGATTCTAGTTTTCTAAGAACTAGCAGAAAATTCCAGAAATTCAGGGTGCAGCTTGATTTACAGACTTTTTTTTTTCCTTATGCCCTAGTTTGTGAGAGCATAACTGGACTAATCATATGTACATCTCTTTCAAACTTAAGTTCTACTATTGTGCTTCCAGCTTTATTGCTATGCCACATTTTAAAAGATTAATTTTGACATGAGACACTGATATAAATTATGATTAATTGTAAGTAGGAATGATGATATAAATTCCTCATTTTCAGTTTAGAATTTTCTGGCTTCAAGCACTCTGAGACAAGAAAATGGTATTCTGATCTTATTGAATAAGGTTTTATTATCTAGAAACTATGGTTTATTATTCTGCTGGATTCTGGTTCCTTGAAGCATTTTTCACACTTGCTCCAGTTTATCTTGACCTGTATCCAACACAGAGCTGAAAGTAGAATTAAAATAAGAAGAAAATACTTTTAAAAATCAGTAACAAATTAATATATGCTGTACCCACCTAAGGGGCATAGACTCCCCTAGATGGATGTAGTGAATCTCCTCTTAATGCAATGGAAATTAAGCATGAAAACCAAAGAAGCTATGCCCTTAAGTATTTAACTGGTCTTTTTTGAAGGAAAATTACAACATAACACAGCACTAAATTTACTAAATTTCCATTTGCTTTTATTTTCTGCACGGCCTGGGTAATTTATCTCCTCTTGACTTAAGTATGTTATTTTAAGTAAAAATCATCTTGATAGATGGTTTCTTTGATTAGTTAGAAACTCTTCTTTTGTTTTTGAAGGCCTATTCCATTCTCTAGGCACACTTTTTCCTTTGAATTCAGAGGGCTTAGAATATGGCTTTAGGATATTTTGTACTAAGACACATAAATTTCAGAATTATCTCTTATGTACATTGCTTCTAAGTGTTTGCAAAAACACAACCTAAATGGTTCTCTTTAAATTGGTATATAAATTCCTAGTTAGAAGTCACAGAACAGAGCTGGAACTTTAAATGAAGAATAAATGGAAGAAGCCCTGTAAATGTGGGGTTTTTGTTTGTTTTTTTTCCTGAAATGTTTTTGAAATCTTAGCCTAATGTGGACGCAAGACTTCCAGCATAGACCACGGCCAACTAATTTGCATACCAAGAGAATAACTTCTCTATGTAGTAGCAATATCAGATTATAACCACTTGAAGGAGAAGGAACAGCCTTTACATGTTTGTAGCAAAGTATGCTGTTTCCAATAATTACTGAACAATAATCCATCAGAATACCAAAATGGATTAAGTTTCATTGTCTGAGGACTGTTTGACTAGTGGATATAGGTGTGGCCACATACAGGTGTTTTTGGGATCCAGTCTACAATTATGTGGTTAAATTAAGCAGTGTGATTACAGATCAGGTGCTGGCTATACAGACATTCTATCCATGGACAAGTAGGTTGGAAGGCAAAACATGGCCCAGAGGGTGGGGGAAGGGAAAGGAAAGTGCAGCCCCAGGGCTGGAGTGAGTTAGCTCTGGGCCTGCATTGTGAACATGTACATACCTTAAGCAGTGTAACTTGTAGATCAGGTCCAATGTGTACACACATTTGCGGGTGCTGGGCGTCATGTCAGGAACCATGATTAAAGTTAGGATGGGTAGGTAGGGTTAATGGGTTTGATGTGGAAAGGAGGGGCAGGGGCAGATCTGGAGAGTGGGTGTGGGGGGTGGTTGCTGGTTCATCAATGACCAGAAAGATGGCATCGTGTGCATCCTCCGCAAGTTTAAAGATGACAACCAAAACTGAGAGGAGTAGTAGATAACCTGGAGGGTAGGGCTGGGATTCAGAGTGACCTAGACAAATTGGAGGATTGGGCCACATGGAATTTCATGAAGTTTAACAAAGACGTGTGCAAAGTTCTGGACTTAGGACAGAACAATCCCAGGTACTGGTACAGGCTGACTGGCTGGCCATCATTTCTGCAGAAGAGGAGCTGGGGGTTACAGTGGACAATAAGGTGAATATGAGCCAACAGTGTACCTTTGTTGCCAAGAAGGCTAACAGCATACTGGGCTGCATTGGTAGGTGTGTTGCCAGTAGGTCAAGGGAAGTGATGATTCTTCTCTATTCAGCACTGACGAGGCCACATCTGAAGTCCTGTGTTCAGCTTTGCCTGCCCCCCCCAATCCCCCCCCCCCACACAAAGGATGTAGACAAATTGGAGAGAGTCCAGCAGAGGGCAACAAAATGGTGAGCGGGCTGGGGGACATGACTTAAGAAGAAAGACTGAAGGAATAGGGCTTATTTAGTCTAGAGAAGAAGAGACTGAGAGGATGTAATAGCAGCCTTCAATTACCTGAAGGGGGTTTTGAAGGAGGATGGAGCTAGACTGTTCCCAGTGATGGCAGATGATGGAACAAGGAGCAACGATCTCAAGCTGCAGTAAGGGAAGTTTAGGTTAGATATTAGGAAGAATTTTCTGATTAGGAAGGTAGTAAAACACTGGAACAGGTTACCCGGAGAGGTGGTGGAAGCTCCATCCTTGGAGGTTTTCAAAACCTGGCTGGACAAAGCTTTAGCTGGGGTGATCTAGTTTGGGGATGGTTCTGCTTTGAGCAGGGGGTTGGACTAGATGACCTCCTGAGGTCCCTTCCAAACCAAACTTTCTATGATTCTCATTAGACCAGGCACAGGTTAGCTTGATCTATGTGTTGCATTTCCTAGGTGAATTGAAGTTAGATCAGGCCTGCCATTTTTTGCCCAGTCTAACCTGGGACATCTGTACAGATTGGAATTTGGATTGACCTAATCCTATATGTCAATGAAAGTGTAAGATTTGCACATAGATGAACTAAATTGCATTGGGTGGCCACTTTTTGCCTGATTATAACCTCCTGACCTTGTGTGCAGGTTGGCATTTAGGTCAGTCTAATCCTAGTTAGAACAATCTAAGTGTAACATCTGTACATTCCTTGTGTATATGCCCTTTTTCCTACACACATGCACCTCATACATGTTGATAAAGTCCTTGGAGTTGTGTAGATAAATTTGGTCACATCAGTAGATGTACCAAATTATGTAATTGATTTACCTACTTGACTCTCTGTGTTGAACTCTGTATAAGGAACAGAGACCATAGACATGGGAATCATATTTAAAAGAAAAAAGTCTATAAGCTATGAACCAAGTTCACAGAGCATACTAGGGCAATTCCAATTAGCATATGTAAAACAACAAACAAATCCTTACCTGTAAATATAACTTTTTGCCTTAAAACCCACTTTATGCATAGAGAGGTAATATTGCCATTTTGGGGCTAGAAAGCCAGTAGCCAGCCAGGCAAGCAGTTCATAGGTACTGTAAAGTAGTGGTAGAGAAACTAAAAACTAAGAGCATCTTGGCAAACCGTGTTTATTTAGAAACATCCTGATATTTTTCAGGTGCTTTCACATCCCATGCAAAATAACTTTCATCCCCTGCACACAAATGGCATAAAACTTTATCTCTGAGGAAATACAGGATTGTATTAACTTTGAGATTTCAACTAACACTTCTGGTGAGACTTGATATTTCAAATCCAATGCTTAGATTTGTTACAATAATAGCTATCTCCTGGTGCAGGGAAGGAAGCTTACAATATAAAATATTGTTTCATGAAATTCTGGAATAAGCTGCCAGGTTTTGAAATCTGGATACATCCATTGTCAGTGTCTGTCTATGATTATGGAATGGTTGTGGGTGGATTTTTTGTTTGTTTGTCTTAGGCTCTTTGTTTTTTGGAGTAGAGGTCAACAGCAAGGCCAACTCTCACTACTGGAGTGCTATACTATAGACCTTGTCTACTCTGGAGACTTTCAGCCATTGGCATCTAGATGCCAATCCAGCTTCAACAGTGCAAACTCTTGTAAACAGACAAAATTGCTTTAAGCTCTTCCCGATGGCCGTGGACAGTGTTTATTGCGGTTGGTGCAAATTTCTAGAAAATTTGTAGTAGTAGAAATCTTCCCAAGAGAGGGAGCATACAGGCATTCCAGTGTGTAGATGCTCCCTCTATCTTGGTCTCTGTGGCTTCCCCAGACCATGGGCACCTTACCTTTGGGGAAAGGTGCCAGAGGACAGTTGCTCTACTCCTGGTCCCTGGGAGGAGTTGAACAATGAGGAAATGCTCCCTATGCCTTCCCCACTGGGTCCCTCCCATCTCCAGAAGGCTTAGGGGGGCAGCAGCAGCTTGATTCATCCTATGACTGGGTGGAGTCGAGCTAGGGCAAAATGCCCCTGCACCTCTCTTAGACAAGGGTCCCTCTAGTCTAGGGAGGGTGTAGGGGCAGGTGCTGCTGAACTCTTCTTGATTGGAGTGTGGAGCTTACAGGCATTCATTTTGGTGAGAAACTCTTACACAGGGTGAAATCTTCTATGTGTCAATGTGGAAGACATTTTCTGTGGATGGGGCATCTTTCCCCTGTGAGAGAGTGAGCTGAATGGCTTTATGTTAAGTTCTACAGGGAAAGCAGCAAATATTTTGGTAGAACTGTAATCTTGGTATGTCACCTATATCAAGGCGTGTGCAAATAATCAAGTTGCATACAATCATAAAAAATCAGGCTTGGCAGGGACCTCAGGAGGTCATCCAGACCAACACCCTGCTCAAAATGGGAGCATCCCCAACTATATCACCCCAACCATGACTTTGTCTAACCAGGTCTTTAAAAACCTCCAAGGATGGAGATTCCAGAACCTCTCTGGGTAACCTGTTCTAGTCTCTTACTACCCTCCTTGTGAGAGTTTTTTTCCTAATATCTAACCTAAACTTCCCGCGATGCAACTTAAGACCGTTGCTTCTTGTTCTGTCATCTGCCACCACTGAGAACAGTCTAGCTTCATTCTCTGTAACCTCTCCTTCGGGTAGTTTGAAGGCTGCTATTAAATCCCCTCTCAATCTTCTCTTCTCTAAACTAAATAAGCCCAGTTCCCTCAGCTTCTATTCAGAAGTAATGTGTCCCAGCCCCTATTTTCATTGCCCTCTGCTGGACTCTCCAATGTGTCCACATCCTTTCTGTAGTGGTGGGGGGAGGGGCAGAACTGGACACAGTTCTCTAGATGTGGCCTCACCAGTGCTGAACAGAGGGGAATAATCACTTCCCTCACAGCACTCCTACCAATGCAGCCCAGTATGCCATTAGCCTTCTTCACAACAAGGGCATACTGGCTCTTATTTACCTTATTGTCTGTCCACTGTAACCCCCAGTTCCTTTTTAGCAGATCTGCTGCCCAGCCAGGCAAAATAAGCCTGTACTGGTACATGGGATTGTTCCATCCTAAGTGCAGGACTTTGCATTTGTCCTTATTGAACCTCATGAGATTTCTTTTGGCCCAATCCTACAATTTGTCTAGGTCTCAATCTCAATTTACTAAGAAGATGTACAACAATGCATATGGCTAAGCTAGAATAAAGTCTCTTTTTAGACAAAGCCTCAATTTGCTTGCCACTGTAGATGCTTGGTATAATAAATGTATTGCTTCCTTCCACCCCCTCCCCCATTTTCCAAATTATTAATTGTAAATTAGTAATTGTAAGTGCTCTTAAATGTGCTTCAGATAAAAGAAATCATTCTAGTTCTGATTGTAATTCTTTCTACAAGTTTCTGCTTGCAAACTACAAAACATTCAAAGTAAAGGAAAAAGATGGAGCTTGTCCCTAAGGATTCTAAGGATTCTCTGCAGTGGAGCATAACACAAAACTAAAATCAATTCCATTCTGAAAATTTAGTGCCTTTTAGTTTTCTCTTCCCCAAAGAATACCTTGTGTTAACTGATACACACACATCCCTTTATTTCTAACATGTCCTCTATAGTGCTACTGATGGTTTAACATGATAGATTTAAGTTGTGCTGAAGGATCAACAGTTGGCATTAGAATGGATTCTCTAGTATGTCTTCCACTTGAGTTTTCTTTTCCAGCACAAAACAGATTCTCTGTTTGCCCCAGGGATGCCTGAAATTAAAACATGATTCAAGTGATCCCAGCATGTATTATAATATATATATATAGCCCTTTGAGATCTTGATTTTTCAGCGTCAGGAAGTTAGAATAAATGATCTAATAGGCAATTTCTGTCATTAAGTTCTGTGCTTCTCAACTAGGGTGCCATGGCACCATGATGAGCTACTAGATTGTTGTAGGGATGCTGTGTGATGAAACTCAATATGAGCAGTTTTACGTATGCTAGCGCCTACATATGAATCACAAGATAAACCCAGGGATTTCAAATAGGAAGCCTCAGAGTAAAAAAACCCCACAACCTATTGTGGTTTTTCTGAGTTATTTGCAATGAAGAATTGTTCTATTTTTCTGTAGTTGAGAAATGGGTGAAAAGCTAAGAGCTGCCACTTTCCGAGGCACTTTCTGAGGGGTGCTTTGAGTTGAACAAGGAGTATCTTGAGTCTGAGAAGGTTGAGAACCACCATTCTAGCTGAAAGTCAGCTGAAAACATGAAAGTTATTCTTTTTAATTATTAGCTGGCTGCATATTATTTTTATGAAGCATGTGCGCTATTATAGATGAAGAATTATAAGGGTAAAATGCTTATGCATCGCTGTTTCTTCAGCTATATTTAATTAAACATTTTTTTTTTTCTTGTGGACAAGATTTTATGTAAAGAGTACATGAGAGGCAACATACCATGCATTTAAGAATCTGCCTGTTGTGAGTTCTACTTCTGGCTGCTCTCTTGACATATTACATAGTGTTGGGCAGGTAATTTTCCCTTCCTGTTTCAATTTCCTCAGACAACCATCCCGTGTGCGTGTGTGTGAGGGTGGGGTCAGACTTCTGGTAGTAAAGGTTTCACATCTCCAACTCTTCCTGTTTTGGTCTGGGTTGCTAGCTCTTACAATTTTGCTGAGAGTCCCTGGTGTCTTTTTCTTAAAGTCCCCAGTTGCTAGCACCAAAAGATAATGCATACATTTTTCTGTTTTGTTTCCTTTTTTCAAAATGGAAAAAATATCAAAACAAAAACCTGTAACAAATAGTTTTAGAGAAAATCTTGAGACTATGACCTAGCCACATACACTTAAGGTTTAGGTTGAAGAAATTACATAAAAGGAGCCCATCATTTTATTACATAAAAAAAATAAATAAAATAGATCTGTTTTTTTGGGGGTTGGTGGAAGGCTGGCACATAATTTTCAGGCTTGTAGGGCTGGCAAAACATCTCCACACATCTAGGTTATCTGACTTCCTCTGTGGCCTCCTGGTCAGTTCTTCTCCTGTTCCTAGTGTTGTGAATAACCTCGAGCCATTTTCCTAAAGGCATGATAAATGGCCTCAAGCCATCCTCCTGAGACAGGATACAAGGCGAGACTGGAAGATTGTT
>JAGPOW010003316.1:171500192-171527186 GCA_030014935.1 Caiman crocodilus
TGGCTAGGTTTACAGGTATCAGTTCTGAGTGCCTCATTGACTTTTATTTCTGGATCTGGAGTGTACCTGCAGCCATGTGAGTGTGGAATATTGTTGTCCTCATCTTCCCTAGGACTCATGGGTGCTATGGTGTAGATAAGCCATGTAAATCCTTCATTAGTTCTTGTTGATCTACTGGCTGTCAGAATGCCTCTTCCTTTACCAGCATGCCCTTCCCTGGCCTCTGCCCTTAAGTTCACTGCTTTTCTTCCATTTTCTGGCAGTTTTGGAATATAGTTCAGTGATTAGACCTCAGTGTTTCAAAGACTTGATTTGTAGGATGCAGACAGAAGTGCAGCTCCCAGCTATAACTTCGAATGTTTTTCGCAAGACATTCTGAGTTAGTGTTGCCACAGATCAAACAGAAGTTCGCTGTTGGTTCCAGGGGGGAGGGAAATCTAGCTGTGGGTTAGGAGCCTCCAGCCAGCTTCCCATAGCAACAACCATAGCTGTGTGGAAGTAGTCCCTGTTTTCAGAATGGGAGAGAGGAAAGGAAACAGAGGGAGATTGTTCTTGGGGCTCCCCAGCTGCTTCTGACAGGTGCAGTGGGTAAATTGGAGCTCTTCCTACACCTTGTGGAGGGGCTCCAGTATACCTGCCCCACCCTCCAGGGGGTGATAAACCCCACAGACTGAACTCCCTCCTCTCCCTTTCTCCCCTCCCATTCTGAAAATGGTGACAAGTGGGAGCTCCACAGATGCAAATTACAAAAGATGCTACATTTCGAAATGTCTTTATCTGATACTACATGGAATGAGGGGCCAGATTTTCACCCAACTTAGCCATTTTTGAAGCACTCATAGCTTTGCACTTGTGTTTGGCCATAACTATAGACTACTTTGTGTGTCCAGATTGGGCAAAAATAGTCACTTCTGTCTATACCACTATGGTCTGATTTCTCCTCACCATCACAGCTTTTAATAAGAATACGCAACTGGGATACATTTCTGTGATCAGACAGCTAAGAAAAAAAAGTAAGGTTCTGGAGAACTTCCAAACTGAAAGGAAAATAGAAATAGCAAATTAGAATTATTTTTCACTTTTTTTCTTCCCAGATAGATTAGTTTCCAACCCCTTTCTACTATGCACATTTAGAGAGCTATTATGACTTATGCACAGACAAGTTGGAATAAGAATTAGCTTGGAAATATGAAGGAAAAAAAGTATGCCTCATTAACAACAGATCAGCAGCAGTGAAACTGACAAAGACTTAAACATCAGCCAGCTCAGTGATTCAACACTGTTTCAAGCATGTACAATTTAAACACTAGAGTTATAATTCTAACCTAGAGAGCGTCACAATTTTTAAGAATTATGGGTGGAAGCAACCTCAGGAGGTCATCTAGTCTAACCCCTTGCTCAAAGCAGGACCATCTCCAGTTAGAAAATTCCAACCAAGGCTTTGTCTACCCGGATCTTAAAACCTCCAAGGATGGAGATTCCATAACCTCTCTGGGTAACCTGTTTCAGTGTTTTACTATTCTCCTAGTGTAGTAGATGGAAGTTGAGCAAAGATGCATCATCACTCCAGTACTCTTCTATATATTCCTTGCTGTGATGCTACATCTGACCACTAACAAGCTTCCAGTTGGAGTGGAGCTAAACTACCAAATGGATGGTAAACTGTTTAATCACAGCCTACTCTGAGCCAAAACCAAAAGCACCCTAATGCCAATCATTGAGGTCCAGTACACTGATGATGCTCTAGTGTGTGCTTACCCCCTTCTCCCCCCAGAATGGCCTTGCCTGTATCTCAGAAGCTGCCTCTCACAGAAGGCTGACATCAATGAAGAAACCCAACATTATCTCAAGTCTGCAAGTGCAGTCTTTGGATACCTGAGGAAATGGGTATTCAAAGGTTGCAACATCAAATCTGAAATGAAGCTCATGATTTATCCCAGTTGTGATCTCCACCTTACAGTATGAAGCTGGGGCATGGGCAGCATACAGGAGACATCTCAAGTTGTTGGAGAAGAACCATCAAATGTTGCCTGTGGAAGAGTCTTCAAATTCAGTGGGAAGATGGACACACCAAGACTAGTGTCCTTTTACAAGTAGATACCATGAGCATCAAGGTGATTGATCCAATATCAACTTTGCTGGGTTGGCCACATCATCTCAATATCTAACTCCAGACTCCCAAAGCAAGCTTTTATTCCCCCACCTCAGTCGAGACCATATGCTCAAGAGGAGGGCAGTAAAAACACTAGAAGGATGTCTTTAAGGACAACTTAAAATGCAACATCAACATTAATGTGTGGAACCATCCTAAATGAAAGAAATCTGCTGCAAGGATCTCAGTACTTTGAAACCTTATGGCAACAAAAGGAAATGGAAAAGCGGGAGTGGCAGAAACAGCATGTTGCAGACCAAGTCAAGAATCTGGAGCCACCCACTACAAATGGCAAGACCTGTCCAAGTTGCAATAGAGTCTGTTGACCCTAGATCGGCTTCATCAGTCATTGTTGGATGCACAAATGAAGCAATCATGGAAGGCAATCACGTTTGACTGCAAAGGATTGCCAAAGACCGAGTGAGAGTTTTTCCTAACATCTAGAACCAGGAAGAAAACTGCATTTTAGTGCATAAGGCTGCTGGCAGTATGCATTTCCTCCATCTTTCAGAGGATGACATTCCTGGAGGGACACTTGAGTTAAGATGAGTGCAATAGGAGTTTACACAGGGGGTTAAGGGGACTATAGGAAGAAGGTCATTGTCTGAGCTTCTTGGGCACCTAAATACATGATAGTCCTCTACTCTGCAAGCTAATCAGCATGTGTCAGAACATGTTAATTAATGTGCTCCAGCAGCCTCCATGTCACAAGCTTTAGTTAAAGCACCGCCACTGCCACTTCGAAGTGAGGGACACCAAATGCATGTGATGCGGTGGCTCTTTAATTGGTGGCTCTTGGAGCTGCTTTAATTAAGACCCTCCCTACTCCACCCTGGAGCATGTGTATAGATGCCCCTTAACTCTAATTCTGCAAATCATGGCAGCTCGGGTGGAGGTTTTGCAAGAGCCCACTTGTCTGTCTGCTTTTCTAAGTCAGTTGATTTAACTCCTGCTGAGAATAGAAGTTATTCTTATGAAGAATAGAAAGCTTTTTAGTAGATTTAAATCTGTTTCGTTGCCCCATAAATACTTGCATTTCTACAAATCAAAGAGAGAAAGGACAGATGAGTTCCTGATGGTCACCATGAAAAAGATGCTTCTGCAAATCGTGCAATTCTAGAATTCAATGGTCTTTGTTTTCTGGGAATCCTGACCTGTCTGAGATGAGAATGCAAAGGAAGATTCAATTACCACTGGGTTCCCATGAGCCAGTTGCGTGTCTTGTGTCCAAATTGAGAATACCCAAAATTGGCTGTGTCTGACAAATATAAGTGTTGCCTTATCTATAGCAGTAAGAAGCAGTAGATGGGTGGGAACCTTTTAAAATGTAAATATTTAATAATATATTTGAGAAGTACCTGTTTCTGGAAAGATTAAATGCCATCATGACCTATTTGGGCAATACCAAGAAAACCTCAGCTATATTTTGTAGTGTTTGATGTCACCAAAATAACCTATGATATCACTTCATAATAAGAGGTAGTTTGGGGAGTCATTAAGACAGAGCATAAAAGTCCTCACATCTCTTTCAAGTCCTCATACTGCATGAGAATAGAAAATTTGGAATATAACAAATATTTCCTTAGGGATTTTTATTAAAAAAAAAATATACCTCTGATATATCTTAAATAGAATTTTAAACAAAACAGTTATGCTCCTTGTTGATTTTTAAAAGTGAAAATATGATGCCATCTCAATGCAATAATATTTTACTGAATGGTGTTTGAAGCTAACAATCTTTAATATGGTGACAAGTGATAGTCTATGAAAATCAGTAACAAGGCAAGGGCCTTCTTTGTTTTGCACAGCTGTGTTTTCTGTTGCCATAAAGGCAGCATTAGTTATGCTGAGTTACAAAATTCATCACTGTTTAAATGGTAAAATTAAAATATATGGAAAAGTAATGAAATATTAATGTTTGCAATACAAAACCAGCTTTGTACTTTTGTGTTTGTTTCATATTCATCACTCTGGAACCCTGGAAGGTATAAGATGAAAAAGTGTGAAGTTAGAAAACACAATGTATTGAGTAATAAATCAATAATTGGTAATTCAGATGTGGTGTTGAGAGCTAGGTTAGAATGATTTGCTGATAGTAATTTTTTATTATTTTTATTATTATTATTTTTATAGCCTCAAACCATACGGCAGACTCTCCAAAGGACACTGCAGTATTATGAGCATCAAGTTATTGGGTAAGTAAAAGAGATTCTAGCAGTCATCTGAGAAATCCATAAATAATAATTGACAGTTACTGAGTTAACTTATTTCTGCCATTCATGTCATTGGCTTGGGTGACCAGTCCTTCTACTCCTGCCCACAAGGAGTGCTTGAGTATGTTTTAGGGGAAATATAATTACAACACATTATTCTTCATTCTTATGATCTCTCACAGCTACTGAAATTACTGTACCATTCTAGTTATAAGTTAATCCTGCACATAAAGTTTACCCTCATTTTAAGGTTCAGTTTGAGGAAAAACAGGTATTTTCCCTGTCTTTACAAAATCTTACAGGAAAATAAAATAACTGTATGGAGCCTTTCCTTGGTTAAAAATACTAAATACTAAAATAAATGCTTCACTGCAAATACATTCTTATAAGAGTATTTTTATTGTATGCACAAAAATGTTAAATCCAAAAAGTCCAGACCATTAAGGGCCCTAGCCAGGGGTAGATCCAGAGGGGTGTGGCAGTGCAGTTGCAACCTCCCTTTAGCTGTGTGGCATTTGAGCTGTCAGTGTACGTCTAACTAGAGCCTCTGGTTTCATGCAGTTCAGGAGTCTAGAGGGCAAGAGCTGCTACCACTGCTCGTTCCATCCTTTTCCCTACTGGAGGCATGGGAAGGGTGAAAGTACCAGTGATCACCCCCTGGGCTCCAGAACATTGTGAAAGCAAGGGCTCTAGCCAGACCCTGCCCTGGTAAGCTGGTGAGCTCAGAGCTTACTAATCACTTGGAGCTCTAGCAGGAGCCTGGTAGTGAGGTCAGGGCTCACAGCCAAAGTGGTGGGCCATACCTCCTCCTGCCCCATTCCTGGATCTAGTACAGAGCCTGATTTTATAAGTCAACTGTGTATATTAGTTTTAGTGCGACTTGTTCATGGTTCTTCTGAAGGAAACAAAGCATACATTTATGAGTACATGCAAAGACTGAGGCTACAGACATAAGTTGCACACAAATTGGTTTAAGTGATCAGAAATGAGTTTAAACCTGTAAAGCTATTAGGGCTGTGCGAAGCTTCCATAGCCAATTCAGTTCAGAGGAGATTCGGTGGAAGAATCTCCAAATCCAGACTGAATTGGGAGATGAATAAAAAGGTCTGAATAAAACTGGAATCCTCCAAATCAATTCAGAAAAGATTCGGTGCTGCTTCGGAGATTCGACCATAGACTAAACAGGCAGCAGTCCTTACCATGCTGGACACAGCTGCCTCCAGCTGGTAAGTCTGATGTGGTGAGGGGAGGGAAGGAGCATGATGGAGGCAAATTAATGCCCCCAGTGGAAGGGAGGAATTGGGGCTGGGATGGCCTAGGGAGTGGGGGGACACAAGACTCAGGGATGGGAGCAGGGGGTCATGGGATGCAGGCGTGGCAGCGCTGGGAGTGGGAGCTATGCCCTCCTGCTGCTTGCCCAGCTGGGTTGGGAGAAGGGGCACGATGCAGGTGTGGCTTGCTCTGGGCAGAAGGGGGCAAGCAGCAGCAGGGTATAGCCCCTGCTCCCAGTGCTGCTGCGCCTGCATCCTGTGGACCCCCACCCCCACCCACGTGCCTGCTGGGCATGTGGCATCATTGCTTGCATCCCATACCCCCTTGCCCTGGCTGGGCCAGTGGTGGGCTATGCCCTACTGCTGCTTGCCCAGCCAGGGTGGGGGGGCATGAGATTTGGGTGCAGCAGTGCTTGGAGCAGGTGCTGTGCTCTGCTGCCACTTGCCCCCTTCCGCCTGGAGCAAGCTGTGCCTGCATCACACCCTCTCCTGCCCCTGCCCCAGCTGGGCAAGTGGCAGCAGGGCATAGACCCTGCTTCCAGAGCTGCCGTGCCTGCATCATATGCTCCCCTGTGACTTGCCCAGCCAGGGTTGGCGGGGGGGCATGATGCAGGTGCAGCAGTGCTGGGAGCGGGGGCTATGCCTTGCTGCCACTTGTCCCCCTGTGCCCAGAGTGAGCCATACCTGCATCATGCCTCCCTTCCCTCCTCCCTGCCACCTCCTCAGCTGCACAAGCAGCATCAGGACATAGCCCCCACTCCCAGTTCTGCATCCACATCTCACTCCCCTCACCGCCATCCCTGAGGTGAATGCCCTTCTGCCCCAGCTGGGCAGCTTGCCCCAGCCCCAATCCCTCCCTCACTGTGTGGGGGCATTGATCTGCCCCCACCATGTCCATTCCCTCCCCGCTTCACCCACTACAACAGACTTACCATCTAGAGGCAGCCATATACAATGCTCAGCAGCTCCTTACTAGGGCAAGCTGGAATGTGCCAGAAAAAAGTTTGATGCTGAGCAGAGGCAGAGCAAAATCTCAGACATTTTGTTGATTATTTAAAAAAAAAAAGTGGCTGGACAGAGATGGGAAAACCCAAAAAGAGGACAAGTCTGGGAAAACATGGATATATGATAACCCTAGCACAGGGCCTGATTGTGCCAGATACTAGAAAAAATGCTGTCAATGGGAATCCCCTGCTTCAAAGGGCATGGACACACATTTAAGCATGTGTGCTTGCAGCAGCTCAAATAGAAGCAATGCAAATTTGAGCTGGGGCTTTTTGCCTCAGTGCATGTGCTTGGACATGCACTTTGTTGTGGAGCAAATTGTGCCACTTGGGGCAAAATAACCCTGCTTGGATCTTCCTGGATCTGCAGCCAGGGGGAGCTAGAGCCTGGGACCAGCACCTGTGCTGTCACCAGCAGTATAAAATGCTGCCCTTTCCTGGCCCTAGCAGTTAAAAAAGCTGCTCTGGCAGCCAGGTCAGGGCTACTAGCTCTCAGGAGCTTCTGGGTTCCAGCCAATTGGTACCTGGGGACACTACCCCTCATGCCAGTTGGACTGCTGAAGGAGCCCTGAGAGTTCCCTGCACCCTCCACCCACTGCAGCAGTCTGGCAGTGGGGGCTGCTGCCTGGTTGTGACCTGCTGTGCACCTGCCAGACCTGGATAGGGACTGCAGAGCCAGTAGAGGCATCTACCCCCCTGGGCCAGCTGCCAGTGGACTGTGTTTGCAGGGTTGGCCTCTGTGTGGCACTACTACATGTG
The DNA here is from genome assembly GCA_030014935.1 of Caiman crocodilus. Taxonomy (NCBI): domain Eukaryota; kingdom Metazoa; phylum Chordata; order Crocodylia; family Alligatoridae; genus Caiman; species Caiman crocodilus. The sequence goes on from JAGPOW010003316.1 coordinate 171,507,592, forward strand.
CTCCCTGCCCAGCCATCTGGGCAGCTATCATCTGGGAGATGTTCTGGGCATAGTGGCCAGCTTTGAACTGTCAAAGCATGTCCTCCTGGCCCTATCTGGCCAGGAGGTCAGCCATAGCCAGCTGGGTCCAAGGTGCCAGCTCTGAGCAGGCAGGGCCCTGCCATTGGCCTCCCTAGCAGGAATTCTGGTGTTCCTTATTGGAAAACTGAAAAATCCCTGATTTTAAAAAAACAAACAAACAACCCCCCCCAAAAACCCCAAAACAAACCCCCCCAGAGTCACTCTGTAAAATAATGCCAAATCCATGTTCCTCCACAAGTAAATCAAAAGAGAGAGAGAGATCAGTTGGACAATGTTTTTTATTGTTTTATCTACAGAGTTAAAGTGTGTCATAATAAAGTGAATACCTGATGCTTCATGAATATATATTTTGCTGCCCTCCTACAGGGACGATGGCCCCCACATAAGGGGTACTGGCCCCCCAACAGGGGCCAAATGGCTCCCACAGGGGCTACCATCCCCTGGTGCAAGGCCCACATGCCCCGAACCAGCCTTCCAAATACTGCCCCAAGTGGCCCCATCACCCACTGTGGGGGGGGTCTGGTGGGGAGAGGGGTTGGGGAGGCCTCGGTGGGGGTGGGGTCTGGCAGGGGGAGGGTTCAGGCAGGGCAGGGGTTGGCGGCCTTGGAGGGGGTATGATGGGGGGGTAAGGGTCAGGTAGGGCAGGGGTTGGGGGGCCTCAAGGGGGGAGGTTGTTTGGTGGGGGGAGGGGCTAGGCAGGGTAGGGGTTGGGGAGCCTTTTTTCATTCGTGCACGTGACTTTTGCCCCACCTCAAAGGGGTTTGAGGCAGGACAGGAGACACGTGTGTGCTCGTCTGGATACAGCCAAAGAGTTTGATTTTTAAGGCAGGGGTATCAAACTCATACATACGCAGACTGTAGGGGGTTAGTTTGCAGCCCCTGAGCTTTTACCTGGCTTCCATTCCTTCTCCCCCCAACCCTGGCTACTAGGGCAGCTAGAGAAATGGGGATCCAGGCTCCCCTTTTCTCCTCTGTCATCTACTACTTGCCCCTGTGGTGCAGTACATTGAGGGAACCCACGATTTGGAAGCTGAGGGTGAGGCCAGGGCACCCAGGTGCATGGTGCTATGGGGCAGTGGAGGGGTGGAGACCTGCACGATATTCAGCCTGATGGCCTGTGGTGCAACTTGCACTCCATGTTCCCCTGGCCACTTAGAAGCCAGGCAGCTCTGTTTTAAGGCTTTGATTCTAAGAACACATGCTTATGGAGATATTTGCAGGCTCAGAGCTCAAAAACCAGGTTCTAATAATGGACTGAAACAAATATTCAAGTGAGTGAATAGGAAGAAAAGGGTAACAATGATACGGCAGTACCAATAATCATACAAATTCCTGCTATCCTCCTATTTTGGTGTTTTTTGGCTTAACCCTTGTCCACCCAGGCATCTTATTGTCACAGATAACTTGCCATTTAAAACAGAGTAGGAATAAAATGTGTGCAAGACTGCGGTCCTCAGATGGCAAATGGAAAATAGAAATAGCTGTGAGAAATAGCAAATATAAAATAGTGTCCTTGGCTATATTTAATTACCCAGGTGTAATTTTTTTCCTTTTATTACTCCAGTTAGGTCAAAGGTCTATTTTAAATCTGTGATACGATTCTGAAACTTGTCTTTGCATGTTCTTTTAATCTTTTTGTCAAAATTCAAGCAGCACATCCTGGTGCATAATGTTTGTGATACTAGCATGTCTGGCATTTGTCCTGGGGAGTATAGAAAGCACCTTTGCTCTAGAGATCAAGTGTGTCTTTTTCCTTATAGTTGTGATGTTTACTATGGAGCATGCTGGGGAGAAAGCTTCTGGAACTTTTTTACTTGATGTAGGAATTGTTTTGAAGCATCATTAGTAGGATGCCATGCTAAAAACAGCGCACCTTTCAGTTTATGGCTACTAGTGACTTGAACTATTTATTTTGAAAAAAGAAAGAAAATATTAAAACAAGACAGATCCTCTCACTCCAAAAAACCTGTCACTGATGGTGCTATACCTGCTACTTGCACTAAATTTTGCTACAGTTTTGCATCTCTTAGTATCTTAATCTAATAGCAAATATCTGCCTATTTGCTAGGTGCTGTACATAGGGTCTGATGGTATGGGTACTAGTGTTACCAAAGGCAGCTTTGTATGTATAATGCTAGCAGGATCCCTTTGATGCATTCCATTGTATCAAACAATATCAATATCTGGGCGTCGAGCTAATGTTGCTTGTGACAAAGTAGATCTGTGGGACAAGTTCTTTACTACTGTCTAGTTATTTATAATGGTATCAAATGGATGCTAAGAAACCAACATAGTTGAGCTTTACAGACACCACACAGGCCTGAAGGGCTAAAAGACCACAAACTATTCACATGCGATAAAGTGTGAGTAAAGTATTCCAGCCCAAGAAAGACATTACTAAAACATTAATATGAACATATTTATGTATCACTGATCATATCTTATCACTAAGATTATTTTTGTTCTAGTATGATACTGCTTTGGTCAATTGTAATACGTTTCTTCCTTTATGTCCACTGTCACGTGCATAAAGCTTTGGTTTTTATGTAGCTGGTCTTTTGTTCTCTTTTTCAATTGGACTGTGGGAGGAGGAACAGCCAGGCAAAGTTGATTAAAAAACAACTTACAGGAACGAGCATGGGACTGTCTCTTTTTAGTCAATTATTTATTTATTTTTAAATAAGTTATAAAATGAACCTTCCATTTGATAGCATAGTAAACTGTTAATACATGCATCCTTTCTGCTGAGATCTCTTCTGGACAAAGTAAAAAAGAAAGTGAGGCTTTAACATTTGCAGAATCAATGTATTGGCTGATTTGACTAAATTGGTGATTCTTGACCAGGGTGCCACAGTACCCTGGAGTTCCTTGGGATCCTTTCACGGGTGTCACACAATGTTGGCACCGTTAGGTGTGAAAACACTCACAATAATGACTCGGAGTTTTCACATGGGAATCCATAGTGCTAAAAATATTCTGATGTGTTATAGTCTTTCTGAGTTCTTTGCAACAGAAAACTTGCTCTTGTTTTTTTTATTTTTTTGGAGTGCAGGAAAAATAAAGTGACAACTAGGAACTGGTATTTCCTAAGGGGTGCTTTTAGTCCAGAAAGGTTGAGAACAACCAAGGAGATTTTATACTTCCCCTTAACATCTCTTCATAGAACCTTGTTTTTAGTGATGTTTATTCATTAAAAATAATACTTCAATGAGGGGGATGCAGAGGGGAGATTTGTCTGCTACCAAGTCCTTGGGTACATTTTTTTTCTTGTCTTTTGTTTTTGTACTCATTGCACTTGGGCTGCTAGTGATAATTGTAATATGCTGGTAGAGGGAGTGGGGCAGTCTGCTCAGATATTTTGAGTGTGATACTTATTTACTAAAATCGATGGGAGGTTTTTTTTTCTATTTGCAGAATTTAAGGTCAGCGTTACCAATCTCTCTCTCTTTTTTTTTTTTTTTTTTTACTGACAGCCACATTTTTTATTGGCATATGTTTTTACTGTTTTATGCAATGAAAAAGTAATCCTTCTGGTAGGCCCTGGATGGCAGTGACAAGGACAGAATTCAAATTTAGAGGTTTAACATGAACCGTAGTAAAAAAAACAAATAGTTGGGCATGAAAAAGTCAGGTTAAAAAAAATTCTTGAGTCGGCAACTCAATCTGACTGCAGCAATGGTTTTAAGCCATGCTGCTCCTATCGCAGGGATACTTTACTCACCTCCATACTCTGATACTCCCAACAGCACCCCACGCAGTGCTGCTCCTCCCACTTGCAGCCCTATCCCCACTAGCCTATGCTCCCCAAGTCTGGCATAGGGCTCCACCTACTGCCTGTCCTCCTCCTAGCCTTAAATTTAATCTTGGCTGCATTGTCTCCTTCCTATACCTTCAAGGTGAGTTGGTATTAGACATAGGGGGTGGCCAAAGGGTTGCAGTGGCAGCATGTGGCTGGGCAGTGTGGAGGACGTAACACAAGCTCTCTTAAGCCATACAGTCCTGATGAACAACTTGAAGGGTGCTATGCTTATTCTCAGGTGGCTGTGGTCTGTTCTGTCTGATCATCATTTTTACAAATGGCTCCAGTTTATTTTGCCCTATTTTTATAAGCTGCACACAATTTACAGATGGTGGGCAATCCTAAATGAGAGTAATCTTATAGAGAAGCAAAAATGTGTGTTATTTTTATTTCAAAAGCATGTGTGTTAATAGACAGTAAACTACTAAAATCTCCTTTATATATAATGCTAGCATATATATATGAATCACATGTATAGAAATTGTTTTTTTTTTTTCTAGTTACAGGGATGCAGAAAAGAATTTTCACAATATATCAAACAGATGCTCGTATACAGACTACTCTGGCAATGATGAAGCTGAAGATGTCTCAGGAATTCTCCAGTGTACAGCTAATATACTTGGTACTTTACTTTTTTTTTAAATGGGGAGCAATCTTTCTTTTAATTGAAGATGACAAAAGCCAAGATAGTTTAAGATAAAGTCAGTGTTATCTCAATATATTGCTGTTGTTCTTGTTTTCCTTTCTAGGCATATTTTATAGACCTGAAGTATGGCATTATAGGCTGCTTATTCATTGAAAGTACTATCAACTTGGTTATCCCTGAAATTTGGAATTTTAGGTGCTTTGAACCCAATTTCATTCAGAGGTGCCCACATGTAACTAAGAAATGAATTTGGTCCCCAGATCTGGGTCACTTAGGTATAAAATGTTTCATATAAAAAGCAGGTGCACATGGGTTTTCTTAATTGTATGGATATGATGTCTTACAGAACACATCTTAGGAGAATGTATTGCCTTTCATTATGGGAGTATCTTAAATGATTTTGTGCCATTCATGCTGACAGATCCCACCTATAATGGATATGTATAAATGCTAAATCTAAAGATGACAACTGAAGTGCAGTCAACTTTTAGGCAACACATGCAACTACTTGACAGAGCAAGTAATGATACATGAGAGGATAGAAAACAAGTAGGATTATTCTATTAAGCTGAAAATACCAAAAGAACATGGACTGTACAAGTCTGTAATTAGCTAAGCTGTTTTTTTCATCTGTTTCGTGCATATAAGCTAAAATCGTACCTGAAGCCTTAATTTGACCATCTTGGTAAGCCATATAAAAGACTTAAAACTGGATTTTAGAAAACAGTTATTTGCACTGTCAAATTATCAGTTCAAAATAGAGGCAGTTGGCCTTATAACTGAATACTATTGTGTGTTCTTCAACTTTAGTTCCTGTTCCATCCTGGAACACCAGTAAAATATTTATGCTTTTAAAGCTGACTTTTTTTTTTTCTCCCTCTAACTGCTCTAAATCCACACTAAGAATGGAGATCAGTATACAACGCTTTTAGTAAATAACTGAAACTTTTCTTCAACAAAAGTGTTCATTTTTATTGTTTTGGATTTTTTTGAAAGATCATCATTAGCTGCTGGTTAAGCAGCTAACTTTTTACATAAAAATTTGAAGAAGTAAAATGCTAAATATTAATGCTACTAGGGACTTATTTACAACAGTGATTTATATTCACTTAGTGGCAGAGCTGATGCCATTGCTGCTGCTTGTTGTAATGTAGCAATTATTATAATTTGCTCTGAAATTTGTTTTAAGCACTCAGTCTTGAAGTGAATTTACATATGGGTTATTTTGCCACTGAAAACTTGAACCATCTTTATCCCTTTCTGATCTGTTTCTGAAACTACTAGCAAAACACCAAGTATTATTCATTGTTGTTGCTTTAAGATGCTTACTAGTGGTAGATGCTTTTTGAACTTTTAATATTGAAATTATGATGCCTGTGGCTGTTTTTTCTTTTTTTTTTCCTAACTAATGTTTCATTATCTAAGATCTTGTCATCACTACTAGTACTATAATAGACTTTTAAGGAAATCCTTAGACTGCAGCAGGTGGGAGATGGTTATAATACAGGGGTAGGCAAAGTCCAGCACACAGGCTGGATCTGGCTGGCAGTGGACTCCATTTCCCAGAAGCCTCTGTACATGTGGCTGGGGTTGGTTTCCATGGAGACCCCAGCAGCATCCAAACTGATAGTTCAGGGCTAGGGTTTCCATGGAGACCAACCCCAGTAGCACTGGTAGGGTACACGTCAGGGCAGGGAGCTGCTCTGGGGCTGGGCTGGGTTCAGATCTTGTAGCAGTGACAGCATGGCCCGGAGCATGAGATCTGCCGCCTACATGCCCCTGCCTGGAGCATGCAGGCAGCAAATCATGGCTCTGCCCTTGCTCCAGATGATGCTGTCACTGCTGCAAGATCCCAGCCTATCCCTGAGCAGATCCTCACCCTGCCAGGGATGCTGGGGCTGGTGTGCAGAGCTGGGGTTTCCATGGACTATCACAGTGTGGGTGCTGCTGGGGTCTCCATGGAAACTGGCTCCAGCCACATGGACAGGGATTGCTGTGAACTGGTGGCTCCAGCTGGTGGCTAGACTCCATTTTGCCCACCCTTGATATCATAGGTGCCAGCTGGGTGTATCTACACAAGAAGCTAACTAACTTCACAGTAGCTAAATAATACTGCACAGGAGCACATCACAGCATAGATGGTACTAACATGCTAGTGTGCAGGTTTATTAGGCTACTGCATAGTAGTGTCACTAAAAAGACATTCCCTGGTGCTACTGCATAGTAACTCTGGTTACTGTGCATTTATTTAGTTCTTGATTTTATACAAGTACTAAATGCTACTGCACAGTGGTTACTGCATGTTTGTCTCATGTAGATGCACTCACTGGGCTGCCAGTCAAAAACTGTGTTGATATGCTACTGTGTAGTGTTGGTAAGCTACTGCACAGTAAGTGTCTCAAAACGTGTGTCAGTGCTGTTGGTCAGTAGCATGAGTTATTGTGAATTGAATTAGTAGTTGGTTAACCAAGTACTAAACACGCAGTAACAAGGGCACATTAATGAATGTGTAGATGTGCCCACTTTACAGTTAATAGTACTTATAACTTTTACTTGGAAATGGACCACAATTTAAACATGTGGGCTGTTCTTAGTATTATGCTACTTGATAGGTTGTTGGCATGAAACACAAAATTTAAAGACCTGACCTTGTATAATAATTTAAGATTTGATTCCTGTCTTTGTAAAAGGCAAGATAGTACCTCTTGAAGGTATCAAGAATACCCATCTGAGTGCTTACCTAAAATTTCTTTTGCAGTTGGATACAACATTTATCATCCTCTTCTATCTTAAACTGTTGCGTAGGACTGGTATACATTGTAAAATAGCTGATATGTTCCATCTGTGGTCTGTCCAAGAGGTGGCTGCATTCAATGATTTGATGAGTTTGTTTTGCTCTTCATTTGAGCCAGAGGCTGAAAAGTGCTCAGTACCTTGCAGATCCAAATCAAAAGGGTTCTAGGAATTCTTAAGAGCCAATTAAAAGTCCTAACTTCTCACATTGGACACTGCTTGCATATTCATGACTCACATCATCATTTTTCATAAGACTTGCATATACTATACATGTTTTCCTGAAAATCAGTACTTGTGTTTAACTATGAAACTACATGTTCATGGGGTATCAACTCTATGGGTGATTTTAAAATGTCTTATAATTATTTTTTAGCTGTAGTATGTTTTTAAAATGTGTATTAAATGTGTCTAGATCATACAATATGGTCTAGTGGTATGTAGCTGTCATTAGGGCTAGAGACAGACATTACACATAAACCAGTTCAAGTGATCAGAAACTGGTTTAAACCTGTAACAGAACAGATGTTCAGTGTGTACATACCTGTCTGAGAATGGCTGGCTGAAACCAGTTTGAGATAAACCTGGTTGAAGGTAGTATCACACTTAACTGATTTGGCTCAAACCGGTTTATGCAATGTTTGTCCCAGACTCCTTGCTGGTTTAAGCTAAACCAGACTCCCCCATCATCCTGGCATACTCTCTGGGTGGGGGGAGCTCTCTGCTTCAAGGCAGGGTGGGCCTCTCCCCTCTGCTCCCTGGCTCCCGCTGTAGAGACTGCAGGCTGTTTCCCTCCTCCCCTCGTCACTCCCTACTAAGCAGGAATTCCTCCTTCCCCTCTGCCTTGCTGGAGAGGTGTCTGTGTATTGGCTAGCAGACCACATGCTGGCTACTGTCTGTGCTGAATCAAAAAGTAGCTGGTAATGTCCCTCTTGTTTCCTTGATAACGGTGTTTATCACTCTAATTCCCTGCTGGTCTAATCAGAATTTCCTGTGGGAGCCTGGCCATGCCCACCTCAGTTCCATGCTGTGGAAAAAAGGGAGGGCTGCTCTAGCGTCCCCTGGTTTCTAGCCTGAGCCGCTGCAGGCATGTGCCTGCATTTCTGGGATGTCTGTCCAGTTACAAAACTGATTTAGCTTAGCCAGGTTTGACTAACCTGCAAAGATTGAATCAATTTGGGCTCAGGCTTTTTGAATGTCTGTTCCTAGCCTAGGACTACAAATTAGTGTAGTGCAGGGAACTATATTAGCTGAGAGTTGCCTCAGGAACTGCTACTATGCTGGTTTGAGAGAGGGTAAAAATATTTTAAAATACTTATAAATGAAGGTGAAAAGAAGTTACTGTTAAGAAAATCTCACTTTTTCAACATGAAGTAAAGATCAGAATAAGAAGAGCAATTAGAAGAACAGAATCCTAAGGTAATACTTTAAACAACTGCTTATTTCCTTCTCTCTTCTCTCCTATTCAGTGACATGAATTGGAGATAGTGTACCAGGATTAGTTCTGACTTCATTTTAGTCAGTAGTCTGTGTCACATCAGGCAAACTGTTAATGGTGGCTACCTAATTAGCCTTTACATTTGTGTGGCAGTTTATTCCTCAGTGAGTAGAGATTATTGAAAGATTGCTTTATCTGAATAGGAAACAATCCCTGGAGAGTGTAACCAGCATAGTTGATCTTGTAACATTCTTGAACAGAAGACGCAATTATTTCTTTAACTGTGATGATATTTAAACAAATGTTGATCCAAATTCTATTCTCAGCTTGCTTATATAATTGAGAATAAGGATTTCCTATTCAGAACACTGTTCCCTGTGCAGTCCACGGGTCGTTTGTTTATGCTAGAAGTGAATATTTAACAAATGGATGTTGCTTGGCCTGTAATACTTGGGACAGTGGTTCTCAAACTTTTAGACTCAAGGCATTCCTCCATACCTTTTCTGAATTTTACCAGGAGCCTGGTTGAGAACCACGGTCATAGTGTCTTGGCTTACATATTTTATCAGGTAAATGTCACGTAGGCAGGAGCTCTCCCCTGCATAAGGTAAACTTCATGAAGCAATGGTAGCCTGAAGATTAAATCCATAGAAAAGTGTTCTCAAATATCTATTTCTCCAACCAGCCACACTGGATAAACCTAATGCAGGCAAGAGCAACTGCTCCTGCTGCAGCTGCTTCCCAGTCTGCCTGTAAATACCTTCTGTGAACAGAGATGTGGGGTAGCTTTACCTAGTTGTAGCAGTAGGGGCAGTGACAGTACTTTGGTTGAGAACCTTTGAAGCAGGATATGGCTTTGTCTAATAACATGTGAAATTCTACTCTATAGAGCTTAAAAAGTGAATCATTGAACTTTTTGTTTCCATTTGTAAAATGAAACAAAACTTTTCCTTAGCAGTGCCTGTCATTGTTACCTGTGTGGAGTCTGATGTCATTCACCTCTTCTGGTCCAGTAATACTGCCTGTACAACTGTCAATTAGTATTCATTAGTCATCAAAGCACAGCAGATCTTTAGGTCATGAGTAGCCCTGGGAGATTTTGAACAGTTGCTTAGACTACTCGCAAAATCATTTCTGTAATCTGTGGATTCATTTGTACATATGCAATTTATAATGCATGAATACTGGAATTTCTCTCTCCATTGAGCAGTCACTAGAAGTATAAGTCTAGAAACCTGCAGTGAAAAAGCCTTATTCTCCATTTTCCTCTCACCTTCACTGATTTTGTTTATTCTATGGACATCGATAGAATTACTTCTGCTTTACATTGATGTAAAGATATCAACACAGTACAACACATTGGAAACCTGACCAATGAGAGAATAATTGTTTTTGAGTGATAGCTTGTGTTGTTGGAATGCTAACATTAACTTTTCAGAAAGAGCTTTGCAATTGATTCTACCTCTTTGAATGGATTCCTATGCCTTGTACGTTGTGTCCTTCATAATTGAGGATTCTCTGGGTGTGTCTACACATGCAAATGCTGCAGGGTGGGTTTGCTCAAGAGTAAACTACTTCTAGAATATGGGCAGACATCTACACGTGTTGGAATTTGAGAGCAGATTTGCTGCTCACAGCTCCCACCAACATGCTGCAGCAGCCAGGGGGAGCTCTAGACTGTCTCCTGGAGAGGGCAGGGAGATTGCTTTTTTTGCCCCTGGGAGCTGCCTGCTACCTGAGCATGCTCTGGTGGTGGACCCCAGGTGGGAACACTGTCCTCCTGCCCCAGCAGTAGGGAGCTCCTGGCCCTGGCTCCCTGATCAGAGTAGGGGGCTCAGAAGGAGCTGAGAGGGTGTGGGGGGGGATGAGGGGGCAGATCCCAGCCCCCTGCTCTGGTATGCCAGTGAGACCCCTAGTAATGACCTCCCAGTTGGATGGGGATTCCCCACCCAATTCGGGGCTCACTGCTAGCAGCTCTACCGGCAGATTGATCAGGGCATGGGGCTGGGAAAAACCTGTGGGGCTGGGATCTGCCCCTGAAAAGGACAGTTTCTGGCCAGCCATGGGGTGTGTAGGGAATCTGCACATGCAGTCCTGAGCTGGCTGGGGACTTCCTGATATAGAACAGTCCCCCATCACCTCCAGGTTGCATGTGCAGACTTCCTTGCATAATCTGGGGCTGTCCAGGAACTATCCTGGTCAGCAGCTGGTCCCATTCAGATTCAGGCTGGGTGGGAAACTGTTCTCTTGCAGGGAGCTCCCAGTTCCCACTCCGTAATCATGCATCAGGGGGCTTGGAGCCCCCTGCTGCTGGGGAAGGGGGATATTGTCCCCACCTGGGTTCCTGGTGGTGGAGTCCCATTCCTATTCCTCCTTCTCTCTCCCTCCTTCCCTCCCCCCAGTATCGAGCAGCTCCCAAGGGCAGGGATGGATCTTCCACTGTTGCTGCCTGGTTGACTGGAAGCAAACTTGCTCACGGTTGTGCAATATGATACATGTAGACTGCCAGTAATTACTCAGAAACATTTGATACTGAGTATAAGAAATTTATTATACAGTAAGGGTCAACGTGTGGTCGGTGATGCTTACTATGGAGTAATTAGCTCTGCTGCACAATAAAGCGTCTCATGCAGATGTGCCATCTGTGAAGGAAAAGTGGATGTGTCTATACCATTGGTTGTTTCACCAAGAAGAGAGGAATTAACTGATGCGTATTTCCCTGTTCTCTGTAATGCACTATTAACAGTTGTTCCTGGTATTTAGTTCAACAGAGACTAGACTCAGCAGCTTGCTTCAGTCTAGAGCTGCAGAGGAAACATATGCTTGTTGTAAGCAGGTGATTGAGCAGGATTCACAGCTGCTTTGCAATGAGTGACTATGAGAGGCAAAGACCACTGTGCTTGCAACAACATTCCACCCCTACCATTCAATCTGTGTTTTGATCTGTGTGTCTCGCTCAAAAAAAAAAAAATCATAACCTGATAAACTGTGGTGCAGCTTGAAGGAGGTTAGCCTCATAACATTAATCTGCCATTTTGTTGTCCATTCACTCAATTATATATGATCCTTCCGCAGTACTTCACTCAGGGCTTTGTTGCACGTTATACTTAGGATATGTTTTATTTAGATCATAGTAAGCATTACTACAAGTTAGGAAGTCTTCTAAGCAGCTGCATGGCAATCAGCCCTCTGGATAGGGCTGCAACTTCTGTGCGGTCAACATACAGCTGTTTGTCATTCCCATCCCTGCATAGCTGTCATCTCCATGAAGCAGTTCCATGATGGCATATCGCACATTACCTAGCATAATGTGGAGATATTCCTCACCTACAAAGTCTCCTAACTTTTTACTAGCACTAGCATGTGTCTTCCTGCTTGAATGTGTGGACACTCCTAAGTGTAACACCAGCCCTCAGCTTTGTTTATATCACCTAGAAAAATTTGATGTCATCTGCAAATTTAGACATCTTACAAAATTTCCTCCCCCTTCCAAATCAAGTATGAATGTTGCAGGCTGCAGTACAGAGCCTTGGAGGCCCCACTGTTTATCTCCTCCATTGAGGAGACTGATGGTTTATATTTACTCTTTGTTTTCTGTCCTTTAGCCAGTTAGTGGTCCTTGAGTGGACCTTGTCCCTAAATGCCAGGACTACTTAATTTCAGCAAGAGCCTTTGGTGTGAACTTTGTCAAAAGTGGTTTGAAAGTCTAGCTAGGCTATAGCAACTGGATTATGTTATAGCAACTGGATCATTCTTATCCACATGCTCATTGGGATTCTCAAAGAACTCTAGCTGAAAAATCCTTCGAAAATTAGCTTACGGGGATAGAATCATAGAAAGTTAGGGTTGGAAGGGACATCAGGAGGCCAACTAGTCCAACCCCCTGATCAGTGCAGGACCATCTGCAACTAAATCATCCCAGCCAAGGCTTTGTCTAGCATGGTTTTAAAAACCTCCAAGGATGGAGCTTCCACCACCTCTCTGGGTAACCTGTTCCAGTATTTTATTACCTTTCTAGTGAGAAAATTCTTCCTAATATCTAACCTATACTTCCTCTGCTGCAACTTGAGACTTGCTGCTTGATCTGTCATCCACCACCACTGAGAACAGTCTAGCTCCATCCTCTTTTGACCACCCCTTCAGGTAGTAGAAAGCTGCTATTAAGCTCCCCTCTGTCTCCTCTTCTCTCGACTAAATAAACCCAGTTCCCTCCAGCCTCTCCAAGTCATGTCCTCCAGCCCGTTCACCATTTTTGTCACCCTCTGCTGGACCCTCTCCAATTTGTCCACATTCTTTCTGTTGTGGGGGGCCCAAAACTGAACACAGTACTCCAGATGTGGGCTCACTGGTGTTGAACAGAGGGAAATAATCACTTCCCTTGACCTACTGGCAACACACTTGCTAATGGAATCCCAGGCTGCATTGGCGTTCTTGGCAACAAGGGCACTGCTGGCTCATATTCAGCTTACTGTCTGCTGTAACCCTGAGGTCCTTTTCTGCAGAGCTGCTGTCCAACCAGTCAGCCCCCAGCCTGTACCAGCTCATGAGTCTCTGTTATTCCAATCACATCATAGTTCCATGACTGTGCAAGGACTTCTAGTTCTTTCTGCTTGTTTCCAAAGCTCTTTATATTTGTGTACAGGCACCTAAGCTAAATAGTGGATTGCCCTGATTTCTCAGGAAGTATGAGAGCACCTCTTCTTTTGTTCATGTAGATCTAAGATATTACTGAGGAGCTAATTAGTCTATTCCTCAGTAAGTGTCTTGTGTAGTTTCATCATGGCTTCAGTAGCACAACTTCAGATTTACAGTAATGTTTCTGCATTTGGTATTAAAGAGACATCGGGTACATGAGAAGTGTCAGACCAATGTTCCATGTAGCGCAGTATCTTTTCTCCAATAGTAAATAGTAGATGGTCTATAAAAAGTATACGAATGGGGCATGTCTAGAGAGTTCCATTTCCTGTTTGTATTCTGCCTGGCATCAACTATCATTGGTTTAAGGATGTCGGAGAATACAGCACTGATCATTCTTTTTTATGGATCTCTCTTGTACAAATTTTGTCTTAATCCCTTTTTTAATCTGGTTATGCTATCTAATTCCAGAACCTACTATGGCAATAAGTCCTTGCTAGTTAACTTCAGGTATGCCCAACTACATCTGCAGTGGCTGCATCATGGTTCATGCCCACTGACTCCATGTTGCCATAGCTTGTTGCTACGGTGACATAACGTCTTGTGTAGATGTGCCCAATGGGAGCATCTACATGTGCACTTTACTGTGGAGTAGACTAATTAGCTCTGCAGCTGGTTTTAGGGTGCAGTGAACTAATCAACTCTGCTGTAAGACAGTACTGTCAGGGATGGTACTATCCTATGGTAGAGTAAGTGTACTGAAACTGTATAGATTGTGACAAGGGCTGGCTGGGGCACAAGGGTTCCAAAGTGTGAGGGCTGCTTGGTATCTAGCCACAAAGCTCTGCAGGTTTTGCATGCTTGTGCCCCAGCAAGCCCTGTCCCTGCTGGCTGCTGCCACCACCCAGAGACCAGGACTGACCCCCTGTATCACCTGCCAGCCTGGGGCTGCTCCATCCCAACTCAAAGTGCTGCTGTTTTGAATGCACATGTAGAGTCTATGCCCAAGAGTAGTGTACTTTGAGTTAAATGGCTCTGGAGTTTATTGCATCACATTGGTTGCACATGTAGATGCACCCACTGTGTTTAAAAAAAAAAAAAACGCACACAAAACCCCAAAAAACCCTTCCTTTTATTAGACTTAAACGTGCCTTCTGATAATTTCAGTGGCTATTTATTTATTCTTGCATTCTGTGACTTGATAAGAAACTGTTACTTATTTACATTATCCACATCCTTTCTGATTTTATAGACTTATATCATATTCTCCTTTAGACTCTGGAAAGGGGAAGTCTAGCTTTTTTCAGTCTCTTTTGGCATAGCAGCTGCTTTTTACCCATCATATCACTTATTAGCTTTCTTGGTACCTTTTTCTAATTCAACTACATCGTTTAAAAATAGAGACCAGAACTGCATGCAGTATTCAAGGTGTAGACAAACCATGGGTTTATACAGTGGTATAGATCTTTCACAAGGTCTCTTTCCTGAGTGTCTGAGCGGCAATGAGAAGTTCTGAAGCCTGCATTCTGTGTGTGTGTATGTGCGTGCGTGCATACATGATATATATTCTGCATTTTGTGTGTGTGAAATATAAATAATTCAGGTTATTTTTCCGCAGGTGCATTTGCACTTGTCAACATTGAAATTCAGTGTATTGCCCACTCACTAAATTTGATGAATTCTGCAACTTCTCACACTTAGCTTCAGATGTGACTGTTTAACATACTTTTCTCCCTTTTCCAGGAATAAATAATGCAAATATTGAACATATTCAAACCCAGCACAGATCACTGGGGCACCCCACTATTTACTCTTCTCCATTCTGAAAATAGACCACTTAGCCCTTTGTTTCCCAGCTTTTAACCAGCTTGTCATGCACAAAAGGACCTGGCCTCCAGTTTCATTTTTTAAAGAGCCTTTGGTGCATGAATTTGTCAAAAATCATCTAAAGGTCTATTTTACCCGACCTGATCTGATCTCTGGGTGGATTCAAAGCCATGTTTGGTTATTATGGTGATGAAAATAGGTTTTTAAAAACCTCTTTATTCTGTTCCATTTTACATAGTGAACATAGTTTAGAGGGAAACATTTGGGTACTCCTAATTTGTCAGCTTGAATGACTGGTGGTTTGAAAGTTCAGTCAGTACCACTCTACAAACCTATGTAAGCAACAGGGTTTCTCAGCTTTGATTGAAGACATGATCTAACTGTAGTAGAGTTACATTGGTGTTGCTGAAGGCCTTATTTTAGCTTGCAGAACCTTAGTTTCTGAAAATGTTCATAGTTTCATAGATGTTGGGGGCTAGAAGGGACCTTACAGATCATCGGGTTGAGCCCCTACCTGCAATTGGGTAGGAAAGACTGCTCTATAAGGAGAAAAGATCACAGCAGAATAGAGAAAAGAACTTACTGTAGCAGAACTGAATTTAAAAAAATGATTAGAAGACTATTAGTATTTCTCAGTAAAAATACAGGTAACATAAATATTACAGGTAGGGACCTACCAAAATCATGATTTTGCCGATTTTATTGAAATCATGAAATCTGGCATTGCCCACAAAAGTGGGCAACGTCTGTGAAATTTACAAAAAAAATTAGAAAACTTACCAAAAAAAATGCTGACTTTCTAGAGGGCAACACTGCCCACTGGGGGGGAAGGTTGGAGGGGGTCTGCCCACACAAAGGGGAGCCCAACATGGCTGCCAACCCCTACCCCTCACTGCTGATTGGCAGAGGGCTGCCTGTTGTGTGACCTTGCCCCTCTCAACCAATTGGCAGCAAGAGATGGGGCTGCATACCGACAGATCCTCCTAACCATTTAGTAGTGAGGGGTGGGGTTGTATAATGGACAGCCCTCACAGCCAGTCAGAGGGAAAGGGTAGCACCACTGGGGCCCCTTGCCAAATGAGAGGCATGAAGGGGTCCTGCTGCCATCAGCCCGCAATATCAGCTGCCCACCAAGTTGGATAGAATCCTAAATATAGATAAATAAGACTGATTTTTTTTTTTAAGTTTATATTCATGTTTACATGAATTACATATTTATTTCATTACATCAGAAATATATCTAGGTATGATGCTACTTCAAAGTAAGGTTAATACAGGGGTATAGCTGTGTGACAATTGATATGTAAAGTTATACTGTAAAAATGTGTTGTTTTTTTTAACTATGTTTATATTCAACTAATAAAAAATAATACAAAAATGTTCTCTGGGTTCCCCGTGGGATGATATAATTTCTTTTTTTATACTCAAGTCAGCATTTTATAGAATGATAGTGGCATTACGGCTAGCCTTATGATATCCTACACATTAGAACCTGTTTTGCCATATTTTATTGCACTTCCCCCTCCTCCTGCCCCTAAAGATGGGGTGTGTGTATGAAGTGGGGAAACTGATTTTTCTGACTGGGATAGAAGCAGCCTGCTTTGATTCCTGATTCACAGTGCAGTAGCTTTTGTATTGGCAGGCAAGGTTCTTTGAGTAGATATGATATCTCCTATTAGACCAACTGAATAGTTGTAAAAGAGTTTTAGGTAAGCTTTTGGGCACAGTCATCCTTCTTCAGGAATAGGGAATCTCTGCTGGTCTGAGACTCCAAGGTATGAGAAGCTGTAAGTGTGGCAGCTTGTCAGTGAAAATGTAAGTAGGTCAAAATTAGAAAGGCAAAAGGTAAAGCAGGTAAGGGAGGGGGAAGAAGGGTGAGGGGAAGACCAAAGGGAGACAACAATTATAAAATACAAGGTAGAAAAAGACTGTCTGTGAAAAATGAAATAGTTGGAGATAAGGAAAACAGGACTAAGAGAAGCTAAAGGGTGACAGGATGCAGTGAAAATATAAATTGGTAGAAATTAGAAAAGCAAAAGGTAAAACAGGAAAAAGGGAGTAAGAAGGCAGGACAAAAGAGGCCAAAGGGAAACACTACAGTGATGATAATACAAGGTAAAAAGAGGTTCTCAGTGAAAAAGGAAATAGTTGGAAAGCAGGAAAACAAAAGGCAGAAAAGTAGCAGATGAGAAGGGAGAAAAGGTGTGGGGAAAAAAAGAATGTAAGAGGTAAGGTACCTGGGGAATGAGATGTCAGGTAGGTTGTAATGTGGCCTAAATCCAGTGTCTATATTGAGTCCCTGATTTATTTTATTTTATTCAGTAGATTTATGAAGTGAAGTTTGTAAGCTCATCTACAGAAGGTGTTTTGTAAATTCCCTTTTGAGGATAGAACTGAGAAAGCAACCTAAACACACCAAGAAAACTATAATTTTAGAGCCATGCTCTCTGGTGCCACTAAATTTGCAGCAAGAAGACCCTTGGTCACCACCTCACAAATCTCAAAAGGGCCTTCAGCCAACAAGTACACCCCTCCAGAGAGAGAGAGATTGCACTTTAGAAAGAGCCACCTGCATACCACATGAAGATTTGCTCCAGTACAAAAAGAAAACTCCCACAAATCACACACCATTTAGTTATGACATACCACCCTTCCCTGGAACCTACATGGAAAATCCTCAAAGAATTGCAACCAATACTAGAAGACCCCATTCTTAAAGAGATCTTTCCAGAACCACCCAACCTAGCCTTTTAAACAAGCATCAAACTTTGCTAACCTCATCACCAGAAGCAAACTCCCTATGACCCAGACCACACCCAATGGTTGCAGACCATACCAGGACAAGAAATACAAAACCTGCCAACACATTTCCACCACCCCCACGATAATTACACACCACAACAGAAACATCACCATTCCTGGATCTTACACCTGCACCTCTGGAGACCTAATACCTTATCTAGTGCACTAAAAGTCCTAATGGAAAATAAATAGGAGAAACCAAACAACAACTGTGCACTGGAATGAACATACACCGAAAAGCTATCAAAGACAAGAATACCCATTTACTTTGTGTGTCACACGTCTTACAGGACAATCACTCCCTAATTAATTTCTCAGCTCTAATCCTCAAAGGGAACTTATAAAACACCTTTCGTAGATGAGCCTATGAACTTCACTTCATAAATCTACTGGATACAAAAAATCAGGGACTGGATCTAGACACTGGATTTACAACACGTTACAACTTGCCTGACATCTCATTCACCAGGTACCTGACCTCTTACATTTTTCTTTTCCTGCACCTTTTCTCCCCTCCCCTCTCCTACTTTTCTGCCTTTGGTTTTCCTGCTTTCCAACTATTTCCTTTTTCACTGAGACCCTCTTTTTACCTTGTATTATCATCACTGTAGTGTTTCTCTTTGGCCTTTTTTTCTTCTGCTTTCTTCCCCTCTGTCACAGGGGGACAAATCCTGGGGGCACTCCGAAGCTCCCCAAAGGAGCCACGGAGGTAGAGGCGAGAGGCAGAGGGGAAAAAGAAAGGAAAGAAAAATGGTGGTTACTCACCTCAGGATTGCCGGAGAACCCCGCATGCAGCTGGAATGACTGCAGGAAACACCTGCAGACGGCGGGTGATGTCAGCCCGAGGCACCGGCCAGACAGAATAAAGCAAGAGGCCGCAGCAGGGGCCGGGGGAAGCACGTGGCTGCTGGGCAGAGGCTGCGGCAGAAGCGACTGGAGTTGTGGAGCGGGTGGAGCAGGCTCCGAGTGGGGAAGTGAGCCTGGTAGGCGCGGCTCGCCGGAGCCGGCTGCCAATGCGTGCTCTGGGCTAAAGAGCAAGCCCGGAGGACACAGAATACCAGAGCCGGCTGCCGGCATGGGTGCTGGCCAGGGGAGAGGCACCCGAGGACGCCGAGAACCAAGACCAGCAGCAGACGAGCCACCCAGAGGCTGTGAAGAGCCCCGAGGGAGATGGAGGTCTGAGAGCGGCGTAACCAGAACAGGTGAGCCAGGGGAAAGCGGGAGTGAGCCGCAGGCTTGTGGAGGGACCTGCGGACCGGAGAAGACCCAGAGGGAGGACTGTGACCCAAGACAGACCCAGGTGAGAGAAGGGAAACTTGGGACCGCCTGGAGAGAGAACGTCCGGACTGGTGGGAGCCGGAGAAGGAGGTCTATGGCAGGGAGAACCCAGAGAAGGTGTCTCTCCCAGGGGAGTAAGATAAAGATCGGTGGCTAGCCGGCCTGGAGGGTGAGGGCTAGCGAGCAGAGCTGCGGGCAGCAGCTTGGCGTAGGGGCCAAGACCCCATTAGACGAATAGCGGTGTTTAAGTTGTTAGAGCGTTCCTTTGTTTGTGTTACCCTGGGTAAGAAGGGGCT
>JAGPOW010003316.1:171527286-171551201 GCA_030014935.1 Caiman crocodilus
CGGGCAGGGTAAGGGCGAGGTGAAAGGGGTGGAGGAGCCTCGCAGAAGATCCCGACTGCAGGTAGCCAGAGGGGACAGCCGCCTGGAGGGAAGCTCCACCCACTGGAAGATCGAAGTCGTGGCAGGCGAGAAGGGGTGGACCCCGGAGCGGAAAGAGACCGGCCCCAAGGCTTCCTGCGACTGCCAGCCGAATATCTACAAAACCTCGGGGCAAAGAGGCCCGAGGTAAGATGTTCAACACCCGGCGGCTACACCCTCCTTTCCCTGTTTTACCTTTTCATTTTTCTACTTTCTACCAATTTATATTTTCACTGACATCCTGTCACATTTTTACCTTCTCTCATTTCTGTTTTCCTGATCTCCAAATATTTCCTTTTTTCACAGACTGCTGTTTTTTCCTACCTTGTATTCTATCACTGTTGTCTTCCTTTGACCTCCTTCCCCGATGCCTTCCTCCTGCCGGTTTCTTCCCCCTCCCTTACTTGCTTTACCTTTTTGTCTTTCTAATTTCTACCTAGTTACATTTTCACTGATGCCCTGCCACACTTTTAGCTTCTCTCATACCTTGGAGTCTCAGACCACCAGAGATTCCCTATGCCTGAAGAAGGGTTATTGTGCCCGAAAGCTTATCTAAAACTCTCTTTTCCAGCTACTCAGTTGGTCTAATGAAAGATATTACATCTACTCAAAGAACCTTTCCTGCCTATGTCCGTAGACCAACACAGCTACAAACAAAACCCCAGTAGCTGTCGTATTACTATTCAAGCAGCTGGGAGAGGTAGTTGTCTTAATGGCTGTTGTTCTTCACTCCAAAGGGGTTAACAACCTTTTTTTTTTTTTTTTTTATGGGCTTGATGTCCCACCAATCAAACATTTTTGAAAGCAGTTTTACTGTCTGCTACCTGCTCCTGGTTTCTCTTTTTGTATTTCAGTTTTAGTTAAGTGAGAAAGGCAAGGTGAGCTAACTGAAGATAAGGCTTTGCCCCTCTTCTGTGTAGCCATAATTCTGGAAAAAATCTTTTTCTTCTTCATTCTGCATTTCAAAACCAAGGTGTGTATTATATCAAAGGATGTGTTTCATTTAAGATGACACAGTAATAGTTGTCCTTGATTATATTTAAACAGTACCCTAGAATCTCTAATTTTAATCTGAAACTTTATCAGGTAGAGCAGAGATCTGTGTTTTAAGGGAAACACTTGACATCTACTATATTTAATCAAAGATACGCAAGAAACTTTTGTTGCATAAGAAGAGAGAATTTAGGTTTTATTCTTTATATGAACGTTAGAACTGCAAATTGAATCCCAACTTTACTAATCCTTAGATGACATTTCTGGACTCTTTTTAAAGGTATCACAGTGTATATATCCATGAATATTCGAGGAATCGGATGTGGACCACTAGATTATATATAAACTGGCAGCAGCTCTCTCCATGATACAGCTCATCCATTTATTGTTGAAGAGTGAAATTTCTTTTGTGTGATCTGTGGCCAAATAGGTCAAATGGATTTCCAGGGTTGCTGAGAAGAAAAGGGGGACAACAGGGTTTCCTAACAAGAGTAAAGTTATCTGCTTACATTCTAGTTCTGCAAAACACTTCAACATGTGCTTTACTAAAGCAGGACCTGGTCCAAAATTATGCGTGTAGTGCTAGAGCTTGTCTTTTTTTTTATTTTTTTGTGCACCAGCCTTTTAGATACAATGTTAAAGAATCAGAATAGCTCTTATCGGAGCTTTTTTCAGAGGGCAAAGAAAAAACTCCCAAATGATCTCCTTTAATAGCTGTCATTTTATACACTTTTTGTCCTCTTTCACTAAGGACAGAAATTACACACAAACTGGTATAGGTGGTCAGAAATTGGTTCAAATCTGTAAAACAACAGAAGTTCAGTGCACACGAACTGCTTTTGATATAAAACAATTTAAGATAAACCTGGATGGATGTAGTATCAGACTTAACTGATTTAGGTTAAATTGGTTTATTGAACTTCTGTCCCAGATCCCCTCCAGATTCAAGCAAACTCATACTCCCCCCAGCATCCCAGGATGCTTTGCACCTCCTGCACATACCCTCCCTTGCAGGGTAGGTGGGCTAGCCTTAAGTCAAGTTGTCTTCTCCTGTTGAGCAGGGAGGTATTCTCTAGTGCGTCCCCCCAGATTCTGGCCTGGGCCACTGCAAGCATGTGGGTGTACTTGTGGAATCAAAAGTGAACGTCTGTTCAATTGTTCAATCTATGCAGTTTTGACTAACCTGTGAAGACTGAATTGATTCAGCCTTGAGCTTTTTGACTGCCTATACTTAGCCTCTCTCTGTAGCTTTCTTCATATGAAATTATTTCTGTGTCTCTTCTTTTTGTTGCTTTTCTCTGATGCTTTTATTTTTGTGCTATAATACTTTTGTGATGGAGTCAGCAAAATAATATAACTTTTTGTCTGTAAATCCTGCAGCTTTTTACAAGGAATGCTAGTATCTACATTCTATCTTTACAGATGGGGCAAATAAAACACACAGATAAAGTCTCTCTCACAGCATCACGCAGCAGGCCAGGGCAGATTATAGCTCTCCATTTATCTTTAAAGAGTGAATCATGAAGACAGCAGGTGCCAATAATATATCAGCATCTGATTCCTTGAGGTACTGCTCTGTTGTCAGGTAGAAAACTGATCAGTGAAAACAGCTTAAATTCATTTTCAAAGTGGAAGAAAATTAAAACGGGGGTATTTCAAAGATATGAACTAGGATGAGGATTACCTAATATGCTGATTAACGACCTGCAAGACTGGATGGAGCAGTCACTCAAAGTTGTAATGCTAAATTCTTTAGATTAGATTAGAAAGCATGTGAGGAAGATTCTGGTTTATATTATCTCTCTCTCTTTTTCATTAGACTTCTTTGCTGAAAGCAATGAGGAGTTCTGCCTAATTAGTGCTAATAGGACAGTACTCTTCAGAAGGACCTAAGAGCTGTGTGCCACATGAAAGTCCATGCAGAAAGTTGCAAATTTATTCCCAGTGGACATGTACAGACATACAGATGGACTGCAGCTTAATTAATATTAGCCACTTGGAAAGATATTGTGAATCATTAAATGCAAATGTTATATCAACGTGAAGCTGGTAACACAATTTCCTACAAAAAGAGCTAGAAAAGATTTTCAGTTCAGATAGAAGACATGATGAAGGCATGTGAAAATGCACAATATAAATAAAAGCAGCCTGAAGTTCTTTGTCAATTATTAGAAGGCAAAGGAAAAGAACACAAGATACTCAATATAATTGAACTGCTAAATATTTGAATATACACTTTTATATAACAATTAAATAATTGGATTCTCATTTAGTAACTCATATCTCACTAAGGCAAAGAGTTCAGGAGAATTTTCTTTAAAATCATATTTTATGTACATAATAAAAATATCTAGGTGAATTTTAGTGCCCTCATATTTTGTATAAACCAACTACTGACTGTTATAGTTAGGGGGAAGTTGTTGGTTGTTTTTTGCATAATTGTTGATTAGATTTCACACATTTCTCTCTAGCATCTGGTACCAGCCATTGTTGGGAAAGGATGACTTAGCAGATGGACTACTGATCTGATCTGGCTTAATATAACAGTGGCAACTGACATTTTTTTCTGTACATAGGCCTAAGGGCAAAAATATGCCACTACCAGTTAAGAGATTGAAAAGACTGGGACTCTTTTTTTTGAAAAGTAAGGGATAAGTTGATGATGGTAAGAAAGGATAAAAGAAAGGTATATAGAATTGTTAACTTTATAGAGTAGTTAGATGTATTACTTCTATTTTTGGTCTATTCTGTTACTGAAACTGAAAAAGTGGTAGAATTTAAAGCTAGTAGAGAAATATTTTATAACACTATATGCACACAGCCTGTGGAACTCCATGCTAACTGATGTTGCCAAGACCAAGAATTTGTTAGGACTAAAAAATGGATTCTTTTTCTTTTACATTGGTTTGGATAATAGAATCATTTAGAGTTACAATAGTAAAAAATACAGTAAAAAGTTTTGGAAGGGAGTGTTTCAGGGCATAAGCTTTTAACTTATGAGAATTAAGAAGAATTTCTTCCTATGGGTCATTTGTGTAAAAGACTGAGTAGACCACTGGCTTGGTCCATTTAAACATTTCTGCTTCTGTATGTCTGATACACTGCTACATTACTCCATTTAGTGTTGGTGTAAATCTGCCCATTTTGGTACTAAAGTGGCATATATGGTACTCATGTCACTGAAAGGAATTGCATAAAATAATCCGCATTACATGGAGCCAGCTGTTAGATAAATTAAGTTAGAGGACTATGTTTTGCAAAAATGATAGTGACCTAGTAGTTGGGATGCTTCCTTTGAGTCATGATACTGGCCAGTATTGCGCTTACTTTGGATTAGACACACAACCACAGTTCTGACCATTTGTTGAAAGATTAAAGATCCCAACCCTGCACTACCTTCTGCATGATAATTTTTTTAAATAGTAAGGCTGCTAACCTAGATTTATGGATACACCCCAGTGCAGTTAGTTACACTATTATACCTATTCAAATTCATTTCTTAATTCTCCTGCATAAGGTATTTTTCTTCATGTTCAGTCCTGAACTGTTGTGCTGTGTTATGAGTTTTTAAACTGATGGGAAAATGGATTCTTGCATGAAATTTGTTAAGTTTGTAGAGCACTTATGGGCCATGTCAGAATTCTTGGATAAAAGATGATGTGGAAATAACAAACATATACAATTATAGATGTGTAGTTATTTAAAAACTTCTTTGAAATGATCAGAATTTTTTTCTTCCTGCAAACAATAGGTTGGAATATGTTGCTGTGTCCTATTATGCTGTTAAGTATGAAACTAGTTAATTTCACTGTTGCTCAAAGTTTATCCACATAAATTGTATTAAATTTTTTAGCAATCAACTGGCTATCTTAAGGCATGACGAATATGCGTTATGATGATAATCTGATTTGTGCCCTTAAGGCATAAATGATTGTTCTCTTCATTACTACTAGGATATTTAGGACTAGCTTTCATGAGTTTTACTGGTTTATATTACACTTATCTGTAATACATTTTTATATACTGGAGTTCAGTTTTTAGATGCAAGACCAGATTATTTCCTTTGTACACAATTGTTGGATGTACACTTGGTAAATCAAAAGAAAAGAATACTGATTTTTTTACTATTTTATTCTATTATAGCTGAGACTTGTCCTGTAGTTCTCTAAATTATATGTGTAGCATGATATACAGTGTTTAAATGCAAATTATGCTTAAAAGAACATCCTCAAAAATAGCAGGGATAATGTTCAGTAGTAATCTTAAATAAAATTATCCAAGTTTTCTTTTAAAATAGATGCAGTCAGGCCAAAACAACATTCGAAATACATTGCCACTTAGAGATCTAGCTTTGCATCAATGATTTTTTCTTTGCCTGTATCCACTTTGTCATCTTTGTAATTCAAGACCTAGGTGTCTGTGATGGGGGCTTAAGGTGGTCTAACATCTGTTTCCAGTTGTTCCATTGCTAGCCAACCATTAGCCACAGGGATGTGCTCTCAGCCTCAAGCAACACAGAGAAATGCAAATATTCCATGTTATTCTCCAACAACTCTTTATATATGTACAAGAAAATATTTTAAGAGTCTGAGACTATCTTACGTAATAGCTACAGAGTAAATGTAACCAGTAAAGCAATGGTTCTTAAGTTTTTTAGAGACATTTTCTCCATAGTTTTGTGAATTTGGCCCTAGGTGAGAGCCACTCTTTTACTCTTCCATCTTTTCCAACAACAAAGATATGGTGAAAATTTGAATATAAGATGACCCCAGTAATTAGAATCTATAGCTCAAAATTGATAAATTTGTTCTAACTTTACAGGCATTCTAACTATATGAGGTTTGCCTTGAATTTGTCCCCCTCATACTGCTACATCAGGGAAAATATATCTACTGGGAAATCCCAATAGCAAATTTTGCTGCAGTGCACCACACACAGTTTAATGTAGAACATGTGTGTTTTGTGTTGCTACAAAGATATTTGCAGCACCACAAACAGCATGTGCCTGCATGTCTGGATCTGGTCACAGAGGGCAGAGATATACTAATCATGTGTGACAAGTTGAGAGAGGGCCCCCCACCCCTCCTTTCCATTGACCTCCCATTGTCAGTGCCCAAGGCTTATGCCTTGGTCACTTGCCTGCAGCCAGACAGGATTGTTCACTGTGCCTCTGTTGCCAGGAAGAGGTACACCAGGCAGGCTGGGAGGGACTGTGGCAGAGGGGTTTCTTCTGCAGCCACTTCCTGGTCCACCTAGCACCTCAGTTAAGAACCACTGCAGGAGAGACATATCTGATTATTCAGTTGTAGGGTTTGGGATAGTTTGGTGGAAAATGTGTGTTCAGTCCTGTGTCCCACATTTTTCATTCCTCAAGTTGGTAGGCACAAAAAGAGGCAATGAAAGGGGAGATACTATGTCAAATATGATTAGTGACCCCATTGTCCAGTTCAAGACCAGTAGTAACATTCTAAAAAAAGTCCTGCCTTACTGTTCTTGGTCAAAGGATGGTTGCATAATGCGGTAGTGAATAAGATGTAAAACATGGGATGATTCCAGGGCTCTCTGGTTTCCAGTAAGGATGAGAAGAAGTTAAAAAGCCAAACTGTCAAATTATCACTGGTCCAGGAAGTGGAACAGAGGAGCAAGGTAGGAAGATGAATAGCAAGAGGGCAGCCCAAAAGGAGCGAGGCATGGGATGGATTGGGTGACTTAGAGACAACAGGTGAAATTTAGAAGGGACTAGGGGAGAAACCCTATACTAGTGACTGGAACCCCCATGGAAACACAGAATTAAAGTGGAAAATATTATGTAGCTGTAATACGTGTTGCTGACATAAAATAGAAAATAGTGCATAATTGTAATACCACATAGATGACATATGTTTATCATTGCCCCATAGGTTTGAAGTTTGAAGAAATGCAAGAAAAATTTGGGGAGGAATTCTTCAATATCTGTTTTGACGAAAATGAAAGAGTTCTTCGAGCTGTAGGTGGCACCTTGCAGGACTTCTTCAATGGTTTTGATGCATTGCTGGAGCACATTAGAACTTCATTTGGAAGACAGGCCACTCTGGAATCCCCTTCTTTCCTATGCAAAGAGCTTCCTGAAGGCAATCTTATGCTCCAGTACTTTCACCCACATCATATTGTTGGATTTGCAATGATGGGAATGATAAAGGCAGCAGCAAAAAAGATTTACCATTTGGAAGTGGAAGTGGAACAAATCACTAATGATAAATTGTGCTCAGAGGGGTCAAACCCTGGCAACTGCAGCAGTCTTACTTTTCTTATCAAGGAACGTGAAAATGCAAATATCACAAAAACACTTCCACTAGGAACGTCCCAGTCCCCATCAGACCTGAGGATAAGCATCAGCACCTTCTGCAGAGCTTTTCCCTTCCATCTGATGTTTGATCCCAACATGCTGGTGCTTCAGCTTGGAGAAGGTCTTAGGAAGCAGCTCAGATGTGATGTTCACAAAACATTGAAATTCCAGGACTGCTTTGACATAGTTTCTCCGAAGATCAGTGCCACATTTGAACGAGTCCTCCTGAGATTATCAACCCCATTTGTGATTCGGACCAAACTTGAGGCTTCTGGCTCTGAAAATAAAGATAAGGTAAGAAGCATTAAATTTGAACAGGATTTTTTGGGGGAAGGATTATTCATTTAATCAGTGTGAAAAAGCTCAAGGCCTGTGTACCATAGAAAACTCATTTAAACACTCAATACACTTAAATTCTTCAGAAGGGTGAATCTCAGCCTACTGTGTTTATAAACTGTGTGTGTGGTGATATAGCAAATAATTGTGCTGCTATTAAGAAAATTTTCAGTTACTGAATTGTGTGAATTTTAGTAAAATTCCTAATGCTTTAGTTTGACTTAATGCCACCCATGTGCAATCCTTAATTTCACTTCCACTTTACTGCAATAACACTGATAAGTAACTCATTTGTTGAGGATTGCCTTTTCAATGGGTTATCCAGTGTTAGGAAGGTTAGTTGAATGGTTCCCACTGACCTTATATATCCTAAATAAATATTTTGAAGGTTTAGTACTCTCCATGCCTCTTTCATTTCACAAATATAGGAAATTCCTGGTAGTTAACTAGTACTATAAATTATGGCAGTTTTGATGCAGAAAGCT
Organism: Caiman crocodilus; assembly: GCA_030014935.1. NCBI lineage: Eukaryota > Metazoa > Chordata > Crocodylia > Alligatoridae > Caiman > Caiman crocodilus. The sequence continues at coordinate 171,535,504 of JAGPOW010003316.1, forward strand.
CTAAGGTTGTTCAATCATAAAATAATTCCTCACCTAAAAGGAGCATATGCTTGTCTGTGTGATGGTACAAATATTTTTAAGCTGGTTAGCCCTTTCAGTGCCTGGGGATAATCATTTGGACAGTAGGGCCATGTCCCCATGAGCATGCACATGCAGGGGTGCATGTTTCCCATGGGACAAATACCAGTGTCACATATAAGACCACCTGAATTTGCAGTGTGTGGTGCCACAGGTGGGCCTACGGCACCACATATCACACAGCCATGCTTGTCTGGAAACAACCAAAGTGTTCAGCTTCCATTTGGGCCAGATTTTCTATTCTGGGCCAAATTTTCAGAAGAACTCTGAAGCTAAGTGAATGTCGAGGGTGCAGTTCTCTTGGAAATCTGACCATAGTAATATCTCCAGATCCCTCTTTGGTGCTGCTCTGTTTGTGACCTATAAACAAGTTTTCATTGCAGCGTTCTCTTAACTTCATGTTTTCTAATGTTTTCAGGTTCCCAGTGTATACGAGTTGATCTACTTCAATATATATATAAAACCAAAGGGAATTTATTTTGCAGAACTTTTCTTGAAACTCACTCATGCCATAGTTATAGTGAATGTAATTTTGTTTAAGGCAGTCAGTGATTTTAGCTCTGAGCTCTTACTCTAGGGCACAGTCATGGCTGCTTTTGAATCAGCTTAATGGCAGGTTCTCTTCCCCATGGAGTATGTCTGCCTATCTCTCCTAGACAGCTTGTTCTGTCACAGAGCAGAATTGTAACCCATAGAGATTTTTTTTTTAATTTACTTTCAAACTTGTTGAAAATCATTCCTGAGGAGGATAAGGCATTTTTCCTTACAGTTGTTTTTTTCTGGCTAGTTTTAAGGGGGGGAAAAAAGACTAACCAGTATCTTTCTTGAACAGATTTAGGAAATGTAGTATTTCCTCTTCATTATTTATAAATTACCTTTATGGCATTCTGCCTTTTAGAGTCTGAAGGCTTTGTTTCCATTTGTGTTAAGGTTTCCTTATGCTACTCTGGTAGTAAAAATTAGTTTTGATGTGGACGTAGTTCTATACACTTTAAGGCCTTTTTACTTTGCTACTGTAGCATGAAAGGATCTTAATATAAATGAGAATTCGGGCTGGAGCTTTCACTGTCATGCAAAGGTAAAATGTCCATGGACTTTGAATGAGATTTTTCTGTGTGCACAAGTTCAGTAGTCATTATAACTCAAGAGTATCTGTCCTTTGGGGAAGCAATAAGTGTTAAGTCAGGATGCCAGAAGTTATTGGAATCCTAATATTACAGAAATACAATGTTATAACCACAAGTACACGTAAAAAGAAGATTCTTAATTAGACAATTATCTGTCAGAAACATTACTCTAATCCTTAGGTTTTTTTCAGAGTTTCTCCCAAGTAAGGAAAAGTGTTTTGGAGTTGCTTTTTGGCAGTTTGAAATCATTACTCTTCATGGCCATTTAAATATAAGATGGGAATTAATTATGAGACAGATCCTAAATACCCACAATTTTTTAAATTTTAGCTATATATGTATTGCCCTTTTTCTTGTGTGTATAATTGCCATTTTTAACACTGCTTTTTGCAATACACAATTAGGATTGATTGCAGAACTTTTCACTCGCCTATTAAAGGCAGGTTTTATACTGCAACATCATATTAAGGTTATTTGGTACTACTCAGTCTAAGACTGTGTTTAAATTGCTTATAACTTTGCTAGGCCTTCAGATGAAATTTTCTGTGTCAGGTGTCTGCCTCAGATTGATTTCTTTTTTTTTTTTTTGTTTTGTTTTTTGAAGAGGGGCAGTTCAAACAAAATTTATCATCTGTTTGTGAGAACAGGTCAAGGGAAAATTCTGATGTCTTGCTAAGTTAAAAAAAAATGTAATAATATTTTTTTGGAAGTCTCTTACTGTCCCACACTTTGAAATTTCATGGTGGTTGATCAAGAATGTACTTTTTGAAACTCTTTTGGAAATCCTTTCATATTTCGCTACACTGTAAGTCACTAGGCATGATTTAAACTCACCGCTAAGCAAGACTTTCTCAGAAATTTCACCTTTGAGCTGTTAAACTTGAACAGAGAGCAGGGAACCTTTCTTCCCTGTAGTCTCAGTGCTCCCATTGCTGGTTTCGGGCAGCATGGAGAAGGAAGCTGCCTGAGGTGAAAGGAGAAGAGGTAGGAGCTGATCCTGTGGATTGGGACAAAACGCAGCATTTGGGACAGGTAGTTGGACTGGAGGCCAATTGCCTCTGGGAGCTAAGTAGACTTGTATTATCAACTGGGATTGGGATGCTGAACTGGTGGGCAAGGAGGCTGTGAATGGGAAGTTGGGAGGAACTAATGGGGATGGGGAAGCAGCTGGTGGCAGGGCAGAGATGAGAAGCCTGGAGGATAGATTAGAGTAATCCAGGCAAGGAGACAGGACTTTAGAACTTGGGTGGCAAGAGGCAGAAGGTGATGAAGGATTTAGAGTGTAATCAAGCACAACGTCATTGAAGTTAATAAAGTTATCTTGATTGTATTCAAGCTAGTGACACTTGCCAGCTTTCAGTCAGGTAGATACTTGTATAAGTGCATGGCCAAAGTCGCCTCTTGGAAAAAGTTAACAGATTTTTAGTATCTTACTGTGACACAAGATTTTTAGATCTGAGTGCATCTTGTAGAATCTTTCCACATCCTGTGCAGTTTATATATGTTCTTTATAAGGTCTGGGCATGCCTTCTGAGAAAGACCTTGATCTGGAACTGGGAACAATATTCCAGGTTGCTAACACATCTTTCCGTTGTAACATGGAACTGGGGGAAGGCTGAGCATCACTAACTCACGAGACTGTTCTCTTTTCTGGACTATACTACATTCCCATTCGACAGCCTCTCATCATTTATTTGTTTCCAAATATTGTTTTTTAGAAAACTCTGAGCTGGGAAGTGACTTCATGCTTTTCAGAGCTGGTTAGTTTGAAAGAAAGAAGGAAACCTAGGCAAATCAACCTCAGTTTTTGAGCTCCTCAGATCATGCTCAGAAAGAGGAGTTATTTTAAAAGGCTTTCTGATTTAAGAAAGGATCTTTTAGCTTCTTTCTGAGACACTTTTATCTTTGTTGCAGTGCATCAATTAGATTTCTTATCTATTTTCTTTTATAGGCTTGAAGTGAAAATGAAAAATTAACAAAAGAGCTTTCTGTTAGTCTCAATGCCAGCTCTGTGTGTAGATTTGTATACCATTTGCTATTATATTTTGTTAATTCAGCATTTCAGTAAGAAAGACTAGGTCTCAGCCCAGGAATTCTTACAATATAAAGTCTTAGTTCCTCAAAGCCTCACTCATATGCTTTACTTCATAAATGGGGTGAAATTCTATTATGTTTTGTGCACCTAAATGTCATGTTTTCCAGCCGCATTAAGTGTGTGTGTGGGGAGGGGGGTTGGCACTTATGTACAGTTTGGCTTGGTACAGACAGACATTACACTTTTACTAATATAAATGATCGGAAACCTGTCTGCAACCATAACAGAACAGAAGTTCGGCACACACAACTGATCTATACCTGTATCGGAACAGAAGTCTGGCACATATTGTGGTCGGTGATCCCTCTCGGTCGAGTATAAACTTTCCCACAAGTCAAGTCTATGTCACACATAGACTGGTTTAAAAATGGCAGAACCTAGACTAAGATTTGCACCCCCCACCAAAAGAAGAATGTATGTTCTGTTCACTACTGATCTAAACTACTCCATTTACAGAAAACCTTAGGTCAGTTCTGCTGCAGGCTTTTTGAATGTCTGTACCTAGCCTTTGTGTTTTATTACACTGCATGAGTAATAGAATGGCAAGTTACGCATAAGTGCCTGAAGACCACTTATGTGGCTGTGTGTAAGTGTCATTTAGGGGGCACAAAGCTTAATAGAATTCTGCCCTAGGTGCACAGATGTTAAAACAAATGGGAGTACTTATTGCATAAAGTCAAGGATGCACTTTATTCTTCATGGGGTCAGGGCCTAAGATTAGAAAATATAAAAGCAAGAAGAGAAGGGAATGGGACAGATTCTGATTTATGTAGGCTTTTAGAAAATAGTGAACTATGGATTAAGGTTTGCCTATGGTATAAATATAGACAGTAGAAGTTTACAGAGGTACTATGTCTATTTAGGTAACATTCCTATCTAAATTAAGGGAACATTTTGAAAGTGCAAATCCCAGTGAACATAGGGCTACAGAAGTCAGTCCCATAGGCAATATGACTGAAGACACCCTGCCCACACCTTATTCACCTGACTCAATGTGCTTCCAACTTGGAAGACTGATGGTAAGATGACTTTGGCTTTGTTCCCAGTAGCTGTTCCCAGAGATCAGTGCTGAAAAGCTGGGGCTGGGTCCAAGCCCCAGGGACCTCACCAGCAAACTTTGGGAGTATATCAATGAACTTTGCGGGCTGAATGGTCATCCCACTTTTCCCTAGGACTGCCTATTGCTTTGTAATAGATGATCCCCTAAGACCCCTGTCACCTTAGTGCTTTTTAAAATGTTATAATTTTCATTATGAGGTTCTTTAAAAAATATTGCAGAAGAGTGCATGATTATACAAGAGAGAGAGGCTTACTGATTTATACTATTTGAATAACCATATCATTTGCTATCACATGGATGCAAATGTTATTGATAAACACTGTGAACCAGTCCTTTAAAAAATCTGGGAGCAGCATTTGTCTCATTTTCCATGACACTAAATTCTAGTGATTGACTACCAGCTCCATATAAAGAGATTGTCTTTTATTTGATGTAAATTTACTGCTCTTTGATGTCAACCCTTTGTTTTTATTTTATTTAACGGGGTATTTTTTATACACTGTCCATAATTGTGCTCAGCTTTTTACAGGCAAATAAGAAATACGTGGTCACTGCACCATATTTTTAATATTACTAATTGCTTGTATCATATTTGTTCCTGTGAGCGTCAGTTGCAAACTGAGACCCTACTGTCTTAGGCACTGAACGCATGCAGAACAAACAACCAGCCCTACCGCAAAGATCTTGTAGTTTATAACTTTTTACAATATTTGTAGTGCAATTTGTATGTGAACTGCTGCCATATGGCTAAACAGTTTGCTGCCCATCTTGCAACCTTCTCCGTCTTTGCTGCATTCTGGGTGTGTGCATACACTAACCAAGGCCTTAATTCTGCAAAGTAAAACTTGCTTGCTTTAGGCATGTAGAAGTTCTCATTGACCATACTGGGGTTGCTTACATACTTAAACAGCTGCATAAGCATTGATATAACCAGGGCCCCTAATTGTAAATGCTAATCCACAATGAGACAATAATTAAAATAAATAACAATAATAAATAATAATAATATATAATAAATAAAATAATTCCACAAAAAAAAAGTAAGTCTTTATGTTGATCTGGTATGCATGTTCAGATTTTTCTGACCTAGGGCTGGCCAGCCGGTGGCTTGTAGGCTGTATCTGGCTTGGGAGGGGATAACATAGCCTGCAGGCTCCTGCCGAGGTACTGCTCTCTGTATTGTTCCAGCTCTGTCTTGTTGGCCAGAGTCTCTGGGTCTGGTGATCTTGCTGGACTTTGCAGTAGTACCAGTGGAGGGGGGCTCATGCTGCTTGCGTGGTATGGGGAGGGATTGCCCATGTGGTGCTAGTGGTAGTGGCAAGGGGGACTCATCCATGTTGGGGTGGCAGTGGTTGGGGTCAGCAGTCGGGGTCAGCTTTTGTGGCAGTGATGGTGGGGTACTCATTCTTTATGAGCAACAGTGGGGAGGGCTTCTGTGGCTTTTGAAGCTCATTTGGTACTGGGGGTCTTGTGCTGAATGTATGGTTGGTAGACTGCATGGTCCAGGATTCCCAGGGAGCCTGTGTGGTCCCTTGCAGCATCCTGCCCATGTAGTGTACAGCCCAGGACCCATGGTCAGTCCAGCATGTTTGGCCCCCAACATCTCTGTCCTTTTGCAGAGGTGAAACAACTAGGGTCCATGCCTTGGGTTACAGTGGCAGCAGAGGCTGGGCTGGCTATGGTGGCTACCATGAATGCCTGGTGTTGGTATCATATCTTACATTATAGTCCTTTTGATTAGATACAATTTGCTACATATTGTCTCATATTTGTCTAAAATAAATGAAGTCTGCCTTCTTGATCAGCTTTACAGCTGATTCAAAAGGCGACTAATTGCAAACACCTGGGGGGGAAGAAGTGGATTTCAAAAGAATCATGATAGATTGGATATCTGGGCTAATGACAACAGAAGGAAGATCACCACAGACAAATGTAAGGTGCTACAACTAGGGAAGAGTAACCAAATTTGCTAGTGCAAAATGGGAGATAACAGTAGTGTGCAGTAGTGTGGCTGAGGATTTGGGGTGCTGCTTTGGCCTGACCTAGAGTATTGTGTACCGTTCTTGACTCCCATTTTAGGAAGGATATAAGAAAGCTGGAGAGGGTTTAGAGGTGAGTACCAAAAGTGATAAAGGGGTTTGTAAAGCAAGCTGAACAAAAAAGGTTGAGAGAGTTGCGGGCGTTTAGTTTGGAGAAAAGGAGATTAAGGAAGGGCATGAGATCTTCCTTATAGCTGCCTTTCAAATAATTGAAAAATGGAGAGGGCAAACTACAAAGCAGTGGTTTCAAATAGCTACAAGGTAGATTTAGTTTAGATCTCAGGAAAATATCTTTACTGTCAGAATAGTAAGGCAGAGAGAGAGACTGCCTATGGAACTCTTCATTGGATGTTTTCAAGAGGAGGCTGTCTAAGCATTTGAACAGGGACAGTTTTAGAAATAGCTGTACTACATTGGTGCAGGGAATTACACAATGGGACCCTTAAGGTCCTCTCTGACTCTTGTGATTTTATGATTTGAAGAGTTTTGTCCCCTGGTGTAGTTTAGTCTCCATTATAGTTTATTATTTATATTGCAAGTAGTATCCCAAAGCCCTTGGGCAGATTCTCTTTTATTTTGCTTGCTGTATAAACAGTCTGAAAATCCTTAAGATTATCTTAGTAAATTTTCCTCGCTAGAGGAATTTTGTGTAATCAGCAAATTTTAATGTATTCTGTTTAATGTTTCCAAAATATTAAATATATCCTGTAAATAACCAAACTCCTCACTACCACCCTCGGATCCTCATTGTTCATGTCTCACCTTCTTGAAGACGACCATTTATTAATGTTCATTCATGTTGAATTGCATCTTACTCCATGAAGGGTCTTGCTAAAGTCAATGGGGTTACTTAAAGTAGCATATTACCCCAGGTGAATAAAATTAAGAAGATTTAGCCATTTGTTGCTATTTTTTTAATTCCATGTTAACATTTCCCCTCTTCTATACTTCCTTTTTAAATTGTTTACTATTTGAAAATTCAAGGAATTCGTTCAGTTGGGTCACCCTCAGTTAGTATTTAACTAATTGTTTCAAAAACGTGTAACATGTTAGAGAAACACGGTTTTCCTTCAGAAACCATGCTCGCTTGACTATGCCAGATTATGCTTATTCTAGTATTTTATTCCTAACTAGATTCTTAGTTAGTGTTAAATGGGAACTTGTTAGGAGTTGTTAGGATAATCATCCTTTTTGTATTAAAGTGAATTTCCAGTCTCCAAGAACAATTGTTTTTAAAGTTTATATACTGTTTTATCTCTCAAATTGCTTTGTCACTTTCTACTCAATTTTAAGGATAAATTATTCATCAAGGATATAGTTTAATTTTCCATGAAAAATAATCACATTATAAGAGTTTTCCCACATCCCTTTTATATTCTATTGTAAACACGGTTGCAAAATATTTTCTTATGGAAGCTTTAGTAGCAGATTGAATGCATACAATAAGCACAGATTGGTTAGTCCAAACTTTTGCATGCTACCTATCCAGTGGGCCTTGATTAGATTAAGAGAGAGAACTTCGGTGAAGTTGTTTCCTTGTATAGTCCCTTTTCCCCTGAGTTTAAATGGCACGTTTGTGTTGTGATGTTTTTCCCTTGATTCACCGTGTAGGATGGCTAGGAAGGTGATGGCCATTCTGATGCCTCGTACCCTTCCATCTTGAATTAACCTCTTCCCTCTTGGGGATCCATGCAGTCAATGGTAGGAAGTAATGTAGAGGTGACTGGCTCTTGCTGTCGTCCACTCAGGCCGCAAAGAATATGCACTTGTAGTCCCTTTGCATGTGAATGAGGCACGTACTATACAGGCACATTTTTTGTGTGTGGCTTTCAGCATGCTTTCAGTATAGTAAAATAAGCCAAGGCAGACATAACTGCTGTCTCGGTTAGAAACTAGTTGTGAATCATAGAAGAAATTCTTTTTATTTGATTCACTGCCAGATACTGTGCAGGTGTGTTCTTTGAATACTCATTGTTTGTCTGTTCTAGCTAAGCCTGACAGCCCTTTTCCACCCTCTGATGTAAGTCATTCTGTGGACAGTCACTTATGGCTAAGTCCTATTTCAACTTTGCATACGAAGGCAGTGGTGGCTCAGAATTTTGGCTCCATGGGCCGGATGAGTGTCACCGGGCTGGTCTATGAGACAGATCAGGCCTGGATACCAGGACTGGGCTTCGCATTGCCTCTGACAGCCCCATATGCCCAGATTGGGCCCTGTGCTGCCATTTCATCAAGAAATGTGCTTTATGTTATAATAAAAATGACTTATAATATCAAAACCAGAAAGAATTGAAAAAAAAAATAATTTTGATTGACCATTTGTTGCTTAATCATTTTGATTAAACTTAAAAAAATTAATTTCCTGTGGTTTGAAAGTCAATATTTCATTCTATTTGTAAATTAAAACAAATATTAAAATTGCAAAATTTCCCATACAGCAGAAATTGCAAACAGGCCTACTTGTTACATTGACCCCGTAGGCAAGATCCTCTACTGTTGTAAAATGGGATATTGAGATAAATTGGGCCAGTGTGCACCATTTGGGGAATTGGTGCAAAAACTCCCTCTGTACAAAGTTAAAACCTCAGTTCAGGCACATGAATAAGTGACCAGATTTTCAAAATGCTGAAAAGCAAGCAGCCGCTGTTCAATTTAAAAGCCAAGGAGATTTGGCTCAATGCCTATGGAAGTTGTTAGGAATCAGTGCATTTACTTCCAGTGATACAGGTTCTTGCCATAAAAATGGACATAATCACTTAAAAAAAACAAAATAAAACTTGGAATAGTTCTCTGGGTTCTGTGGTATGAACTATTGGCAAAACATTTTTATGAAGCCTGATAGGGCTTCAACCTGCAGTGCTGTATAACTGCCATGTTAAGAGGAAACCTACTGATGATTTCAGGAGGGCTGGTTTTCTTTATCCTCCTTTATGTTTGTTTGTCTTAAATAAATGTTCTTATGTGAAATAATGTATTTACCATCTCCAAAGGCATTTTTCCTAGCTCCAATGAAGGGACATCTCTTTTTCAACTTGGTTTTATTGTATCTATTTATTCTGAAAAGAAAATGCATGTAACAAGGCCTGACAATGTCAGAGTAATTAAAGTCTATCACACATGATCTTGAAATGTTTAGGCTCTGATTCTTAATCTTTTTTTCCCTCCCCCATAAATAAAATTCAGATGGAATGGCCTGAAAGTCAGCCTAGCGTGAGGGGCATCTGTCACATATAATCTAGAAGCATTAATTCTTCCCAGAGCTGTTTTATTCACAGCCAGTCAGCATTTGACAGTAAGCCTCCACTGCCTTTGCAGGCTCCTGGAACTCTCAAAATCAAATTTTGTTTTCTGCTTCTGCTAATATCCCACACGTTTGCTTGTCAAAATGTGTTTGGGCTCTGATGGTTTTCAAAATCAATTGGATGGGCTGGCTTGACAGTTACTACAGGCTGTGATGGGTTATGTGAAACAATAGATGACGTGACTTATTTTATCTCCCTAATGGCTGTGCTTCAGAGAACTATAATAACACTGTGGAAGTGGCCAAGCATTTTAAATATTTTTTTCTCTCAGACAGCAGTAACAATGACACTTGGCTTTTCTGCTTTCACTTGGCTTTTCTTCTTTAGAACAGAAGAAAACTTTATGCAAGAAACTAACAAAAAAACCCTTCTCCATTTTGCTTTAACTGAAAGCTGCAGAACATTTTTGGGAATTATTTGTATTTATTCAAGTGGCTGTCAACCAGTTTGATTCTTAGGGTCAAATTTTCCTTTTCTTTTTATGCAAAGGAAATCAGCACCATAGATGAATACGCCATCTTTTTCTAAGTGACTGAAGGCTTTTGAATTGGTCAATGATTAACATGAAGCCATAATAGAAAACACTAAAAGATGAATTTCAGTTTACTGTTGCATTATACAAATATGCTGTTCAAACACAGTTCTGTGTGATTTCCAGGAATATGTTTTTTCTGCTTGCTTGTCTCCCCCATGCTCTGCCTTTTTCAATGGCTAACTGTTGTATATAAATTTTACTTCCTTTTCCTATTTTTTCTCCTGTTAATAGCAGAGGTAATGTGACACCACAATTCTCAAATAGAATAGTTATGATGTCAGAGCCAAATAATCATTTTACTTTGTAAAGATGTGGCTGCCATGGTTCTCCTGCTTTACCTGTGATAGGTTAGGGTGTTAGGTCTATGTTGTGTCAGGGTTGACTGTAGTCTTATGACTTGTTTAAATTAGTTTTTGTGGGAATGTTTGGATAAAGATGATCTTGCCACAGGCATGGTATTGGATTGAATGACCTCTGGAGGTCCCTTCCACCCCTACTTCTCTATGATTCTATCCTAGAAATGTCCAACCAATCCTTCCAAATTGCCATTCTTTACCCTGCACCTCATACTGTAGTTGCTAGTGGGCTTAATTCATGATCACAATGACTTTTGTACATCTCTCTGATGGCACAAAGTGGCATTTAAGTGGGTCTCCCTTTTTGGCGTAGAACTGGTATGACCATGCTTCTAGTTTCTAATACAGCATAGCTTACAGCTTTAAGGCGCTTACTCTGGGGCTGGTTAGAACCCCAAGTTGCTTGAAAAACAGGGAATGCAAAGGTAGCTTTGTCCCTTTTAGCTCCTCTGTTCTGATTTTTCCCTAGATGTAGGAACTGAGAATCAGGTTTGTGGTTTTGCCACCATTTTTTAGCCAAGGATTCATAATGACCGGCACCCTGCTAGTCTTCTTTTGACTGGGTTGGGTCATCAAATCATACCTCATGAAAACTAAGCGTCCTGGGTTATAATGCAACTGGCTTTGTTAATGCTGAATGTAAACTGCAAAGTGTATTCTGGTTACTGTGATTGTCTCTCTTCATTGGCACAAAAGGCTTAATCTCCATTGATGCAGAGTAAAGATTACCTGAAATCACCCGTGAAATAGGATCTTGTGCCTGGCACATATCTTGTTATGTGTCATTGGGTCAGCATCCCAGCTAGAATAGGTATCTGCCAGCAGGTACTCCCTGTGATTCTTACTAGCTTATGCTCCTTTTAAAACTATAATTGAAGTGAAATAGTAAATAATACTGATTTTAGGATTCTAGGAGCAGAAATTATCTTAGATGCAAAGCTCCTGCTATATTTTGAGTGCTATCACAAATTAATAAGAATAATGTAAATTAGTAAAATAATCTATTATGATTTTTCAAAAGCCAGGGGCTCCTGCTTTATGTCTCTGTTTGTTAATACTTAGACATTTGTGTTTCCATTGCCCTTTAAATAGCAAAGGCCATTCAAATTAAAATCTAGAGCAAGGCAGTGTGATGTGAATAAGTTTGACTGGGTCATGCCATGTTGCCTTTGAGTATTATTAAGGATGTGTGATTCTTACCCTTCTCCTGTCCTCTGAATCTTTCAAGGGCATTGCCAAACAAAATATGACAGCAGATTAGCTGTCTCCCAGGGAAACAGTTTATCTTAGTATTTCTAATCAAAGTTTTATATATGCTATTTTTTCAGTTGGATACCTGCTGGAATATTTATTTCTGGAAAGTTGATCCTTTTATTTTCCTTCTCCTTTACAGTTGGAAGGCATGGAGGTCTTTTGTGTGCCCACCCATAGTTTAGTTTTTATCTTCATTTTTCTAACATTGGTAGCCTAATGGATTCCTGAAAAGAGACAATGTTACAAAAATATTCAGGGGTGATTTAGGAGCCAGACAGACTGATCATTTTGAAACCCAGAGATTTGTCCTAGTTCTTACGTGCCTTTGTTTTATAAACATTGGGTGGAATACAGCGTAACTTAGTGACCAAACTGCAGGCCTTACAAACTACATAACGAGAATTTAACTGTAATTTCAAAGACGTTAGAGCTTTGTCAAGTTTGCCATCTGAGACAGTGCTAGGAGGAAGTAAAAGTACTTTTTCATTGTAAAAAAGTTATATATCACTAATATTCCAGTACTTTGTTATATGATGCCTTGGTGATTCCTCCTTTTTTTCCATTTAGATTTTGTCTGGGATCAGTAATTTAAAATCCTAGTATCTGCAATTAGAAAGACTCATGAAATGCTATGTATATTTGGAATGGTTTGGACACTACAAATGTTTGTAGAAAAACCATTAAAACATTCAGTAACACCAGAGCTAAAAAAACGAAATTGATATATCTGTATATTTGTATTCCATATTTTATTGAGTTTTGTGGTTGAAGTTTGACTTGCAGTAATCAGAACTAGAAATAAATGTATATGAAAGGGGAATTAAATATATTATTCAACAGAGCCTGCCATGCACTGCAGATGGCAGTAAGCATTTTGGGTATTTCTGGCATTGTATCCTTCTCCTGAATTTCTTTGGAACCTAATATACTTGCTTATCTTTGTTAAAGAGCAAACAAACAGCTCATTCTTTGCTTTTGTAGCAGGGAATGTTTTGTTGTTGTTGTTTTTTAAATTGTCTCAAATATAGGGTGACCATATGTCCTGAATTGGCTGAGACCAGTTCCAGATTTTGCAGACCAGCTAAACATCACAGCTATTGGTGTAAATTGAAGCAGAAGTCCCAGATGCAGATGTTATTGCCACTTGCAGTGCATGGCAGACTCCTGCTGAGCAGAGGCTGGAGGTAAGGGAGGGGCTCGGGTATCTGCGTGGATCAGCTGCGATGGCCACCCGTCACTGGCAGCCTCGTGCCCTGCCACCATGGCTGCTGCTGAGGCCCATAGCCCTGGGTGGCTGGCAGTGGTGGGTGAAGGGGATACCCTAGTTGGGTTCAACCTATGCATGTGGGGCATGAAGTCCAACCACCAGCCCTCACGTTGTTCCTCCCTGTCCTGCCCTTCCATCAGGGCTCACAGAAGCTGCAAGGATAGGTGTGTGCACGTGTGTATCCCTGCTGCACTTTTTCCTACCTCACCCAGTTCCTAGGAGTTGGGGTGGGGTGGGGGATGCGTGTGCGAATGGATCCTCATCCCAGATTATCCTAAAATTACTATGGTCACCCAACTCTGACATGAAAGAAGAAAGCAAATATTAAAAAAAAAAATAAGTTCCAGTCAACAGAAGCGATATGCATGTATCTTAACAGACCCTGGGAAGAAATTTCAGCTGTTCTGTCTGGTCCTTTGTAGAGGAGGCTTGAGGGTGGGTGGATTTATATTGCTGCAGATCCTCTGCTGGTGAACTCTTTGCATCCACTGGCCCTCTATCTGGGTTTTTAGTGGCAGGATTCAAGGGAAAGGAATGCCTTTTCTCAGAATAGTATCAAGCCAGTGAAATAAAAACAGCAACCAACTAATAAAAGAAGAGGAAAAAGCTACTTTTATTTTGGCTTTATTTAAGAACCCAAGTGTAGTAAAAATCTCTATTTGCCAGCTGCTAAAGGAAATAATAATGAAAAAACTTTTATTGTGAGAGTTCGGAGAGGTTGTTTTTATTTTTTTTTTTTTTTTTTTTTAAAGGGAGAGTTAAAGAAAAAATATGCTATGAAGAGTACTGACCTTGGGGAAAAGCCTGGATGGTAGGCATAATCCTGGTTTTGTTCAATGTTCGTATGGGTTGTGCTATAATCTTGCGATGGGGTGTTAAACCTAATATTAAGAAAGGCATTAAGTTTTCCTCATCATCTGCGTGGAGCACTGCACCATTTTTTTTTATTTTCTGCTCATCAAGGCTTCAAATGTATATACTGGTCCAGGACCCTTGAATACATCACTCTTGAATACTTTTGTAATTTTAGATAATTTTCTTCTGTGTCTTGAACTAATTTTCTGGCATTTATTCCTGGGAATATGTGGATAAAATAGCTTAGTACGTTTGCCAGCCAAAAAACGCAGAAACATCTGAGAAACTAACTGCTTGAATTCAGCAGCAGCAGAGGGTCCTGGAAAGCTTTTTTTTTAAATTTTTTATTTTTAAACTGTTTTGGGTGATGAGAATGACCAAAGAGAGCTGTTGGTACATTGGAATAACACTGACAACCCCATAAACAATACTTAAAAATGGGCAGTTTTCTTCTTCTGTTTCCATTTTTTCCCCATGATGTCACACACTCGTATAAGTGTTCATTGAGCATGATGTTTTCAACAGAACAGACTACAATACTTGCAAGGTCTTTCTGTCTGCCCTCTATCTACACCATAAAATTATTCAAAAACTTTTGGTAGGATATTCTATAAAATTAAAAAAAAAATTAACACATTTATTGACTATAGATCTATTTACCTTTTGCAGGGGCCTGAGGGTAATACAGGAAGGTAAAGTACAGTCAGCATGATGTAGGGTGTCACAGTCTGACCCTTAATTAATATCTTAAATCAAGTGTTGCTGTACTTAGATCTTACTGATACTATCTGAACTTACATGGACCAAATTCTGGAACCTTGACTTCTGATGAATAGTCTGTTACTGCTTGAGTGGTCCCATTGGGCATTTTTACATGTACTCCAGGAGGCTTGAGGTTGGGGGTGGTGCTTTACTGTGCTAATTAAAAGTGCCCAATTGTCATGTGTATCAGCATCCATGTGCTGAAAAAGTGGTGGCGAGGCACTTTGAACTAAAGACACGCTTTATTTCAAAGCACCCCACTACCATTTTTCAGTGTGGGGATACTGACGCATGTGATGTTGGGGTCTGCTGGATTGCATTAATTTCCATGCTCCAGCAGACTTGATTAATTCAGTGTGTTGGAGCAGGCTTCCTGCACGTGTATAGGAGCCCATTGATTTCAATCTTTTTGATTCTAACGGAGCTAATCAGAGAATAAAGGGGACTGAAAGTACAGGAATTTTCCAAGTAATATATTATTGTAAATGTAGTTTCATTGATTTCAGGAGAGCTGCTTAAGGAATAAGGTAGCATTTAACATGAGTGAAGGTAGTAAAATTTATCCTGTAATTTAATTATATTCATTATTAGTCTTCCACCAAGTATTTGGCTCTGTGAGCTGTCCCATTTGATTTGTGAGTAGAGGTGATAAAATGTGGCTTTTAATTTGACACTAAATTACAGAGAACAACTTTAGTGCTTGAGCCAGCAAATGTCCTTAGCATGGAGTTTGTAAAGTCAACAAGAGTTGTCTTTGTGCGTTTGTAGAACTAGACCCTGAATTTTAAAACCAAGTATTTTGCTACAGTTCAGAAGGATGGAAGAATATCATCATATCCAAGCCCAAGGGGCGACGGTTCCTGCCTGAAGCAAGATGGGCAAAAGTGCCCAGAAGCCCCCATGGCTTAATAGGGATATTCAGGGGACCCTGAGGGCTAAGCAGGAGGCTTACTATCTTTGGAAGAGAG